>OX421479.1:8745693-9945693 GCA_949126895.1 Eilema caniola | reverse complement strand
TTCCTGAGACTTTGCCTTCAGCTTACCATCAGGCGAGGTAAAGTCAAATTGACGTGTCCTATATAAAAAAAAGTAAGAATTTCTTTTAAAATGCCCTCATGAAATTTGGTACAAAGGTGAATTAAAGCTTCGGAACGGACATAGTCGAGTAGCGAACCAAATATAGAAGCGAGTGGAGAAGCGAGTAGAGATTGTTATAGGGACGAGTGGATAGGCGTGTAAAGATCGAAAGTCGAGTAGAGTCGAATACAGGGGCGACTAGATATGCGACTAGAGAGCCAGTGGAGAGGCGAGTATAGAATCAAATAGAATGCAGTAAAGGGTTGAGTAGAGAGGCGAATAGAGAGGCGAGTGGAAAGATGAATGTAGTGGCGAGTAGAGATCGAATAGAGAGTTGAGTAGAGGTGCGAGTAGATAGGCGATTGGGGAGAGTCAAGTAGAGAGGCGAAAATGCCAATGTAAAGGCGAGTATAGAGAAGAGTACAAAGTCGAGTAGAGAGGGGAACAGAGAAGTCAGTAGAGAGTCGATTGTAAATTCAAGTATAGAGGCGAGTAAAAAGTCGAGAATAGAGGTGAGTACATAGTCGGGGACAAAGTTGAGTTGAGAGGCGAATTTAAAGCTCAATAGCGTCGGATCAACACTAAGCGATAACCGACATCCACGCGGGCGGAGCCGCGGGCAACAGCTAGTATAGTTATAATTAATCTTACGTAAACTCCTTCCGATGTTAAATGCAGTAGAAATTCAAAGTGTATTTGCTATGGCTTCTTCCCAATACCAATAACTCTGTGATTCCAATTAAATCGAAAACCTAAATCAATTTTCCCAACAATACTTCGAATTGTGGTTCAGCGGAGTTCTGGATAGCATTTGTAATTACTAATTAGTCAGTGAATGCCTAACAAACAAAGCTGCGTATTGATTGGTATAACAAGGTGAATTGGGCTTCACCAATATTTTCGTGGCCCAAGTCGCTTTGCTTTGGAGGTGGGAAGAGCAAAAGGGCAGTCGCTTCTGTCCAAGATAAATCAAATCATAACAAGAAGTAGGCTGCCAGATCCGTAGGTCCAAAGTTTAAGTTGCACCCTGGACGAATTTACATGCTCTCCGAAGTATGGACGGGTCTCAATGTGTAAATAGTCATATTAGGTACCCAACCAAAGGTGCAGGTACCCATAGAAATAAGGATACTTATACCTTTGCAATATAGGTATTCGGTATCTGGCCAGCCAATTCGGTATGTACTGTCTACAATATCTACGTACGTATTAGCGTTGGTACGTTAGAACTGTTGACACATCCATACGGTGTTTAACATTGTGTGTTTGATAACATTAGCACAGACCGGATCGAATTTGATACAGGAAAATTGCTTTTCAGTGTGTCATAATATCGTTAAATGTTTCGTATTATCTGAAATTGATACGAAGTACCTATCTAAAGCGAAGTTGTCGATGTTTGTTATGTATGACAGTAAAATTCTGCTTAAGAATTACCTATTAGCTGTTGTCCCCGTCTCCAACCGCGTGGATGTCGGTAAGCGTGACTAAAGATAGTCAATGTCTTTTCCTAAGCTCTAGTCTATAGACGTCCCTAGGATCTCTGTACTTACAAAATTTGAATAAAATCATTCAGTCCTAAAAAAATCTGCGAACGTGAGCTACGTAGTTAAATGTGAGATCAATCCCGATCCGTAGCGAGGGCCTCAGAGCCCATTAATTTCAAATACCACGTCAATGAGTACAAATTACGGCAGAACTTATGTAGGTACGTCTTTGAATTTCATTATTATTTGCTAGACGGCAAAGTACCTAATCCCTCGGAAAGAATACAGAGATCTGAGAGATTTTAAGGCTTAAAAATTCTCAGACTGCGTAAAATCAAATTGGCATGGTTTCCACACTCGTGAACTTACACACCTAACATCATAGGTTAGCATAGGTTTGAGTGATATAATACGTACCTACGCATAGGTATGACCTCTACCCAACCTTTCAAAGGTGACATATAGACACCCATGTCTGTTATCATTGTGTGTGTAGATCTGTGCGTATTCGTATGATCTATATTGTATACCTAGTCCTCGATTCACAAAAGTGTCGTATTCATGTCTAGAATATCACTGCTACATGACTACTCATAAATTCACATTTCAGTGAATCACATTTCAGTTCAGGTTTCGCATGGTATGATTGCACGGCATTATAGGTACACAACATGCTATCAAATGATCCTGTTAGTTCCACGAGTTTTATATGAGAATGTTCCATAACAGAATTTCTTCCTCACATTATATTTATCTTCTATATAATAAAGAAAAGTATAGAGAATTCACGATATCAAGTTAAGGTAAACATAACAAGTGATAAGGAAGGTACATATTTTATGGTATTGCAAAAAATATCGGAGTATTTCTGTTCAGGGAAAATTCCTCTCGCCGATACTCTTAATATTTAATGTTAGCAATATCATTTCCACAGTTCATTAGACACCGTTATAAATCTGATATAGTAATGATAAAGTTAGATATATAGATAGCTTGTTTTGTTTTATAGATTACAGACTATTGTGTAGGTAGATGAACTGGTGGTACCTACGCATAAAGTGCGATGAGCACAGCTGCTCAGTCTTTTCGTAATGGGTCTATGTTCGTGAAGAGCGCAATTTATGGTGACTAGTCACGTAGTATCCTATATGACTGTCCTATCGACATCATGTTCTAATAAATGTTATGGATATGTTGCCTACGAATATAATTTTTTGTTCAGCGCCATTTTGGTGGTATTCCGTGTATCCGTTATTAGGCTATCCCTACATTGCCGTCTAAAACCTAGTGATAGCCTGATTTATGCAATAATTCGACGTTACAACGTGGCATAAAGTTTAGCATAGGCTTAAGTCTACGCTACACTATATATGACCACCGCGGTAGCCTAGTGGTATGGGTAATGGACTGCTGAGACGAGGTCTCGAGTTCGATCCCAGGTGTTACCATGGCACACACCAATGACTTTTCGATGCTTTTCGAAGTTATGTGTGTATTTATCGCAGGTTTATAAGTGCCCGGTTAATGGCAATAGGCTCGCCACCTATTACATTGGGACCTAAACATAAACTGGCGAAATGTGGGTGCTAGCACCTCTGCCTACCCCTTCGGGGATAAAGGCGTGAGTTTATGTTATGTTTATGTTTTACACTATATTCCGAGGTTGTACAGAATAGCACTTATCTACTAACGTGCCTACATTTTTATCCGACTGTTAAGAAGGGTTATGTTTTTCGCGCGTATCTTGTATGTATGTTAGTAAGATCCTTTATTACCTCATAGGTATCTTGTGAAGCACGGTACGGATTTCAATGATTCATATATATATATATATATATATATATATATATATATATATGTCATGTCGTAACTAAAAAGCATTAATAAAATAAATTATTAACATAAAAAAACCCGACTGAATCTGAAAAGATCAAAACAAGCTTTATAGCAAGCGGTACCCATTAATTTTCATCTGGTTTGAGATTTGCAAATGTACCCATTTTCATCTGGTTTGAGATTTGCAAATGTACCCATTTGCAAATCTCAAACCAGATGAAAATTAATGGGTACTGCCTGCTATAAAGCTTGTTTCGATCTTTTCAGCATCAGTCGGGTTTTTTAACCTATTGCATAGCTTTTATTATTTTGAATAATTTATATAGTATAGCAGTAGCTTATATGATGATGTACCAAAAAACCTATTCTTTTGAAATCGATTGAAATAAGGTAGGTCAGAACGGAAACATTCGAAACCAGCGGGCTTGTTTAAAAGGTTTAATATCGGAAGAGTGAACTTGTGCTACCCTAAATAGATACCTACATAAGGACTGAGGCAAATGAGGGGGCTGTTTTCACTGTCTACTCAGAAGGAAAACGGCATGAGTAAACTTTACTGATCGTACTTAAACTGAGTAACTGGTAAAGTTTGACGTTTCCAAGTTTGTTTTTGGAATGAAACAAGGATAAAATTAAACGACAGGATTATTCCTACATTATGAAGTTAAAGAACGTCCTTGTTGATTGATAAATAATGAACTACTTGCAAAGAGTTCATTGGCACTAGTTTTATTTAGTTTATTTCTTGCAGTTTATGAATACCCAGTGATATTGTAGGTACTTTGACAAGCACACGGTCCACCTGATGGAAAGTGGTTACCGTGGCCTATGGACGTGTGCAATACCAAGGGAGATACACTCGTGCTGCCGACTCTGTAAACACAGAGTTTCTGTGCCGTCAGTGTGGAAGACAAACTAGGAATAGCCTTTGGTCTACCTACTTACACAGAACACACACAAAAAATTTTGCTCCATCAAGAATTGGAAATAGGCCTCTACCAATGTGTGCCATTTCGTACGATCCTCCGCCTTCCGCATCCAGTCCGTCCCAGCCACCTTTTTCAGGGTTGGGGCTACCCTTCGTTTGTCTTCTCGCGGTCTCCACTCTAGGACTCGTCTGTTCCAACAGCCATCGGTCCACACAGACGTGGCCAACCCATTGCCATTTCAGCTTGCTTATCCTGCGAGCTATGTCGGTAACTTTGGTTGTTTGTCGGATGACCTCGTTTCGAATTCTATCCTTCATAAAACTATAAGCATAGCACGCTCCATAGCCCGCTGCGCGACTTTTAGTTTTAGACTGGCCCTACCCGAACTGGGGTGGACTGCAGTGAGTCGGCTAATTTATTGATTGAAATAATTGGAATTCTTGACCAGTGTATAATATGTACCTACTTGTTCCTTAATTTATACGAATGCCTACTAAATACTTACTTAGCATCCGATGAGACCGTCAAGCCGAGGACCATCATTGTAGTGTTATTGATATCCAAAATGGTGACCCTCTTACCTGAGGTTTTACCTTTAGCTTCAGGTGAGGTGAAATCATATTAAAGTTACCTTAAAAATAAGATGCTGCTTGCTCGCACAATATAAATCTATTAAAAAAAAAACAAATTGTTTTAAAAAAGAAACGATAATATTGTTCACTGAGTTTCTCAGTAGAACCAATTTACCGAACCAGCGAAAGAATCATTTTCAAATGATTTTTTGACTGATTGACTTGACTTTATTTAATACTAGCTGTCGCCCGCGGCTCCGCCCGCGTGGATGTCGGTTATCACGAATCGGGGTATGAAAAATAGATGTTGGCCGATTCTCAGACCTACCCGATATGCCCACAAAATTTCATGAGAATCGGTCGAGCCGTTGCGGAGGAGTTTGGCAACGAAAACTGTGACACGAGAATTTTATATATTAGATTATATTAGTAATTTCTTGACATGAGTGTAAAGTTTTTGACATTCATATGTGCTCTTTATGTGCCTAAACTGAATATACGAAATTGATACTTTGATTCTTTGAAGACCTTTAAGTAATTTTTCGTATCTTAATGTCTCTACTATGTCAGTGGTCGTTGCCATCGGTTATGGAGACAATGTGCCCACCTGAATGCCTTTTATTGCGTATCGTGCTACACAATCACGCGATTTTAATGATAGTCAGTGAATAGGCTTTTACAGGCGTCATTATTCAGGCATTTTACGACATCTTTTGTTACCGCACATAGGCGTTGAATCATAGTGATTTATCAGGCTTATTGTGATAGTTAAGTTTCATGTAGGTACTTATCTACATACAAACTTTTTTTTGGAAGCTTATATAACAGTTTTAGAATTACTGCCTCTGTAACCTAACGGTAGAACATTCGACTGCGCGTGTTCGTTCGCGTTCCCGCTCAGTGCAAATATTTGTATGCATGAATATGTATATTTGCATAGGTCTTTCTGGGGTTTCTATGTACAATATGTATGTATGTATCTACAAAAAAATTTATCTAAGTATGTTTATCTTCATTCTAGAGCCCATAACACAACTAAAATTTAGTTTATACCATTTTGGTGGCAGTCAAGCACACGGCTCACGTGATGGAAAGTGGTTACCGTGGCCTATGAACGTGTGCAACACCAGGGGCGTCAAACTCGCGCTGTCGACGCTAAAAATAATGTATCTATATAATATACTAATATATTTTTATTGCTCAAAATTTTTATAGGTACATAGATAGGTACGTATCTATTAATTATAATTTGAGATCGAGATTAAAGCATTAAAAACATAAATAATATGAAAATATATTTGTGTTGGAATAACAAACCGAAACGAAGTGAATAACAATGAGTCCAATTTTATTATTTGTGCAAATTGAATTGGATATTTACATTCCCATGTTGTTTTTCAATGTCCCCGTTCTACAAATTTAAAAGCTCTGGAAATAAGCGTTAAAAATGTTGCTTTAGGTAGGTAGATACCTCCCGTTCT
Organism: Eilema caniola; assembly: GCA_949126895.1. NCBI lineage: Eukaryota > Metazoa > Arthropoda > Insecta > Lepidoptera > Erebidae > Eilema > Eilema caniola. Next base: position 9,939,328 of record OX421479.1, on the reverse strand, counting down.
TATTTCACGTCAGAATTTGATTTACATCCAATTTAAATTGCCAGGCTTTCGAAATTGTGTTGGAAAAGAAATAAAATAATTTTAAACCTACTGACCTATAGACCGTTGCGAAACATAATATTAACTGATAGTGATGAACATTGAACTGTCCAACAGTCTCTGTGGCGTAGCGGTAGTAAACGCGGCCGCTACGCAGGAGGCCCGGGTTCGATCCCCGCTCAATGCATATATTTGTATGCATGAATATGGGTATTTGCATTGGTCTGAACGTGCCTAGGCGAGCACGTTAAGCCGTCGGTTTCGGTTGCCATACTGACATCTATGGCAGTCGTTAAGGGTAGTTGGAGCCCTAAAAAGTCTAACAACTGATCTAATAACTGCAATGCTTCGATATCGCCTTTGGGTTGTGGAGGTCAGGTGGCCGTCGCTTTACAGAAAATATCGAAGTTCAGCCAAATCCGCTGTTAGGCTGGTGAAGCGGACCCCAGACTCCGAGTTGAAAAGCTTCGGATGCGACTGGGATTATCGGGATGGAGAAGTGATGAAAATGGAACATAATGTTGGGCTAAAATGTAAATAATACCAAATAAATTGCGACAGAATTCCTTTACAGTGTTTTTTAAAAAGTATGTTTTTATTTAAAAGTCAGTCATATTTTCATTAAAATTTGTGTTTTGTTGATAGAATCCATGAAATTTTTTATTGATTAACCCTGCTACCTACTGATCAATGTCTAAAATAGCAGCAAGCTAGTTATTTTACTGCACGATAAAAGTGGCGTGTTCAGTATTACGGCCGATTTTATTATACCTACAGTAGTGTTTCAGTAATGAAGTACGTATTTGCAAGCTCGAATACCTACTTTTTGAATTGCTCGAATAATTTTCTGTAAATGGATGCCTGGGCCAGACAATTTATTACCGAGAGAATCACCTAACAGTAATTCTTACCTAACAATTCTTAGTTAGGTAGTGGTGAACCGTCACTAATAAGATTACCGCTGACAATCTTGCACCTATATCGTAAAAACATAGTTATAAATGTTGTGGATTTGTAGGGCCCTACCAAGATCTACGGGGTCAAGCTAACCTCAACTGCAAACCGGTACCAACACATACAGTAATTGAACAGGGTCCTGGAGTATGCTTTCCTTTCTGAGTTGTTTTACTACCAGAGTTTACTTACCAGACAAAAGCCGATGCCGGCTTCTGCTCTTTTGATGAGGATTGACCCTTAGTGTATTGCACTGCAGTTCTAGGCTGTGTTCTATGGCGGGTTTGTCGTATAGCTCGACGCTGTATGTTTAGAGAATGACATTGTCTCGGTGCAGTTCACTAAGCGTCAGTTCTAGGCTGTGTTCTATGGCGAGTTTGTCGTATAGCTCGACGCTATATGTTTAAAGAATGACATTGTCTCGGTTCAATTCACTAAGCGTCAGTTCTAGGCTGTGTTCTATGGCGAGTTTGTCGTATAGCTCGACGCTATATGTTTAAATAATGACATTGTCTCGGTTCAATTCACTAAGCGTCAGTTCTAGGCTGTGTTCTATGGCGAGTTTGTCGTATAGCTCGACGCTGTATGTTTTGAGAATGATATTGTCTCGGTTCAATTCACTAAGCGTCAGTTCTAGGCTGTGTTCTATGGCGAGTTTGTCGTATAGCTCGACGCTATATGTTTAAATAATGACATTGTCTCGGTTCAATTCACTAAGCGTCAGTTCTAGGCTGTGTTCTATGGCGAGTTTGTCGTATAGCTCGACGCTGTATGTTTTGAGAATGATATTGTCTCGGTTCAATTCACTAAGCGTCAGTTCTAGGCTGTGTTCTATGGCGAGTTTGTCGTATAGCTCGACGCTATATGTTTAAATAATGACATTGTCTCGGTTCAATTCACTAAGCGTCAGCTCTAGGCTGTGTTCTATGGTGAGTTTGTCGTAAAGCTCGACGCTGTATGTTTAGAGAATGACATTGTCTCGGTGCAATTCACTAAGCGTCAGTTCTAGGCTGTGTTCTATGGCGGGTTTGTCGTATAGCTCGACGCTGTATGTTTAGAGAATGACATTGTCTCGGTGCAATTCACTAAGCGTCAGCTCTAGGCTGTGTTCTATGGTGAGTTTGTCGTATAGCTCGACGCTGTATGTTTAGAGAATGACATTGTCTCGGTGCAATTCACTAAGCGTCAGTTCTAGGCTGTGTTCTATGGCGGGTTTGTCGTATAGCTCGACGCTGTATGTTTAGAGAATGACATTGTCTCGGTGCAGTTCACTAAGCGTCAGTTCTAGGCTGTGTTCTATGGCGGGTTTGTCGTATAGCTCGACGCTGTATGTTTAGAGAATGACATTGTCTCGGTGCAATTCACTAAGCGTCAGCTCTAGGCTGTGTTCTATGGTGAGTTTGTCGTATAGCTCGACGCTGTATGTTTAGAGAATGACATTGTCTCGGTGCAATTCACTAAGCGTCAGCTCTAGGCTGTGTTCTATGGTGAGTTTGTCGTATAGCTCGACGCTGTATGTTTAGAGAATGACATTGTCTCGGTGCAATTCACTAAGCGTCAGTTCTAGGCTGTGTTCTATGGCGGGTTTGTCGTATAGCTCGACGCTGTATGTTTAGAGAATGACATTGTCTCGGTGCAGTTCACTAAGCGTCAGTTCTAGGCTGTGTTCTATGGCGAGTTTGTCGTATAGCTCGACGCTATATGTTTAAAGAATGACATTGTCTCGGTTCAATTCACTAAGCGTCAGTTCTAGGCTGTGTTCTATGGCGAGTTTGTCGTATAGCTCGACGCTATATGTTTAAATAATGACATTGTCTCGGTTCAATTCACTAAGCGTCAGTTCTAGGCTGTGTTCTATGGCGAGTTTGTCGTATAGCTCGACGCTGTATGTTTTGAGAATGATATTGTCTCGGTTCAATTCACTAAGCGTCAGTTCTAGGCTGTGTTCTATGGCGAGTTTGTCGTATAGCTCGACGCTATATGTTTAAATAATGACATTGTCTCGGTTCAATTCACTAAGCGTCAGCTCTAGGCTGTGTTCTATGGTGAGTTTGTCGTATAGCTCGACGCTGTATGTTTAGAGAATGACATTGTCTCGGTGCAATTCACTAAGCGTCAGTTCTAGGCTGTGTTCTATGGCGGGTTTGTCGTATAGCTCGACGCTGTATGTTTAGAGAATGACATTGTCTCGGTGCAATTCACTAAGCGTCAGCTCTAGGCTGTGTTCTATGGTGAGTTTGTCGTATAGCTCGACGCTGTATGTTTAGAGAATGACATTGTCTCGGTGCAATTCACTAAGCGTCAGTTCTAGGCTGTGTTCTATGGCGGGTTTGTCGTATAGCTCGACGCTGTATGTTTAGAGAATGACATTGTCTCGGTGCAATTCACTAAGCGTCAGCTCTAGGCTGTGTTCTATGGTGAGTTTGTCGTATAGCTCGACGCTGTATGTTTAGAGAATGACATTGTCTCGGTGCAATTCACTAAGCGTCAGTTCTAGGCTGTGTTCTATGGCGGGTTTGTCGTATAGCTCGACGCTGTATGTTTAGAGAAAGACATTGTCTCGGTGCAATTCACTAAGCGTCAGTTCTAGGCTGTGCTCTATGTCGAGTTCGTCGCCACCGACAACGCTTTATGCTCAAACAATTGCGTTGCAGATCGGAGTTGCTAATAGCCGTAAAGCAAAAAGAGTTTTATCAAAGGGTGGAGAAGAAACAGAATTTTACGCGTTAGTTTTATGCGGAGAATAATCAGTTTTACCCGATAAAATGTACTCACGCGAGCGGAGTCAGGTTGTCAAGTTCTACATGGGATATACATTTATTATGATGTCAGAGAAAACTGTTTAGCAGTTTTAACATTGTTTTAGAATTATTTATTAGCGTTAATAATATGGGTTTGACATTTTGAAATTTCAATATTCGTAAATACCAGAAGCTGACGTAATTAATTTCTACTAGGTATGTACTTAGGTAAATTTTATTTGGGTGGGGCGTCACAAACCGATCACCTGTGCTATCATATAAAATTAATTCCATTATAATATTTGCGTCCATTATGAAATTAACTTTAATAATATAATTAGAAAATGTTATTAAGTGCGGGCGTTATTGCGTAAATTTGAATTGGCCTATGGCCAGACATAGACTACAAAAGGGTGTTTGAGTAAAATTATTGATTAATGAAAAGGGGTCAGGGACTGGGTTAAGTTCATAATGTCATGACAACATCGAAATAACTTTATATCCACTATAATATAAATTTTACAAGGAAGGCAGCATCGACTCGTTGTATTAAAATAAAACCATTTCCAAACTCAAAAAATCCCCCCCAACTAAATAGCTACATGGATCGATGGACCGATGACATTAAAGCGGTCGCAGGAAGTCGGTGGATGGTGAAGGCTCAAGATCGGTCGTCATGGCACTCGTTGGGGGAGACCTATGTCCAGCAGTGGACGTCTATTGGCTGATAGATAGAAATAGCTACAGTCAGCATTAAATCGATCTTGACTACAAAGTCTCAATCTTAATACTAAGGTTGCTCGATTCATATATCTTGGACCTAAATCTATATCTATAAAAATGAATCCCTATTTCCCTTGGTCACGCCATCACGCGTGAACGGATGGACCGATTTCACTAATTCTTTTTTTAGAGTATTCCTTGCAGTACGGAGAATGTTTTTAGGTACATAGAAAAAAAATATGGTTAGGTCGTCACGGGAACGGAAACAGAATTTCACGCGGGCGATATATAAAAGGCCCTGGTGAGCGCAGATTGCTATCCTCAAAATATATCCAAGAAACGTGTAAATATTAAGGTATCAAGGAAATAAGATCAAGTCAAACTGATATAATTTTTTTTGTGTTTGTTTAAAAAAAAAATTAGCAACCGAAATTATCGAAATTACTAATATTCCCTCTAACCCCTCCAACTAAGCTAAATTGCTTGCGCTAGGAGTGGGTTCACGTCGGTAGTGTAATGGCCAGGATTCGAACCCGGGACCTCTCGATCGTAAGGCCGACTCCTTAACCACTAAGCTACCGACGCTTGTATTATTGGCCGGTCATTAGGAAGGGAGAAAGGGCAAGGTATTAATATCATTTTGATTACTTTGTTCGTCAAGATGGATTTGATACTGAATTACTGACTGTACCAACTTAAGTTCTATAGATTCAAAGTTATTTGTTGTTCTCAATTTACGTCAAGATGGAAGAGCTGTTCTTACAAAGGAATTTCTCTTTGTCAGACCATAGATAAGATAGCGCCTAATGGTGAATGACAGGTGCCTACTCGTATTTCATCCTTTATATTAAAGCTCAGGGGTGAGAAAAGCTGTGGCACTGTTGTTTGAGATTTCCTCTTTAGTTGAGATTAATATTGCGTAACTAATATATTTATAGGAGGTAGAACACGACGGTATTTCCGTTCAATTGAGCAGTCCTCCTGGGGAAGTACCTCTGCCCTACAGAATACCGCGGCCAAGTAACCTCGTATTGTGTTCCCGGTGGTGAGTAGGGTAACCAGAACTCACTGGAGAGTGTTTGTGCCGTCAGTGGGAAGAACAAAGGCTTGTTATGCTTATTTTCTACACTGACGGCACAGAAACTGTCTGTTCTAACAGGGTCGGCAGCGCGACTGTTGCGCCCCTGGTGTTGCACACGTCCATAGGCCACGGTAACCACTTTCCAGCAGGTGGGCCGTGTGCTTGTCTTCCACCTAAGTGGTATAAAAAAATTATATGTCGTAGTTTTATATATCGTCGCTGTTCTGGGAAAACCCAGTAAATCGATAGTTTACTATTTTGAGTTATAGGCAAATGAATATTAAGATTAGAAAATTATTGATAAGAAACAGATTAAATTACATTTGTGTATAACGAAATAATTCTTTGGCTCATATTTTAATAAAACCATTTATAATGATAGAATTTTACTCTCAGAGTTTTATTATAATAGTACTTTTATACAAAAGGGTACCTATTTACTTAGTTTTCCTTGAAGATATTTATTTGTGATTTATTTGGTGATTCTTTGACTTAATCAAAACAAACTAATTAAAAAAATTGAGTTTATTGCTAATAATACCGATTAAAATTAATTAATTTTGGATTCAGGGTGTATTTTTTCTATAATAATATAAAAATAATATATTTACTGGGTTTTCCTTGCCGTGAAAATATTTAAGAATACAACTTAATTTACTTTAGACCTTGATAGTAAAATAATAATGTTTATACTAAAAGTGAATTTATTTGAAGAAAAACAACATTAATTTGACAAAAAATATTTTACTGTTCTTCCTGTGAAGTTGCTTTTTGAAACGTGGCTTGTAGCCCTTGAAACCAGCCGTGAAACTCCTCTGGAATTACACCTTTGCCACAAAATGTAAACAAACCTTTTTTCTTGCTACTGAGATATTCAAGGGTGTTTTGTAAAGTTGTTTCAGATCACAAAAAAATTGTTTATTTCTTTTGGCATTTAATAGCCAGATTGTAACGAAGATTTTTTTTTAAGTTCTTTTACTTTTATTTCTAGTGTCAAAACTATTTCCTGGTTGTTCAGTTTCTACATCCATTGCAAGACATGTAGGTACGTGTGGTAACAGGCTCTCCAAACTTTCGAGTTACATCGGACATGTCATAATTATAAAAAAATTTTTGCTTCTCCTTTAATGTATCGAACGTTTTATTTTTAACCATCATCATCATCGACGTTATCCAGATTGCACCCGAAATTGAGATGCTCCGGGTCCGCCTTCCGGCTCTTCCTATTCCACTTCACACGATCTTGGGCGTCCATGTCAGTGAGACCATTTGCACGCATGTCGCCCTACACAGCGTCAAGCCAGGAATTTTTAGGGCTGCCCCATCTACCTGGACCCGGCGGGGGCGCCATTGCCAGGTATTTGTTACCCACGTAGCCTGGCTTTTACCGCAAGACACACCAGCGAAGGCGACTCTCTCGCAATTAATCTACGATGTCACGGACATGAAGGCTGCCGCGGATGCGAGAGTTTCTCACGCGGTTTATACCCGTGACTTAGCACATCCACCGCAGCATTTTCATCTCCATGACACGCAGCTCCTGCTTGTGTCGTTCCAACAGCGGCCACAACTCACAGCCATGTCCCGACAGCATTTGAGGATCGCATGTGACGCCAGTCATTGCCCACCACTTGGCCCACGAGACGGCCTTACGTGCCTTGATATCGTAGTCGATGTCACCAGTCACGTAGAGTCTAGATTCCAGGTACTTAACCTGGTCCGTACGCTCGATCAAGTCACCGCCTATGCGGACGGGTGTGGGTACTGTTGGGTTTAACGCCAAGTATTCTGTCTTCGCCACATTTAACTTCAGAACGCCGTTCTCAAGCGCCTCCTTTCACACTTTCACACGTCGCAACAATGTGTTCCTGTCCGCGTCCATCAACGTAATGTCATCAGCATATATGAGCAGCCATGGAGGCTGCTCATGTGAGTTTCTGATGCTGTCCGACAAAACGTCTTATTTTTAACCATTTTACTTGATTTCCGTCTGTATCATTAGTAATATTTATAAATATTTTGTGCGATAAATGCTTCAAGTCTTTGAATTCTTTGTTTTTAAACTCTTTGTCCAAGTATCTTTCTTTTGTGACGACTTTCTTGGCTTCTTAGATGTTTGCTTCGATCGTGCTCTTTTAAAAACATTACCCAATCTGTCATAGAATAAATGGCCGTGTTTTTTGGACGAACAGAAACACCCACTAAATATAGTAGATAATGGTACAAGTGTGTAAAGTTTGGTGATTACCGCTCAGGTACCATTAACACCTGAGTGAACAGGGAAGGGTCTAAAGAGAGCCGAAGACGGTAATCAACAAATGTGTGTGTATCATACGACGGTTATCAATACACTTGTAAATAAAATAATACTAAAATAGATATTTACCCTTGCACTTTTCAGGTAGTAAATTTAAACATTCCTTAACGTTAAGGACCTCACATCAAGCACATTGTATAGTATATTGTGTTTATATCGAGTAGTGGACTAGGAACATATATCGTTTTCTTCATAACTAGTACTTGCAGACATTTTAATTAATAAATAACTTTAATTTCAACAGTAAAAACGAACTGCGAACCTTTTTGGTACTGACGGTCTGGCGGAAACAATTTGAGTAGGTTATCTATGCTCGCATATTTGCCAAAGACTAAAAGATTAAGGGTTTTTTTTCTTAGTTTAACGCGTGTACAAAATGGTAAATTAAATTTACTTAAAGTTTCAAACATAAAGAAAACAAAAGTTAGGTATATTTGAGTGAAAGTTTTGTTTATTATACACGGACAAGATGAAATTTTGTATTTAAATTCGTTACAAAGGTAAAATTAATTTATTTGTTCTATTGAACACGATCTTTTCTGTATCGTTTTTTAAGAATAATGCAACTCAACCAATAAAATTAAAAAAATAATCTATATGCCACTCGTGATATATATCGACTCGTGGTATCCTTGTATGCCTATTGCGGTGAGATTAGAGCCATTTAATGAGCAAGTAAATTGAAAAATCTTTATCACTCCGTTATTCATCCGCACGCGAAACGGCGACAAGTGAGTAGTTTTTACAAGTAAACATAGCAGACGGCAGCATTGCTGTGCGACATAAGCAAGTACGGCGATTTACCTTGTTTTCGTTGCAGTGATACATTGGTACCGATCAATTAAATACTCAGCGAAAACAATTTATTCAAATTAACTGCTCTTTGTTTGAATAACTTTATATCAGACTAGACTTAAACACCTCATGAAAAATTATTTAAATATCGATAATGCATTAAACCTGTGACTTTTTATCATAAATCTTGAAAAATAGACAGTTAAGTCCAACTACATTTTTTTTCTGAGGAAAAATAAAATAGTAACAAAAATCGCCCTTAAAGTAAAACTAGTTAAATATTATTAATGGGTTTTATCGGAGATGAACCCAAGAAAATATGGAATTAAGTCAGGTTACTTTTTTGTAGCTGAGAGTTTTACTTACAATCGTTTAGATAATTAGTTTTCTCATTCAGTATCTCCGAAAGTAACCTAACTATCACTATTAGGGTCTTTAGTCGTTTCGCACCACGCATTTTCGAACCGCGGTTCGAATCGCCCAAGTACTATTTCTGAATAGGACCATTCACACCGCAGTGGTTGGAGCGGTGCGAATAGCCCAAGGTATCTTTTGGAATGGGTCGATTCGGAGCATTGAGCGAAAGTACTTAAGACTCATATTGTAGATCCTGATTTAAACTTTTATTAATTTGTACAGACGATGAGAAAAGTGGTAAGTGCATATCAAGTGTATAACAAGTGTAATATTAGTTATATTTTTATAGTAAGACGGTAATGGTTTAAAATCACAGTTTGATCAACATGTTATCACAGATTAGGATTTACATAATGTTGTGATAATTATATCTAACGACAACGAGGTTGTCTTTGAATAAATGTCAGTTGTGGTCCGGTGCTTGGTGGTTCCATTAAATTTACAACATGGTGACAGCGGTATTCGGTTTAATATTAGGGGTTAAAGTATGAAATTGCCGATTTGTACTGACAAATTGAAATTCGTTTTTTTTTTAATTTAACGTATTTATTTAATCAAAATAATTACCATTATTATCTATACATTGCTGCCATCTAGTAGGAAGGTCATTTATGCCTTTGCGATAGAACTCTGGTGATCTAGATTCGACAAACTGTGTGAAAGCATTTTGTACTGCCTCCTGAGAAGAAAACTTTTTATCACATAGAAAATTGTCCAAATCACGAAAAAATGGTAGTCTGTTGGAGCAAGGTCTGGCGAATACGGAGGGTGACGGATAGTTTCTAATTGCAGTTCCTGTAGAGTTAAAACGGTTTCTCGTGCTGTATGAGGTCTCGCGTTATCATGGAGCAATAATGGTGAAGATCGATTCATGAGTCGGGGCTGTTTCACTGCTAGTTTTGCTATCATTGTTCGGAGTTCGGCACAGTAGACATCTGCCGTTATTGCTTGACCAGATCGTAGAAAGCTATAGTGAATAACACCATCCTGAGACCACCAAACAGTTACCATTACCTTTTTATTGGTAAGCTTTGCTTTAGGACACTGTTGTGGCGTTTCACCTGGGGTCAGCCATTGCATTTTTCGCTTTCGGTTATCGTAAAGAATCCACTTTTCATCACATGTCACAATTCGATCCAATAATCCTTCATTTCTGTATCGATTCAACAAGGCAACACAAGTTTAAACACGCATTTCTTTCTGCAGATCAGTCAAATCATGAGGTACCCATTTTTCACATTTTTTTATTTTATTGATTTGACGCAAATGAATCAATATTGTTGGTAAGGTAACGTTAAACCATGCAGCTAATTCCTGGGTAGTTTGGCTCGGATCGGCTTCCACCATGTCTTTCAATTCATTGTTATTCACCTGTGTGGACGGCCTTCCTCGTGGTTCGTTCTTCAAATCAAAGTTTCCATCACGAAAGCGTTTTAACCAAAACGGTGCGTTCATTAGCAGTCCCCTCTCCAAACGCAACATTGATATTGCGAGCTGTTTCTGCCGCGTTAGTTCCGCGTCGGAACTCGTATTCAAAAATCACTCGAATTTTCGAAGTATCCATCTTTCTTGTCTAAGCTGAATAAAAAAAACAACTGAAAGTCGATAATCGAATGTTGCACATTTTTAAATGAAGAACTACATAGGTACCATGTGGAAAAAGTTTCACTCAAAAATCTCAAACCATGAAGGTTCTATGTCAATTCGAAGTACCTATTATAATGAAACGGCAATTTCATACTTTAACCCCTATTATTATCATAATTAGCATTTTCATGCGCAATATTTGTGATTGCAATGGAGCACGCCCGACCACCCGCAGAATTAGGTTTGGACAGCGCCGGAGGACCGACTGGCCGTGCCGAGGTATGGAAAAAGTGGAAACAGCAATTTCAATTGTTTGTGAAGGCGTTAGGTGTAGACAAGGAGGCGGTGAGTGTGCAGTCTAGTTTGTTGGTGAACCTGGTTGGCACAGAGGCCTTTGAATCGTGTAAGACTATGGGGCTCGTTAAACGTCTTAGATCTATTCAGATTTCAGATTACAGTGATCTGTTTAAAAGCTTAGGGTGTCCTGCCAGGGTAATATCATAATATAGTAGTCGATAAATCGGTTCCACCTGTTATTTGTGCTCACAAAGTTCCTCACGGGTTACGCGACAGTTTAAAAAGTGAATTGAATGCCATGGAACAGAATGGGGACATCAGCAAGGTTAGTCATCCCACTCGTTGGGTGCATCCGTTAGTATTAGTTGCAAAAAAGAATAATGGTATTCGAGTGTGTTTAGATTCACGTGAATTGAACCGCACGGTACAGCGCGCGCACTTCCAACTGCCCACTGTAGCGGAGCTAGCCACCCGCCAGCACGGTGCGCGTTACTTCTCGGTGCTGGATGCCAACGCGAGGTTTTGGACTATACAGCTGGATGATGAGAGTGCAGACCTGTGCACATTTGCTATTCCATTCGGCAGATTCTTCTGAACCTGTGCTTCTGAAGTGTTTCATGCTAAAATATGACAACTTCTGAAAGACTTCGAAGGAGTAGAGAGTTATATTGACGACATAATTGTATGGGGTTCTTAGAAGGAAATTCACGATCAGAGGTTAAAGCGTTTACTTGAAAGATCGAGAGAAATCAATTTAAAATTCAATAAAGAAAAACGTAGATTTTTTGTGGAGGAAGTTAAGTATTTAGGGCATGTGTTTGATAAAAATGGAATGAAGCCGGATCCGGAAAAAATTAAGGCTATTAAAGAAATTCTTAGAATGTACTTGCGCGTGCACCTTTTTGCATCTATTTAACATTGTTTACTATAAGTATTTTAAGTTAATCAATATATTTAGTAAGTAAAAAAGGTTACCTATTTTTATCCCGAATTTGAATATTCCGAATATCATAATCCCGAAAACGTTTGGCCATTTTTTCATAATCCCGTTTTTTCAAATTTCGAAGTTTTATTTGCCATATAATCGCAACTCCGAATTTCATTTGCCTATTTATTCATTTGTACGACGTTTTATAATCCAGATGAACGAGTTCCAGACACACGAAATCTAAATACACAAAATCCACATGACCGTAATCCATATACACGAAACCCGAATATTTAAAACGCAAATTTTTAAAATGTAGTTAATTGATATTCAGACAAACAATATCCAGATTTTTAAACCTAAAACTAAACCTCATATGGCGTCTACTAACTAAGCTCGACGGAGCCCCGCTTAGCGGGGCTCCTACTTCTGGGTGGTTTAAAAAAAATGGATTGTAGGATTGCACTGAGTCGGGGTGTTAACGATAATTAATTTCAAAGAATTAAGCGATTATAATAGAATCTGATATAGAAAAAATGATACTAGGTGAACCACAAGTGAAAAGGAGGAAAAAGTATATACAAAAGGAGGAAAATTTGCAGAAACTTATAAAAATAAAAGAAAATTTAAGTGAAATTAAAAAATTAAAGTAAATTTCTAAATTACTTATACCTACCTAATAAATGAATCGTACAAATTTAGTGAGTTTTACTATACTTGTATATAGTTTAGCTGGAACACGATTGTATGGGGACCAAATAAAAAGATTATGAAAATTTGGTGATAGTTTATTTGGAAAATGGTACGAAGGGAAACAAAAAAATATTCTGAGAATCTGGATTATGACAATATGGGAAACAAAAAAGTACTATTTGAAAATTTGGTTTTAGTGCACCTGGAAATTGATTCATCTGGGAAATTGAAAACGGAATTATAGAAAGTTGTCATTCATTACATCTGTCTTTTAAAAGTTCTACCAACCGTTTTCGGGGTTTTAAGATTCGGGTAACAGAAATTCGATATTTCAATAGGTTACCAGTAAAAAATGTACAGTGCAATAGCACCAATATTTTATGTAGCGGGCTTATGACAAATGTAATTGATAAATTATTTTTTGTTATTTTGTGCCTGGTTGTACTGTTAGGAATGTACAATAAAACTACATGTCTTTTCTGTCCGACTTCACCTATCCAAAAAGTGAAACAATGATCCCTATACTGTGGTCCGAATCAACCCATTACCAAAAGTTCTTGGGCGATTCGAACCGCGGTGCGAAAGGACTCATTGAAAAACAGCTCTTGGGCAATTCACACCGCGGTCCGAACCGCTCACGGTCCGAAACGACTAAAGACCCCACTATTATGGGTTTTTGCAGACGAAAGAGAACGAAAAACTGAGTAGATTGGTAGTGTTCACTCATTTTATGAAAAAAGTTGATTTACTGGGTTTTCGCAGAACAACGACGATATTTTATGATATTGAATGAGTGTTATGGCCGGTTTTTGGACTAAGTAGATAGTTATACTTAGGCACAATTTCATACAAAAGCAACAATTAACGACAAAAGCAACTTAGCTCATTTTTATTTGTTGATTACCGTAACCCTTAAACCTTTCTTAAAGTAAGATACAAAACAAATTACTTACGATCAAAAGGTCCTCGATTTGAGTCCTGGCCACTACACTACCGACGTGAAGCCACTGCTAACACAAGCAATTTAGCTTAGCAGGAGCGTTAGCGGCAATATTAGTAATTTCATTTATAATATTTAATATTTATCTTTCACTTACCTTCCTAAGCACGAGGAACCTATTAGAAAAACATTAATAATTCATGCTAAGTCAATTTCCTTTCATCCCACTTGACGCCGAGCAATAAAGCTTTGAGTGACGTATCCATTAACAAGACCCCTACCATTTGTTTCAGGTAATCTGAAGAGGCGATTTGGGCGGGCGCGCGGCTTCGTTCTACGTATGTTCGACGCACTGTGCAACTGCACACACACAGCTGCAGCTGCAGCCGCCCGTTCGACTCGCAACAACCCCTTCACGAAGCGTTAACTCGATCACATTTCACTACTATTGGAAACTATTAGTAACCATTTTGTTTTGATTTTAGTTAATGAAGTTAATATAAGTTATTTGCAATAGAAACTTAAGCTATCGATGGCCGAATTCCAAAAATCATCTTCTCTTTGAGTTTATGATTTTTTATATTATTCAGGGAGGATCAGTTTAGTATAAGATGTTGAAGTTTCTATTCCTCGTTTGTAGGTATAGCAGTCGTTGAAAATACTACGGATGTAAATAGTACTACAGCCTATTATGTAAATTTAGGAGGGCTACCATGAACCATTCGAAACTTCGGACGTTCACGAAACACGAACAAATAACTTTGCACTTAGCCACGTAAGCACCATGAAGTCACTTCGGTTTTCTTCCAGTAGGATTTATGAAGAACCGATGTCGATTCGATTTCGGGATAAATATGCTCCATGGAATCGATTGCCCGAAATTTAGATCCATGACTGCGGGTATTTCATGGTAGTCCTACTGATTTGTAAAAGTATAACCAATTCATGAAATACATTCGATAAGAGGGATAAAATGAAAAATGTCACAAAAAATAACAACAAACGATGTTTGATAAAAATCTTTGGCTTACGTGCTTCAATCAAATGGCACAGGCCAAGTTATTGCTGTACAAGAATGAATGCGTTTTGATCGTAATCGCATAACATAACTAGTACCTAGTTAGCACCCAGGTCATACCTTAAAGTAATGTAGGTACGCTCTGATATTGTAGTAGGTAATCCAAGAGAAAACCCTCTGTAGGTACCTACCTATACCTATGTATTTCCTACCTACCTATATCCTGAGTATTTTTTAAAATTGTTCTTTTAGTCTTTTAGTTTTTTTTACAACTGAAGTGGCAGACAAACCTACGGCCTTCCTGGTGGAACGTGGTTACCGTGGCCTATGGACGTGAGCAACACCAGGGAAGTCACACTCGTGCTGCCGACCCTGTAAACACAGAGAGGTTATGTGCCGTCAATGTAGAAGACAAAGCAGAAATAGCAGGATTATTTAAGTATCTAATAATATCTATATGGAATAGTAACCCTCAAGTTTCGTCCATTCGTGTTCCAAACTTGGTACTTATTGTAAACCCGTAACACAAAAGAAATTGGCCTACATTCTGTTAAAGGTATATAATCCTGTGCTCGGTTTGTAATAAAATAAATTCTCAAACTTGCAGAGGGTTGTTTAATCTGTTTGCTGGTTAGAGACGGACGGCCGAGCCAGCTACATGAATGAAATGAAACAAAAGAGAATAATAAATCACATTTTACCTACTCGTAATTATATTGCTAAAGATTCATGGGTCGGGAAACCCACCCTAAGTGTTCAAAATAAAATTTACAAAAATGCGAAAATAAATTCTCTCAAAGGACCATCATTACGTACCTATCTACTTAGTTGCAACTTACGACTAAGTGCAGTTTGTTGTTGAAAAGCTGCAGCAACTTATAATTATGTTCCCTAATTTGTTGTTTCATGCTAACATCAGCTGCTTTAGCCATGTATTAATTTTATTATTACGCGCCGAATTTTGTAGACACTACACTCCTATAAGCACTTACTGTGATACAAATTTAATATAGCTTGCTCATTAACAAAATTGAAGATATAAATATCTCATTCAGGAGTTTCAGGATCTCAATGGAAAATCGCAGAAAGATCACAAAAATACTTGAATCTTAAGTAGGATTTCTGTTTCCAAGTATTTCTTCGTAGAGTTAGAAGTACTTTACCCCAATTAAAGAGCGCGTTGGTGTACGATTTCACTTGTACCAAGGAACTTCTACATAAGTGGCTTAAGGATGCTTCTAGTACGAGCAGAACTTTACACTGCTTCATTCTTTAAATTTGTTCTTTACTTAACTGATCCTTCTGTAAAAGGTCCTTCGGGGGAAGGGCCTGAAGGATGAGTGATAAAATGTCCTCATTGTATCACTAACCTGCATGTAGTAAAAGTGTTCATATTTTAAAACGTGAAAATCAAATGCATCATCATTGGCTTGTTGTTGCACTTGTTGCTAATGGTCAAATGGTACCTAGAGAATTGCTACAACTAGCCAACGATCTATAAACGTGCGGTAGAACAAAATACAATTTGATAACAGGATTTAAAACCAAGAGGAAGTGCCCCACCGTAATCACATTTTGGCACAATGCTAAGAAATTCAGCACAATTGGCTTCATGATTAGATGTCTAGTGACATGTATTTTCAGGCCTATATTCTCTATTAAAATTATCTCTAATTATATCACTGTATCGTGTGACGTGATTAGACCTAGGAGCGTTTTTACACTGTTTGATACCCGATATCCGATATCGGAGGAAGTCAAATGTATGACACATGTATCTGTCTTTCACATTGTCCGGCCCGATATTGGTTATCGGAGCCGTCATCACTGTGTTGGCCCGATCACCGATATTCGACCATAATGACATTTTCTTAGTTACGTGTCTTTTCGCGTTAATATAATATAAGAAAAAAAAAATACTCGATAATATGTTATGTTGATAAGGTTGATTTCTTTTTCTTTTTCATTCTTAGCTAGTCTTTGCTTTTGAGCAAATGGCAGTAACGGGCCGATTTTATCGGATATATGTATATGTGAAAACAGTACATGGTGTCGGCTATCGGCGTCCGCCATCGGATATTGGATGAATATGAAAACGCTCTAATATGTAAGAGTTAAGCGACTATAGTATTCATCTAAATGAGGTGTATGAGTAGTGGCTCGTACACGAGGTTTAAGGGCACTTCCCTGAATTTTAAATTCTGAAAATGAAAAACTTGATATGACATAAGTATCTACTAAAATGACGACTGATTGATAATGACAATTACAATAACCCTTGCTAGGCAGCCGGGTAAAAACGAAACTATCTAAATGGTGTTGTAATAGCTTTCGAGCATATAGAAACTAAGCCCGGATTTGATAACAGTTTTGTATTTTCTACTGATATCGTCAGCTTTATATATTATCCTTCTATCATAATATGTAGTGGATCTATAAGTACTTCACCTTAGTCTTCCTAGTGTCCTGAAATGTTACATGGTGTTATGTGATCGGTGTGATTACGCTTATAGTATGTAAGGATGTATTTAAGTAGATTATTATATTACAATCTAGAAATATGTAACAATTATAATTTCGACGGTAAAAAGGAAAAACACTTTAAGCGACATTTTTTGAATTTTACAGGAGAGCCAATCAAAGTTAATTTTTTTCGAAAAAAATTCATAAAAAAATCTAATTCGAAGTTAGAAAAACCAGCGAAAAAACAGTTTCTTAATTTTTTAGGTACTTTCTTCCACTAAACTTACAAAAAATCTCCAAGCAATATAAGAGGAGCTATGTGTCGCTTCAGTTTTTTTCATTAAATACTGCGCAAGGAAAAACGCATTAACCACAACACCAGTGTCTTGACAAATGCGAGGAAAAACACATTAAGTGACAAGCAATGGGTGATCTAGCTTGGAGCAAAAACAACTGAAGCGCCATGCAGCCTGAGACACAAGGATGTGGAAAAACAAGTTTTCCAACAAAACCATAAAATATTAAGTAAAGGAAAAACCCAATAACCACTAGTAAATTATCATTAAATTTTGAATTTTTAACTGTAATCCTTCCTACGCTACCGGTAGATACCAAAATAAAACCAAGAATTTAAGGATAAAATAAATAAACTATAATCTTTATTGTTTTAAAAGCTTACTGATTTACAGTATTGCACAAATAATACCCATTCCAGGGACAAAATACAAAATTTCTTTTTAGAAAATAGTTAAAAAGAGGAAAAATCCTCTAAAATATTGTAGAGCAATTAGTACTAAATGTATACCCAGTTTTAACTTGCGAAATGTTGAGCCAGACTGATGGGACTGTGAACAAACACTTCACAGCGGGGAATACCTACTAGTCATCATCATCATCATCATCATTATCGATATTTAGATGTTATCCTGATTGCATCCGTCGCCGTCCCGGCCTCGGAGTTCAGGGTCCGCCTTCCGGCTCTTCCTCCTCCACTTCGCACGGTCTTGGGCGTCCATGGTAGTGAGACCATTTACACGCATGTCACCCTGCACGACGTCAAGCCAGGACTTTTTGGGCCTACCCCTTCTACCTGGACCCGGTGGGGGCACCATTGTCAGGCATTTGTTAGCCACGTAGCCTGGCTGTTGCCGTAAGACGTGGCCACACCAGCGAAGGCGACCCTCTTGCATTTTATCTACTATGTCACGGACATGAAGGCTGCCGTGGATGCGAGAGCTTCTCACGCGATCTTTACGTGTGACTCCGCATACCCCCGCAGCATTTTAATCTCCGTGACACGCAGCTCCTGCTTGTGTCGCTCGTCTCACAGACCTGTCCCTTCAACCTGGTTGGCATGTGACGTCAGTCATTTCCTGCCACTTGGCCCACATGGTGGCAATACGTGCCTTGACGTCGTGGTCGATGTCAGTGATCACGTGGAGTTCAGATCCCAGGTACTTAACTTGGTCCGTGCGCTCGACCAAGTCATCTATGCGGATGGGTGTGGGATCTATTGAGATTAATACCAAGTTTTCTGTCTTCGCCACATTTAACTTCAGACCGCCGTTCTCAAGCACCTCCTTCCACACTTTCACGCGTCGCTCCAATCTGTTCCTGTCTGTGTCCATCAAAGCAATGTCATCAGTCTCTGATGCTGTCCGACAAAACGTCTAACACCAAGCTGAACAGGTAAGGACTGAGTACGGATCCTTAGTATACCCCGACGGTGATGGGGAAGGTTTTAGTGTCGCCAACAGCGGACCGAACCACAGAACCGGAATCGTGATACATGCCTCGGATGGTGTCAATGTAGGCCTCAGGGATTCCCTTGGACCGCAATGCCTACCAGATCACCGCACGAGGAACATAGTCGAAGGCCTTCTGCATGTCTAGGAATAGGCAGTGCAGGGGCGTGTTCTTCGCCCTATATTTCCCCGTAACAATCCTTAGGGCGAAAACCGGGACCATGGTCCCGAGCCCGGGACGAAACCCATACTGACACTCCGAGTGTGCATTCTCCTGTCGGATACGGGTGTCGATTATCCGCTCATAGAGCTTCATGGTGTGGGACATTATCTTAATACCACGGTAGCTGCCATACTCCTGCACCGATCCCTTGCCCGTGAAGACTGGCGTTATGATACTCAGCCGCCACTGGTGCGGGATCTTACCGCTGGGGAAAACGCGGTTATAAAGATTAGTCAGGATGCCCACACCACGGGCACTCATTGGCTTCCAAGTTTCGATGGGGACATTGTCGGGTCCGACATTCCGGTCCTTAATGCGTCGAATGGCAGTCTGGACTTCTGCAGGCCTTATCCGTGGCATTAGTCCTTGATTTGGAGGGAGGTCTGATAACTGCACCTCTTTATGCTGCTTATTCAGCAGCTCATGGAAGTATGAGCGCCATCTCTCCTTCACCGCGACTTCCTCGTATAACAAATAGCCCCCATGGTCTTTAATGCAGCGGACGTTGGATATAGACTGCGCTGCTTTAGGCCTGGAATGCGCCAACTTATAGATGAGCTTTTTGCCCCTCAGACGATTCCAACTTGTGGTACAGCGGTTGCAAGTGGTCTCGTTTGGCCCTGGCTACGGTTCGCTTAGTGGCGCGTTTAGTATCTTTGTACGCGTCGCGGTCTTCGGGAGATTTAGACGCATGCCACTTTTTAAAGAGGGCTTTCTTCGCCCTGATCTCCCTCTGGACTGTGTAGTTCCACCACCAAGTATCCTTGTTACACTTGCGTCTACCCTTAGACATGTCGAGCACGGCCGTTCCTGCCTCAAGAATAGCTGCCTGCAACTTGTCCCAGCAATCTTGTACTGATTCGGCTTCAGCATCGGCGCACTTGTCACCGATAACGGAGAAGAAACTCTGGGACTTGGATTCATCAAGCAGCCACCACCTGATTCTGCGTTGGCCCCGCTCAACACGCTTGCCTTTGAGTTTCACACAGAGGTCTATGCCAAGGAGACGATTTTGCGTAGTTAGACTCTCCCCGTGTATGGCCTTGCAGTTTGCTGCCTTGCTGATGCTGTGCCTCCTAGTGAGTAGTCCTCCTTGTAGGTGATAAGGTGTTCGGCTTTCCTTTGGAAATACGTGTTCACGATTGAAAGGTCGGTAGCTGCACACGTTCTGAAAATGTGCTCACCCTCTGGGTTACGGCTACGGTAACCAAAACCACCGTGGACACGCTCAAACTCCTTACACCTATCACCCACATGACCGTTTAGGTCACCACCCAGAACAATTCCCTGCGACAGCGGAATGCCACTAAGCACTTCCCTTGTGTATGTGCCGCAACGACAGTTCACCGGTGAATGAAGCGCCACGTCACGTGTCACTTCCTTACATAGGTTACACAACTTCCACAAAAGAGACAAAAATATATTGCATGTAGCGACATGAATGATTTTGAATAGTTAACTTAAGTACACAATTTTGAAAACAATGTTTACTTTAAGCGACAGTCGTCTTTATTTAGATAGTCGACGAAATTAAATGAACCGACGTTATGGGAATAAAAGACGGTGTCGGTTAATTTAAAAGTTTCTGTGAAAAAAATGATGGTGTTACTTTAACCGTCACTATCGATTCTTTCTGCAATTGCAAAAAATACTGAAATCCATAATATGTCATAATGATCGTGAAAGCAAAACACATTAACTCCATCTTACAGATACAATGAAAGCAAGGAAAAACGAATGTAGCGACTCGGCACTAGTAACACAAGAGTGAGCCAAAACACCTATAGTGCTTTACACCGCATTTTCTATGACGGAGAAAAACGATTTAAGTGACTTAGGATATCCGAAACAGAAAAAGAAAAACACATCAAATAACAATCTTACTATGGAGTCGGTACTTTAAGCGGTAATTTGACCAAATTCACTACAATTTTGTGTCACTTCATTTAGCGTCTGGAAAAAATATGCCTAAAAGTGCCATTACTTGAAGCGACACCAAAGTTGTCAGATTGCTACGAAACCAAGACCAATCGACGCGGAAAAAATCGCTGATTCCAAATATGTATATAACTCATTTTCGACAAAAGTGTCGCTTAAAGTGTTTTTCCTTTTTACCGTCGATTTGGTGATTTTTTCATGGTTCTTATAAGTTACAAAGGCATTGTGAACTGTTTATTTTTTGGAGGATTTTCTAATATTTCAGAAGACCAAAGGGGATAAGACAGAGAAATACAAGGCAAATATGTCAATGTCAACTAGCTGTATCTACTTAAGTACTTACTGTCGGAAACTATTTTTTCAATTTTCTCTGCAATTTGCTTAATTTTTCTTTCCGAAAGAACTTTTTAAAACATATTTGAAAATATAACCTAGGTAGGTACCTAATTTCAGTGGGCAAACGTAGGATTAGAGGGGAAAATGAATAGGTATGATGAATTGATTATGAAATTTTGTCTAAAGTGTTTTGCAACGTTTAAGTATCGTCCTACGGCGGGCTATCCAAAAATCTAATTGGGATACCCGGCACCCCCTTTGTTTGAAGAAAATGCTTTAATTTTCCTTAAACGTTCGTTTTTTAATTAAAACCGAATGAACCCTTAGTTTAAGCATAAGTATCTATCGGGGAGATGAGCAAAAAATATTATTAGTATCGATATACCGTAGTGATTCGATTTGGAACACATTGTACCTATCGATATTGGAATTAAAACTTTTAAACTTTTACTGGTTTTTTTAGTTTAAGTTTCCTGGGATAAGAAGATAGGTATAGGTTAAGCAACGTATTGTAGGTGGAGATACGTCAGTTAAATGCCCGCACATTAAACTGATGTATACATAGGTACTTATATCATATCAAAACGTAAAAATACAGTAACAATACGCCTTTGTAATTTAGAACCTATGAACGAATATATATGCTCTTTATATATTCATATTATGTTTGCAACAAAAAACATACCTACTGTATAATGGATGTTTTACAATATTGTTTTTTTACCAAAAAATGATACTTAATCTTTTCCCTATAGAAAGATCTGTAGAAAAACATACTGTCTCATTTGATCTAGAATGTAAGTTAACGTTGAGTAAACATTATAATATAATTATTACACTCATAAGTATATATTTTATGATGTACCTATGTAAAAACTAAGAATTTTGTAAGTACTTTTCTATTACAAAAATGTAATTTTCTACAATACTGAGAATTGATTTAGAAAAATTTCTAATTATCGTGTGCAGTTTTTATCTTTAGCACAGCTTAATATATTCTACAGGGGGCTACCATGAAAAGTACCTAGGTACGTACATTCAAAACTTTCGGCTCGCACATACCTACCTAAACGTACCATTCTGCATGCATACCTAAAGTACCTACCATGAAGTAAATTCGTGTTTCTTTTGGTATGATTTAGGCCGATTGAACTGTCCGGTGTCGTTGTCAGGTCAGGTTGCGGTATCTATATGGTAGCTACGTACCTGATGTACCTACTAAGGGACATTTCATGGTTGGCCTATGGTTTTAGTTATATTGTACCTATCTACCTATACTTAATTTAAGCACAAAAAAGCATATTACAGGAGTAAATCTTCGAAACGAACTTTTATTACATTTCTATTTTTTTTGTAATTAATATTATTTTATACGGCTTAAAGATTTTGTTAATTATGTAAGTACAAGTTATTCAATCTATAAAAATACTGTCTGAACTGAGAGAGAAACACTAAATCTACTTTATAAGCAACAATTTAAATGGAAAATATAAATGTCTTTTACATGTAAACAAAAAATATTAAGCTAAGTAAATTTTCAGTGTACGTTTCTGTAGATAACGCCTAGTGTCCACTAGGCAACATTGTTATGTGTCATGTTGCACAACAACGACGCGCAACAATATGAAACAATGTTGTCTATTCATACATGATCAAGCGTCGCACAAACAAGCCGCGCGTCATGTTGCATAACTTTGCCATCATAATGTTGCCTAGCTGATGCGAGGCTTAAATGTTCACAAGTAACTTGAATAAGTGTTTAAAAAATAAATGTTCAATGTGATATCCTGCCTGTAAACCTTTTCCAGTGTGATTCTACAGAAAACTTCTAAAAATAAAATGATTTTATAAAAGATTTGTGTGTCTGATTCAAGTCACGAATAAGATAAAAGATCGTTATTTGCGATATGTTTATAGAATGACTGTTGTGACTATAGGTATCGCATTCTTTATCTATTATTTAGCAATTGAAAAAAAAAACGATCACCAAAAAATGTAGGTAGGTACAATACTCGACAGACTCGACTACTGGTGATACATCGCCGTATCCATAGTAGGTAGAAGATCCGTCTAATCTATGCCATTTAGGAACACCTCTTTGGAACGAAATACTTCCTCACACAGTCTGAGTACCTACGTCTTGAATTTAGAAAATAAACGCGAACAAACTGAATCGACCTTGCATCTTGTGGTAATAATTGTCATTAGAAGATGAAAACCATGGTAGAGCGTCAAAGTCTACAAACTACAACTTACCTACATACGACTCTTTGTTACTACTTACAAGTAGGTAATAACATGTTGAAATACTAGGTAATACCTAATCACTAAACCAAACACATTGCATTAATAAGTAGGGACTTATTAAGTCGTTGAATACTACAATACGTCTATAATAATCACACAGCAATAAAGCCACATCATACCTATTCAACGTGGAATTTCTCTGACGTAAAGGCACGTCTATGGGGTTAAATATAGTTTTTATATCTATTGTATGCTTTTTCTAAGTGAATGTATGACGTTCCCAATGAATAAATAGAGATAAAAATTCTAGGACCTTTTACTGCTTCTACTTAATGCTCTTTAGCCAGGGCCTGATATTAACCCTTAGGCTAATTAGGCTGCAGCCTAGGGCGCGGGGATCGGGAGAGGGCGCCCGGTGAAATCGTGTCTTCGCATGCACTAACCTACCATTATTGCATCTACCCTACATATTACAACTAGACCGAGACAAAACACTAAAATTAAATGCACGAGTCACTAATTTTAACAATAATTTTTGAAATTTTCAAAAGCGCGCGTACTTACATCAAACACTGACTTGTTACTCGAATCGGTCAGTGGTCGAGCGAGTGGGTGCATGGGTGGGGTGAGCTGGCAACAGAGTGCCTAGTGCGAGTTTTGTTTAATCCGCCTCGCACTAACGGCCGTAAATTTAATTCATTTTTTATGTTAAACTCGGAATTCAAACAGTGCATCCTAGTGGTGCCATATTGACATTTTCACACTACTACTCTTCTCACTACTTTTAGGCCGTCCGTAACACACCTGGCGGGGGCGCGTCCTCTTAATTAGCCTAGGGCGGTCAGAACTCTTGATCTGTCTCTGTCTTTAGCTATACCCAACGTGAGCATAGCTTAACTAGCTTCTATTACGGGTTTTATCTAGAAGGATTGCGTTCAGATAAAACCCGTAAGATACTTATATTTCTATTATGCATAGGTATAACATTTGCGTTTATAATATTAGTAGGATAGGTAGGTACCTATCCTACTAATATTATAAACGCAAAAGTTTGTGAGTATGGATGGATGGGTGGATGTATGGATGGATGGATGGTTCTTAATCTTTCACGTAAAATCTACTGAATAGATTTTAATGAAACTTTACAATAATATAGCTTTTACATCAGAATAACACATAGAGTATATATCATCTCGCTACTATTCAAGGGAGCGGGCCATTGATCATTAATGTCAACAAAACCGGCCGGTATATATATAGAAGTGACAGTGTAGTTATTTCTGTTGCTAAGCCACAGCGCTGTGCATCGCGCAAGTGCGCGGACTTGGCGGTTCGCGGTCGAGCAGGCCGCCACAAATTATTTGAATACAAAAAAACGCGCTTAAAGGGTTGATACTTGGTACAGGGATGGATGAAGCTTAGGAACGGACATAGGCTCTGTTTTATCGCGATAGAAGGGGTTAAAGGGGGGGGGGGGAGAATAGGGGATGAATGTTTGTAATTTTTGAAGATATCCTGATGCAATTTGGTACAGAGGTGAATTAGAGCTTGGGAACACTGGGTACGCGATAAGTTACATCCACGCGGGCGTTACCGCGGGTAACAGCTAGTATTAACTATTATACACAGAAAACGTAGACCAAAGCAAATTAATAGGTACATAAGTAGTAATAATTCGTAATGTGCGGGAAACGAACCCGGTAAATTTGCTGCCTTGACAGTTGAACCCTCAACCAATATACCGTGCACTACCGTCGATGATATTATTTTAGACGCACTGTATTGGTATTCTACGCTAGGCAAACAAACCGCTGAAAATTACAGTAGTTGGAATAAATTCTGATTACCTTGCGAAGTTTGGGGCAGCTAAACCATAACAACATTAATTTACAAACTTCCAAATCCTTGGAACTTCGGAGTGCTTTAAAGCTTATCAGGTAATGCCCTTAATGTATTGTAGGTAGAAGTTGGGGATTCTGCAGATATTTGTTGAAAGAGAAAGGATAGATCAAGGTGACTCTCTTTCCTGAGACTTTGCCCTCAGCTTACCATCAGGCGAGGTAAAGTCGAATGGAGTGTCCTATATAAAAAAAGGTAGATAGTAAACTTAAGTAGATACTTAGTTGAAGTAGTTCAAACCATGTAAATAAATACTTAAATACCTAATAGAAACTATTTAGGCCTCAATTGGTTTTTAAAGAATTTAGTCGCAATTACTAGATACCTGCCCCTCTAGACAAGTGGCAATTCGCTAGCTGGCGTTTGGTGGAATAGAATGACGAATGTATGGGATTTGACGCATATGACAGTCGTTAACGCATGCTGAGGGTGACGGGTGGAGCCGCCCGTCACTCTAGCAGAAGCAGGCCACGGCGGCGGCGCGCATCGCAGGACGATGCGCGCCGCCCCACACCGGGGTTGAGTCGGGGACCGCGTGGTACCCACCTCCCGAGGAGGGCCAGACCGAGAGCCGCCCTGGGTCAGCCGTGGTGCGAGGGATATGTCGCATGACAACCTCACCTTCGGCCTAGCACTACGACCCAGAGACGGCGTGCGGTTTAGTCGGTTCGAGTCCGGCTCTCTAACCTCCCCCTCCGGCTCCGGAGGGGTGGGTATCCGTGGGGATTTCCAGCACGTAAAAAAAAAGAATAAAAAAAAGCAATTACTAGATAATATTCCTCCTAACTCCAAGCTAACTTGCTTGTGCTAGGCACTGCTTAACATTCACGCCGGCAATGTATGAGCCAGGCGATTAGCACCCGAGACTTCTCGATCGGAAGGCCGACTCCTCAACCACTAAGCTACCGAAGCGTCATTACATCTACTCATCATCTTCATCCTAACGTTAGAGAGACAACGTACTATTAGCGCCTCACCGCATGTCTGTTTTTATACGAGTGAAACCGATGAGAAAACAAACATACCTACCGTCATCCTCCTGCATTGTAGGGTAGGTAAGCTGGGGTGCGAGGGATTATGCTATGCAATCTTATAGATGAGTAGATGACGACCGACGACGGCGTGCGGGTCCAACATAACCTCCCTCGCCCGGTATCCAAGGCGATTCTAAGCATTCACTTTTTTCAATCTTTTTCCAATCTAAATCAATAAGACTGGATCGTTCACTTTTCTTAGATAGATTAAATATCTAGAAAGAGTACCCAATTCACTGAGTAGATTCTACTAATTTTACATTGTAGTGGTCAGGCCTCAATATAAATATTTTCTATTATCTTAGCAGGTCAAGTCGAGCTCTCGGCCATCAAATAGGTCAAGCGATGCCGCCAAGGGTTTATTTTGCCTCGCTTAATATCGGCAAGCGCCTGGGTTAATTGTTTTTATGCTTCATTAAAACATAATATGATGGTAGGGAAAGATTTTACTTTCCAAGTACGGATTAATTTCGTTTTTAATGTGTAAGGATGATGACGGAAGCAAATGGCGAGCTGCGGTTTCTGTCTAGCCAGGGGGAGAAAATCGTAAGTGAAAATGAAAGGAATAACTTTTTCCGACAGGGAAGTACAGTAGGAGTAGTTTTGGACTAAGAGCCCGTGAACGCCAGACCAGACCTTCGTCATTTTATAAAAGCTGAAAGTTTGTCAGCGCATGCTCCCAACATGAATGTGTTGAAGTTGAATTATGAAGTTTGGGTCATAGTGGTTTTAGCAGATGAACGGTAAGTACTAATGGTGTAAATAATAATGGTAAGTAGAGAAAATTTCTTTGAAGTAGCCATGAGCAGGTCCAGCCTCTGGTGCCGGCTCATCCTTGAATTTTGGGGCACGTTGTATGAAAACATATACTTTCATGAACATTAAGGGTGTCTGGCAAGAGATTACCACTATGTTAAAGTGTCTGTATATGAATGACGCGATTTCTACTGTGAATATAATACTTACCTGAAACACACTTTATTATATGATGAAAATACATAGATATTCTCTTTTTTTTTAAACTCTGGTACCGTTTATCTGCCAAAGCCACTATGACCCAAACTTCATAATGGCCCATCGTGTTTACCTGTGTTGGGTGCGTGATAAACTTTCAGCTTTTATAAAATGACGAAGTTCAGTCGTTCACGAGCTCTGTCTATTTAACGTTCGTGTGATTTGGAAACAAACGACTACTATACAGATATAGGAGGATATTTAAGTGTACTTAGATGTGCGCATAAAGCTTAACAAAACAGATTTCAAACCGAAGGGCAGCCCTCCTAGAGAAGTGACAGAATCGTTAGTAGAATAGAATATTCATTGTATGCCATTAACATGTATTTTGACATTATTAGAAGTCCTAAACGTATACGCAACACTGATCACAATACCCCCCCCCCCCCCCCATACCGGGGGCGAGTCGGGGACCGCGTGGTCCCCCCTCCCGAGGAAGGCCAGACCGAGAGGAATGGCCCTGGGTCAGCCGGGGTGCGAGGGATATGTCAAAAGACAACCTCCACCTCCGGCCTAGCACATCGACCCACAGACGGCGTGCGGTTTAGTCGGTTCGAGTCCGACATAACCCCCCCCTTCGGCTCCGAAGGGGGGGGGGGGGCTTCGGATCAGTGGGGATTGCCCGCACGTAAAAAAAAAAAATGATCACAATATATTTGTTCATACATTGATTATTCTATTCTAATAAAAATTTGCCACTTGTTAAGCGGGCCATGTCCTATATAGATAGATCAAATGGAATCATTAAGTCAGGTCATTATCAAACTAATACATTTTAATTGCAAGATAGACAATTTTGCACGATTTGAAAATATTGAGGGGACGGTGGCGCCATCTTTCAGTTCACAGCATAGATGTAGTATTTTTGCACAGAATTGTTAGTTCGACTATACATTTAATATTTTAGCACAGCGCCACCTATTGAAATTATTTACAAACTAATGGTTTGTAGAATCAAAACACAAATGGCATAAAAACGAATTTATTAAAAAGAATTTGAAGTGCTATATTACACTACGTACATTATTATTTTATTTATCCTTATTTTCTATGTTTCTTATAATTAGGTGAGCGATCTCTATCCCTCTTCTTCTTTTTACCTTTGCGTTTCTTATCAATGTCTCTTTTGACTTCAGGAGTAGTACTTCTTCTCTTATTTTTCCCGTGTTTGTGTTGTTTCCTATCATTATCTGAAAGAGAACTCAATGAGTCAGTGCTGCTATATCTTTTTCTGTGCTTCTTTTTTTTTCTGGCTCTGTCTTCGCTGCTAGAAGAATCACTTTTATCTCTAATTTTGCGTTCACCATTTGCAGATTCCTGGTTCCTTTGCCTTCTGGAATCATTACTGCCAGTTTCTTTATCTCGGTCTTTCCTATCTCTTTCTCTCTCGTCCCTTCTTTCCCGATCTCTGTCATCTTTTCTTTCCCTTTCCCTATCATCTCTTTTTTCTCGTTCTCTATCATCTTTTCTTTCTAGTTCTTTGTCAAACCTTCTCTCACGTTCTCTCTCATCTCTTCTATCGTTTTCTTTTTCGTCCCTTCTTTCCTTTTCCTTCCCATCTCGTCTATCTTTCTCTTGTCTTTGACTTAATGATTTATTTTCCTCTTGTCTGGAAGATTTCTTTAACGATTCTTTTCTTTTGTATTCTTCGAATGATTCTGCATCTAAAATTGGACGAAATTGTGTAATGAATACGGGTTTATATCAAGTTTCAAGTCATAATTTAGTAGTATATTATGTATGGAAAGCGTGCATGAAGTCAATAGAAATATCCTCGATGGTATCTGCGAAAAAGGAAAAATAGTATATTCAGCATATTCATGTAGCATTTATGTTCCTGTACGTTACAATACGTTGACGTTTTCATATATTATTCTTGTCAATTTTTGACCTTAGTGGCAATTTGTACGGATGGTCTATTAATAAGTACGCATCTAACTGCTATTGATTATAACCGAGTTGTATTGTCATCACACATTACAACACTGAATTAGACCAACAGTCTATATAAGCAGGCCTTTATTCAAATATGCCTCAGAACGGTAAATGAATAATAAAAGTACTGCTCACATCTCTGGGATGGATCCGCAAAGTACTTATTAGATGCTCTCGACAGGTTGCAGCGACGTGCGATCCGCATTATCGGAAATCCTGAGGTCACGAGTACCCTCGAGTCTCTGCAGATGCGTAGAGATGTTGCTTCTTTGGCAGTTTTTTACCGTCTCTACCATGGTGAATGTTCTGAAGAGCTATTCCAATTAGTCCCACCCTCCCCCTTCCTATACAGGACGACACGTGCAGGACTTAGATGTCACCCCTATACGGTGCAGAACATTCCTTCAAGAACCAAGCGGTTCGGTGACTCTTTCCTTTGTCGCACCATTAAGACCTGGAATTCCTTGCCAGCTCACGTGTTTCCCTCTTCCTACAGTCCCGGGTCCTTTAAGCGGGGCGTGAAAAAGCATCTGATGAGGCCGTCAAGCTGAGTGCCACCATTGTTAACATGGCACGTGTACATAATGGTGACCCTCTTTCTTGAGACTTTACCTTCAGCTTACCATCAGGCGAGGTAAAGTCAAATTGACGTGTCCTATTTATAAAAAAAAAAAAAAAAAAAAAAAAAAAAAAAAAAAAAAAACTGTAAAAAAGCCCTCAATTAAGATGGGGTAGCAATGTAAAGGGATTCCATCTTTTGTCATAATAATTTTTGTCCTAATTTAAATTGCCATAACAAATTAGGCATAATTTTCTTTTGTCATAATAATAGTGTGCCATAATTGGTTTTTAGCATACTGTGTTATTAAGCATAAATATTATAATATCCTAATGTTTTTATTCATAACATTGAT
The DNA here is from genome assembly GCA_949126895.1 of Eilema caniola. Lineage (NCBI taxonomy): Eukaryota > Metazoa > Arthropoda > Insecta > Lepidoptera > Erebidae > Eilema > Eilema caniola. Next base: position 9,909,050 of record OX421479.1, on the reverse strand, counting down.
ATGCATAAAGTTGTAAAGCATATTGTATATTTGTCTAATAGTTATTTGGTATAATGATAAACGCCTGCTAACATGGTGCTAGCAAGCTGGCAAGGATCTGGATGCAATCTGGACTTTAGGGCACCCCGACTCGGATAGGTTAGGTTAGAAGGCTAATGCGGGAGCGGAGCGTAGCGAAGCTCCCGCATTAGGCCTTCGTGGTTATTTTTTTATAAACCACCCAAAAGTAGGAGCCCCGCGTAGCGGGGCTCCGTCGACCAATTAGGTCAAAAGAACATTAGGTTAAATGAACTTTGATGCGCCTACAAGTTTGACGAGATCAATTTATAAAATAGTGTAATATCTATTATATAAAAATGAATCGCTAAATGTGTTGCTAAACGCAAATCTCGAGAACAGCTGAACCGATTGCGCTAATTCTTTTTTTAGAATATTCCTTGCAGTACAAGGATGGTTCTTACGCAGAGAAAAATTGTGCAGAGATTCCGGGCAGGCAAAAAAATTTAGTGACGCATAATGGCTTAGGGGTGCTACGGGGTTGAAGTATGCCACGGGCGAAGCCGAGGCGGGTCAGCTAGTTGTTAATAAAAATTTTATAGTGATTTTTTCGGAATAGTTATGGTTATGCGTCGTTATGCTTAAGTAAACTTATGCTTTGGGATATTATGCTTATTAAATATTATGCTTATAGTAAATAGGAGTAAAAAAATTATGCTTAAAAAGTTATGGCAAATGAGTATTATGCGTAAATAATGTTATGACAAGTAACATTATGCAATGTTAAATTATGACATAAAATTTTAGGAATAAAAATAGAGAACCCAATGTAAATGTAGCGATTTCATGGAGGCGAGAGCGATTTCGCAGATTATGCTCCGTGGAATGAGACTCGTCTGTTATATAATGTGTCTGTTGCACTATTGTGCAGAGACGCATTTGACATAGTAAATGCATCCGGGTTCACCTCCGCGTTCGTAAAACTTCGCATCGACAAACGGTGTTACATTACTGTGTTATGTTGCTGTGGCGTTGTGTATGTTTTCCGAGGCATTGTGTGTATTTATGTGGTGTTGGGTATTTTTATATGACGATTAGGTGAATATACATATGTGTCGTGATACACATTAAATCCACTTGTGTTTGTGTACAATATGCCACACAATATGAGCAGAGATGTTTGTACACGTGTTGTTTTAGTTGTATATAGAATATTAATAGGATGTGTAATGTATATGTCGCCGCCAACTACCTTAATCAGCCGTCCAATTAACTGCCTAGGCAGTTAACTAAACGGCGCCATTCAATTAACGGCCTGAATGATATTCAGCCGTTTCGTTTATTACATCATTTAATAACATGGCTGGCTAATGCTTAGGCCAATCGTAAGATGGGGCACTACCTCGAAATAAGATAGAAAAATCATACAGACCTACATATACTTACACGTGTAAATCCCCGATGGGGTAGACAGAGGTGTATTCACAGAAAATTAGTGATGGGTTTATTGTGATAGCTGCGCAATCCGACTTGGTTAGGTTAGGATAAAAGGCTTTTTAAAACCGTGCAGAAATAAGTAAATTTTTTAAACTATTTAATTAAACGGCTAGGCAAGTAGTTAAACGCCATCGAACCAAGCTATTTGCCTAGCCGTTTAATTAAATGGCTGAACACCATTCAGGCCGTTGATCGAATGGCGCCGTTTAGTTAACTGCCTAGGCAGTTCATTGAACGGCTGATTAAGCTAGTTAGCGGCGACATGTATATGGAGGCTTTAGCGTGATATGTGAGGTTAGAAGTGTGTAAGTAAATGTACTCACCTGACCTCACACATCATACACATGCACACCATTGATATGGGATGAATGCTGTTCTAATATAAATTAAAATATCAATAAATATTGGAGCGTTCATTCGTGAAACTTAGATTTTGCAAATACCCAATTATGTAAATATTTAGTGTTTTCAATTTTGGGGTTTAATTTTTGTCATTTTAAATGAAATTTGAACGCGTAAATAGACGAATGAATTTCTGTATTAGGAAATACAAATTAAACTAAAATATCTACTAATGCAGTTTATTTATTGTGTTTATTCAAGAATCGTGAAGATATCAATGATACAGAATAACACGCTTTTTGACATAGACATAAATATATTGTTTAAGATAAAGACATAAACAATTTTCTTTCTACATTTCGGCGTACATTATGTACTAAGAGTAAATAAACTATGATTATATACAATCAAAGCAGTATTTAGAACTGGTTAACAACTTATACAAACTTTAGAAGTCTTCTATACTAACATTTATACTCTTGATATTTATTACTAATTTTGAATAAACTGTACCGAATCATTATCCTATAGACCTGAGTCACAATGAAATATTAAAAAATGGCTTCATTTTTAAATATTTCAATCACTTTGTCACACAACTACATAATATATAATAAATCATAATCTAAGAACTGAAGAACAGAAAATTACTATAGATATTACATTGATTGCACGATGAGCCAATAAACAGGATTATTTTTCATCTAGTCATAGACTTAGTTCTACACATATGACTACTAAGAAAAAAAATCTGCCAAGTTCTACATCTATGTATGACTACTTGGAAAACGAAAAATATATTTTTTTTTGCTCTGACTAGTCATACACCTACTCGTTAGATTACAGTTTTTGTAATTTTATAGCTGTATGAAATTACTTGTATTGATTTCGACTTGTTTCTGTATCTATTTATGTCGAGACGCGCAGTGTCCGCCTCTCATATTTATCATAATGCCTGGGCACTACAATAATGCGCAATTTATCACTTGGCTCATAACATCTATATATATAAAGATGAATCCCTATTTCCCTTGGTCACGCCATCACGCCTTAAACATTTAACCGATTTTAATGAATGAATGGTATAGGGGTAGATTAGACCATGAGAAAGGACACAGGCTGCGTTTCCACGCGGGCGGAGGCGCAGGAAAAAAGCTAGTATATATATATACTATGTATTATTATGTTCATTTAAGTAACTTATAATGGTAAACCTAGGCCGGTGTCATAGCACTCTAATGGCGAAAGATGTATGTATAGGATTTCGAATATCAAGAACATCCCAGGTGGCTCAGTTGGACAGACCGGTCCTCCGGCAACAGACCGTTCGCCGGTTCAAGTACCGTACTGGATGTTGACTTTTTCGATCTTTATTATATTTATCAGTAACAGGATTTATTATATTATCAGTATTTGTGTAATAGCCGCCTGAACACAGGAAAGAAAAATAAAATTGATTTATCATTACTTATAAATGCGTTAATGATTCACTAAATAAAACAAAAAACCCGAGTGATGCTAAAAATATCGAAACAACCTTAGCAGGCGGTACCCATTAATTTTCATCTGTTTTGAGATTTGCAAATGGGTACCGCCTGCTAAGGTTGTTTCGATATTTTTAACATCACTCGGGTTTTTTGTTTTTAATAATTTATTTTTATTTAATATTTTTTAGTCATGACATATATTTTTGTAATCCTCTTTTAATTGCCTTCATTATGATACCCGACTTGATAAATTAGAGTAAAAATATTCTTTTTACCATGGCTTCAACAACCCAACTTATAGCTTTTGTTCATATTTTATGTACCCAAGAACACTCGGGTAATAAGTACCTTTGAGACGAATCATTGAAATACGTACGGTGGATCAGACGATATGAAGATTACAAACATACAAGATACGAAAAACATAACACTTCTTGGCAGTTGGGTAAATATTAGAGACTGATGAGGCCATAGGTGTAACATTATCGCTATATAAATAATATTCCTGCAACTTCATCTTAAGCCTATTATAAAGTGAGGTGAAATCATGTTGATTATTATAAAAAAGACATATGGCGAATCGAAAAAGTTTTGATTGCTAAGAAAATCAATGTGAAAAGGGATCATTTATAGGTGCAAAAACAAACATAACTTAGTTAGTTTGTGTTATAGGTACTAGACTACGGATAAATTACTTAAGACCAGAAATACATAGGTACATATTCTTGGCTACAAATATTACACATAGGTACATATTCTTGGCTACAAATATTTGCACAGAGTGGGAATCGAAGTCGCGATGATATTTGAATAGATACCGGTGCGCTTCGAGTCACAGAAACTTATCATAAATGTTTATTATAAAACCTAGTTTTCGAACTTTTTGCGGCTACTCATAATCAACTACCCATAATGAATGCAACTAGTTTTCGTAAGAGGTCCATCAGATACTGTATTACTCATGCGCCGTGGGAGTAGGAGAATCGAGAGTGGAGATGTCCCATGATCACAAACCATATTATAACAACACTTTTACTATCCAAATTCTGTACTTTATCCAGCAATGTATCATATTCACAGTTTAGTTCCGATAAGAACTGTGTATGAATTGAAATATAATGTAAATTGTTATTGAATAAATAAACAAACAAACCCAGGACCAATGGCTTAATATGCTCTACGTCTACGCGACACCCAGGGGTCTCACCTTGATAAGAATAGTCACGTATATTAAGACTGACCTGGCTTGTATTGTCTGCAAAAACGAGCCTCGAGCGAAAATTATTAAAATTCTAAATCAAAATCGTCAAATTTGAGCTTTTGGTTGTGGTTTATTCATTTTCATAGTCATTGGGTGATGTTCCGCGGTCACAAACTATTTTTGTTACAACATTGCCACTACACGAGTCTTGAAATCCATCAGATACAGTATTACTCTCTAATTCTATAGGCGCCGTGGGAGTAGGAGGATCTAATGATGTTCCACGATCACAAACCATTTTAGTAACCATAGTTTTATTGTCCATATTCTGATCTTTATCCTGCAAGGTATCATATTCACAGTCTAGTTCCGTTAATAAACTATTACAATAAAAATCTTGGAAATTGTTTTGGAGATTTGTGCAGTCTTGATTTCCTTTTTGCAACTTTGTGTTCAGTCCGTTAGCACGCAAACAGCGGCGAATGGTTGTTGTCGAGACGCCGTGGCTTGACGCAAGATTGTTCATTTGTAAGGGACTTCCTTCAAGCACTTGTGCCTTCAAAATAGCTTCTGCATCTACTGTTAATTTCCGTGGACGACCACTGGGTACATGAGCCTCAATTGTACCTTCACCTTGCCATCGTCTTACCCACAAGCGGACTGTATTTTTCTGGAAAGGAACATGTATTATATACTAATAAGCGGTTTGCCGTCGTTTCTTAAGTATATTAGAGTGTTCAATCTACGTATCTCGATAATATACAACTTTCGTATTACAATAGAGATTTTTAATGTGACTATGTTTTTTCGCGATACGTGCAGTGGATACGTTACGTTACGGAGATGAGTGTCAAGTTAGAGTGTTGAAAGTGGTAGAATAATGACCATTCAGCAATTTCAGTATTTATAAAAGGCGAATGATCTCAGTAGATACGACTGATTATTATCTATAAAAATTATGTTAGTAAAATCTTCCAAATTGACTTGACATTTAGCTAAAGTTAAATATTGTCAAATGTTTTTTTTACAATACTAAAAACAACTCACCGCTACATTTAAATGTCTAGCAATTGCACTTATCGAATGTTTTTGCTCATACAGAGTAAGAATTTTAATTTTTCTATCTAAACTTAGGTGATCTTTCTTAGTTCTCGACCTTTCTTCGAGTTCTTCAAATTCGTTATCGCTACATATAATTTCTTTAGCTCTCGAATTCATTACACTTTGTCTCTTTTGTTTGAAGTTAATGCCGTGTTGCTTAAGACATCGGCGTACGGTTGTAATCGAGACACCGTGGTTACTTGCCAGATCAGATAAGTTTAGATCTTCGGCTTGTTTAGAAACTTCTTCAATCAATGTAGCTTCATCATTTGCAGACAGTTTTGGTGGACGTCCGCTTGATGTCTGCCGTTTGAGAGCACCGTCGCTTTTCCAACGTTTTATCCACATATTCGCGGTATTTCTCTAAAATAAATGACAATACTTGAGATTAAATAAATTTATTACGGCTACAATCAAAATTTCTCACGATAGTTTCTATACGAATACTTGAGATGATACCAAAGTTTAGATGAAGATTATCCTGATAGTCAGATTTGTATTACATTATTGAAGGAGTACCAAGAACTTGGCATAATATGCATGAGATGGGGCAATCTTAGGCCCGTATTCTATCTCAATGTGTATACTATCTTCTCCCAGACAAATCGAGGTTAAGCTGAGTGACATTTTAGAATATGGGCATTAATCACTCAAATGACAAAAACGGTATTCTCGTGAGACAATTTTCATGATCGAACCTTGACAACGTGATCGTTTTTTAAACTCAGGAAGTTGAGAATTTGGTTTCATTCAAAGCCTGTACTTTAGATTCCAGAGTCCATTAATCTACTCTTTGCTATGAATCGGTTTTTATCGGCCTTGCAAATCTTGTGTATATATCACACCTTAATGGGGTATTTGACAACATTAAAAAATACTACAAATAATGGTCATACTATCAGATAATAGCGTAAAAAGACATTTTAAACTATAAATTAAACTAAAATAAGCATATTTTTTGAGAATTTCGCTTAAAAATATCTAATACTTTTTCGAATTTTTATCTTTGACGAAAACGCTCTGTGATCGATTACAGCACTGCTGAAGTCACACGCAACTAACCACGGCTTTGTGACAAAACAGAACAGAAACAAACAGTTTTTGTGTATTATTTATAGACGTATTTGTACATTGTGCAACGACACACCATTTATACACCATTTTATTCACAAAGTTTGAAGAAAAGCTTTATTATTTACTTTGACTTCACTGCTTTAAGGTTATACAAAATGTGTGACGTCACGTAATCGGCTCCATACAAGGTGACAGCGTTATTCGCGCGTTTTTGAAAATTTAAACTTTAACATCGATTTTTTGTTAAAATCCGTTGATATTTTTTTGAAAATGCTAAGGAATAATTTAAAATGGTTTTCCAAAATTTGTGAAATACCCTATTAGGAGAAAAAGAAACTGTAATTAGAAAACTCACCGTTATTTTCAAACGCCTTGCAATTACTGCAATAGGCTGTTTGAGTTTGTACATTGCTATTATATTCTCTTTCTGCGTTATATTTAATTGTCGGTTGCCGGATTGTGAAACATCTATCTTTGTCTCTTTGACAGTACGTTTTTTGTGCAATTTATTATCACTTTTGATCTCTATAACTGGTATTTTTCCTCGGCGTCGTTTGATATTTTCTCGTGTTCGTGAAGATGGTGTACTAAATTCTTTATGATCTGTGTCAGAATCTGACTGGGAGCTTGCCCGTTGATTTTTTTTCTTTGCGTTATTTTTCTTTTCGACCGGTTTTACCGTTACACAGGAATTGCCAGCTTTTTGTAGTTTCCAGCACTTTATGCATAAAACTACTGCCTGTCTCTAAAAATAAAGTATAGTGCTAATTAATACTATTCTTAGATCGACCGCTGTATTGAGCGTGCGCACGTGGCGTGCTATGTGTCAAACAAATCGAGAGATGTGTCAACCGCTCGTTGCTTCATGTATTTGCACGAAACACCACGCCGTGCTTGTACAAGCGAAGGGCGTACGCTCAACGCAGAGTACGGCTGTTAATGGTTTCTGAGACACAGCCTACTACGGTACCAAATACTACAGTATTTGTCCGCATCTCCAACATGAAAAGTGCCATCGAAGTTACGTTTGAAAAAACAACTGCAATGATGGTTTTTATCTAAATTTTTCATGAGAGTTACCGCATCAATTTGGTTATAGAATTTATTCAATTTTATTATATTATATATGCGGGCGAAGCCGGAATCCGTGACGCTCACCGACCATACATTTTACCTATTTTATATATATAGAACGATTACTGTCAAAAAATAGCATTGTATTGCTCAGACGTTTAAACTCACCGCTATATTTAGACGTTTTGCGATTGCCGCAACAGTATACTTTTGTTGATGTAATTCGATGATTCGTTTTCTTTTATGTTCAAGAGTCATCCTTTTCGCTTCTTCATCATTATCTATATCTGCTTCTATTTTTACTTCGATATCAATTTCATTTGTTACTATAGAATCAGTCTCATTCTCACCCATTTGTTCCTCATTCTTGTCTTGAATACCTTTATCTTTTATGTGTCGTCGAATGGTAGCCATTGACACGCCATGATTTTCCGCTAAATCTGACATATTTAAGTTTGTTTTATGTGCAATATCTTCAAATAAAGAGGCCTCTTTATGTGGCGTAAGCTTTCGGGGTCGTCCGCTTGGTAGATGTGCTTTCAAAACTCCCTCCTTTTCCCAACGTGTTATCCACAAATACACTGTGTTCCTCTAAAACACGGAGATTTGGTAATGGATATTCTGTGTCGTGAATGATTAGAGGTATTATTTTAAGATATTAAATATACTATGTGCTTACTTTACATTTTAAGAGTATTGGTTTAGACATATCGACACCCTTAAAACGTAAACCTCATAAATTCATTCGAAAGTCAAATGGAGTTACGTGGTTTGTGCATTAAGCTGTCGACAAAGAGGTTTATAATGCAAATTATAAGGACTATGGCATGGCTTACTAATATTTAAAAATGTAAAGCACAATATTTTTTGCATTTCATTTGTATTATTCTACTTGGCTTTCTGATCTATTTACTTGAAACCTCATTGCGTTTCGTGCTTTCTTCTTTAACAATGTTATGTTGATTTAAGTCTGTTGAAAACATATAGGTACTAATAAATTAGTAGGTACCTTACACGACTATAAAAACATTGTAAGTTTAACTCAGAAATTGAAAAGTTCAATTGATTTATTCGTTCGGGTTCAACATTAGGTACGCGTTGCGAATGCACTAAACGGAAATAAAGCTTCTGACTTTCTTGTCACTTAAAGCAAAAGTGACATTATGTACTCTTTCCTTATATACCAGTATAGACCTCCTAAATGTCTTCTCTAAGCCAAAAATAAGTAAAAATATATTATTATTATATATATTTATATAACTCACCGCTATATTAAGTCTCCTCGCAATATCACTTACAGGCATTTTTTTCTCATGCATTGCAATTATTTGCCGTTTTTCATCCACACACAGTTTATGTTTTCCTATAAAATGGAAAAAGAACCAAAAAATACGATAGCTTTTTAAACTACCACGTGAAAAATATACTTATACCAATTATAATTATGCATAGTGTTTATTATACTAGTGTTTATAAGTGTAGGTATGTGTGTGTATGTGAGTGTGTGTGATAGTTGTTGCTTGATGCATTATCGATTGAGGCATACTTATTATAACCATCCGTACAAAATACTAAATACTAGATTAGAGCGATACTATAGGAGTTAGCCTAGCACTACACATCGCGTCTCTACCGCGTCGGAACGCCAAAAACACTTCGTGGTTGATCGTTCGTTCAGTCATCATGTCGTCATTTACGTACATGTATTCGTCAAGTGTAACGCTGACAATAATTTGTTTATGTTTTTATTATGAATGAATAACCTTTCCACTATACAACTATCTTGAAGTCTACAAAATTCTGTAGCATGCATGCGTGACTTAGCTGAGGTTGTAAAGATGGTAACATCAATAAATAATGGACAGCCTTTTTCATAAACATTTACACATTTTAATTTAGCTTTCGTTCTGTAATCCGAAACCTCGTACTTAGACAATTCCTAGATATGAAATTATTAAAGCAATCTATGACTTAATCTGTCTAAGGCTTGCCGACACCAGATAATTACTAGTAAACAAATAGTTACTTACTTATGACTTTAGACTCCCTGTCGTATTCTGACTTGGTTACACCGTGCATCATGAACTCACTAAGACTGACTGTTTCTTTCTTCAAAGGAATGTCCACCATTACACGTCCGTTTTCTTCGTCCAAACTCACCACCTGGAATAGAATAGTTATTTTGTTATTCATGATCTGATCTAAGTAGACTAACACGTTGAATTAGGAAATAAATTGTTCTAGTTGATTACTAATCACTACATAGTATAAAACAAAGTCAATGTCCCTGTGGGACAGACACGGGAAGCGACTTTGTTTGCTTTGTTATGCTTAAATTTTTTGAACTACGCAACGGATTTTGATGCAGTTTTTTTTATTACATAGGGTGATTCAAGAGGCAGGTTTGTACCTATGTATAATTTAGTAGCGGAACATTGATAATTTTAGAGGTTTCTAACGTGATGTCGTAAATTAAATTAAAAAAAAAACTAATGGTGTCATTAACGAAGCTATTTTTAACACTACAGTATTATATTTTATCTAATTAAATACGTTAGATACAATATGCATTTAATGTAGATCAATAATGGCCATTCAAAGTATAAAATTTGGATGAATGGGTTAAAAGATATCGCAAAATTGAAAATTATGTGTGTTGGAAAAATAAAGCGCGGCGACGCGGGCGGCCGGTGATCAATGACGACAGTGAACTTATTTCACGTTGCGGTTTTAAGCAGTGCAGCATTAATCCTTATCCAATTAAGTCCCTTAAATACATTGTGCATTTAATATAGATCAATATTTTCGAAGACATTACAGATTAGAGACCCACCCCGGCTTCGCACGGGTGCAATGCTGATACTATATCTATACTATACTATATTAATATTAATCTATACAAATATTATAAAGCTGATAAGTTCAATTGATTGATTTTTTAGTTTTTTGGTTGAAGGCGCTAACCACAGGAAGGGTTCGATAAAAAAAAAACTTTTTGTGTTGAATAGTCCGTTTATGGGAAAAGGTTAGGCTATATATCATCACGCTACTATTTAAGGGAGCGGAGCAGTAATCATATATGTCAACAAATCCGGCAGATTGCCATACAAAATTTTAAAAATTACGCGTCATTCCATAACTTGAGTCGAACAATTCCTCTGAACGCAAACTAGGTACTATAATATTAGCTGTTTATGAAACTGTTGCATAAAAACAAGCCGAAGGCGAGTTTTTTTTATAGTAAGTACCACACGAATGTCTTTAGACCAAATTATGTGTAGTTTCATGCACTACTTTATCTGATCTCATGATATAATTAATATAATTTGCCTAAAATGACAGCAATTGGGCCCGTACAAGTTGAAAGCTTATCGCGCATACGCGTTGCACCGCGTCCACAGATTATGTAGAGAAAAATGCATTGACACCTTGTGTCCAGCTAAAGCTGTATCGTAATGGAAAAAGTTATACTATGATACAGTTACCCATTGAAAAGCTGTACATTGATGTATTTTTTTAAAATTTATTTTGATACTCTGTGCGCAAAGATTGTCATTAAAGTATTGTTTTGAATTCTTTAATGTTAATATCTCTGTATGAGAGTAGATAAGCATATAAACGGTAGTATACGAAGCACTTTTCTTTTTTTTTTACGTGCGGGAAATCCCCACGGATACCCCCCCTTCGGAGCCGAAGGGGGAGGTTATGTCGGACTCGAACCGACTAAACCGCACGCCGTCTGTGGGTCGAGGTGCTAGGCCGAAGGTGAGGTTGTCTCGTGACATATCCCTCGCACCCCGGCTGACCCAGGGCCATCCCTCTCGGTCTGGCCCTCCGCGAGAGGTGCAACCACGTGGTCCGCGACTCGCCTCCGGTGTGGGGAGGCGCGCCGCCGCCGTGGCCTGCTTCTGCTAGGGTGACGAGCGGCTCCACCCGTCACCCTCAGGCCCGCGCTCATGGGGGGCGGAGGTCGGTTTGCGCCCTCCGACGCCCGAGCCGCCTTCGAACGCGGCCAGCCATGTCCGTGAGTCTTTCTCGCTCGCTGCGCCGATAGGATGCCTGAGGGTGACGGGTGGAGCCGCCTGTCACCCTAGCAGAAGCAGGCCACGGCGGCGGCGCGCCTCCCCACACCGGAGGCGAGTCGCGGACCACGTGGTTGCACCTCTCGCGGAGGGCCAGACCGAGAGGGATGGCCCTGGGTCAGCCGGGGTGCGAGGGATATTATGTCGAAGACAACCTCACCTTCTACCTAGCACGGCGACCCACAGACGGTGTGCGGTATAGTCGGTTAGAGTCCGACATAACCTCCCCTTCCGGTAGCGGAGGGAGAGGAGGGGGGGGGGTTATCCTTGGGAATTTCCCGCACGTAAAAAAATAGCATAGGATGACTTCACTTCGATGTCCGGACTCCGCTTATAACCAAAATATTTTAGTATACAATAATTTTGAAAGTTACCTTGCCATAGAAGTCGACATATTTCCCACAAGTAATTTTCACAAAGGAATTTTTGAGAATGGCCATCTCCTCCTGTTTGCCGTCTTTTGTCACTTTTGGTTTTGCTTTGACGACTTTATGAGCTCCCAAGCCGAGGCCTTTAGGTCGGAGTTCTGGTTGTTTGTATGTAGAACTGCAAGAAAATACATAAAAATATAATTAATTGATAACGCATGATAATGATTCAATATTTTTGCATTAATATGTACTTAGTAATATAAGAATCGAAAGGCTTTTTGTACACCTCGTCAATTCCTTTTACAATATTGTGCAAATCAAGGAGCAATCATAAACCTCGTATTTATAACGACCTATCACGTCACAGAAAACACGTCACGCAACATACTCCACCTTTCGGATTTGGTTGAATCAAAATTAAGGGATGGTGACATAAGTGGGGCATCGAGATTGCTTTTTAGTAGCGATGTAGTGGCGCCTTGCTCTCCGGAAACCCTCGCTGGTCTGCGGAGCAAGCATCCGGCGCCTCCAAATGGCTTTTCTTTTCCCTGATTGCCTGTGCGTAACGGCTAAGTGTTGGCTGCCGTTGTCTCCTTTCGAAGTGGCTCTGCCGGCGGCCTTGACGAACTGACCCCACAACATTTAAAAGATCTTTTGGGGCCTAGCGCCGGGGAGGCTGGTGAGGCACTTCTGAAGGAGCTAACGGCTCTCATGAACTTGATACGCTCCGGTAGTGTGGAGATTGCCATCATAGACATTCTGTATGGGGCAAATTTGTGTGCCCTACGAAAGGGAGATGGTGGCAGCCAAAATCTGCTGTAAATACTATAAAGCCGAATTAGCTTTGAAATTTCAGCCCCTCCAACTCGGTTTTGGTTCAAAGAGGGGTTGTGAGGCTGCCACATATGCTTTGTCAACCTTCCTTGGCTCCGAAAAGAGTGAGGTCCTTCTCAAGGTTGATGTGAAGAATGCTTTTAACTCGGTGAACAGGGACACCTTGTTGAACCAAGCAAAATTAGAAACACTCAAATTTTTTAATTTTCTCTGGCAATGAATGACCGCGCATCACTACAAGCGTCTCTACCGATTCGTTTGGGTGGGCTCGGTATTCGGAAAATGATGTCAGCTTACCAGCCTTTCTGTCTTCAGTCCACAGTACGGAATAATTAACTAGGAAAATCCTTGCACCTAGACTAGTTAATTTTGAAGTATTGTGTAAGACTCAAGCAGTGAACGCTTGGAAAATTGCTTGTCCAAACACTGACCTCCCAAGGAACCTTTTCTTACAGTGTCAGTGGCAATTTATTAAATACTTGGTATAATGCTGCAGAGCATGCCCGTTTACTGGCAGTTGGAGTGAGGGAATCTCTTCCGTCATCTAACGTAGGGACTATGTTAGATGACACTACCTTCCGCTTCGCGATGTGCCTCCGCTTAGGTGCGCTGTATGTTTCTCCGCATCAATACCGTTGTGTAGAAGCAGTTAACCGACTCAGACACCATGGCCTGTAGTGCTGCAGGAGCGCGCTGGGCGAATTCCACGGCACGCCAGCCGCAACGACATAATACGCCGCGTTTTTGTCACCGCCGGTGTGCCAGCTGAGCTTGAATAAAACGGTTTGGCCCGCGACGATGGTATGGAAAGCCAGTGGTCCGGACGGTATTCCGGCAGTGGTTCTACAAAAATGTGCAGCGGAGTTGTCTCCAATGCTTGCGCGGCTGTACCAGCTGTCCTACAGCTCGGGTACAGTGCCTTCGGCTTGGAAGGAGGCGAATGTACAGCCGATCCCCAAGAAAGGGGATCGCTCAGACCCGACTAACTATCGACCCATAGCCATCACCTCAGTGCTGTGCAAGGTGTTCGAGCACATAATTAACAAACAGCTCATGCGTCACCTTGAAGATCACTCCCTAATTAATGACCGGCAATATGGCTTCAGGCCGAAACGGTCAACGGGTGATCTTCTGGCGTATGTTACCCATCTTTGGGGTGAGGCTATGGACAAGCACGGCGAGTCACTGGCAATTGGTCTTGACATCGCCAAAGCTTTCGATAGAGTCTGGCACAAATCGCTTCTTTCCAAGCTACCAGCCTTCGGTCTGCCCCCTAGACTATGCAACTGGGTTGCTAGCTTCTTGCAGGATCGCCGTATTCGCGTCCTTTGTGATGGACGCGCCTCGGAGTTCTTGCAGGTAAATGCTGGTGTGCCGCAGGGGTCCGTCCTGTCCCCTACTCTCTTTCTTCTGCATATCAATGACATGCTGTCTACCGGCAGCATTCATTGCTATGCAGATGATAGCACTTTGCACGGGAGTTATCATGGACGTCCTGCGGATAAGCAGTCGGATATCGCAGATAAAAGGCAGCTTCTTGTCACTGAGCTTGACCGGATCCTGAACAACATTTCCCAATGGGGCTCTGAGAACCTGGTCGAGTTCAATGCCAAGAAGACACAGGCATGTGCGTTCACAGCAAAGGTATCTTCTTTCCTTCCCCTTCCCACTTTTCAGAGCACTCCACTGCCACTGCAGGACAACCTGACTATCCTCGGTATGGATGTTCGCTGCAAACTTAATAACAAAAACTACATCGAGAGTATCATCAAAACAGCCTCGCGTAAACTCGGAGTCTTGAACAGAGTGAGACGGTTTTTCACGCCGGAGCAGCGGTGTCTTCTATACAAGACCCAAATTCGGTCCTGCGTGGAATACTGCTCGCATCTCTGGGATGGCTCCGCAAAGTACTTATTAGATGCTCTCGACAGGTTGCAGCGACGTGCGGTCCGCATTATTGGGAATCCCGAGGTCACAAGCACCCTTGAGCCTTTGCAGATGCGTAGAGATGTTGCATCCTTGGCAGTATTTTACCGTCTCTACCATGGTGAATGTTCTGATGAGCTCTTCCAACTGGTCCCGCCCTCTCCTTTCCTACATAGGACAACACGAGCAGGGCTTAGATGTCACCCGTATACGGTGCAGAATATTCCCTCAAGAACCAAGCGGTTTGGTGACTCCTTTCTTTGTCGCACCATTAAGACCTGGAACTCCTTGCCAGCTCACGTGTTTCCTTCTTCCAACAGTCCCGGGTCCTTTAAGCGGGGCGTGAAAAAGCATCTGATGAGGCCGTCAAGCTGAGTGCCACCATTGTTAACATGGTACGTGTTTGTAATGGTGACCCTCTTTTCTGAGACTTTGCCTTCAGCTTACCATCAGGCGAGGTGAAGTCAAATTGACGTGTCCTATATAAAAAAAAAAAAAAAAAAAAAAATGGATGGATGGTATGTCATTAATGCCCTGGAAAATGAGTAGGACTCTAGTGTGGGACGCAACATTAGTCGACACCATTGCCCCTACCCATTTACGTAATTTGTGCCGTTTGGAATCGAAACGGCCCAAGGCTCTCCAGGGAGATTGCGAAGCGTATGGTCGACGCTTCTCGTGACCAGAAGGCTGTCCTCTTTTTAGGTCAGAGATTAAGCATTGCCATACAACGTGGCAATGCTGCCAGTCTTCTGGGAATACTACCACAAGAGGCACGCGATGCGGATGAATTCCACGACGCATTTTAATTTTAGTTTTTTTTTTAGCATTTTGTAATTATATAGTAACTTTATTAATTTAATTTAAATTTAGTTAAGATATGGTAATGCATATCATGTGCATAATTTTTAGTTAAAATAAACTTTAACTAGATTGCTGAATAGCGTATTTTTATAGATATTTCGAGAATATTCAACAATGAAAACAGTGCAAGCGACTCTCGACCTTAGTGTCATTTTCTTAATTAAGAAATATAAGAAAAAAAAATGATGCTTTGTAATGTACATAAGGTCGAAAATCGCTTGCACTAAATTATTCTTATATTAGTAGGTGAAGATCATTGGAAGAAATAGGTGAATGCTATTTTGGACTTAATTGGCTATATCATAAAAGCCCCTATACACGCTGGCCGAGCGTTGCCGAGCGATGTTTTACATTGTCCGATGTCCGACATCCGACATCCGATATCGGAGGCAGTCAGGCCCGATATCGGTTATCGGAGCCAACAGCACTGTTTTGGCCCAATATCGGATCACAAAGAGACTAAAACAGCGCCTGTAAGCAATTTTCATCCCTAGCATCCCTAAGTAGTCTGTGCTTTCGAGCAAATGGCCGTATCGGGCCGATTTTATCGGATAAATGTGAAAACAGCACAAGGTGTCGGCTATCGGATCTCGGCTATCGGCGTCCGATACCGATATCGGATATCGGATGAATGTGAAAACGCTCTCACTCCCCTAGTTGGCCGAGTGAAGCCAAGCGCCAACGTGTGTAGGGTTCATTTGTAGCAACTTGTCTTTGCTCGCCATGGCACGGGATCACTTGCATCACTTCGGAGCGGTGTCGGTTTTTGTGCACAAATCACAGGCGCTCGTCTGTGCTCGACCAATAGCGTCCACACGGTGGCCCTTCCGCCATTACACGGTGGACATCTATCGCTATCAGACGTGTGATGCTTGTCAGGATTGTAATTTTATTTGATTGCTTTCCGCCCACGTCAATCTTTTATCAACTTCGTTGTTTATAATAATTTTTATCTATAGCACCATGGCACCCAAACAGGATGGATAATTAATTTGCAATTCTTCAAAAATAAGAAATACACTAAACAACTTATTGAAAATGACTGAATAAAACTTTAAATGTTTTAATCTATATTGATTCTTCTGAAATATTGTATGTTATCAATGAAATGTAATAATATGCAATGTATTCTAAGATGTTACTAGATAGCGGTGTCCTAAAATAATACTATTACTTTAGGCAATGGAACGTAATCTGCATTGCTTGCCTTACCTACGAGTTTAATAAGCCTACATGGTTACATTATTGCAGTTTTATTCATCTGAAATACTTTACATGATTACATATAGCGAAATAGGCGTTTTAACTTTTTTATTTCTTAATATGAGACTATCAGTGCCATCTGTTAATTTATGGACCTAACTAAAGATATTTTCTTTGTATTGTTACCCCATGATCAAATATAATTATCAAAAATCAATCATGACCATTAAATAAATAAATGAAATAAAAAACCAAAAAATCAAGTACAGGGAGTATAAATAAAAATATATTCACCCTTTGGTCCCTATTCACCACATTTAACAGTATTTGAACAAATGATGTTTCTCAAATCAACACTTTGCACATAGAATATAAAACATATCATATGTGTACATCCACAAAGCCCATTTAATTTTTTTGCTACAACAATATGAATTTAGCTCATAAATATCATGATTCTAAAATACAGATTACACACATGAAAATGTGATGGATTTCTGGACGGTTAAGACATATGATGCTAGAAATTGTTTAAATAATTAATAATGATGGTAGAGTAGCTACTTATAGTGCTAAACTAAATCAGTTTAGATTACAATAATCTAAAATGATTAAGTATATTACATCTTTGCAAGCCTTTTAATTTTACTATACTAAATGTATTTTTGTCCAACTACACACATATCAGTCTTACAAATAGTCCCAGGGGACTGTGACTTGATTCTTATTTAATTAAAATTCATACTTTAATAAATAATTATTGTTAGGTAATAATTTGTGAAATGTGTTTAGGTAAATACATAAATGATAATTGTGATTGTGATTCTATAACTAGCCACAATTGTGTACATGGAAAGCCGAGTTATGGGTCAGAATGATAATAGACATTAGACACATACCCGGACTGGCCTGGCTTCCACCCCATGCCCCGTAACATTGCCACACCGAAATCTTGTACGGGGACTGCTTCATAATCATCCAATGTTGACTGTAAATTAACCGTCATATATTATATTACAAAACAAATCACAAAACCCAAAAATAATATTATGTGAGATTTTGATAAATAAATAATTAAAGGGATTAATGGTCAAATGTCTTATTTCTTGATAGATCCCTTGATGGCTGATTTCATTAATAGGGAAACGTAATTTGGTACAGGATTTTATTTAAGTAGCAGGTAAATATTATGTACTTTGTTAATAGAAACAAAAGTGTTTCTAGGAATTCAGCTACTAGTAACTGATCTGAGAAGCCTAATTTCTGGAATTTATAGTTTTGTCAGTGAAAACTTAAACCTTTTTCATATTCAACCAGTTAGATTTTCTTAGATCTTTAAGGATTCTATCTTACACATATTGATAACACATTTGTACTTTTCCATAATATTTATTATGGGACCTGACTTTTAGAATTTAGAATCCCATAGAAACCTTTTAGAATGCCATAAGGCTAAAAAAGGTTTAGCAGTTACTATTTTATTAGATATTGATTATAACGAAGGAAAGTTATACTTAAAACCCAAATTTACCTCAATTTCTCCCTCAGCAACACCTTTACTTGAAGTTGGTATAGACATTGTAGGGTTTTCTATCACAACATCTTTCTTAGCTTCTCGCAAAAGTTCTCTTTCTGCCATCTGATCCAATGTTAAATTTTCAGCTAATGGATCTGCCATGGTTACATCAGTTATTTCTTGTTTAACTGATGGTTCTTCTAATGCACTTTCTACTCTTAATGCTATTTCTTTGAGTCTATCGGATTTCATGAGTGTATTAGGCTTCAAAGGTATAACCAATGGTTCATTGACAGGCACATCTTCACCACTTAAATGAGAGATTAGAGAATTAATAAATGGAAAGTCAAAAGAGAAATGAGGTTTTGTACAATAATTAAGGGGAAATGAACTAACCCAAAATACAGTTTCTTGCAAAATTGAATTATTATAATTAATATACAAATTTTTAGTTATGCTAAGGAGGTTATACTTTTCGAAGAAATTTATTTCTTATTGGAGTTGGTACTTACCCAACAATTTTTATGGATTGTTCTTCAACACATTCTATATAATCTTTTCTTTCATCATTATTATGAGCTAGAGGTTTGTCAGCTTTCTTAGTCTTCATAAAACCAAACGATACTTTCTTGCCTTCCATAATGCTTGCTACTATATTGATTCGGTAAAATCTTAAAATTAATTAAACTTAATCACACGACTACAAGTATAGACATTTACATATTACTAATTAGCGATGATATTATTTCGCTCATGATTACATTTTATTATTCTCAGTATTTTTCGACGCAACTTTTGACAGAAATACAAAAGAACGAATGAGGTGAAATCAGGAATGAACTAAAAACTGAGATATGAATGAATGAGATATTCTGGAGACCACAGATTAAGTGAAGAAGATATACCTACGTTTCAAAGATTAAATAATAAAAGATTTAAAACGGTTTAAGCACTGACCTCTATAACTAGGTGGACTGGCTATTCCACGGAACAGAAAAAAAATTCTGTTCTGTGGGCTATTCCATAGAAAGGACAGCTTACTTTTTGCGTCGATTTAAAACGCCACCGTGAGTGTACTGAGAACTAATTAGTTTGCAAATGGACGTTGTTCGTTGTTTATGCGTTTTCCATAAAAGACCTTAAAAAAACGCGCTAAGTATACTGCCTCATAAACGGCGTGGAAACGTGTTGCACATTATGACAATTACAACTTGGCAAATTTTTGAATCGTTATTTCTCAGAAACGGTGGCTCGCAGGAAAAAAGTGTTTATCCATTTTTTGTAGATTGTCTTCAATTTTTTTCTGAGGTATTTTTATGATAAAACTTACCGTTTTGCTGAAAATTTTGACTGTAGGTACCTATTCAGGTTCAGTTTTTTTTATCAGCTTTTGTCCGCGGCTCCGCCCGCTTGAATGTCGGTTATCGCGGCCAAGCATAGCCTATGTCCTTTCTCAAGGTCTAATCTACTCCTACACCAAATTCCATCAAAATCGGTTCAGTGGTTTAGGCGTGAAAGACGGACTAACAAAAAGGATACACACATACACTTTCCCATTTATGATATTAGGATGGATAATCTATATCTTAAAACCTATTCAAAGTTTTAGTAATTTATTATACCGAATTATTAAAATAAAAGGCTTTTTATTTCTTAATCAATTTGCTGCATGCTGATTAGTGATTGTACCTATCTATAATAAACTATAGTTTATTGACAAACACAAAATATAATTACATTTAAAACTAGAAGTTATTATCAAAATAATCTAAAACAAATAAATATTTACAAACACAATGCGTCGTGAAATTCTTCCGCATTATCACCGACCGGTAACGTCCCCAGAAGGCTGGCAGCATTGCCACGTTGGATGGGCAATGCCTTGCAATCTTTTGTTATAAAAACACTATAAAACTTAAAAGAACATTGTGTGGATGAACACTGATGATAAAAAAAAACAGTAAGAAGTTAATACCTATGTTTATCTCTAAGCAACTGCAAAGGCTCAAAGGTGTTGGTAATCTTAGAACAGTCAGTCTGGAGTCAGGACTCTCAATGAAGCGCATTGCATACCGAACAGCAGCTGCGCCGCTGTAATTATGAGCGGCTAAGCTACCGACGTAACAGAAGACTCATTCAATTAAGAAGGTAGTTTCATTTTCTTTAAAAATAGGTAGGTAAGTATCTACCTCTCCTGAAATCTCATACGCCACACATCTTACTCTTACTGGAAAAATAAACTAGTCTCTCAACAACATTAAAACGTATAATTTATTCAATTAGTACCGTTTTATTTAAGTCCTTTTAGAAACAAGCTTACTGAACGAATGCCGGCTGTCGGCACGATATGACTTCGCAATACCACTTAAAATAACACTAACTACGTAACAACAACATATACTTTGTCAGTATTGTATTTGTAGCGAATCTTGGTATCGAACCCTAACTTAAAACAACAATTTGAATTGTTATTGCCAAGTTATCTACAATAGTCCGGTCAAATAAAACCAAAAAATAAAGGTGAAGTTACATAAATTAACATCAAGCTCAAAATTTGTGAAATTGTTAAAAAAAAAAAGAAACTAGACGCTAGACAAATATCATACGTAACCTTACTAAGTACGAGTATGTTATTTACTTAAACGAGACAGAATGTCTCAGTGTTACTGCCAAGGACGTTCTCACAGCCGTTTTCTCCTTCCGGAGCGGATATGCTGGCGGTCTCGACGGCTTCACTCCCCAGCACCTCGAAGATTTAATGTGCTCGAGCGCTGGCGAGACTGGCGATGCCCTTCTGAAGGAGCTGACGGCTTTAGTGAACCTAATGCTCTCCGGCAATGTGGACGAAGGTATAATAAGTATCCTATACAGTGCCAACTTATGTGCTCTGCGCAAAAGGGATGGTGGCATTCATCCTATTGCTGTAGGAAGCACGTTACGGCGTTTGGCAGCCAAAATTTTCTGCAAGTATTATAGTTCAGAGCTTGCAGCAAAATTCCAGCCCCTACAACTCGGTTTTGGTTCGAAAGGGGGCTGTGAGGCTACCATACACGCTCTTTCGACGTACCTTGGCAGCGGTGAAAGTGAGGTCATTTTGAAGGTTGACCTGAGGAATGCCTTCAATTCAGTGAATAGGGATACCTTACTGACCCAAGCAAAATTAGAAGCCCCTCATATTTATATATTCCTTTGGCAATGTTATAGACACCCGACAAAATTAGTTTACAAGAATCATCTTTTACAATCAGCAGTTGGTTGTCAGCAGGGTGACCCTTTGGGACCAGTTATCTTTAGCCTAGCAATACATCCCATCATACAACTGATAAATTCAAAATTCAACATCTGGTACCTAGACGACGGGACTCTAAAGGGTGATGTACAAACTGTTCTACAAGATTTAGAACTCATTAAAAATAAATTTCAATCCATCGGCTTACAACTCAACTTGGACAAATGTGAAATCTTTATCAGCGACACGACAGACAGACCCTCGACTATAGGAAAATTCAACGATTAAGCTCCCAATATTAAAATTTTGGAAAAAGCTTCTCTACGCCTCCTGGGGTCTCCAGTTTTGGAAGATGGCTTTCATTCATTTATAGAGGAAAAAATTCAAAATTTTGAAAATATCACATATCATTTACAAAAAATAAGTGTTCATTCGGCCTTTACTATACTTCGGTTTTGTCTTTTTGTCCCTAAATTTACTCATGCACTTCGTTCATCCCAGTTTTGGCAACATTTGACACTTTTGGCAAAAATTGATAACATTCTGCAAAATACTCTCAGCAAAATTTTAAATGTGGCCTTGAACGACCGAGCCTGGCTCCAAACGTCCTTACCAGTTCGCTTGGGTGGTCTCGGCGTTCGCAAAATTTCAGACGTTAGTCTTCCAGCATTTCTGTCGTTGGCCCACGGCACTGAGGAGTTAACCAGGAAAATTCTTATAAACACACAGGTTAACTCTGAGGTGTCGTGCAAGTCTGATGCCATTAATGCTTGGAAGGTAGCTTGTCCCAATACTGAGTTGCCTGATAACCTTTTCTCCCAGAGACAATGGGATGCGCCGCTCTGCAAGCTGGTAAGAGACAGTTTAATACACACATCTTCCCAAGTTTCAGAGTGTGCGCGGCTTTTGGCTGTGGGGGAATGGGAGTCAGGCCTTTGGATTCAGGCACTCCCATCGCCCAACATAGGTACTATGTTGGATGATACTACTTTCCGACGTGCCACTTGCCTTCGCTTAGGAGCGCCGTGTGTTTCTCCCCATCGTTGCCACTGCGGTGAAGCTGTCGACAGCCTTGGGCACCATGGCCTTTCATGCTGCAGAAGTGCTGGGCGTATATCGAGACATGCCTGCATCAATGACATTATCCGCCGTGCTCTTGCCACCGCTGGCGTGCCAGCCATTCGCGAACCGCGATGGTTCGTGACAATGGCAAGAGACCGTGTGGTATGTCGTTGCTGCCTTGGAAGATAGGTAGGCCTTTGGTGTGGGACGCAACGTGTGTCGATACCCTTGCGCCTTCACATCTTCCAAGCTCGGCAGGCTGTGCCGGTGCTGCTGCTGCATCTGCGGAAAATCTCAAACGGCGCAAATACTGTAACTTAACAGGTGATTATGTATTTGAGCCGGACATGGGGTCCAAGTGCCCGCTTTCTATACAAAGATCTGGCAAAGCGACTGATCGACGCTACGCATGACCAGAAGGCTGGTTATTATCTTGCACAGAGGATAAGCATTGCCATTCAACGTGGCAATGCTGCCAGCCTTCTGGGAACGTTACCGGTTGGTGATGATGCGGAGGAATTTCACGACGCATTATGTAATCATCATAATATGCATGAGTCCGTCTCGTATATACATCTCCAGAGTTATAATGTACCTGCCTACCTATGTACGATCTGCTGCTGGCAACACCGACGAGTTTAGTGTGGCGGTAGGCTTGTATCAGGGCTCGACGATAAGTCCCTATCTCTTCCCGGAGGTCCCCTGGTGTATGCTGTTTGCTGACAATATTGTCCTCGTTGGTGAAGATGGGCTTGAGGAACAGAGCAGATCGGAAGAATGGCAGAGTTCACTGGAGAGTGTAGGCTTGAAAATCAGTAGAACCAAGACTGAATATATGGTCTGCTCCTAATTCCTCTACCTCGGGTCTTTAATGAAATGGCGACAGGTCAAAGCCACAATATGTGTCCCCAATTTCCCCTTAAGCTTAAGAGGAAAATCTATAAGTCCATGATCAGACCTGCTGTAACGTATGGATCGTCATGTTTGGCCATGAAAGCGACAAATGAAAGACGACCGCATTTGGCGGAGATGTCAAGGTAGATGTGTGGTGTGACGAGAATGGACAGAATAAGGAATGACTACATTAGAGGAAGTTTAAGAGTGGCACCAGTGAATGAAAAATTGAGAAGCGAGCGACTGTCGTGTATGGACATATTATGAGAAGAGATGAAAGTAATGTTGAAAGGAAGGTTCAAAGTATGAATGTAGAGGGCTTTAGGAGCAGTGGTGCCCAAGAAAAGACGGATGGATTGCTTGAAAGATGATATGGCAAAGAAGGGAGTAACTGAAGAAATGACATCTGACAGGAATTTTAGGAGAATGACATGTTGCGCAGACCCCAAATAATTGAGACCAGGGCAGGTAGATGATGATGAGTTTTAATATAAGTTTGAATATTTTTCTATCGATCATTACCTATAGCTTACATTTAAAATATACATAATATGTTACATAAGATTTTTTGCCATATTTTAACTTAGGTTACTTATTTTATTGTAAAGTTTTTTACTTTTGTTACTTTTGTTCATTAAGACACGAGACAAATGTAGATTCGTCCACACATAGCCTTAAGGGTATAAATATTGTAAGCTGACGTCTTAAAAATGCCGCAGCGGAGTTTGCTGCGCCGTTTCTTCTCCACCAGCTCCTTGGAAGCGGTGGTATACTTAGTTTAAGTATAATTAATATTGACGTCAATAAGAAACAACCATGTTGATCTAGATTGAATAAATATCTTTAACTTTGACTTTGAAACTCAGTCCCTTAAGTTATACGCCCTTAAGAGAACTTCTGTCTTCTGTTCAACAGTGTGCGTGGCTAGGTCTTGTACCTGCTATCATAAATGAAATATCGTTAGTCTTGATGGCTACCCTGTAGTGAAAACACGTGTTAATCCTAACGTATATCGTGCTGTTTAAGTTTACTGGGGAAACCACGTTAAAAAAAACGCGCTGAGTACACTGCCGCATAAGTGGCGTGGAAACGTGTGCACATTATGACGATTACAACCTTGGCAAATTTTTTAATCGTTATTTCTCAGAAACGGTGCCTCGCAGGAGAAAAAGCATTTATCCATTTTTGTAGATAATCTTCAATTTTTGTCTGAGGTATTTTTATGATGAAACTTACCGTTTTGGTTAAAATTTTGACCTTTGACCTTGAATAACAAAAATCCACACAGGTGAAAGATGAGGAACTTTCAAATTTCATTTTTAATTATATTTTGGACGACTTCGCAAATTTTCAGTTTGTTGTAAATTTATGTAACTTCGAATGTCTAAATTGAGCGGACTATCTGTACCTATTCAGGTTCAGTTTTTTTAATCAGCTTTTGTCCGCGGCTCCGCCCGCATGAATGTCGGTTATCGCGGCCAAGCATAGCCTATGTCACAGAATAGATAATAGTACTAGCGTACCTATGTCCTTTCTCAAGGTCTAATCTACTCCTACACCAAATTTCATCAAAATCGGTTCAGTTGTTTAAGACGGACTAACAAAAAGGACACACACATACACTTTTCCATTTATGAAATTAGGATGGATAATCTATATCTTAAAATCTATTCAAAGTTTTAGTAATTTTTTATACCTAATTATAAAAATAAAAGGCTTTCTAAAAAGCTAAGGTGATGATGATGGTGATGAAAAAGAATGGTAAGTACTTATAAATGTGCTTGAAATTATTTTTTTTCTGTCAATTTCCATACTAACAAAACAAGTTCTAATCGATCTGCCCCTCTGAATCCCTAGTTACCTACTTAATTAAAAATGCGTGACCGGGCTTAACAACAGATACTATAGATTTAACCAGCCTCATGGTTGGTATTTGATACAAAATAAATAATAAAAACCGAGCTACGAACGCAAACATGTCACAATAATAAATATTTATTAGCAAGCTATTCACATGCAAAACCTGTCGCCTAAATAATACTCACCCCTGTCATTGAAATGGGCTATCATTCGAGCGAGGACTATACCTACGTTTTAAATAAGGGTCGAGATTTCCTTTGATTTTTCATTTCACAGAGCATAGATTCGGTTTTGGGATAATATTACCTATACCTACCTACACTTGGGTGCCTACCTACTTAACAGAAGAGCCGCATTGACTAAACGACTCTCTTCTAGGAGCTAATTAAGAGCTGTACCTTTATACGAATCTTTGTATTACTGTTACTACTGCCAAGTGAGGACGACATTGACCGGACGGGTGATCAGCCCGTCCGTGTTGACCATTTCACCTATTTCCTCTACGCCGACATCGATTTTCGCACGTCAACCGGGTCCGACGGGTCCGGGTCCAGCATTGTTAATAGATATGCTCTAATAATAGCTTATCATGGTCTAGCTGCACCTCTGTTACGATATGGAGTTATCTTCTGGGGTAACTCCACAGATAAAGAAGTTGTGTTCAAGGCACAAAAGAGATGCATTAGATCAATGTTTAAATTGAAAACTACAGATAGTTGCAGGGCTTACTTTCAGAACTACAAAATTTTAACACTACCTAGTCTGTATATTTTTGAAGTTGCTATGTTTATTAAATCTAAACTGCATTTATTTCCGTCCTTGCAAGCAACAGTTCCCCGAAACAGGAGGGATAACACAAAGCTTCATTTGCACAGGGCAAAGACGGCGACGGCGACGGAAAAAAAAAATGCATTTAAAATAATATTGAAAAAAATCTTACTGCAAAAAGCATATTAAGAATTTCTAGATGACAAGGATGTGACATGTATTTTGCGTATATCTATTTTACGTATATCTATGTATTGGCATTAGCATTTCATTGTACCATTATTATTATTATTTTGACATTTTCTAATATAACATTTAAAGCAATGAAATATTTTAATTGATTACCTTACTTGTCATTTTGATTTTAATTTTAAACATGTTAAGCATAACTACTGTATCACACATGTTTAATTCTAGACTATTTAGACTAGCAGCTAGAACATTTTTTCCACCTGATCTGAATTACGGTTAGAGTCTAGCATATCAACGTTATTACACTATTGCAAAGCTGAAAATAGTATCTAACAATTCACAATTACTGTCTCATCGTATAACATTTTAATGTTTTACCTAATCTGAGTTGATTCTAACGCCACGCCTCACAGGTCGTCGACTAAATCTATGAATTCACCACGGTATTTCAAATAACTGATAAACTTTCCAGTCGTTAATTCATCGCCATTAAAATAATGGCGTACCGTTTAGCCGTAGTTGAAGGCAATTATTTTGAATTTGGTTAGATGGGACCATTGAGAGGGGTCTACCAAAGATATTTCAATAAATATTAAACCTGTAAAGAATCCGTATGGTGACGCAGAAAGAATACAAGTTTGACTATCCCATCGCATCTAAAGGGTGTCATAAGAGGTGACTAACGGAAAAATACGCAATATCACTGCGAGAGAATGAAAACTCGAAATAAAAGGTTGAAAAGCGTTGAAACAGTAGGCCACCTCCCAACATTGGGAGAGGCTTAAGTCTTGCAGTGAATGGCGATAGGCCAATTGATAAGAATATTCTAGGTACCTAAAGGACGGGAGTAGTGAGAAACATGCAGCTAACTTTAGAACTTGTGTTTTATATTGCATTGAAGACATCGACATGAGTTTAATAGATGTTTGCATTAAGTTGAGTTTAGATTTGAACGTGCCCAACGTTTTAACCAGAGGGTCAATTCTCGTAATTGTGATGGTACACAAGTTACTCAACAATGGGAAATTAATAAGCCTTAAAATTTACATCTTCAATACGTTGGTATTTTGATATTTAATATCGGGCGTTCACTTGCAGGCATCTGGCTCGCATCGTTGCTATTTGACCCTCCACAGATCAGGTAAAGCAAGACCTTTTGTGTTGGCTCCTGAAACGATGGTTATTGTTTTTGTGATACTTTAAAGAAACTATTAGGACGTTAGTTTTACGAGAAAGGTCCGGAGTACACGTGCAGGTTTTGTAAAGACAAGGCGTGGGAGCGTTTTGGAGAGATTTTTTATGAGGTTGGAGAGAGCGTAGGTTCGGGGCATTCGTTTGGTATCCGGGGAGGAGAGCGGTCGACCAGGGCTCGTCGAGGAGCAGGAACATAGGCGTCACTCGAGTAAGTTACAGTGCTACACTGTCAAGTGAAACACTATTAATAATCTACAGACGTGGTGAGTTACTTTCATACCATTACAATTAATTATAGTTATTACTGTATTTATTTGTTTTATGTGTAATATTATTCTTAGCTGAGTGATGTGACGCTTAGATTATTTAATTGTGTACATTCAAATCATATTCTTATGATCGCGGGATTCGTTGATAGATGTTACGCGGTACCTTTGCCCTCGACGCGTATTAGAATGTCCCACGTCACGAGTCATGGCTTTCAGACCAGGAACTTGGCAAACATATGCTTTGGCGGAGGCCGAAGTTATCCTTGTGTGTGCCTAGGCCGAAGACGCCCTTGTGGCCTGTAATCTGCTAGCGAGGCGGCGCTACGCGAGGACGAATGTATGGTGAAAATTGTATGGATGAGTTAGGAGCAACTTATCGCATTGAGACCGTATTCAGCCGTAGTATAAATTCTATTACACCAGTCCTGTAATACCTGGAGGGGCTGAGGTTAAAGTCCCAGATGAGTACAGCATGCAAGAGCTGGCTTAAAGTTCAGATTGACGGAACACCAGTTATTGCACACTGGAGATTGGGGACGGTGAGCCTGTCGGGGGTCTATGTGTTGGAAGTGCGGTATAATGTAAGCCTAACTCAGAAGTACGATCGAATGGATGTGAGTCAAGTAACTGCTATCAACGTATTTAATCGTTTGTTGTACTTCATTTCCACTTCTTTTTACTCGCGGTTAATTCCTTTATCTATTGCAATGACCGAGACCAGTGGGGGAATTATTGTCTCTGGATGAATTCCACAATATTTGTGCGGTTGGCGAAGCACTCATATCTCCCGCCAAAGGGCGGGGGCTGGCACTTTCGACTTAATATTTAAATCAAATACGCAAAACGAAGTTCACTCAGCTTTGGTTGGACGACGTACCGTCACATAATATATCTGTGTACACTCAAGTCTGTTCAAAATACAGTCACCATTAAATCCTAATTTCTCAAATTTGACGATTTCTATGAAAATTGTGTTATGAGAATATCGTTTCTGCCATTTGGCATATTGACATTAGACCACGTTCTAAATAAGTAGGTAATATGGATTCTTTCTATTAGCTATGTCCTTCAGGGTTTCTCAAATAAAACCCCCGTATGTCTATTTTGGATTTTTATTTGAACGTATCACCAAAGTCCAATGGTCACTTAAATCATTTAATTAACTATTTCAACTTCTTCAGTAAGTATCGGTTAATTTTATATTTTTGACCCCTTCCCATTGGCAGTTTAGATGTACCTACCTGCTAATGTCTACCTAATATATTATTAATATAACTAACCATAGCAGATGTATCAAAAGAGGAGAATGAAAAAAAAATTGAATAGTTAAAGTTTCGGTAACCAGATGAATGCAGTCCTTGATATTATAAGATCAGTTTACTAAGCCGGCTTGCCTGTTCGGGTAAAAGCACGACTTTCACTGTTTTTATGTGTGTGTATTCGTAGCCAACTGCATAGGTACATCAGCAACAGACGACCTATCGTCGACACTACTGGTTTCTATGTATTTCTATGAAAATGTACATTCCAACTAGCGACTTAATAATATAGCGACGATGAAGTGTCGCGCCTTCAATTCGATGGTCGCGCGTATTCGTCACTATGTGTCCTCGGTCGTACAACGGTAGGTATGGTCCGCATGATCCATAGAAAAGGAAGAGAGTCGACGCGCTGTTTAGTCCTTAGGTACATACCTATCATGACACATCGTCTGCTGCTGCTTTAACGGGTTAGCTACGAACTCCAACCTTTTCAGTAGACTGAAATATTCAACAAGGGTAAGTACTTAAATGTGAATTCAATCAAAACGAATCCACTCGCTTTTGTAACGCACTGAAGCCTGGCTTATTAAATAAAGCGTGTAGTGTTTTTGCATGTAATAATCCTTTATTAATTAAATCATAAATATTGTGTTTCAGTTCGGTTTGTGGTTTAATTTAAATGAAAACACAGTTGTTTACAGTATGCTGTAGATATAAATGGTAATATAAAGTTATGCCTCTCTTGAAACATTTATTAATTAATTGTTGTAAACACAAAACATACTCATCATTGTTACATATCCACCTAGGTTATTTTACGAGTTAAATATAGTCATCGCTCATAATTTGTTCTAATAAACCTGTTTTAAATAATAAAAAGGTTTTTGAAATTGCTTCGTCTTTTAAAAAAAAAGAATATTAGCAACCGAAATTACTAATATTCCCTCTAACCCCACCAGCTAAGGTTAATTAGGAGTGGGTTCACATCGATATTGTACCTAATGGCTTGTATTCGATCCTAGACCTGTCGATCACAAGGGAAATTTGCAAAAGCCCTCCAAAATGTATGCTTACAATATCCATCACACATAACAAACCATGCAGACACCAGCAATGCTACAATACCCTCAGCTTGACGGCCTCATTAGATGCTTTTTCACGCCCGGCTAAAAGGACCTGGGATTGTAGTAAGAAAGAAACACGTGTAATGGAAAAAAATTCTTAGACTTAATTGGGTGCGGCTAAGAAAAGAACGATCGAACCGCCTTTTCCTTGATGGAATATTCTTTACCGTAAGCAGGTGATATCTAAACCCTGAACGTGTTGTAGTTGGTTGACTTCTTGATGGAACTTCATTTTACTACCTTTATATATATGAAAAAACACACACTATACAAGTTCCACACAATAATTATATTTATTTTTATCACTGTTTGGTATTTGATTTCTATCAAATACCTAGTTTTATCACTTTTTGGTATTTGATTTCTATCAAATACCAAACAGTGATAAATCTAAATATAATTGTGTGGAACTTGTATAGTGTGTGTTTTTTCATATATATAAAGGTAGTACCTGAACGTGTTGTCCTGTATAGGAAGGGACAAACATATTATTATCGTTTAACCACACCATGCACAATACAAAATTACCTTATAAAATATAATTTTTTACGTTCACGTTTCATACCTAGGTTAAGTAGAATACATTCTTAAAGAAATTAAAATACAGCGAGCGAATTTGTTTTCAGGATGGATTTTTATTAGCTCTCAAGATTTATTTCAAATCGCACGTCCATTTGGAATTTATTAGACGCTGAAACATGGCGAGAAGGAATTGTAATAATAAATCTAATTGTGCATAGCACTTACAATAGAAATTGCAACGTAAATAGTGGGCTGTATTCTTTGATAATTTGGGGTGTTGGTTGATGAATCGATTTTTATCAAAAAACTTTGTTTATTTTCGTGATACCGAATTACTCCTCAAAAATAATAATTGCTTTTATAAGGGAATCTGGGACCGCGATCCCAGCCCATATCACAATCCTAATTCTTAATATTTGTGGTCACAGAGAAAGAATACAAGTATCACTACCCCATCTCATCCGAAGGGTAGAGGCGAATAACAGAAAAATATGCAGACAATATCACTGTGAGAGAAGGAAGACTCGAAATAAAACCCTGTACAGTCAGCATCATTAAAATGTTGCTAACAAAAGTAGTCAAAATAATCCAAATACCAAAATTCCAATTTTATATTGGTTATTAGAGTACTCAAATAGTAGTAAGTGTCCAGAGTGGTCCAACTATCTTATCAATCGGTCTTCCAGAATTATGTAAGTTAGTAGAGTAATCGTATTCATATACACAATCACGCCGGTCGATGGTATCCAGACAAGTATAATTTCAAAAAATCTAGACATTCATACTTTTCTCAATAATGCAAGTTGATAGTTCATGGCTTATTCAACTGTCAACTTAAAAAAAACACAAAAGACATTGTCAATTGACACATTTTGTATCTTTTTCTTACTCGTATACCCATCCCTTATCATCCCGCTATTGTGTGAAAGGGATGGCTTTACAAGTAAGAAAAGGATACAAAATGCGATTAAATGACAATGTCTAGATTTTTTG
The DNA here is from genome assembly GCA_949126895.1 of Eilema caniola. Classification (NCBI taxonomy): domain Eukaryota; kingdom Metazoa; phylum Arthropoda; class Insecta; order Lepidoptera; family Erebidae; genus Eilema; species Eilema caniola. The sequence continues at coordinate 9,877,112 of OX421479.1, read as the reverse complement.
AAATTATACTTGATTGGATACCATCGACCGGCGTGATTGTGTATATGAATATGAATACTCTACTAACTGACATAATTCTGGAAGACCGATTGTTAAGATAGTTGGACAACTCTGGACACTTACAACTATTTGAGTACTCTTATATCCAATATAAAATTGGAATTTTGGTATTTGGATTATTTTGACTACCTATTGATATCTTTTAGCTGTAAGTTTTCCTAAAATGATAAAATAAAAATAAAAATAAAATAAATAAAATTGGAATTTTGGTATTTGGATTATTTTGACTACTTTTGTTAGCAACATTTTAACCTGTCAAGTGAGTAAATAATAGACACAATAGGTAAACAATAGGCTCGCGGTGCAATCGCACCGCTTGGGATCTTAGACTTTAATGATGCTGACTGTACCAACCCGCCTGGTCAGCGTGGAAACAGTAGGCCAAGAGATGCCTATGTCAAGCAGTGGATTCCCATAGGCTTTGTTTTTTGAATGATGATTTTGATTTTTTGAATATTTAAATTGCTTAATAGTCTCCCAGTCAGAATTAGCTCTAAGATCGATTCAGTCTGTGACGAAGTTACAAGCCAGTAATGATGACTTAAGTCTTTGCCTCGAAGTAAAATTGGTTGGTCACAACTTCCTCGGGTTTTCTTTAATGACAGTATTATACCTTTTAGTGACAAAGTTAAGAACTTGGAATTACTTATTGACCCGGAATAATCTTACACATGGAAGAAAAATAGTCGTAGAATAATCGTATCCTTAAAAGATTGCAAAACTTCGCTCCCAATCGCCACTAAATTGCTTTTGTGAATTACCATTTTCTTTCGATACCTACTTGACTTTGTAGCTACCTTATTCAGACCTCATCAGTAGATAATTACATTGAGATTAAGTTCAAAGTTTCTTTACCAGAATTTAAACTTGAAAATAATGATAACGTTTTTGCGTCTTAAAAACTCGCACTAAAACTCCTTTTACTATTCAATTTGGACTGGTTCTTCCGATTTTGAAGAACAATTATTCAAGTTTTTCAAGATAATCACCTAAGATGCTTATAATCTGTGAAGGCTGAACCTCAGAGTTCATGCAGGCTAATCCTGGCGTTATCGTTATCGCTCACTCCCTTTCTTCTGCATATAAATGATATGCCATCTATCGACAGTATTCATAGCTCTGCAGATGACAGCACTCTATACGGGCGATATTTAGGACACCCTGCAGCCAAGCGGGCTGACACTGAGAAAGATAGACAGCAACTCGTCATTGAAATCGACCGGATTCTGACTCGCATTTCCCAATGGGGATCAGAGAATCTGGTCGAGTTCAATGCCAAAAAAACCGGTGCGCTTTTTCTTACATAACTTTTTAACTCCTAACATCGAAAGTCCGAAAATATGTTTCATACAATTTTATTTCATAATGATCACTCTTCATAATTTTTATTTCAATAAATATTAAAACGCCAAATGAATCGACTTCATAATTTTATTGTTCATACATTTATTTGTACTCATTTTTGCTTTCATATATTTCTTAATCAGAAGTGCTATTTATCCTATACATCAAAATTCATACTGTTAATAAACATACATCACTTTTATAATACAATTTATATTCATACAAATAAACTATCATACGATTAATTTTTAGATAGAAACAGATTAATAATCATTTTGTTATTAAATTATTAATAAAACGTCATTATAGTTAACACCCCAACTCAGATTACCCCGACTCGGATAGGTTAGGTTAGAAGGCTAATGCGGGAGCGGAGCGTAGCGAAACTCCCGCATTAGGCCTTCGTGGTTATTTTTTTATAAACCACCCAGAAGTAGGAGCCCCGCGTAGCGGGGCTCCTACTTCCTTGTCGTCGGTTCACTCATTATTTAATCGTTCTGTAGACGCATCAATTGTTTAGTTTATAAAGTTTTCTATTAAATAAACAATATAATAATTAAGAATATTTGATTTGATATTCTATGAAATGATTATTCTAATGTTTAACTTAAAACTGTATACATACTATCTACTTGTCCTAGTGTAAATTTATTGGTGTACAATAAAGAATTATCTATCTATCTATCTATCTATCTATATGAAACAAAATTCAATGATTTAAAATTCTTTAAAGTAAGTATTCTGTAGACTTTTATCACTACAAATAATTGCAACATTTACAAACATACCTACATTTTAAATAGAATGCTACAATTTAATCTTATTTGAGACAACGTTATGTACACAAATAATATGAACATTGTCTCTTATGAAGAAAACTATTCTGAATAAAAAAAAAATTAATTAAACACCTTCTTAATGAAAACATGAAATAAAAAAATATGATGACGGGGTGTTATGAGTTCCGATTATAGGAATATTAATGTATGAACATAAAGTTTATGAAGAAAAAAATTATGAAGAGTGATTATTATGAACTCCAATTCGTAGTATAATCGTAAATATGAATACAAATTTTATGAGAGCCGATATGGACCCCAAAAAAACATAGGCGTGCGTTCCGTAGCTAAGGCTTCTCCCTTCCTTCTTCTCCCTTCTCTCCAGAACACACCGCTGGCTCTTCAGGACCACATTAAAATAATGTTCACTGCCAACTCAGCAACAAGAACTACATTGAGACCGTCATCAAAACAGCGTCACGTAAACTCGATGTCCCGAACAGGGTGAAGCGGTTTTTCACGCTGCAGCAGCAGTGTCTTTTGTACATAGTAAAAATTAGCACCAGCATGGAATACTGTTCTCATCAGTCGGATGGCTCCGCACAATACCTGATAGACACTCTCGACAGATTATAGTGACGTGCAATTTGTATCATTGGTGATCCTGACGTTACTAACACTTTGGAACCTTGTAGTAGCATAGAGACGTTGCCTTTCTTTTTTTTATACAACTGAGGTGGCAGACAAGCACACGGCCCACCTGATGGTAAGTGGTTACCGTGGCCTATGGACGTGTGCAACACCAGGGGAGTCACACTCGTGCTGACAACCCTGTAAACGCAAAGAGTTTCTGTGCCGTCAGTGTAGAAGACTAAACAAGAAAAGCCTTTGGTCTTCCCACTGACAGCACAGCAAAACCTCTCCAGTGAGCTCTGGCTACCCTACTCACCGTCGTATTCCACCACCTCTACTGCGACGATTGTTCGGTTCCATCTTGTCCAGAACCACTCGTGTTGGCCTGCGGTGCCATCCGCACAACCGCACCAAAGGGTTTAAGGCCTCCTTCCGCTGCCGCACGATAAAGAGTTGAAATGCTCTAGTCGCACACGGCGTTCTTTCTTCTTACAGTCCCGGGTTCTTCAAGTGGGGCGTGAAAAAGAATCCATCAAGGCCGTCAACTTAGGAACCACCATTTTAAGACCAATATCAGAACCGCACCTTGGCTTTTTATCATCAAGCGTGGTGCAGTCAATTAATAGACCAAATATTAAAAAAGAGGTCATCAGAAAATTTAAGATGTAAAAAGCATTCATTTCTTCATTGGTTATTTAAACTATTGCCACTTTCAACAAAAACCTGAAAAAATACATGGGACATTATGGAAACTGTAATTAGAACGAAAACACAATTTTCCCAGAAAAAGTATCCGATTCGATTGACGGTTATTTAAGACCACCTCTGGGTGAACAGTAGGCTGTGAGCATGGAGAAGGAAATTATTCTGTCCTCAGTGGCTGTGAGACTGTAACATAGAGGCATTATTGCAAACATTTTTTCTTTCTTTTCATTTGTGTGACAGCCTCCCAGCCATGAAGTAATGAAGAAAAAAGAATGGATTGCTATAACTGTTGAGGTCACCTTTACGTGATAAATTAGTTTTTAGTTTGATTTAACTGGACATAAAGATTTATTTCTTTTTTATTTTATTTTGCGAAAGAAGCATGGGAATTCTTTAATTAGTGAAGCAGAGCTAAAGTTCAATAAAGCATTTTTGTTTGTCAGGTTTTTATTCGAAGAGCAGTAGAAAGGTCGTAGTTTTATTAAGTTTTATTAATTGAACCTATGTCATGAACTAAAACAAGGTTAAGGTGTCAGTATACGACTGAGTCACTTTGAATTAAATTTCATCTTCTGTGTTGATTGACTAAATCAAAACATAGAAGTATCCATCATTAAGGGTAAGGTACCTGCTGGAGATTTGATTCTGCATAAAAAAGTCAATTGTAAAAATAGGAGAAAGCTGGGAAGCTTTCTCCTATTTTATAGGTTTTCAGATTAATGGCTATACAGATATTTACATAATATATTGTGAACATAGATAACATCACAGAGACCAAGTGGAGAGGATGAAAATGTTGTCGCGTAGGGCGATATAAATTAATTTAATCAAAATGTAAGTAAATGAAATCGGAGTGCATTGCGGTACATTTTCGTTTATTCTCGTGTCCCTTTCTTCTTATTTTTGGTTTATAATAAAATCTTACGCTTTCTCTTCTTCACAATCTTTAAAAGAACCAAAACATTTAAGAAGTTGAACAAATGTAATGAGTTTTTATTGCGCCAGCAGCCCAATGGTCCGAATGGTGACTTTGGTAAAAATATTATTTTCTTTGTGATTCAATATTATATTATTTAGTTTAGAATTCTCAAGAGAGTCTACGTATCTATCGTAAAACTAACGACCTTCTAGGGCACGCCCACGTAAGTTTTAATAGTTACTTATTGTGTCCCAAAAGGTTCTATTCAAGTCTCGGACAGTTTTAAATAAAATTTCCAGTTTGTTCAAATCTCTGAAGGATATACATAGTTTATAATGATATTTAGATATATATTACTAATGGAAGTGCAAGACAATACAACTAATAAGATGATTTACTTCCCATGCGATGCAAAGTCCACAATAAAATTTGAAGTTCAATATATGCAGAAGGTAAAGGATCGGGTGAAATGGCATACATTGGGAGAGGCCTATGTCCAGCAGTAGAGTACAGTGGGCTAATTGATTGATTTATGTGTACTTGTTAAGCTTACTACAGTTATAAAATGTAAAAGTTTGTGAATGGATTGGTTAAAAAAAATACATTTAGAGGCCATAATATTCCTCCTCCTTCTCGAATTCTGAAACCATACGAAAAAGTAGAATGTTTTGTTTTGACGGATCATACTAAGAATTTTCTTTTGTTTTCCTGAGGTTTCGTAGTTCCCTAAGAGGATTCGTATTCAATTATGCACATGACATAATTATAAATTTTTGTAAGTTTTGAAATAACCCGTTTTATAATGTAATTTTACTGAATATGGCCTCTAAATGTAGTTTGGCCCAGAAAGCGATAACAGTCTGCTAGCTGTTCCAGACTATAATCTATCTCTGTGCCAAATTTCATTCGCTGAAATACTGATTTCATTTCCGCAACGCACTGCTACCTAACTCTGGGACAAAAATAGTTGCACTATTTTTTTACTCGGGAATAATATAGGTTCCTATGGTTGATAGCCATTGTCGTCGACAACAGTACCTACATAATAATTTTGAGTCTGGGCATACTTTGTATTCATGAAACCTAACAGAATTCCTGAGATCAGAATTCCCCATATAACAAAGTAGGTACCTAAATGAAAAAAAAAAAAGATTTTTTTTATACATCTGAGGTAGAGCACAAGCACACGGCCCACCTAATGGAAAGTGGTTACCGTGTCCGTGCGTCAGTACTCGTTTACCTACTTTTAATAGATAACATGAAAATATGAAAGTTGTCCTGTGTAGGTATTAAAAGCTGTCATTATATTGTATACTAGACTACCCGCCCCGTAACTCCTTATGCCACATATTGTATTAATTTTTAAATAACGTGTGAGAATCTACCAGATTTGTTGAAATCCATGATTACTGGTCCCTTAAGGAGTAGCGTGATGATATATAACGTAGAACCTTTTTCGATAGAGGGCTATTGACACAAAAAAAAATTTTCAATACACCCAGTAGTTCCTGAGATAAGCGCGTTCAACCAAACAAACAAACTCGTCAGCTTCATAATATTACGTATAGATATAGTTTCTCTTGCATAAATAGGCCGTAGAAACGAATGAATGCTATTGGAGGCGACCTAGTCCACTAAAGGCATCCGTATTCCCAGTTTTATCTGACCGTGTTCATATTTTCTCATTTTTACAGTGCCACAGTTACGCCATACAAGTTTAGGTATATACCTTTTAGGATTTGTGAATACAACCATTGTTCGAAGTTTACCTCATAATTTATCAAATTAATTCAATCCTTGAGCCTAACACTGTGGCTAATTAAAAACGGTCGATCATTATTATCTTTAATTTCTAGATATAATATAACTACATTTTCATGTTTCTCTAGCTTCTCAGTAAATGAAAAGAAAACAATATGTTTAAGCCTATACTCAACTCGACAAAGGCAAATATGTAGAACTGTGAAGAGATAGCGAATGGATCTTACAATCCGTCGCTTAATGCATGATATCAATCTATGACCCGTCGAGACATTGCTAATACGTATTCTTCGATATCTTTCATGACAAAACCGCAATATTTTAAACAAGTGGCCAGTGGGGTGGGTGCAATTCACCCGTAATTCTTTATCTTTCGTATATTACAAGGTTATTTTATCATATTACTGAAATTTGACATTGGTGATGACGGTATGAACTTCGCGGGTAAATAACATAGGCGTGTGTGTTTTAAATGCATGATAGAAAGTGAAATGTTTACTTTAATTAATTGAATGAATTATAAAACAATACATTCCATACAAAAATGATCTTATGCATTTTCCATTTTACCTGTGTCAACTTTCACGTTCATCACACAATTTCTTAACGTGTAGATACAAAGTTTGCGCTACAGATAATATAGATATTTTGTGAATTTCGTGATGCCATGACGCCACTAGTAGAGCGGGCAATCTCATTAAACTGGGAGCGAATAAACAAGATTATTCGTAGGGCGCGAGTCTCGCACCCGCCAAGATTAAGGTCCCGTAGTATTCTTAAGTCAATTTCTTTTATGAAGCCCTGGAAAATGAATTACTTTGTTTAAGAGACGGTTTAGAAGGCGATCGCCTTTATAAACTATCTACTTTTTGGATAAAGTTTGAGTACAGTATAAAGTGATATTGAAATCCATACTAATATTATAAATGCGAAAGTAACTTTGTCTGTCTGTCTGTATGTTACGCTTTCACGCCTAAACCACTGAACCGATTTTAATGAAATTTGGTATAGGCGTAGATTAGACCTCGAGAAAGGACTAAGGCCGTGTTTGGTCGTGATAACCGACATCCATTTAGCAGACCGGGGGCGAGGTATATGTCGTCGACAACCTCACCTTTGACCTAGCTAGCACAACGACCCATAGACGGTGTGCGGTTTAGTCGGTTCGAGTCCGACATAATCTCCCCCTCCGAATCCGGAGAAAGGGTGGGGGGGGGGGGGTACCCGTGGGGGTTTTACGCACGTAAAAACAAAGAAAAAATCCATTCCCATATTTATTGAGGCTTGCACAAGCAGAGGCACTTCAGAAATTTCAGGAGTTACAAGTGTCGTTAGCTTTTACGTAAAATTCTAACTGAAAAAGTTTATTCGTAAAACTTGTATGACTAAAGCTGTGCAATCCTTTTATTTATGTTATTTTTTGTACAAATTTGCTGCCAAAGCAAAAGGTAGGTTTTGTACAAATTTGATACTCTAAGTAATGGAGTCGCGCGTAAACAGTCGACTAATATAATTCTATTTAATCCAATATATAATGCGAATGTTTGTATGTCATGCCAGACTACCACTTTTTTGTTTTCCTAGAAGCAAACACTAAATATTAAAAGATAAATTATATTTTCAATAAAACTGAAGCGCAGGAATAGTCATATCATGAACAGTATAAATTTCATTGCAAATTTCTACTACAGGTCTCATCCTTTTTACCAATCTTTGAATTACATAAAATTGTCCGTAAAATGGGTGATCTTAGCGTAGTTATTGCGATTACTTCCAGACGACTTTTAAATAAACTGGAATGACAATCGATATGCAAAAGAAATCACCAATCGTTAATAGGTTCTTATTTTGAACCACAGAACTTGAAGCGGAGCTGCCTTTATTTTTTGAGATAGAGTGTACAGTTTCTCATTAAGTAAACACAACATGAAACTTGACGGTTCATTAAAACTTTTATTTGGATGCTAAGTTTAAGCGGTTGCCGGAATGCGGTGTAGACTGTATGTTACAGTTTTTATATTACTTAAGAGGCTAACTTACGGCGTACTTTAAAAGTGCACAACGTTTTATACAGCAGCTAAAAGCTCTGGGGATGGCGGTAAAAAAAAACTTAAGTCACTGGCTGTTTTTGAAAAACGTGAATGATGAGTAGGTATCGCTTGCAAAGTGTTTTGTTGGCATTAATGTCGAAAAAAGGTATTCAAATTTAGAAAATAAAATACTAAATACAGGTGCATGAAATGGAAGCATTGCACATTCATGAACTTGAGATCGAAGCGAAATCAAAGCGAGTATCTTTCTGATACGTCACTTTTGCTCTGTGAATCTGTATTGTCCATAGCTTGTCGTATTGACAACATATTATAATAAAATATGTATCATCATATCATAATATGTGTATCACTACGTAGTACAAAACAAATGTATGCTTAAATCTTTTAAACTACGCAACGGATTTTGATGCGGTTTCTTTTAATAGATATAGTAATTCAAGAGGAATTTGTTTTTTTTTTAGGTTTATATGTATAATACATGTTTAATAGAGAGTGACGCGGGAACGGGATCTGACGCCACGTGGGTGGAAAAATATTACCGGTACGAAGTTCGCCGGGTTAGCTAGTATTAGATAAATTATAAATACTAGGGCAATAATTTCTGTTCTAGTCATGATATGGGATCCACCCTCTCTTCCCATGCGTGTCGTAGAAGGCGACGAGGGCTACTTGAAATATTCATTAAAGTAAACATGCAGCCTATGACTAAGTGCCGGCTTGACGGTAATAGGCTTGCCATTTATTACGTGTGACAGAAAATCATAGTTGGCGAAATATTGGCGTTGATACACTTCTGCCTACCCCGTCGGGGATTTACAGGCGTGAAGGTATGTATGTATGTAATATCTGACTAAATGACTAGGTAGTTTTACAAATTCTCTGCCCCTCTAGACAAGTGGCAAGTCGCTAGCCGGCGTTTGTTGGAATAGAATGACGAATGTATGGGATTTGATGTAAGACAGTCGTTAACGCATGTCAAATACGTCAAATCCTATACATTCGTCATTCTATTCCATCAAACGCCTGCTAGCGAATTGCCACTTGTCTAGAGGGGCTGTACTACTTTTACGCAATATTTGCGAATGCGACCACCAGCAAATGCTAGTTACATGTATCATGTTTAATATTCTGAAGTTTCCTCCGCTTTATCCTCAATAAAGCGTTATCTTGAAGGGTCTGTGTTTTAGTGTGGAATAAAATGCTGGTATGCAGTTTACGATACGAATTCGAAGAGATACTTGGCCGAAATGTTGGGTATATGTAAAATGGAGACGGGCTACAACCACTTAAACGATTTTCGAGTAAACAATCTTCTATAAAGGAACTATGTTGCTTTTTTCTCTTATTTGGAATTACAGACTATGAAAGTGTAAACAACTTCAGAAAAATCATTGATGGCTTTGATTTTCTCTCAGGCGAGGACCAAAGCTGGTTTTGCAAATCATGTTAGAGCTGACAAAAATACAATTCAGATTAAACCAATTGTATGGTCCGCCGTCTTCGGACACGATGTATCACCTCAGGTTATATCCTAAATTAGTTTCACGGCTCGCCGCCAGGGAATCTAATCATTGCTAATTAGTCACGTTTCCTTCTATTGTCTCAGGTAAATCACTGCTCAGGTACAATATCGATTACATGCTGATATTACTATTAGGTCCTATCATTTTCCTAATAGATCTGCCACTGACTTCAAATTATACCTACATATTAGGTATTGTAGATTTTTTCTTCTGTATGAGATAAAACTAGTGAAGAGTAATATGTCAGTCTACTTTAAATATTAGAGCAACAATACGTACATACCTAATCAGTAGTCTTCTTGTACCATCATCCATACAGAGATCAGATTTAGTGTTAGAGCAGCTACTTCCTAATGATCTGTTTCATTTATTGTTATATATAAAATTACTTCACTAACGATAGATGAAGAAAAATTGAATCAAAGTATGCCTAAAAAATATTTCGTATATTTGCCAATCATAATAAGTTGAACGTTTAAATAGGCAGAACAAATTACAAACCCAGATAGAAATCAAACAATTAAAAGAACTGAGTTAGCTTAAAAAGTCCTCGTGTCAACCCCAGTCTCCTAAAATATGAGAAAAAGGAATGTAGACGGAAAAAGAGCCCGTTAAACATTTTGTATCAACTTACAATCGCAACATTTCTCGTTGGGTAAACCCTTGAAACTTTACGGTCGAGCCAAACAAAAGAAAATTAACATTCTGCTTGAAAAAATTCAAACGTGAAATGATTTATCCCTTGCATTTCTACTTTGAAGGCATATCAAATTCGCGAGTTCAACTTCCAAGTTTTCTAGGACTAAACATTCAAGAAAGGATTGATTCATATCTATTTACGGTACTGTTTAATGGCAGGATGGCCTTATTCATGTGGGTGAAATTCGAAGGCCTGCTATCTTTGGGATTAGAAAAAGGGTTTTCCTGGGTTCTTTAAACGTGGAGTGAACAAGCATGACATATATCGAGACCGTCCAAAGTAGGCATCACAACTTCTTGGACTTTACCTGAGCCTACCGTCCGGCGTCAAATTGCCTAACCATTAGGGCCAAATATAAAAAAAGATGAAACTTGGCACGGAGAAAAATGAAATTATACTCTGGAACAGCACGAATATGTTCCTATGCGACACGGTAACAATACTTCTTAGGACTTGCAAAAAACCCGGCAATAGCTCGATGATATGTCAATAATTAATTTATAATTACATTTTACTATTGTCAAGCATCTCTGGAAAATATTATGGAAATAACATACTCATATCTTACTCCAACATACCGGATAATTAGCAGTAATGTAATCAGTATCAAAGAGGCAAAAATCAATGATATTATGATCTTAACATCTACTAAAGAAATATCTGACATCGTTGTCGTCAATATGTCCAGACGCAATAAATGGGCTCCATATTTCTCTGGCTTGGCAATGAATCCAATTATCGAGCTTTGCGAAAGCGACATGTTAAATGATTTCCATTGCTCCTTCTACCTCTCTGCCTACAATTTACTACCTCTATAATGCCTCGTTCATTATACCTTTTGTAGGTTATCGTCAATTTCGTAATATATTAAAGCATGTAGCTTAACAATGGTTGGTGATACGGCCATATTTTTCTTCAATAATTTTATATGAGCTGTTAAGAGTCCTTATGACGTAGAATAGACTAACGAACTTGTTGTTAGCGACCAGCGCTTTGTACGATGAATTGTTTTGTTACAGGAATAAAAGTTTTATTGTTTCTTTGATATCGTTTAAAGTAAGAAAATTTCGTTCCGGCCTGATTCCCCATTGGTTTGTTCCATTAGTGGGGACCTAAGGGTGTTCAGTAGGCACACAGGTCCATTTGCATTGTCGGCTTAAATGTTTGAGATACAAGAATTTACATTTCAAACCTGTAGGTTTAAAATGTAAATTGTAAATTATAATGTAACACAATTCTTGAATGTGAATCACGACTTCTCCTTTGTTTTGAGAATAATACCTTTATCGATTCAATATTTATTTTGTATTTTATAAAATAAGAAAATAGTGGCTTTTGAGTGAAAATAAACTTTAATTTGGTTTTTATTAGCCATAAATAATAAAAGCTATTATATATTTTTTCCTTGATACTTGTATGCACCCGTCAATAGCTACAATTAAGGGTTCTTGAGGTATTTGGGGACCGTGAGCGGTAAACATAGAAATGTCTTTTAATTTTTAAGGAAGGTGTTGGTGTTTTTGTAATGTTTTGTTAAGACAAGAGATGTCGATGTTTCAGGTCATTTTGTTTCACCAAATAGTATCTTAAAACTAAAATATCTACTTTATAATTATACATCATTTTCTATTTATGAGGTTGAATACAAAAAAATTGTAAAATCATTTAATATTCCACTGTTTATCTATCCACTAACATAATTGTAATATATTTTCTGGATGGATATCAACAAAAGCTAGAGAATTAGATCTCTTCTCAAGCCTTAAAGCCTTATACTTATAAACTTTACACATAAGTATATTTTATTATTTACTAATACACACTAAACAATAAAAACATTTTATTAAGCACTTATTTAATCATATTAAAAGTACGATTCGGACTCGCTCATGAAGGGTTCCGTAGCAGCAAGTAACATAATATTAAAGTTTTATATTTGAGTTAATTGAATGAAGTGTAAATTGCAGTTAACAATTTATAACCTTTTCCTTAAAAAGCTACTTCTCGTTCAAACCAATTTTCGGTGGAAGTTGTGAAAATGTACGTTTTTTTTTTAGTGTTACCATTCTCTTATTTAAGAATTTACAGGGGGGGGGGGGGGCGGGGGGGGGCGGAGGGGACGTATTTTAACCACTTTAGAAGTATCTTTCGTGTAAACTATTCGGTTTAGAAAATTATATTAGAATCCTCAATACAATTTTGAAAACCTATCCGTTGATTCGCCACAGATATGGGTATGATGAAAATTTTTGTTGAGTTTCAGTTCTAAGTGTGATGAACCCTAAAATGTATTGTTCACTTCTATTTTGTGTGAAAATCTGAATGCGGTTCATATGATACATCTACTTACCAAGTTTCAACAGCATAGTTCTTATAGATTTTATTGGATTTTAATTTTCATTATAATTTAAAATAATGTTTGATAATATAATTAATTATCCTTAACTGACATAGATAAAGTAAGAATATATTGTGATCAACAATAAGTATTTTTTGTTTTTAGTATGAGCCTATGTTGTTTAAATAAAGAATTTAATTAAATTTATAGATTCGGAATATAGTGGCTGTGGCACGCGGGTGGACAGACAGTCAGACTGACAGACATGACGAATCCATAAGGGTTCCGTTTTTTGCTATTTGGCTACGGAACCCTAAAAAGACATCACTGTCAAAAAATCTTATGAACATAATATTTTTTATTTAAGAAGTCTGTATTTCTAAATACTTATTGCAATTTCATTCTACACATATATTATAGAAAACTGTTATTTTGAAAGTGATATACGGAGAGGTAAAATTATTATTAAACCTTTAACTTAAACTTTTATAACAAATTAAACAATATTTAATTTACTAATATGTGTAATAATTAAAAACCTAGGATATGTATGAGTATGTATGTATGAGTACATGCGTTTATGACGTCCGATACGTCAAATCCCATATATTCGTCATTCTATTCCATCAAACGCCCGCTAACGAATTGCCACTTGTCTAGAGGGGCTGACCGCTAAATAAACAGAGAGTAAATAAACCTACTTCACTAATATACCCTTGAGATTCCAGTCAGTAAGTAGTATTAGCACAATTAGCGAGTGATTGGTAGACTCTAGTGGCCACATATCAACGTAAACACGTTTTTCAGTACAGGTTGACCATAGATTAGTTCAAATTCTGATTAGAATACAAGGTATATCTTCCCGGGATTTGTTTTCCATGGATGTCCTCGTACAAAACGACTAAGGAACAAGCCTGTTTTACATCTATCACTATACATATTTATAACCTATACTTTAGTCTCGGATTCTCGGATATTCCTCAAGATTTGGTTGACATGCCACTAAATAAGTTTAAAATAGAAGTAAAAAAGTCTTTAATGAAAAAAGGAATTTACAAAGTAAACGAATACCTCAATGATAAAAATGCATGGTCATCCTATTCTTTTTGCTTGCTCGCACAATATAAATCTATTTAAAAAAAAAGACGGGTTGCACTCTGGGAGTGCCGGCAGAAGTGAAAACATTTTCTTTTTTTCTTTCTTCGTTATATAGGTACATAGAAAAAGATAAAAAAGAACATACCATACCATACCTATAATATAGCGCTAATCATAGAACCTATAACTTATTTTCTGCAAATTTTCTGTCAGAAGAAATTAATAAATTATGAAAAGAAAAATAATCACAAAAAATAATAAATTACAGAAAGAAAAAATAATCATAAAAGTAATAAATTACAAAAAGAAAAAATAATCACCAAATGTAATAAATTATAATAAGAAAAAACCATCACAAAAAATCCCTGAAGGCCAGGTGGTACCCTTGCAGCCTTCGCAGTTGCGTAGAGATGCTGCTTCCTTGGCAGTATTTTACCGTCTCTACCATGGTGAATGTTCTGAAGAGCTATTCCAATTAGTCCCACCCTCTCCTTTCCTATACAGGACGACACGTGCAGGACTTAGATGTCACCCGCATACGGTGCAGAACATTCCTTCAAGAACCAAGCGGAACCTTTGTCGCACAATTAAGACCTGGAATTCCTTGCTAGCTCACGTGTTTCCCTCTTCCTACAGTCCCGGGTCCTTTAAGCGGGGCGTGAAAAAGCATCTGATGAAGCCGTCAAGCTGAGTGCCACCATTGTTAACATGGCACGTGTGCATAATGGTGCCCTCTCTCCTGACACTTTGCCTTCAGCTTACCATCAGGCAAGATAAAGTCAAATTGACGTGTCCTATATATAAAAAAAGGTGGTTTGAACCCGATACTATCTGAAACTATAAGGACTTACAGTCGAAGTGCTTACCGTTTAAGCTACGACGCTATCTATCGTAACTTGCAAAATAGATAGTCTGTACCTAATCTTGTATGACGTCAGTCGTCAGTTACGGTTCAAAGGTCAACTAATCCTGACGCTTCCTTAACATTTTACACCCATCCAACGCCGCTAAAGAAGTTTTCACTTCAAAAAACAGATTGTTTTAAAAAGAAATAATAATATTGTTCACTGAGTTTCTTGCTGGTATCTTCTCAGTAGAACCAATTTACCGAACCAGCGAAAGAATCATTTTCAAATGATTTATTTACTTTATTTAATATTATTTAGTATTTTCTTGATATGAGTGTAAAATTTTTGACGTTCATATGTGCTTTTTATGTGCCTAAACTGAATAAACTAAATTTATTCTTTGATTTTTTGATTCTTTGATTCGGTACTATAGTCTGAAAACAAAGAAAATGTAAATTTACCATGAAAAGAAGAATGCTGAAATGCTTAGTTTTATCTCTTTTAAATACGAGGTCGTAATGTGAACAGGTAGTCAGTATTGCTGTTAATATTATGACCTATATGACCTTTTCATGTAAACAAACTTTTTTTGATCAATAAGATATTTTTACGATTAAATTATCTTGCTTTGATTATTGTATAGCGTATTGTTTGAGACACCTCTCCTATGAAATTACTTAAGTACTTACCTAGATATTCTTATCTTACTACAGTTATAATATAGTAGGTACGAGCATCCACTCTATCGAAAATAAAATTTTAAAGACAGTACGTGGTTAAGAGTGGACTAAATTATATTTAATACATATATGTCTTTGCTTTATCTTCGCATAGTCCTTAATCACTATCGACGTCATCTTCCTTTTTCACTTCACCCATGGCTTCCCAGTATGATGGTGGTGGATCATGAAAACCGGTGTGATCTTGGTGCACCTGTATGAACGCAATCGCAGCTGTATTTACATCGATCGCTCCTATCTGTACCGGCATATCAATTACCTCATTTATGTGTGGTATTGGTAACTGTAAGGTTATTCGAACAAAATATTCTCTTGAAACTATGTTAGAATCTTGTAAAGTATGTATATCTGATAAAGCATTTATCTGTATGGGCATAGTTTGCGTGTCTCCAGAGCTAATTGAGGATGTTTTAGAATCAGTATTTGGCACAGATTTTATAGTAGGGATTTTCCTTAGGCCTGTTGCCTTAAATGTGTATACTTCAACCAATTGGATTTTAACACTTTTAACTACAGCTTTGCTGTTATTTTCAATTTCGTAATTCAGGTCTATTTTGCCTCCAAGGGGTATGACAGAATCCATGATATTTACTTTGATATTTATGACACTGCTATTACAAGCAAATATATGAATCAATTTCTTAGTAGTTTCATATATGGCAGGTTCCCTTAATAAGCTTGGCATACCTCCAGATATAACAGTGATTTCTTTTTTAAAGTGTTTGTTGAATGAAAAAAAGCCAGGTCTTTCAAATTTTATACGAATGTAGTACAATATTTTGCATTTTATACTGTACCTTCCTTCATGTGTTTTATATTTTAGGCTTGATGGAATACTATGAGGTAAAAGGAAGTTAAAGGTAGTCTCATAGCAGCCAACTGGTGCTTCAATTTTCATATCGTGAATAACATTGTCCAGATCCACGTAAATTTCACTTGATCTGTAAGTACGTGTCTGCATCCTATTATTATTGTTGTTGTTCATTCGTTGCCTGAATGATATAACCACATATCCATTACCTTTAAGCGATGTTGTGATTCTGTTGAATTCCGTGGGTTCATCTACTGCATATTTTATCATTCCTGATACTACTTGGCCTGGTTGATAAGCTCCGTTTACTGGTTTGAACAGGTTGATTTCACAAAAGATTCCCATTTTTAACGTTAAAGTTATTACTTGTACACTATAATAATAATTTACACTATAACAAAATATATAAAAAAAAATCTATTGTTCTTTTACGTGTTGATTCATACACGGGTGATAACAGAATGATACAATATCACATTATCATGTTGATAAAGGATAAGGCAATGAATGCCATATTTTACTTTTTAGGGTTCCGTAGCCAAATGGCAAAAAACGGAACCCTTACGGATTCGTCATGTCTATCTGTCTGTCCGTATGTCACCGCACTTTATTCCGAAACCACGTATTTTGTGAACCGCGTTAAGATTTTCATACAAAAATATCAAAAAACAATAAATTTTGTGGGGCACTTAGAACTGAAACTCATTTTTTTTCTCTTCATCAAACCCAAAGACACTTTCGACGTCGTAAAATCGGTCCAGATTCAAGCATTGCAAAGAAATGAAATGAATTTTCCTTATTAAGCTACTTCTCGTTCAAACCAATTTTCAGTGGAAGTTGGGAATATGTACATCATATATTTTTTTAGTTTTACCTTATTTGAGAACTTACAGGGGGGGGGGGGGGGGGTTCGTGCAAACTTCTATTCGGTTTAGAATAAAATATAATACTTAACTGACATAGATAATGTAAGAATATATTGTGATCAACACTAAATATTTTTTTTTAGTATGAGCCTATTTTGTTTAAATAAAAAAAATAAGTAATTATAGATTCGGAAAAAAGTGGCTGTGGCACGCGGGTGGACAGACAGTCAGACAGACAGACATGACGAATCCATAAGGGTTCTGTTTTTTGCCATTTGGCTACGGAACCCTAAAAAGACATCACTGTCAAAAAATCATATAAACATAATATTTTTTATTTAAGAAGTCTGTTTTTCTTATTTCTTAATACTTATCGCAATTTCCTAAAACTGTTAGTTCCTTTCCGAAAACTGTTATTTTGAAAGTGTACAGGTAAAATTCTTATTAACCTTTAACTTAAACTTTTATAACAAATTGAACAATATTTAATTTTATAATAATTAAAAACCTAGGATATATGTATATTTTAAGCGTGAGTACATGCGTTAACGACTGTCAGATACGTCAAATCCCATACATTCGTCATTCTATTCCATCAAACGCCCGCTAACGAATTGCCACTTGTCTAGAGGGGCTGACCAGTAAATAAACAGAGAGTAAATAAACCTACTTCACTAATATACCCTTGAGGTTCCAGTCACTAAGTAGTATTAGCACAATTAGCGAGTGATTTGTAGACTCTAGTGACCACATATCAACGTAAACACGTTTTTCAGTACAGGTTGAACATAGATTAGTTCAAATTCTGATTAGAATACAAGGCATCTCTTCCCGGGACGACTAAGGAACTGGGCTGTTTTACATCTATCACTATAAATATTTATAACCTATACTTTAATCTCGGTACTATAGTCTAGAACAGTTCGCGAGGCCTAAGCTGAGCTTTGCATTTGTGTGAGTGATTACCAAAAGTAGAGTCAGACAAAAAACTTTGAAATTTTTTTTAATGATGTTTTTGGTACGTATAACATAAGTGGAGAAGGTATACAAGATTAAAAATAAAAAAAAACTAAATAAGAAAAATTTGTTAAAATAAAGGCCAGCT
Organism: Eilema caniola; assembly: GCA_949126895.1. Classification (NCBI taxonomy): domain Eukaryota; kingdom Metazoa; phylum Arthropoda; class Insecta; order Lepidoptera; family Erebidae; genus Eilema; species Eilema caniola. Next base: position 9,858,828 of record OX421479.1, on the reverse strand, counting down.
ATGATAATTATGTATGACTGATGAGTATGTGTACATATGTAAGTCTTGTGTGACTGAGAAATCAGAGATCAATAAATAAAATTCAAATATAAAATAAAAACTATAACAATTATTCTTCTCCACCGGACATTGCATTTTCATCATTTTCATTATCTTCATTATCATTCTCGTCATCATTTTCACTCTCGTCAGATGTGTCGTTTGTGTTAATAATGAATCGTTCCGTTATATCATCAAGAGCGGCGTCGTGACCACGAAACTTTGTTTCTTCTTTTATTGCGTGATCGCACACATTTTTCCATACTTGTACACTGATAGTGTCAACTTTTTCTTTCGCTAACCTCATTATTGTATCTATATTCAATGATACGTTTCTTTTCGCCACGTATCCTTTTATCATTGCCCATATATTTTCTATTGGGTTTATCCGGGTGGTAGGGTGGTAGACGAAGGACGCTGTGACCATGTTCTCTAAGTAAAGTGTCAATTTTATATTCATTAAATCTTTGTTTGTTTTGCAGTATCAATTGATAGAGTTGTGGTTTAAGCATCGATGTAGAGTGATCGATATTGCGATACTTGAGCCAGTCAATCATATCTTGTTTACGACTATTTGAATTGGGAGCGGGATTTTCTAACGAATTGTGGTAAGATGCATTGTCTACCACCACAACGCTATTGGGCTTTAAATTTGGAATTAATTGCGTTTGTAACCATTTCGTGTAGTTTTCTGCATTCATATTGTTATGGTAATCACCACTTTTTTGATTTGCTTTGAACATCAGCAGTGCATTTGGTATGAAACCGTCCTCTCCGCTGGCATGAACTATAATTAAACGATTTCCTTTAGAAATTGGTTTCTTCAAACCAGAAGTGCTGCCATCTGAATAAGATTTCGAAGAAATGTGAGTCGTGTATATGTTTCGTCGGTATAAACGACTGGCCGGCCCTGAATGCGATATTCAGTAATTTTAATCAAAAAATTTATTCGTAGATAACGTATCTCATGTTTTTCCATTAGAATTTTTCTATTATCTTGTGTCTTTTTCCATTTAAATCCTAAAAGAGACACTTCTTTACGCAATGACCAAATTGAACCTGGATAGTTTATTTCCGTCTTCAACTTTTCATGTATTCGCTTCATAGTTGGCACCTCTTTATCAGTAATGTGAAAGTTATGAATAGTTCTTCGGATTACCGTTTTATCAAAATCGTCAATGATAATTATATTTTTCCTGCATCTGGTCTTTTTCGGAGATTTAAATTTGCTTTCGTCTTCCAAAAGATGTTTGCCTTAAAATAAAACTCTTTTGACAGTGGACAGCGGGATTCCCGACGATGTGGCTACCAATTGGCCTGATGTAGTGACACTTGACATGTCTTTATCGTTTATGTCTTTAAAATAAGTATTTAAATTACACAATATTTCTTTTACTTGCATATTTAAAGGTTTTCTTATTATTCGTTTATTTGTGTTGGCAGCCATTTCCCTAGTAAATCGAACACAAAAACAAAATATTAAGAATTAAATACGTCACGCTGCTGACAGTATGTAGTTTGCTGACAGTAGTGTGGAAGGTGCGCGGCGGAGATGCGCCGCGCTCTAGGCCGACGTCACACCTACACTATCTATGTGCACTCACACAAATGCAAAGCTCAGCTTAGGCCTCGCGGACTTTACTGGAAAGAAAAAGTAAATTTACCATGAATAGAAGAATGCTGAAATGCTTAGTTTTATCTCTTTTAAATACGAGGCCGTAATGTGAACAGGTAGTCAGTATTAATATTAAACACAAGTTAGTTTATTTTGACGTTTTCTAAGTGCTGTTAATATTATGACCTATTCATGTAAACAAACTTTTTTTGACCAATAAGATATTTTTTACGATTAAATTATCTTGCTTTGATTATTGTATAGCGTATTGTTTGAAACACCTCTCTTATGAAATTACTTAAGTACTTACCTAGTCATTCTTATCTAACTACCGTTATAATATAGTAGGTACGAGCATCCACTCTATCGAAAATAAAATTTAAAGACAGTACGTGGTTAAGAGTGGACTAAATTATATTTAATACGTATATTTCTTTGCTTTATCTTCGCATAGGCCTTAATCAATATCGACGTCATCTTCCTTTTTCACTTCACCCATAGCTTCCCAGTATGATGGTGGTGGATCATGAAAACCGGTGTGATCTTGGTGCATCTGTACGAACGCAATCGCAGCTGTATTTACATCGATCGCTCCTATCTGTACCGGCATATCAATTACCTCATTTATGTGTGGCATTGGTAACTGTAAGGTTATTCGAACAAAATATTCTCTTGAAACTATGTTAGAATCTTGTAAACTATGAATATCTGATAAAACATTTATCTGTATAGGCATAGTTTGCGTGTCTCCAGAGCTAATCGAGGATGTTTTAGAATCAGTATTTGGCACAGATTTTATAGTACGGATTTTCCTTAGGCCTGTTGCCTTAAATGTGTATACTTCAACCAATTGGATTTTAACACTTTTAACTACAGTTTTGCTGTTATTTTCAATTTCGTAATTCAGGTCTATTTTGCCTCCAAGGGGTATGACAGAATCCATAATATTTACTTTAATATTTATGACACTGCTATTACAAGTAAACATATGAATCAATTTCTTAGTGGTTTCATATATGGCAGGTTCCCTTAATAAGCTTGGCATACCTCCAGATATAACAGTGATTTCTTTTTTAAAGTGTTTGTTGAATGAAAAAAAGCCAGGTCTTTCAAATTTTATACGAATGTAGTACAATATTTTGCATTTAATACTGTACCTTCCTTCATGTATTTTATATTTTAGGCTTGATGGAATACTATGAGGTAAAAGGAAGTTAAAGGTAGTCTCATAGCAGCCAACTGGTGCCTCAAATTTCATATCGTGAATAACATTGTCCAGATCCACGTAAATTTCACTTGATCTGTAAGTACGTGTCTGCATCCTATTATTATGTTTGTTGTTCATTAGTTGCTTGAATGATATAACCACATATCCATTACCTTTAAGCGATGTTGTGATTCTGTTAAATTCCGTGGGTTCATCTACTGCATATTTTATCATTCCTGATACAACTTGGCCTGGTTGATAAGCTCCGTTTAATGGTTTGAACAGGTTGATTTTACAAAAGATTCCCATTTTTAACGTTAAAGTTATTACTTGTACACTATAATAATAATTTAAACTATAACAAAATATATAAAAAATTATCTATTGTTCTTTTACGTGTTGATTCATACACGGGTGATAACAGAATGATACAATATCACATTATCATGTTGATAAAGGATAAGGCAATGAATGCCATATTTTCGGTCCTGCGTGGAATACTGCTCGCATCTCTGGGATGGCTCCGCTAAGTACTTATTAGATGCTCTCCACAGGTTGCAGCGACGTGCGGTCCGCATTATTGGGAATCTCGAGGTCACAAGCACTCTTGAGCCTTTGCAGATGCGTAGAGATGTTGCATCTTTGGCAGTATTTTACAGTCTCTACCATGGTGAATGTTCTGATGAGCTCTTCCAATTGGTCCCGCCCTCTCCTTTCCTACATAGGACAACACGAGCAGGACTTAGATGTCACCCGTATACGGTGCAGAATATTCCTTCAAGAACCAAGCGGTTTGGTGACTCCTTTCTTTGTCGCAGCATTAAGACCTGGAACTCCTTGCAAGCTCACGTGTTTCCTTCTTCCTACAGTCCCGGGTCCTTTAAGAGGCCGTCAAGCTGAGTGCCACCATTGCTAACATAGTACGTGTATGTAATGGTGACCCTCTTTTCTAAGACTTTTCCTTCAGCTTACCATCAGGCGAGGTGAAGTCTAATTGACGTGTCCTACATAAAAGAAAAAATAAAATTTACTTTTTAGGGTTCCGTAACCAAGTGGCAAAAAACAGAACCCTAACGGATTCGTCATGTCTATCTGTCCGTCCGTATGTCACCGCACCTTTTTCCGAAACTATTAGAAATATGCTGTTGAAAGTTGGTAAGTAGATGTATTTTGTGAACCGCATTAAGATTTTCATACAAAAATATGATTTTAGATTGACATGGTCATTTACATTAAAATTAAAATTATAAACGGGATATAACATGATAGAAAGATAATGTAAAGTAAAGATATAAGAAGGTAAGATAATAAACATGGTAAATATCCCGTTTATAATTTTAATTTTAATTTCATACAAAAATATCAAAAAACAAATTTTGGAGGGTACTGTAACGTAACAGCTGGTCCTCGAGGAGGGCCAGTGTACGTCAGATTGTTAAAGGAAGAAGGGAATAATAAGATGTGAACAGGGAAATGGCACTTTGTATTGTTCACAAGAATAAGATACACAGTTCATAAGAAAAACACTGAGTCATTAAAACTACACTAATCTTCGAGTCTTCTCTTCAACTTTTTATATAAGATTCAGTGCTGTTATGGGCCAGGCTTGCACAGGCACTCGATGAGAAAAATACGTCCACGCCGAGACTAGATGCGCAGCTGCGTTCCATAAAAAGCTTGATGGAACAGAAGATTTTCAGCGTGGCCTCCACCAGAGGCACGAGACTTGGTCAATCCTTATGATTGAATATTCATTTAAAAGGCAGTGGCTTCTGAAAGATTAAGATGAGCTTCAGTAATAAGATTTTAGAGATGTTTTCACGATCCAAACCGGGGCTCGAATGTCGGCGTCCTGAATTTTCCAAAGCTTGTTAGGAACAACGCAGCTGTCAGTACAAATTTGAATTTAATAGTATAAAAATGCGTTAAGATAAAAAGGTTGACAATATTATAAATAAACCTACTTAGATATAATATTACATTACCCCAAAAACCCCGATAAAAAAAAATTGAACACGGTGAAAATTTTTTTTTTTAAGTTAGTTGCTAGTTCCTTGCTCTATCATACCGAACTATTAAATTCTTTCGGAACAATACTTTCAAACCAAAAAAAATACAAAATAAATTACAAGTCACTCTCATCAAGAAAAATCAACTTTCATTCATCAATCAACGTACTCCCAAGGACAGCATTGAGGATATAAATGATGGAAGGGCTTATTTAGATTTAAAAAGGTGTCATCACCCGCACCTTATGAAAACCCAGAGGATGATAAAGGAAAGTATATACAATAGAAGGTAAGATAGAAAGCAGTTACACAAGAAGTAACCAAAAGATTCAAGATAAAGTTACACAAGGAGTAACTAAAAGATTCAAGATTAGTTACACAAGGAGTAACTAAAAGATTCAGTTTAAGGCTTATTTATTTACAAGAGTAACGTAGAACCGCTCTTGATGTGTTTTGGGCTTATTTTAAGTGTTCACATCACCGCACCATAACAGAGGAGATAGGGATGAAACCCTAGAAGAAGAAGAAGTAAAATGAAGAGAATGCAAATTAGAGAAAAAGACATGGAATGAGCGATTAAGAAAAAATGCCAAAAGGTTAGGGAACTTGTAGAGAACATATTAGGGATATATACATATAGGAATATATAGAACAATTAAAACTAAATATTAACAGTAACAGAATAACTAATTAAGACTTTAAGTACAAGAAAATAAAAGATATATTATCTATAAAAAAAAATCAAATTACGAATTATAAGAGATAGAAAATAAAATAGACAATGCAAAAGAAAAAAAAAAAATCTATTTAAGTTGGGTAAGGTAAGGATGAAAGGACATGGAGAACATGAAACTTATTTTAAAATTATTTGCCTGAAGGTCTGGAAATTGAGTAATTTAGATGTCGGTATAATAACAACCACCTCGGTCTTTAGATTTCATACTATATTTTAGTTAAATAATTTAGAATAAGTAGCGTATCACACGACCTGGCCCTTAAAGCTTGGGAAAAGGAAATATAATAGAACCCAAGATAAAAGAAAACTGTTGAAATTAAATGAAATGAAATTAAAGGAATTCAAGGTAAAGAGAAACATGTAATAAGAATAACTTTTTAGGAAAGTTAAGAAATCTTTAAATTACATTATATGAACCCATGGTCTACAATCTTACTACCCAGAATTAGGAATAGTCGCCTAATTAAAAGAATTAAGAAAGGGTAGTAACATTTAATGGGAAAGAAAAGACCATGATAGAGAACAAAATAACCATACCAGTAAGAAGGTTAAATTTTGTTTAAAGAGGACCTCCCAAAATTAGTAATTGGAAAAGTCTAAAGAGAGATCTAGCGCTCCGTCGCTGTATATCATATTCTCAAAAGACCACATTCGTAAACCATCACATTCGTAAAACACGATATTAGCAAAACATCATATACTCATAATATCATATTCTGAAAACATCATAATCTTCTAAGACCATATTCGCAAAACACAATATTCTTGTGTTAACACATTCAAAGTACAGTTTAGGACAGTAAAGTTCAGTTTCTGATATTTTATTGTTTTTAATAAAAACGAAATTGGTAATAAAATAAAAAAATAAATTATTCTTAAACAAAACAAAAAATTAACTATTCCTAAACAAAAGAAAAAATCTTATCCTGACATTTCTTAGTGAGCATTTATTTCTTGATTATGTACTTATAGCACATAAGCGTTTCAAACACACTTGAATGCATATTGTTTTATTTACACAATCATTGACTATACTTTCAATTTTTTTATTTTTTTCAATTATTTTTCTATTTCGTTTTAGATCAGTACAATGTAAATAATTTCTTTTTAATTTTATGTTTTGCAATTTAGCTTCCTTTTTTTAGCAGCGATATGAACTGGTACATACTGGGTTTTGATGGAATCCTAGTGTTTATGCGGCGATGCCAACCCTCAACACCATTTGTGGTTCTATTCTTTTGGTCATGACAGCATAATATGTTACTACTTATCTTTTTCATCCATTGGCTGTTGAAGTAATCTAGGAATTTGTAGACACGTGGTGATGACATTTCAATGATGGTATTAAAGGCTTCTGGCATCAATTTCGGAGGCAGTAACGGCAAGAGTGAACAGTATTTTGCTACTTTTAGATCTTCAGATTCTTCAAGTTTTAATTTTTTGGCCATTATGAACACGGCGTTACAAAAATGATAGTAGCAGCCTTTTATTTTTACATGTGGAAAAACCTCTGTTACTGCTTTTATAACTGCTAACTCGTAGTCGCATTTAAGCGGAATTGTTGTTTAAGTATTAAAAACAACCTCTTGTATGTACTCTGTTTTTTATTGGGCAAGAGAGCAAAAATTATGGGTATAAAGTTCACCATATCATCATTCCGTGCTACATCTACATGTAAGCTATACATTTGATAATAAGGAGCTGGTACAATTTTAAAAGTACCGTCGCCATAAAAGCTTTTGATGGATTTAAAATATTCTCGTAACTCTGAACGTGTTAGCACTGAAAATATGATTATTCTATCGGACAAATAATATTCGTCGTATAAAAAAAAATCTTGCACCAAACTATGTGGCAGCTTTACATTTTTCGAGTTACTTGCTTTTAAACTATTCATGTTTAAAAAATTCTTACGAGCTCTATAAAGAGTATCTTTTTTAGAGGAAAACAGTGGCAATTCATGCTCTTGACCCTTAAAGTCCTGGTTTATGAAATGTCTTTCGAAAATCTTTTGCGCTGATTCAAAGTTATTGCATACCTCTTTTTTGCAATCGTCCATGACTGTGTCTATTATATTTCGTATAAAATTAGGAGCATCACAGGTGTGCTGAGCGGGTCTCGCGATCTCATTATTAGTATTTAGTGTTATGGAAGTGCGGCAATCCTTTTGCTTCGAACACCGCCAATTCGTTGATTCGCACTTATTTTTTAAATAAAGATTATACCTATATCCACCATGTAGTAATACCGGTTTATCTTTTTGACTTTTAATGAATTTAAATTCACTTTTACTGCCACTGGGCTGATCCATTTTCAGAATTTATCTTACATGAAATATGAATATTACAAGAAAATATGACTAAACGATGACATATCATTATCACTCATAAGAGGAAATAATTTGCCGGCCAGTATGAAACAATGAGGTTACGTTTGTACATAGGTTATATTCAGCGACAAAAGAACGTTTAACACATTAATATATAAAACCGCAAAGTTTTTGAAGACCAGTGTACTTTTTCACCTTTTTTGAAAATATAATGTTTAGAGAATGTTGTGTTTTGCGAATATGGTCTTAGAAGATTATGATGTTTTCAGAATATGATATTATGAGTATATGATGTTTTGCTAATATCGTGTTTTACGAATGTGATGGTTTACGAATGTGGTCTTTTGAGAATATGATATACAGCGACGGAGCGAGATCTAGATCCTGCCCATTGGACTAGAAGGTTTAAAAAGGACTTAAAAGCAGCCTATCCAATAATGTAATAAAAAGAAAGTTTAGAATTATTACAACACGAAAATATAATAAATAATAAGGTACAGGTACGTGTGTAAATAAAACCCGTAAGGAATATTAAATAAGCAAAAATTCAAGAATTAGGTGAAAGAAAATGCAGTAGTTATATCTTTGAATAGAAATTACTAGTAATCATGAAGTACCAGAATGAGATCTAGGTAATTATTAGATATAATAAGAGTGTACTGAGCGTTAGTATCCAAAGTCAGACTGTACGGCGACCTCTGGCAAGACGGCAACGGATGCCCCAGAAAGTAACTTTCCAGTCTGAAATTGGTGTGCAAGGCTTGAAACTGAGGATATTGTCCACAGCCAACTACCTGTAAGTCAGTACTAGACGCACACACCAGTGTCTCCGAAGAGTTTAGCACAAGTGGATGCAGCTAGCTTGTGATGGTTCAGATGTGAACCTTGGAAAAGTGTTACTGTCTGTATTATGCGGTGTAAATGTTTTGTATAGAGTACTGTAGGAGTACTGTAATGAGTTATGTGTGCGTGAAGCTGGAAATAAATTATAATTAAGAATAGAATGAGTTATAATTAATAACTAATGAGAAACGAGTAGAATAGAGGTGGTGGTATCGTTACCGGCTCATCCAGTTATGAAAATATTTTTGAAAATTTTTACCAGACAGGCATCAATTCATGACATGTAGAATAATATCATAACGCTACCGCTGCGCCACCTGAAGCAGTTTAAGATTATATCAATAGGTTATATATTTAGAGCATATAACTAAAGCTAAAGGAAAATATGTATTAGTAACATACAAAAAACGTACACAAACACATTTAAGTTTAAAAAAAAATTATTATTGTGCCAGGAGAGATGCCAAAGAAAATTACCAAAATGAACTTGTGTAAGCTTGTTTTAGAATTTTGAGAAAGCAAAAGTACAGAATATATAAAAAATAGAACTAGAAAGACAGGGGAGGGATTCGACCGGAATTCTGCCAATTTCTGGCCTAGAAAAAGGGATTTAGAGAGAAAAGGAGGGCGCCAAATCTGTAACGTAACAGCTGGTCCTCGAGGAGGGCCAGTGTACGTCAGATTGTTAAAGGAAGAAGGGAATAATAAGACGTGAACAGGGAAATGGCACTTTGTATTGTTCACAAGAATAAGATACACAGTTCATAAGAAAAACACAGTCATTAAAACTACACTAATCTTCGAGTCTTCTCTTCAACTTTTTATATAAGATTCAGTGCTGTTATGGGCCAGGCTTGCACAGGCACTCGATGAGAAAAATACGTCCACGCCGAGACTAGATGCGCAGCTGCGTTCCATAAAAAGCTTGATGGAACAGAAGATTTTCAGCGTGGCCTCCACCAGAGGCACGAGACTTGGTCAATCCTTATGATTGAATATTCATTTAAAAGGCAGTGGCTTCTGAAAGATTAAGATGAGCTTCAGTAATAAGATTTTAGAGATGTTTTCACGATCCAAACCGGGGCTCGAATGTCGGCGTCCTGAATTTTCCAAAGCTTGTTAGGAACAACGCAGCTGTCAGTACAAATTTGAATTTAAAAGTATAAAAATGCGTTAAGATAAAAAGGTTGACAATATTATAAATAAACCTACTTAGATATAATATTACAGTACTTAGAACTGAAACTCATTTTTTTTCTCTGCATCAAACCTACGTGTTGGGTATCTATGGATATATATAATATCATTTTTTTCTCAACTGCATAGTTTGTGCTTCGAAAGTGTTTCACTTTCGAAGTCGTAAAATGGGTCTCCCCCACCTTCCTCCCTGTAACTTCTAAAATAAGAGAATGATAAAACTAAAAATAAAATATATGATGTATATAAACTTGCACTGAAAATTGGTTTGAACGAGATCTAGTAAGTAGTTCTATAATACGGCATTAATCGTAAACCGTACACTATTATTAAAATATCGATCAAAGTAATAACGAACTACAAGAACTTAAGAACTTTTTTATTATGTTACTTGCTGCTACGGAACCCTTCATGGGCGAGTCCGACTCGCACTTAGCCGCTTTTTTATTTATCTCGGGCGGTTAGTGAAACATTGATCCTTGTTTTATTTGTCCTGTTAATCAGGACAAATTAGTGGCGTATAGTGTTTTATAAACTATTTCAATTCCCTAATATTATATGCCAATGTTTATTTATTAACACTCATAAAGATAGATTTTTTTTTTTACGTGCCGGAAATCCCCACGGATACCCACCCCTCCGGAGCCGGAGGGGGAGGTTATGTCGGACTCGAACCGACTAAACCGCACGCCGACTCTGGGTCATAGTGCTAGGCCGAAGGTGAGGTTGTCATGCGACATATCCCTCGCACCCCGGCTGACCCAGGGCCATTCCTCTCGGTCTGGCCCTCCTCGGGAAGGGGGGGACTACGCGGTCCCCGACTCAACCCCGGTGTGGGGAGGCGCGCATCGTCCTACGATGCGCGCCGCCGCCGTGGCCTGCTTCTGTTAGGGTGACGGGCGGCTCCACCCGTCACCCTCAGGCCCGCGCTCATGGGGGGCGAAGGTCAGTTTGCACCCTCCGACGCCCGAGCCGCCTTCGGGCGCGTGCAGCGATGTCAGCGAGCCTTTCTCGCTCATCGCGCCGCGCCCGCTCTGCTGTCTCCTTCGCGAGCATGACCTGCTCGCAGAAGGAGGCGCTGGCCGCCCACGCATCCGCGCAGCGGACCATCGCCGCGAGCAGGGTGGAGAGCGTGAGCACTCTCACCCCCAGGGCCGCCACAAGCTCCCGCTCCGGCGTCTCAAACGCCGGGCACTCGGTGAGCGTGTGCAGCCTCGAGTCCACGCTCGCGTCGCAGTGATGGCACTCGGGCGTTGGCTCTATACCCATCAGATGCAGATACCGCCCGAAGCTACCGTGCCCGGTGATAATCTGCGTCTGACGGTACGAGAGGCTACCGTGTGGCCTCTCTAGCCACTCCCCCATGATTTGTAGAAATTGATATGTAATTAGTTTGTTACTCAAACATGCCCAAACGGCTGAAAGGATCTAACTAGATAAAATCTGACACATAAAACTGACATCTGATTTTGATCTTACATAGGATTGCGCAAAAGCTAATTACCTTCTATGGGTTGCAGGAACTGTGTTCAAGAAGTAGTTGCAAATCATGGTTAATAATGCCATGGGTAATACAGAATAATGATCAGCTTTCCTCTCTGTATAAACTAAAGATGGTTCCAGATCCAAGTATTGCAATGAAATAAAATAATATTACATTATTATATTGCATAGATTTGCACTTTATTTATTCTTTACTATTTACTGTTACTGTCACTTCTTGGAATTTATCCTATTGATTCATGTTCAAATAGACCATTATGTTAATATTTTTCTTCTAAAAATATAGCAACGAATAGTACGTCTTTACTATTCTAAATTATTCAGTAAATTAACAAACGAGACAGGGTAGACAAGTACTACAGTTTCCTCCATATCATAACACACTTAATAATATTAATTACATAACCAAGTTTCAACAGATCTGCCAAGATAATCTGCTATGCTAATATGCTAATACCGGCCGGATTTCAGTACAATACATATTTATACTATTAATCTAATTAGCACCTGTGATGAATGAAGATGACGTGATTTATGGCTTGCTTGCTTGCTTTGAACGCTTTAGTGGTGCGACTTGATAATGACGTCGAGGTGGCTTTGAATGTTTCCGTTAATATTGTCGAAATCAATGTATGGTAATATATTCATTACTAGCACTACTAACTACCCGCAGCTTTGCTCGCGTGAAACTTCTCTGCGATCCATGAAAATAAAATAAATAGCAAGGAAGAGTAAGAAAGTAAACTCCGGGAATAAACTTTGTGGGACTCGTGAGGCCCAATTTGGTTTCAAAGATGCCTTTGTATGACGATTCGTTGTTTGGTTCAAGTACAGCGCAACGATTTCCGTACGAAAAGGATATCTAGTCGGGTTACAAGTGTCGTACAGGCGTCTTTGATTAAATACATCTAGGCAGGGCATCTAGGTCTCCTAAATACATCTCCTTGTTGTGTACCATCTACGTAGGTATTTGTGAATTGATTGGTGATAGTTACGCATAGTAATGTACCTAGGTAGTTATTAGTAGAAAATAGAACAAAATGGATCAAAAAAGTTTGTCCATAACATATGTATTGTTAAATCTATTGCCACTTAACAAGAATCGCCTGTACAAATAACTTTCCATCGAACGAGCTGCCGTGACGTGAGAAAGAATCGAAGAATTTCTCAGGGGACCAGCTATTGACTTTTATAGCACATCTTATATAACTGTATCTTGAATCAGCGGCCGAGAGGCGCAAAGATGCTTACGTCTTGCTTATTCTCCTGTGGGTTTTTGTGCGTAAAACAGATTGATGTTGATGAAAATTATATTCGCTTTAAAAAATAATGCGATAATGATGGGCCAGTTCAACATTCAATCTAAGGATCACTCTCAGTGTCCACCCCGTGCCTGTCCACTTTTTCTCTAATAGTTTTCAATAAATATTTGACAAAACATGAAGCATTAGGCACTCTTATCGGTCTAGGGTTACAAAAATATATAGGGGGCTGTAGTTTATTGTTCAGTATTACCGAATGAGAATGTGCCATCAATCTATGCAGCAATTTATGAAAAAATCAAATCGTGTAGTCAAAATTGTATTATTGGCTTAAACTATTTATTAACAGGTTTAAAAAAGAGTTGTAACGACTGAATCACATGTACCTAATGTTCCAAAATGCAACCTATTGCCTTGCTATATCTATATAAGATTAGATATATATCTATATCTATATCTAATATTATATTTAGCCCAGTTTGATATTTATTTAATTATCACTCGGTCTAAGGTAGGTTATACCAGAATACTGTGATAAAAAATCATTAATGACTGTTACGGTACCTATATAACACTTATTTTGTAAGTACGAGTATTTAGACTTTTCACATGTGTTCCTTTATTTTGATGGATCAAATAGTACGGCTGTTCAACTGAATCGTTCAAGTAAATTGGTATCTATACGTATGATGTGTAAGCACTGAGTAATAGCAGTTCACATAGTATACCTTATTGTGTAAGAAGTTGATGACGTCACAACTTGTTTCGTAAAGTGCAAATAATTTCGACGTCATTTTATTTGTGAGTCACTAAATCCTTTTTCAGAATTTACGATGTTGATCGCAGTTATATAATAAAAAAACATACTTAGAGCATTTATGTATATGTTACCGTTAATGAACGAAAATCAGTTAGAGTGCATATTAACTAGGTATTCTGCAGATTACCTGGCTGCGTCAGTTGAAGGGCGAAAAATTGTTTGAGTTCCTACATTAACCTGGGGATCTGACTGACTGATTATTGACCAGGCATACAGCAAAGTGCATAAAACAGATTTAGTCATAAATTATCATCAAGGGAGCTCCGTGAAGTCACCGTGCGCTCCGTGGATTTCATTGTGATAATGCACAAAAAAATAGGACGACGTTGCTTCACTTCGGGAACAATATGTGTAAGTAGAACAGAAGTATTTCGTTCACCGTTTTCCGCACTTTAACGATGTATCATCCGTTAATTTGCAGACTAAATAGGTAAGCTATTTAAACTAAAATTTCGCACTTTACCTGATCGTATCAGGTAATCTGCACATTACTTACATAGTTAATGTGCACATTAACGGATTCCGAACTCACGGTAACATTTATATACTGGTGTGGTAGGCCGGGTAGTTATGTAAACATTGTGCATACAGAGGAAAAAAATACTACATTTTTCGCTTCATAATTAATGAAGCGATCAATGTGTGAAAATATATATAAGGAATTTTTTAATGTTAAACGAAATTCTTGGTAATAATTAATGAGTATATCTCTTGGCCTGAGTAGGTACTACAATTGAACAGTAGATTTAATTATGAACTAGCTGTTGCCCGCGGCTCTGCAGGCGTGGATGTCGGTTATCGCTTAGTGTTGAGTTAACGCTATTTTTCTAAGACAAAAGTAGCCTAAGTTCCTCCTTATTACATCAGCTACCTGCCAATGACAGTTCCGTCAAAATCGGTCCAGCCATTTAAGAGATTAGCCGGAACAAACAGACAGACAAAAATTGTAAAGAATGTTATTTTGGTGTATGTACCGTATTATATTCATATGCATATGGTAAAAAACGGTTAATTCAATATTACAAACAGACGCTTCAAAATATTTATATGTACGCATAGATGTATAGATAATATCAGATACATTATGTTTACGAGTATATCGATAAATATGGTATATTCACTTCAATTAAAGAGGAGTAGAACCGGTGGACAGGAGATTTATAACCGCCATATTTCGATGCCCCGCCCGTTGCACCTTCTGTTTTTTTACAAACCTTGTCCTAACAATAAACTTAATAAAAAAGAATTATCCAACTTGATGTAGTCGTCCGGAATTTATACGTTTACGTTACGTTTAGAGGGCTTTCACATTATCCGATCCGATATCCATGATAGCAGACAGCCGATAGCCACCAACACCACGATGTTCGGGTCCGATATTTGGTATCGGGTCGGAAAATACGAAAGACAAATACACATTTCATCCAGGTAATTAGGTAAACAAAGTAAATTTAACAAATTGACTTTAATGGTAAGTAACTACTACTAATTTGTATATCATTTTGAGTATTAAATACCATTTGAAACTTGTGAAAACTTACAAGAAGTCGAAAGGTGAAAGAAAAGGATGAATGTTGCCACTTTCAATGCTGAGAGTGAACCCCGAACTACTGCAGTGTATGATGAAAATATTTATGTTGCCGCCCATCATTGTATGTGCCTCTGTTTTTTAAAGATGAGATATTTCTTTGTTTTAACTAAGAGTAGCGTAAAAAGTGGTATTCTTAAAAGCTGCGGCATTAATAAAATCGACTAAAGTTTTGGTTTTATATATTCTGATTCGAAGTTCTAAGCTTTATGATCTATTATTAGGGACATTGTTTATGTCAGAGAAATCTTCTTAGCATTTTTAACATTATCCGTACCGTGTCTTATATCCACTAAAGAAAGTAATTCTAAGTCATCTTGTGTAAATAGCGCTTTATATTATGTTACCTTTGCCTTGCGGGTAGAATGTTATGAACTTACACTTCAGCAACGAGTTCGCAGCTTCTCGTTTATCTACTTAAATAACGAACAACGAACATCTTCTATAGTTGATTTTACAAGTTTTGTAATACAACAAAAGCTAAACGGCAGAAGTTTTTGTATTGTTTCATATTGTCAAACTGGCAAACAAGCTTCAGTGCATTCAAATCAAAGTTTGACTTCTGTGGCTCTATTCTTTCGTCCAAGAGTTTTGTAAATGTTATATCTACATTGTTGTTTGGTTTCCGGCAGAGTGTATAGCCAGTATCAATTAATAGATCTTGACAAACGAAAGTAGGTATCTTACGGTTTGTTTTAATTGTTTGTTTAAATGTATTTTGCAAATTAAAACGGCGTAATTCGGCATTTCAAATCCTTTTAGAGAATACTAGTATTGTATAACATTTTATATAACACTTTAGTCATGGTAAGAATATATAATATTTTGTTCTTAGTAAACATTTTAAAGTTTCAAATATAAAGTCAGCTTGAAAATCAAATAAATTATAAAGGTAGGTAATAAAATTGTGCCAATAAATCGTTCTTTTCAACTCGCCATGATTAAGCTGATATTTCTACATTTTGAGATAAATTGCTTGATCAGGAATACGATTCGATTATAAGCACCATTGTAAGCTTTAGTGATTTAAATTTAAAGTGGTTCGTGGAGAATCGCAATTACGATTGGGTCTATCGATTTCGGAGATAAAAAATATGGAGATTATGTTATAGGTCCGGGTTTTGTCAAAGTTTGAACTCGCTAGTCGTCATTTAAAGGGTGTCAGCCTTCCGTCAGTTTATTAAATAGGTAGTTTACTATAGACGAAGGTTGACAGGCATCATTATAGAGCGACTGATAAATTTAACTTTATAAAAAAAGAATTTATTTAGAAATTTGGTGAATTGTATGGTTAAGAAAAGACATAACGTGGGTGTGAAAACATTCAGTAAAATCTGTGTGAACTTAAGTGTCATCCATATTACGACTCTCGGTAGCATCCAAAGCTTACATTTTGGAGCCTAGAGTTTTGCCTTTTTACGCTTTCTCTTGACACACATTAAAAGTATTGTATATTCTTGAATATAACCAGTACTGGGCTCAGAGTTTTAGTAGACACTATACTCAATTGCTACTAAATGATACATTTTCAAAAATACATGTAATACTGTACTTACATGAAATACTTTCTGTGTTTCAGGTGGCTCCTCAATTCAGATGATTGAGGAGCCACATTCACATTGATGTAACTTTAGTCATTATTTAACAACAATTATTTTACAAAATTATTTACTTCCCTACTAAATAAGGGTGCGAGCTTCCTTTTTAAATCTGAAGTGGCTCCTCAATCCAAACGGATTTTTCTATTTGACTATTGACTAGTGTAGTGCCTAAAGTTTTTAAAAGGGTGAATTATACTGCTTGCAGATGTAACAGATGGTGATTCGAATATATTCAGATGAATAACGTATGCACTAGTGTACAGTTGAGCTTAACTCTCGTCTTGTATTCGTAAAACAAAGCGCAGTTTAAAGTGGCCAGCTTGCAGCCATGAATAAATGTACGAATTCGTATTTTGTACGCTCGCCTCGTAATATCAACTGTTATGAAACGCGGAGAAATAATGTGAAAAATAAAATGCACGTCATGACTTAGATATTGCTGCTTTGCGTCAAGAGGTGCAACTTGAGACTAGACTTACGTATCATATACGTATCTATATGTTCGTCGAGTGCAACACCTTATATGTTTTTGCCGCGTTTCATTTTATTTTCATCATGTTTTATAAGAATAACTTTTAAGAAGTAGGCATCGCAAAAATCTTTACGTTGCAAACTTGAATGTTCCTTCTTATTGTCTACCACTTGAGGTTGGTTTGAAAATTGATTGAACTAACTGAATGTTGACGCTTTATTTAACATAATTCATTGAAATTGATTTCCAAAAGTAATCATGACGTAGAATGAAGAAATTATTAACGGAATCATTTTTTTTAATATCCTTCGCCTGTAGATTTTAATACTAACTATTAAAATAATTTTGTTTATTATGAAGTTAAGGTCATTGAAATATGTCATATAAAGACCACAGGAGACGGAAAATTTTGGGCCAAAATATGTAAAAAAAATAATTTAAAAATAAAGTTATTTTTTTTACATATTTTTATTTAAAAAAAATCTGCTGATTGATTGCTAAATCAGATTGTTTTGTATTTTTCTTTATTGCACACCAAACATAGGATTGTTTATTTTAGATTGTTTATCTATTTTAAATCGATCGAAATATTTTATTATACTATTAGGTATTAAAATAATACAAAATATTTTTTAGGCAGATTGACATTGACTGTTGCGAATAGTCATAACACAGCACATTTCACTATTGCAATTTCGTGTTTTCATAAACCAAGAAATGAACTGAACTGAATGTCGTGTTTCCCGTTGCATTTTGAGTGCTCACCTGATTGTTTCTTATTATTAACAACCGCTTTGTATATTTGAATTCCGACTCTGCCAACCTTGTAGGTATGATACTTGCTTTCACACTGGACACCGAAGATTTTCAGACGTTTGATTTGGAATTGTTTTTTGGATATTACGACTGCCTTGGATGGAACATTGCTGAAATTCCGGCAATCCATTCGATAAAATCTTTCCTGTTATCCTTTAAGGGCACGAGTACTCATTCATAACATCACTTTAAAACATTCCACACAAATATAACACCAATTAGTTCTTAGAGAACTTAGCAATCAGATATTTTTGGAACATAATATCAATTTTACTAAACCGCTAATAACTCTGATCTCAGATTGTCAAAACCTACGAAATTTTCAGAAAGGGACTGGTAAATCTATATCTATTAATTGATACCATTTTTATCTCGTTACATTCTGAGCCCAGTAATGTATGTAATGGTTTCCGTCTCCTTTGAACTGCTTCTAAAATACCTTAAAAGATTCTAACGAAAGATTTAACAGATCAACAAAGCTTATGATAAAATAACGAATCTGGTAAAAATATGGAAAAATATTTTTTCGTCTGCTCAGAACCAATTTATTGTTTAATCACTAGGCACTTATTTTCGCTTCAGCAAATCCTATTAACATTTATGTTGTTTATTTTATCAATACAAATTCAGTTATTATTGAATAGCTCGGATCTAAACGAAGTAAAATATTATTTATCTCTTCGAAGATGCATAATGAAAATTTAGCATTGTGATCTAACGGAAACGGGCAATCTTTCAAATAACCAACTAACAACTAAGGAGATAGATCCTTCATTTTCAGATAAGTAAAGGTTTGATGAATGAAAAATTTTAAAGGGCTTCCGCACTTTCATTTTATGCTCTAAAGGGTCCTACTTAATAGATTTGGAGTTACCTTTTTAACTAGACCGGGGTCCTGAGGACGGTGAGTAGGCTGCTCACCGTCCTTACAGAAGCAGGCCCATGACGGCAGCGTGACGTGAGTGATTCACGCCCCCCCCCCTAAGAAGCGGGATGACACCCGAACCCCCTAGGCGAGGCCGCAGCCGTAGGTCTGTTGGTAGTCCTGGGACACCCTTCCGAGGGCTTACCCGGGGCTGCCAACCACAGGCTATTTGGCGGTACGTGAGGGTTTTTAGTCGGCTGGAGGCCGGCATAGCATCCATGAAGGATTTTCCCTCACGGGAAAAAAACCCTTTTAACTAAATTATGGTGACAAAATCAAAGTGTTTATAGCTGGGTATTGCTCTTTTGAGTTGCACTGTGGCATTATAATAACTTTTATAACGCCATTTCACTAAAACATCTTAATATAAAATGTATCGAGAATAACTTTGAAGTATCATTCATAATGGCAAAACAGTTGGAAACCTTAGGCCTAAATTATTAAATAAGATGTAGGAAACATCTTATTTCATAATCCTCATTAAAAATTATTCGATATGGGGTTTGAAATGTCCTTTGGAGCTTTCGCCAATGCAGCGTGAATCTTAAAACTGCTTTTGAGAGATGACTAGACAATATTTAAGGCACCTTGCACCTTTACATATAAATTTAAATGGAAAAGTACTTTGTCGACTATACCTTACTGGCATACAATAAATCAATTCTATACAGTCTACGAAACTACAAAATTAATTTAATCGCAATTTCGCTAGAGATTGTTCTAATTAGACAAGGTGAATATTAAATGAGTCATAATTAGCATAACTGAGTGAACAAATAAAGGGGAAGTATCCTGACTTGTCTGCTCGGTCGGCAATTAACAACATTGGATCGAAATTATAAATATTCCAAAATGTTTTTGGGAGAGACCAATTAGTGAGGATGTTCCGCGCCACTGATTGCCGTCACAGTTGTTGATGAACTGCCAACTTGATGACCCTAAATTTTAAACGAGTAGAAATCGTTTTTAAATTTTTTGGGACAATTGCTCTACAGAGATTATTACTTGGAGTTTGATTTAATTGGATTTCAAAAGGTTTATTGTGTGGATGGCTGTTTAGGTATTTATATTCGTAACTTGTGGCCACGTCAATGATGACTGCATTCATTCGATACCAACATTGGACAAATTTTGTTGAGTTACATATTTTTAAGTATCTATTTATTAATAGGCCCACGATTGACCATTAACTCATCTGAGCTCTTATTCGGCTTGACCAACTATACTGTAATTACGCATGTTCGTATAACCAATAAGTTGGTTTAGTGTAACCCTTTATGTTCACCAATTTAAATCCATCGTCTACTCACGTTACGACTGCGTTTGAAACTCATTCTCAAGTTGAATAATGTCTTTGTAATCTGTTAGTAAGTGATGATGTGGTCGAAAGATCGAAGGAAAAGCAAAGGAAAATGTAGAATCATTATCGTAAATGCAAAGAATGCTACAATAGTGCATCACGTCTTTCTTCACAGACAAGGAAGAAAGAAAGACGCTATAAAGATTTAGAGTTCTTTCGCCATTATGCATAATTCCACATCATAGAGCGTGCGCTTATTACCAAATTAATAAAGATTACGTAATCCGTAATGGCGTGGTTTACCTTATTATACAATTTGTAATAAATACTACTAATTTCTTATATTTTATTTTTTTTTATTTCGGAAAACATACAGCACGGTTTTACAGTACGTTAAAGTTAATAAGAATGGAACATAAGGCCAATAAAGTTTTCACTGCAGCTTATACAATACATGGAGTGAACTTATTCAAATATTACATGAAGTGAAGAAATCATATAGAAAATTAGAAATGTAACCTAAAAAAATAACTTAACAAACATTTTATAGGCTCTTGGGGGGTAAAGCTTTTACGGTGTTACTGTATTGTTTTTGCGTTTTGGAAAATATATCTATGCGATTATACAAATCATTATATTTTGACAGCCTCCGTGGCGTGGCGGTAGTGAACGCGGCCGCTACGCAGGAGGCGCGGGTTCGATCCCCGCTCAGTGCAAATATTTGTATGCATGAATATGAATATTTGCATTGGTCTGGGTGTTTCTATGTATAATATGTATGTATTTACAAAAAAAAGTATTTAAGTATGTTTATCCGCATTCTAGATTCCATAACACAAGCTAGTTAAGCTATGCTTACATTGCTTACCATGGGTCTAGATAGCGTTGTGTGAAATGTTGAGGAATATTTATTTATTATTATGTCTGTAACATGCTCTTGCAGTAAATCGATTCTCAAAATAATTCGTTCTACAAATTGGTGTGTAAAATGTAGGTTTATGTCTTGCACTAATACGGGGACAATTGAAAAAAATATTACTTAAAATGTGAGGAGATTCCACTACATGATTTAGATAGATAGATAATACTTTATTGTACACCATAAAATTTACAGTAGAGACAAGTAGGTAGCATGCATACATTGAATGTACAATGGGCGGCCTTATCGCTTGAAGCGATTTCTTCCAGGCAACCTTGGGATGGACAGTAATGTGATAAAACTAAATTATGGTGTAGTTATCATATATTAAACTAGATATAAGGTGTTCTAAAACAAAAAGAAAGAAAGAGAGAGAAAAGTAAAAAATAAGTAGAAAATAAAATAAATATACCGCTATACGTAACGTATTATAATTATATAAATATATGTACTACATAAATAGATATGGGTATAAAATAAATAGTTGGGACATACCAGTATGAAGGTTTAATAATAGGTGAGCTTATAAATAGTGAGCTATATAGGTGTACACGATGCTAAGTAGTGGTCCTTTACCATACTTTTAAAGTTATTAAGGGTTTTTGCCCGCCTGATGTTCAGTGGCAGTGCATTCCATAAGCGCACAGCCCTGACAGTGAATGACTTGTCTACAAAGTCAGTAGAATGCATTGGCATTTTCAGCCTAAAATTCTCGGATGACCTCAGGCATCTCGTATGTGTGTCATAAAGGAACTGGAAACGTTCTTTGAGATAAGAGGGAGTGGTGGGATTAAACAATACATTATATAACAATGTTAGAATATGAGCATTCCTGCGAAGCCGAATTGGGAGCCACTTGAGTTGTTTACGAAAATCTGAAACGTGATCATACTTGCGTAGACCAAATATGAATCGTATGCAAAAATTTTGAAGTCGTTCAAGTTTATCTAGTTGTTGCTCTGTGAGATCGGGATAGCTGACATCGGCGTAATCAAGAACGGGATGAAGAAGCGATTGTGCGAGCGCAGTTTTAGTGGCAATTGGAAGGAAGTTTCGGAGCCTTCGCAAAGCACCCGCTGACGCGAAAAGCTTACGACTGATTTCCTGTAACTGGATATTCCAAGAAAGTGATTTATCCATGTAGATACCCAAGTTCTTGACATTATCACTAACTGGCACGACTGCTCCGCCCATAGTAACCCGAGGAAGCTGGGTCCAATCTATTTTTGCAATCAGCTTTGGACTACCAATGACAATCAGTTGTGTCTTGGAAGAATTAAGCGAGAGTCCATGGCTCTTGCTCCACTCGCAAATCCGCTCCAGGTCCTTGTTGAGCACAGTAAATGCATCGGACAAGTTGTTTGGAGTTGCTTGAGTGTAAATTTGTAGATCATCAGCATACAGGTGGTAGGATGAAAGTAATTTTTCAGAGATTGTATTTATAAAAATGGCGAAAAGTAACGGGGATAGAACGCCACCCTGCGGTACACCAGCAATCGTATTACACCAGGAAGAGCTCGTTTCTTTGACACGGATACGCTGCCGGCGACCAAACAGGTAACTACGAAACCACGCAATAGCCGTTGGAGATATGTTAAGAGAGCCGAGTATACCAAGCAGGATGTCGAAATCAACGGTATTAAAAGCGTTGCTAAAATCAAGTAAAGAAAGAAGCGTGAGATTTCCACTATCCATGCCCAGTCTTATATCTTCCGTGATATTAACCAATGCTGTTGCAGTACTGTGTCCAGGTCGGAAGCCGGATTGTAGAGGGTTTAGCAGCGCGTTTTTGTTAAGGAAGGAGCTGAGTTGCGAGTGAATAAGGCGCTCTAAAGCTTTGGAAAGAAAAGGAAGGATAGATATAGGACGATAGTCAGAAAAGGCGCATGGCTTAGATTTTTTGAGTAACGGAATTATCTGAGCACTTTTCCATAAGGATGGGAAGATAGCAGAAGAAATGGAGTAGTTAAATACATGACATAGGATAGGAAGAATTTCCTCCAGAATTGGCACAATCATATTTCGGCTAATGGCGTCACTACCGACAGCATTGGATGAAATAGACAAAATGCTCTTCTTAACATCACAAGCGGTCAATTGGTTGAACAAGAAAGGTGGATGATCAGGAGTTGGAATAGATGAAAGATATTGTAGTGTATTGAATTTAGTAGTTCCATTAAGGTTGGACGAAGAAGAGAAATGTACATTAAGAGCATCTAAGTTTAAATTTTTCGGAATTGAGTCTTGACGTGACTTTCCAACTCCCAATGTGTTCAGAAATTTCCAGACTTTTACTGGATCCCCGCTTTCTACCGAGGTATGGATATGTTGGCGTTGTGCATTCCTACACGCCCTGTTGCATTTATTTCTGAGGGCCACATACTTCTCCAAATTACTCTGGGTAGCCTTAATTTTGTACCTGGCTTTGGCTGCAGCTTTTTTTGATATTAACGCTTTGATATCGGGTGTGAGCCAAGGTGCAGGTAAATGCTTAACTTTGATGGCATGGATTGGCGCATGCACATCATAAAGCTCGATCAGTTTCTCAGTCAGAGCATTGACTTTGGTATCCATACAATTTGACGACAGCAAAGGGTTCCAGTCAATATTGTGAGCATCCTCACGAAGCTTGTCAAGTACAATGCCACTAAAATTGCGCTGCATTATAATTTTGGGTTTTTCTTTAGGTGGCCGAATCTTGTAAGAAAGGTAAATAAGGTCATGGTAAGAAAACATGTCAGCAGAGCATTGACCATGCTTTGCTACATGAGCAGGTGAAGAAACGAGAATGAGATCAAGAAGACCTGGGGCACAGTTAGGAAAATGGTGAGTAGTATTCAGAGGGAGGATAGATAAGTTATAAGATTGAATAATGCGGCGAAAAGACATAGCCCGCGCACTATATGGCCCTGGTTTTACCAAGCAAGTATTAAAATCACCCATTATTATTGTATGCCTGTAAGATGGTAAGTAGGTTTCTAGCAAGTGTTCAAAAGAGGAAAAATAATCAACCCTTGACGATGAAGGATAGTAGACACCTAGTAGAACCTTAGAGTGGTTCAGTTCCAGCTCCAGGAAAAGATGCTCGCCAGCATCAGATGGTGTTGGCTGTGGCGACATACTGATAACTGTATGAGGGATTTGAGAGCGTATGTATATAGCCACGCCACCAGCTCCAGAAGGCACTCGATCATTCCTAATAAGCTGGAAACCCGGAAGTGTGTAGGAAGTAGAAGGTAGACAAGGTTTTAGCCAAGATTCGGAAACGAGAATAGCGTGAATATTTTTAAGAACAAGATTGGCCAGCATATCCGGGAAATGGGCAGGAATACTCTGAGTATTTATATGGACTACATTAAAATGCCTGGGGACATCCGAAAACTGTGACCGAAGAGTATCCTCGAGTGACACAGGCGGTATACTCACAAAGCTATCGTTTAGACTACTAGCGGAGAAAAAGCTATCATCGCTATCTAAATCGTTCATTAATTGTAGATGATTAGTTGTACTGGTATAATGTATAATATGTACGTAAATAGTATATTTAGGGAAATAGTATATATATATATACAATAGTATATAATACCTATTAACAGTGAATCCACTTACTGTCCACCCGCCAGTCCTGAGTTAAAAATAAACAAGAAATTATTTCACAATAACAGAAAAGTAATTGAGAATGCAAATATAAAATTCATATTCCAGTAGGTATTAAATTATCATGAGCTGAGTGTACACAACAATACATTATTCGACGTTTGATACTCGAAAACAATATTAAATCAAAGGACTAAAATGCTCATTTTCAAACTGCAAGTAATGCTTAAGACTTTTACCCTTACTGATATTGGGGTACATGGAACGCATTCTCATACTGTCAAAGACGTCAAACAAGACAAACATAAACATGACATAAAATAAAAGTGAAATAGAAATGAAGTATATAAATAGAAGGTACAAAGAAAAGAAAAATTCCTGCATAAGTATTGCATAATATTAAAAGAAGTGAAAAATTTGTAATAGTACATACGTATGTAAACCCAGCACGAATCTATCTCTTCGACGCAATACGTTTAGGCCTGCTCGTAAGGATTTTGGAAGTTGTAGATGCCGTCGCTTCGCCGTCAGAGCACTGTATCCTATCCAAATCACTAAGCGATACAATAAGATGCCGATTTCCGTCAGCGCCCAGAACATAAACCGCGCCATCCCTGGTCCAGCACTTATGTATCCCGAATTTGTCACGCGCGGCCATGAAGGCCTTATGTCGCGATTTGGTGAGAAATTCGGAAATTGTCACGCCCGTACCTTTGAGTTTTGACTTGGCGGACCATATACTACCCTTCATCGTATGGGTCTGGAGTTTGACAAGCACAGGCCTGGGCTTCACATTGGACGCTTGCCGTCCCATTCTGTGGCAACGTCTGATGTCAGCCGAAGAAAAGGAGCTAATCTTGAGCTGCTGTATCATCACATCATTGACAACTCTGCTGATATCTTCGTCCTCTTGCTCTTTCACGCCATGTAGAAGCAGGATTTTCCGACGGCTGCGCATCTCTAAATTGTCTACTTCTCGCGCGACGCTACTGAGCTGCTGGGAAAAGGATTTGAGTGTCTGCAGAACAAATGTTTTGAAAGCAGCAAACTCTTCAGCTATACTTCCTGTGTTGGATGACGTCTTCTTTTGCAGGTCTGCCTCGAACTTGGACATCCGTTCCTCGAAATAAGTCTGTACATCGAGAATGCAGGCTTCCATTGTGTTCATTGTGAAATAAAGTGTGGCTTGCGGAGATAACACTAGACTAGCAGGTATCTATTGTTAGCAGTATAATTTATTCATAAAAATGTCAAATATTTATGATTTACTATTTTATTTTAAATTTTATGCAAGAGCACTTTAAAAGTAAACTTTTTGCGTCAACTACCCACGAGTTTTTTATGACTTTATATAAAAATATCTGGTCTCTCTGGTTCTCTGCGCTTTTCAAGAGACACGATTCCGATTCTGTCTGAACCAAACTTATAAGCCAATCTATTAACAAATTTATTTTGAATATTTTCTATAGCATTAATATATATATAATATCATATTGAGGGTTTCAAGTCATACAGTTGTACTCTAGTTGAGATCTGACTAAAGAGTTGTAAAGCATAATGACAGTTTTTTCATGAATAAATCCAGTGCTTTGTCGGAAGATGAACCCGAGCATTTTATATGCTTTATTCGTGATATTTGTTATATGTTTATCAAACAGAAGCTTAGAGTCCATTAGCACTCCCAAGTCTCTCACCTCGGTAACACGCCTCAAAGATTTGTCGTACATTTTATAATCGAATGTGATGAGTTCTTTTTTACGGCCGCGAAAGTTTGTAAGTATGAATAGATGGATGGTTTGTTTCTCTTATAGGTAAGAACTACTGAATGTATTTTAATGAAACTTTACAATAATATAGCTTATACATCAAAATAACAAAATAAGCTACAATTTATAACGATAACCGATATTATAGCGATAACCGACATCCACGCAGGCGGAGCCACAGGCAAAAGCTAGTTTGTCTATATGTTAAGTAATTTCATGATACAAATTTCCTAGGAATTTGTGGCGAAATAAGTTATCCAAATCATGGTGTTTATTTTACTTTATACTTAAGTAGGAGTACGCTAGTACTATTATCTATTCTGTGGTAGGAGTCAATTTTGTATATTATCCTTTGCATTGTTTCTCAATTGACTTAATGCATTTTGTTTTGACGTGACAACGTCATATAAATTGGTTTGCCGGGTGACACTTCAAGAAACTGCGTTACGCTCCGCTCACGTTATGCGCTCACAATGAGAGCGAGTGAGAGGCACGCGTCCCTTCCACTCGGGCATGGTTAGCCCGCCTAAGAGCGAGAGAGACAGACATTTTTAAATTGTTACTATTATTTCATCCTTCTTCCTACTATACGAATGAATATTCACATTAAAATTATTTTACCACTCAAAGTCGTTGTCACGTAAAACTTTCGCCCGTATACCGACTTTACAGGCAACCAAATTTTTTGTAATTACTTTTGTTTGTTGGTATGGATATGGGAGTGGAGCATAAACGCTAAAACAGATGGAACCTCACGGCACAGCTAGAATGCACTTACTCAAATAATGGTAACATAGTGGTTTAAAAACATGTACACGGTGAAACAGAGCACCTTCCCTTGTTATACGTGCACTAACGGTCATTACATTTATTGCGGCTAGGTAGAGAGATACCACAATTGGATTCACTTGTTTATTGATTAAATTATAATTATTATTGTTAATTCTACGGCTTATATACTAATATTTACAAGTAATTGAAGAGTGGGGAATCGTCAGTCTTTGGTTTATTGCTGACTGACGATTCTGTTGTTATGGCAGGACGTGCTTCTTATTTATTTAATTATTATTTATACAATTATATTTCCTGACTGAAATCACGTCCCGTGTGTACGTGCCATAGTACTCCCCCCTTAAATGAGTTTTTACATTTTTTTACTAAAATTATTGTGCTGAAGTGTATATATGTTGCGGAGTGTGCGATGATTGTTCTTGAACTTAGCCGTAGAACATTTTGCTGACGTTTGTTATGCTGCGTCGAGTGTTTTCGGATTTACTGAGCTGCACATACTTTTTGTCTGCATTTGAGGTAGTCGCGTAGCGTTGTTTTTATTTTGTTTGTCTATATTCTGCTTTATACGTTATTTTCTCAGACGTTGGAGTGATTTCTTGGCTCGTTGTATGATAACCTAAGAAATCTAGCTCTGTCTTTATGAATTCGCACTTGTTTGTGTTGCTCATCCTGATATGGCCGAAAGGTGTCCTGGGTCGCTGCCGTTAGTGGTATCCCTGTTTGGGCCGTAGATGCTGGCTGGCGAAGACTTGATACTCGATGGGTTTTCGATGATTCAGCGGTCTAAACTCTCTTGTGGAGTGCGCCAGTGCTAGTTATGCAGTTCCATTTTTGCCGGAACTGGCTGCCGCTATTTGCGGAACCGCTGGTCCTAATATGTAGGCCAAGTGCGGGGTTTCAGTGACGTGCAATGCGTCGGGATGAGCCCTTAGTTGCTGCAATTTTCATGCTTCGTGCGTTTCGCTGGATAATAATGTTTGCAGGAATTTGTATTTGCTTGCGGGTTTCTTGATCTGTGCGCCTTGTAAAACCTTTGTTTGCCCCTGTGTCTACTAAAATTCTATAACCACTGTTAGAGTCGGTAATAGTCAGACGATTTGAGGGGTATATAGCACAGAGTCCCGTCTCATTTTACGCTAATTTAGTTTCATTTTGCTATGTTGCATTTTTCCATGAGTACGGCTGTTCGCATTTATGCGCTTTTTGTTTTGAATTTTGTGTGGTAGTAACATAGCCGTGTCTCTGACCGTGTTCGTGGGCGCGACCTTGCGCGGAATTTGCTGCGTTGCAAAGTTCGGCGATTATTCATCGTAGCTCGCTTATTTCAATAACCATAGGCGTAGCGAATCTGTCCAATATTGTGGTATGTGCTCCGCAATTCTAATTGCAGCCACCACTTGGCTGTCGCTGGTTTGCTCGGACGGTGCGCCTGGATTTTTGGCAGGTGTTCCAGCGAGTTGTGGTGCCATGTCGCGGTCAGTTTCGAATTTGTCAGCCTCTTGAAATTCCAGCTGGTGGGACCCGCTTGTGAGAAGCCAACTGGAATGTGCTATCCGCGAATGTCGTGGTGGTTAATGATCAGTCGAGACCGGCAGGCAAGATACCAGGTCCGTCGCTCAACTAGGATCACGTCGTCGGTAGGCTCGTGGGCTAATGGGCAATTTTCCCAATATTTATAGCGCCACGGTGATCAACTGAGTCCGGCAGGCAAAAACCAGGTCCGTAGCTCAGTGAGATCACGTCGGCCTACATCACGTCGGGTTCACCAATATTGCGGGCTATTTAGAGAGATACCACAATTGGATTCACTTGTTTATTGATTCATTATTATTGTTAATCCTACGGCTTATCCATACTAATATTATAAATGCGAAAGTAACTCTGTCTGTCTGTCTGTCTGTCTGTCTGTCTGTCTGTATGTTACGCTTTCACGCCTAAATCACTGAACCGATCTTGATGAAATTTGGTACAGATGTATATTAGAGCTTGAGAACGGACATAGGCTACCTTTTATCACGAGAAAGGGGGTTTAAGGGGGGGAAATAGGGGATGAAAGTTTTTATGAAAGTTTGTCATTTCTGAAGATATTTTAATGAAATTTGGTACAGAGGTAGATTAGAGCTTGGGAACGGACATAGGCTACCTTTTATCGCGAATAATGTGGTAAAAGGGGTGGGGGAGGGATAAGGACTGGATAGTTAGTATGAAAGTTTGTCATTTTTGATGATATCCTGGTGAAATTTGGTACAGAGATGGATTAGAGCTCGAAAATGGACATAGGCTACCTTTTATTGCGAAAAAGGGAGTTGAAGGGGTGGAATAGGGCAGGGGTATGTAAGTTTGACATTTTGAAGATATCTTGATGAAATTGGTATAAAGATGAATTAGAGGTTGGAAATGGACATAGGCTTATCGCGAAAAAAGGGATAGAAGGGGGAAGGGAAATAGGGTTATGGGATTAAAGTTTCTAATTTTTCATTGGCACAAAAAAGGGGGAATATTGCATAAATAGTAAGAATTTCTTTTAAGATGTCCTCATGAAATTTGGTACAAAGGTGAATTAGTGCTTCGGAACGGACATAGTCGAGTAGCGAACCAAATATAGAAGCGAGTTCAGAGGCGAGTAGAGATTGTTATAGGGACGAGTGGATAGGCATGTAAAGATCGAAAGTCGAGTAGAGTCGACTACAGGGGCGAGTAGATATGCGACTAGAGAGCCAAATAGAATGCAGAGGGTTGAGTAGAGAGGCGAATAAGGAGGCGAGTGGAAAGATGAATGTAGTGGCGAGTAGAGATCGAATAGAGAGTTGAGTAGAGGTAAGAGTAGACAGACGAGTGGGAAGAGTCAAGTAGAGAGACGAAAAGAGAATCGAATGGATGGGCAAGTAGAGAGGCGAGAGGTCGTATATAGAGCCGAGTAGAAGGTCGAGAACAGAGGTGAGTACATAGTCGAGGACAAAGTTCAGTAGAGAGGCGAATTTAATGCTCAATAGCGTCGGATCAACACTAAGCGATAACCGACATCCACGCGGGCGGAGCCGCGGGCAACAGCTAGTATACTAATATTTACAAGTAATTGAAGAGTGGGGAATCGTCAGTCTTTGGTTTATTGCTGACTGACGATTCTGTTGTTATGGCAGGACGTGCTTCTTATTTATTTAATTATTATTTATACAATTATATTTCCTGACTGAAATCACGTCCCGTGTGTACGTGCCATACATTCGTAAAAAGTCTTAAAGCCTGAGTCGTCCAGTCTCTCTCCGTGTCCTAACCACCTAAGCATCCCTATATCTAAGTATCTTATTCACTATATCTTCAACCGTATCATTAAGTCAAAGTCAAAAATCATTTATTCTGTATAGATAATTAAAACAGAACCGACAAAATGTTAAAATTAAAAAGTATTAAAGACTAGTTTAGTAAATGGAGTACATACCGGTTACAAACGCGGCCTTGATCTGAGAAGACTCCGGCAAGAAACTCAGCGGGTATTTATTTGGTCTATTTACAAAAAATACTTAGTCTACTTATTTTAAATTCAATATTTTGCTTGAGTAGCATAGTTGAGCGAACAGCTCATTCCCAAGCTTGTTTATCCATCTAAATATTCTTGGATTATTTAATAGCCTTTTTGGCACAGTTTTCTATTAAATTTATTCACAGGACAAACCTTAATTTCGTTAAGGTGCTTGTTAAAAACCGTATACAGTTACCCTGAAAAGAATTAAAAATTCTACGAGAAGAATTTAAAGAGTCTACTAGGCTATCACAGACTACTAGATTGTTTTTGTGTCTGGTATTTTATACGACTTGGTCCATCTTATTATAGGTTAAAAATATAATTTCCTAAAGCTGTGAAATATGGAACAGATGAAATTCCTTTTCCTTTTCATTCACAATTCACAAGTAACTGACAGATACTATATTTTTTCTTCACAAGTGACACCATAATACTTTCTCTAAAATAGTAGGATAGATTCGGAGAATTTTATATCCAACCCAAAAAGGCACAATTTATGTATTGGTTGCAGGATATCGTCACTCATGCCCGGAACAGCACTCTGAAACCCAAATTTAAGAGAAAACATGTATTTGAACGTTTTTCACTTTGTAAACAAATGCCAATTCTGTTTTTATATATTGTATCTCTACGGATTTGCTCTATTAATATTATCTGTGTATTTTTTTAGGGTTAAATTGTATTTATATGTTCATTTGTCTAGTAAACTCGTTATTGTACACTGAACAAAGGTTATGAAGGCAGAAAATTAATTGTGCATAAAAAGTTACACTTATAGTAGGCTTATTAATGTCATCGAAAGTTCTAAATAGTGACCTATTGACGGTTATACATTATACTATTACATTGGATAAGTAATAATAATTCCCAAATACTATTTCATTATGTAAACATCTGCCTATCCCTTATTGATAATACAGGGGCGAAGATATACGCACTAAAAATAACTTCAGAAACTTTCGTACCAATTCCTCTCTGAAAAACAAAACAGTGACTTGTAACTTGCTTTATTTTCAGATAGCTTTCGAGCCTCCTATTAACCTTTAGACAGACAAGCTAGAGAGTAAAAAAGGCACATACTGCGAGATATTTTTCTTACTTACGGATCTGTGTGATATAGGAGGATTTATTTAGTTGGACAAACACCTTTTATTTACCTACACTGTTTACTACAAGTATTTTTGGAGCCGACTTGATTACTTAGGATGGATTGTTACTCAATCACAACAGAAAGTATCGGGATGAAATTTCGCAGTTTCTAATTGTATTTTGTATAGCAGAAAAGGATAAAAGCTTGGCAGAAACAATCTATATCTTCAGTACTTTATTTGTTTTTTGATATTTGTGTTAAGTGGGTTTTTCCACAAACTATTTATTTTTCTAATTAGTTTTTACACTCGTAAACGTTCGCGCGGATGTTGGCTTTCTATCGCGAATACAAACAAAGTCGCAAGTTACAAATAATATTCTTCTCCAGGAGCCCGTTTACCCGGTTACAAAGTATCATTACGACTAGTTCAGAGGTATAAAATAAATAAACATTTAATTATAAATATTTCCAGGGTAAAAGAGGAATAAAATATGGGGCGGATAAGGAGTCAAAATTCGTAGGGAATATAATAATACGGAATAAGCCGACAAATCAATTATTATCAATAGCGGTCGAATTTCATCTCCTCAATGGTCCATTAATACGAATTATAATAAGGAAGCATTCTACAAATAATGTCCCATAAAGAAAAAGAAATACCTAAACAGCAAAGTGACACAGGCATTTATTGTACGTTTTATTTTTTGATCCTTTCAAATTTGCGATCTTGATAGGTGCTCATAGCACCATTGCACGGTATTTAGGAAGGGTTCCGCGGTTTCCACCGTACCAGTAATGTGCCCATTATATAGCCTTAAGATATATTGTAGTAATAAAACGCGAAAACCACTGAATCAATTTGTCTCGCATTCGGCCAAGAATTCGAGAATCAGGGCCATAATAATATATTACTTGTTTCAGTACGGATGGATTGGTTGAAACGATACTGGGAATGTTTTGAAACAAAAATGGGGCACTTGTTTTTGTGAACATTTTTGTCTTATTTATATAATTTTACGTACATACTAGCTGTCGCCCGCGGCTCCGCCCGCGTGGATGTCGGTTATCGCGAATCGGGATATGAAAAATAGATGTTGGCCGATTCTCAGACCTACCCGATATGCCCACAAAATTTCATGAGAATCGGTCGAGCCGTTTCGGAGGAGTTTGGGAACGAAAACTGTGACACGAGAATTTTATATATTAGACTAGCTGTCGCCCGCGGCTCCGCCCGCGTGGATGTCGGTTATCGCGAATCGGGGTATGAAAAATAGATGTTGGCCGATTCTCAGACCTACCCGATATACCCACAAAATTTCATGAAGATTGGTCGAGCCGTTTCGGAGGAGTATGGCAACGAAAACTGTGACACGAGAATTTTATATATTAGATAGATTGGTGATACAGAAAACTCAATGTAAGCCAAGCAAAGGTGTAGTATTCGGTGCAGATGTTCTTTTTTTATAAACCTTTTAGATTTTTTCTTTCATAATTTTCCTTCTTTTTTTTGTATCACACCTATAATTTGATACTTACTCATTATAGATCAGAAATATTGATTTTAATTAGTGAGGAGAACTTATAGCCCTTCGCCAAAATAGCCGTCAATTCCATCGTACTTCTATTGCATTATATCGTCAAAGTCATTAGAAGCATAATATTCTTCTTACATGATTAATGAGACCAAAAACTTTAGCAAGTGAAACGCTGACATCGAAAGCGTCGGTAGCTTCAGGGTTAAGAAGTCAGCCTTACGCTCAGAAGGTCAAAGTAAAAGTCAAAATTCTTTTATTCTGTATGTACCATTGATGTAGATATACGGTTCCCGGCAGAGTAGAACTTGGGCCACTCCTTCTCTTCCCATGTGGTGTCGTACAAGGCGACTAAGGGATAGAGCTGATTAACTATTTAACATCAGACAGATATGTACATCCCAGAATCAACCTCAGATGCATTGCTTGAGTCAACAATAGTGCCCGGAATACGGCAATAAGCTCATAATATATACAAACCTGTGGGTTTAGGCTTCAAAGAATTCCTCCCCATCGACGTCAACTGGCAGGGTGGCCAGAAGGCTGGCGGCATTGCCACGTTGAATGGCAAAACCGATCCTTTGCACAAGGAATAAACCGGCCATCTGGTCACGGGTAGCGTCCATTAAACGTTTGGAAATATCCTTAAATAATAGACGGGCACTTGGACCCCATGATCCTAGCGTCTCGACCCCAAACGGCTCAAAAATGTAATTATCACTTAAACTACAATATTTGCGCCGTTTGAGGGGCTTTGCTGAAGAAGCAGCAGCGCAGGCACAGTCTCCAGTCCCTGGGAGATGTGAAGGCGCAAGGGTGTCAGCACATGTTGCATCCCACACCAAATGCCTTCCCATCTTCCAAGGCACCAACGACATTCCATCTGGCCTCCTGCCATCGTCACGCATCAGTCCAGCAGGTTCTAAAATGGCTGGAACGCCGGCGGTGACAAGTAGTTAGTTATGTTTTATTTATAACTTTTTTATTATTAGAACATGAATATTATTTCGTTATGGTTATTAATTTTACACACCTTTTATTCCGCTTTTTTTACAAATATTTTAGTTTGTAGACAATGTATTAAATTATTTAAGCATTGGTATTAAATTATTATGCATTAGAATCAGCGGTCTATAGATTGTTAGTTCTGATTTATTCAATGTTTATTTATTAACAAGACCATATAAAAATTGCCATATAGTTTTTTTTACAACATATAAAATAACACATTTCCATCTATTTTTACTTTCATACTTATATCTTTAGTAGGATCCTTCCCATCCAAATTGTGACGGGGTTGTAACAGAAGTATTTTTTTTAAACTAAATGATATATAAACTGTGTTTTGTTTTGACTTACTGACGTCATCAAGTTGCGAAATGTACTATTTTTGAGTTCAAGGACAGAGTGTGTTTTGTTAAGTTAAGTTTTTTTTTTTTTTTTTAAGTTTTTATTAACTTGTTTATTATCTCACCACAATATCATTTACATAATTGAGTTGACTTATAATAGTATATACCAGTTTATGTGGGAGACTGGTGCCCAAACTAGGAAAGATCCTGTATTTCAGGCCACCAGTGCAATCCTCATCTAGGGTCAGTACATCTATAAAATTGGATCAACTGAATGCAACTACATTATTGACATAGTATTTTGGGTAACGTCGGGGTTAGTCTTGGTTGAGGTTGTGTTAGTTTAGTCGATTACTTTTAGGAGATCTTCTATACTGTCATAGTTTAGGGTCATGAGCCAGACGGATTATGTCAATAACGACTATATCAACAAGTTTATCAACGCGTACCTATTTTTAGACAAGAATCTTCTTATATTTGTTATGGAATTATCATTTCCCATGATTCCATTTAGACAGAAAACGCAAAACCAGGAGACAACGCATTCAGTTTATTGAGCACATTCAAGATTTACACTTGTTATAAATCAACCCTAACAGCTTGACGGACCACTAAGGAATTTAATCAAGTAGTTTGTTACAAAACACAGGTGCTTTTGATACATGGGGCACGTGTAAGAGGATGTACATACGTATACATGTGTAGTTATATCTGTCGTGGTACATGAATTGCCTTGTAATAGATGTTATGTTAGTGATATTATGTTATACATTATACTGTCGAAAGTTTTTGTTGTAAATTGTACATTAATAGCTTTACTTCCTATTAATGTTATAATGTGAAAGTTCGTCAAGGTGTTCGATAGTCAACAACGTTCAAAATTTTTAAAGAGTTATTATGGTTTGGAGTAGCATGTAGGGTTCTTTGTGTCTATAGAATGGATTTCCATGGATTGCAAGTATGGGAACGTAATTCCACGAGTTATTGATTATTTCATAAATTACGATAACATCAGTGAAAATTAGTTTTATTCTGAAAGAAATACCATGTTTCATGAGATTCACGAGGCGGGTACAAATTTCATCAAGAGTTTCCTGTTGGTTGATATCACGTAAAATCTCCAGTTTTCAGAGACCGTGTGTTTGTCTGTTACCTAGTTGTATAAAACTTGATTGTGAACGTGCTGCAGAGCCATGAAAGGGTTAAGAAGCAGTATTTTCCAAATTACGTGAAACTCATAGAATAGAGCACCCCATAGAACAGATCATATAATCTTTTATACAGGTTATCAGCTCGGTTTTTGTTTGGCTGCTATGAGTTGTATTATGTTCTTGTTGTTATGAGGTTTATATATTGTAAGTATATAAACTTCTCTAATAACCGAACTATCATGTTAAACATGTGTACAAAAAAAAATCTTATAACACATGAAGTTCCAGGGAACAAGTTCAAAAAAATAATAACTAGATAGAATTAAGAATTCCTGTTACCTGGCATAAACCTTATTTGATACAAGAACTGCAAGTTCCTTTAAGTGCTTTCTGTTACAAACATGTCGGTATCAAACAAGAAGCATTGAACCGAACACAATTCGTAACTCGTTTGCAGTGTCACGTACAAAGATACTGTCTTGTACGTGACATAGACTATACGACGAGTAGCCTTGAGTGCTGCAGTATTCTGTTAAAAACAGGCACCTCGTACAATTTGTCGAAGGGTGGTAATAAGTGAGAACTTTATCGGGCAGCGAAGCAAGGAATCAAGAAGTGAAGCAGAACGTTAGTCGTGATCCAAAATACTAAGTTTCTTATATATCTTTTTACAATTACGAACTATTTTTATGTGCCGAGATTTGTTGTTTTTCGACAAAACTTTGACACCGAATTCCTTAACTTTAATCATTTCAGATTAAAGTTAAGGAATTCGGTGTCAAAGTGACGAAACTTCACACAATGTATTAGATATATCGTAGTCAGAAAAAAAACGAAAGGCACACCAACCCGCGCAGATCTTAGTGATCCTGGTGATTCTGACCTTAAGGCGGAGAGCAAAACCTACCCACCATAAAATTTCTAAAACCATCTCGGTGTCATTTTTTTGTCGTTTTATAATATAGTACTCTTAGAATATATAGTAAAATAGTAGAATATATAGTTCTTCTTTCAAACACACATTGATCCATCCAAATAAACTTTAGTAAGCAGCAGGAGTATTACGGGTAGGATAGGCTAATAATAAATTATTTATTTCTAAGACAAAACGTACTTATTCCCTTTGTTGTTTACAGAATACTAAGATAACACAGCGATTCATTGTGAACTATTTAACCTAGACTTTAAATTCCTTTGAGATCTAATCGATAGACGGATAGACTTTGACCAATGTTATTTATCCGTCTTCTAAAAGTGCCTTTTTGATAAAACTTTCCTATTCAAAGAAGTCTGTTAACAAGCTGGATTCGCTCTGACTTTTCTTTTAACGATAAGTATCTTCCCTGTTAGTTTTTCTCACCTTATTTCGTTTTATTTAGTAAAGCGCCTTCGAAAAGCGTCTTGCAGACATAAAATATTTTCTTTATTGAAAATAAGAAGTAAATGAAGGGATCCTTCGGAGCAAATTGACTTTTAGCATGAACTAATTAAGGAAAACATTTCTTTATAGCTTTATTTCGTTATTCAAGATCCTCTTTGTTTGTATTTTATACTTAAATAAAGATATCTGTAAAGCAACTATATAGTCTCTTTAGTCAAAATCTTTGAATTGTATGATATTTTAACATTTTAGGACCATATTATTTTATTTTTCAACATGAACGTTTTGATACTAATGCGTTTTTATAAGCAGTTGCGTTTAATGATACACATACATCCTTTTTTTTTTAACGTGCCTGGAATCTCCACGGATACCCACGCCCCCGCTCCGGAGCCGGAGGAGGAGGTTATGTCGGACTCGAACCGACTAAGCCGCATGCCGTCTGTGGGTCGTTGTGCTAGGCCGAAGGTGAGGTTGACTCGCGACATATCCCTCGCACCCCAGCTGACCCAGGGAGGGGGGACCACGTGGTCCCCGACTCGCCCCCGGTTAGGGGAGGGTTGGGAGGGGGCGCACATCGTCCTACGATGCGCGCCGCCGCCGTGGCCTGCTAGGGTGACGAGCAGCTCCACCCGTCACCCTCAGGCCCGCGCTCATAAGGGGCGGAGGTCGGTCTGCGCCCTCCGACGCCCGAGCCGCCTACGAACGCGGGCAGCGCGTCCGCGAGTCTCTCCCGCTCATCGCGCCGCACCCGCTCTGCTGTCTCCTTCACGAGCATGACCTGCTCGCAGAAGGGCGCTTGCCGCCCACGCATCTGCGCAGCGGACCATCGCCTCAAGCAGGGTGGAGAGCGTGAGCACTCTCACCCCCAGGGCCGTCACAATTAAAGATCACTCCCTAATTAATGACCGGCAATATGGCTTCAGGCCGAAACGGTCAGCGGGTGATCTTCTGGCGTATGTTAACCATATTTGGGGTGAGGCTATGGACAAGCACGGCGAGTCATTGGCAATTAGTCTTGACATCGCCAAAGCTTTCGATAGAGTTTGGCACAAATCGCTTCTTTCCAAGCTACCAGCCTTTGGTCTGCCTCCTAGACTGTGCGACTGGGTTGCCGGCTTCTTGCAAGAGCGCCGTATTCGCGTCCTTTGTGATGGACGAGCTTCGGAGTTCTTGCAGGTAAATGCCGGCGTACCGCAGGGATCTGTCCTATCGCCAACTCTCTTTCTTCTGCATATCAATGACATGCTGTCGACCGGCAGCATTCATTGCTATGCGGATGATAGCACCCTACACGGGAGTTATGATGGACGTCCTGCGGATAAGCAGACGCATATCGCGGAAAAAAGGCAGCTTCTTGTCACTGAGCTTGACCGGATCCTGAACCACATTTCCCAATGGGGCTCTGAGAACTTGGTCGAGTTCAATGTCAAGAAGACGCAGGCATGTGCGTTTACAGCAAAGGTATCTTCTTTCCTTCCCCTTCCCACTCTTCAGAGCACGCCACTGCTGTTGCAGGATAACCGCAATATCCTCGGTATGGATGTTCGCTGTAAACTAAATAACAAAAACTACATCGAGAGTATCATCAAAACAGCCTCGCGTAAACTTGGAGTCCTGAACAGAGTGAGACGGTTTCTCACGCCGGAGCAACGGTGTCTTCTATACAAGACACAAATTCGTTCCTGCGTGGAATACTGCTCGCATCTCTGGGATGGATCCGCAAAGTACTTATTAGATGCTCTCGACAGGTTGCAGCGACGTGCGGTCCGCATTATCGGAAATCCTGAGGTCACGCAGTTACGTAGAGATGTTGCTACCTTGGCAGTATTTTACCGTCTCTACCATGGTGAATGTTCTGAAGAGCTATTCCAATTAGTCCCACCCTCTCTTTTCCTATACAGGACGACACGTGCAGGACTTAGATGTCACCCGCATACGGTGCAGAACATTCCTTCAAGAACCAAGCGGTTCGGTTTCCTTTGTCGCACAATTAAAACCTGGAATTCCTTGCCAGCTCACGTGTTTTCCTCTTCCTACAGTCCCGGGTCCTTTAAGCGGGGCGTGAAAAAGCATCTGATGAGGCCGTCAAGCTGAGTGCCACCATTGTTAACGTGGCACGTGTGCATAATGGTGGCCCTCTCTCTTGAGACTTTGCCTTCAGCTTACCATCAGGTAAGGTAAAGTCAAATTGATGTGTCCTATATAAATAAAAAAAAAAAAACAAGCTCCCGCCTCGGCGTCCCGAACGCCGGACACTCGGTGAGCGTGTGCAGCCCCGAATCCACGCTCGCATCGCAGTGATGGCACTCGGGCGTTGGCTCTATGCCCATCTGATGCAGGTACCGCCCGAAGTTACCGTGTCCGGTAATGACCTGCGTCTGAAGGTACGAGAGGCCACCGTGTGGCCCCTCCAGCCACTCCCCCATGATGGGTCTTACCGCCGCAATCTCGGCGTACCCTGTACACAAACATCCTACAAAAAGAAGTTTGAGAAGAAAGTTTGTAAGGTCAAAGAGACTTGAGAGACACGAATCTCCTCTGTCATAGACAACAAGTTGCGTTGTTTCTTTGTTCACTATAATGAGAGATAAATAGAAACTCACACTTGTCAATTCCCGAAGGGGTAGGCAGAGTTGCATTAACAGACATTCGCCAACTTTGATTTTCAATTCGATGATAGAAAATCAAAGTCAGCCCATTTCCGTCAACCGGGCACTTAGTCTTGGGCTGTATGTTTACTGTCCGAAGGAGAACAGGGCTATCCCTTAGTTGCCTTCTACGATACCCACAGGAAGAGATCTGACCCCCGATTCAGCTAATTTTATGACATAACGACACCACTGTCATACCACTGATATTACATAAAATGTCATTAAATTTGAAACCTTAACTTGGAAATCTTAAGGTTCAAAATGAAAAGAGAAAGAGTTTATAACATTTTTCATTGACTCTACAAGCTTGTCATTTAATTTTAGACTTAAATTGTATAAAAGTAGAGTCTAAAGTTGGCATTAGTTACAGTTTCTGTGATACCGTAGTGGCTTTACCATGAAAAGATAATAGCAGAATCAGGGCCCAGGTGGCCATTTTCTACTCCACCGAGAACCAACACAAAACTGAAATAAAACTTAACGTATACAGAGTATACGAGTATATCAGATAAACCAATATTATTTTCCTGTTAAAATTTTCCTAAGAAAATGAATACATATTAGGAACATAAAAGTTTATAAGTAAAGTTTTGTATCTATTTGTTAGTCGGTGGTTGGTACAATAAGGTCATATCCGCCAGTTTCGAAACTTTAGTTTGGACGGAAAGTCACATGAATACCTCTATTCTTTTATTAACATGCACATATTTATGTCATATACTACTTTGTTGGAGATCTCTTTGATATTTCCTGTAAGGAACACTAACGTAACAATATGAGAAACGGTTTTCTTCAGAACAGACTTTCTTACATAATATATTATCTTTATAACTGTATTATAGAGCTATGAATCAATTTTTCTTGGTTTATTGGCATAAAAAAACACATTCGCTTATGGTATAATGAGTACAAATTATGGAATTATTTTTTTAAGATGGTGTGTTCTAAAGCATATTTATTCCTTTCTTTCCAAGTAGAAAAGTGCTAATTACAGCATGCAAAGCTAGTAATTTGGAGCCCGGGAACCGCTCTACTGCAACTAGATTATTTTGTTTGATTTAGCTAAACTTCGATACTTTTCCATGAAGCAACTGCTATCTGCCCTCCACAACCCAATAGCGATATCGAAGCATTGCAGCTAGACCATTTGTTGGACTATTTTTAGGCCTCAACTATCCGTAACGGCTACTAAAAATGTTCGTATGGCTACCGGGACCGACAGTTCAACGTGCTCTCCGAGGCACTCCCAGACCAATGCAAATATGTAGCTACCCATATTAATGCATACAATATTTGTCCTGAGTGGGGCTCAAACCCGAATTTTAACATCTTAATATTTTTAGAAATTATTATTTTGTTATCGGGCCTCTATAACATTTACGCTCGTGACATAGACAGATCGGTTCTCAATTATAGAAATTAAATTAAGACTGTGCAGGTGCCTAAAATTTGTAAACAATTCATTGGTAGAGAAACTCAAACTGAACCTAAAATACAATGTGGTACATAAAATACACACCGCCAGCTAAATCTCACAACGCCTAACGAGAATCGCCTGTACAAATAACTTTCTATCGAACACGCTACCGTGACATGTGGAAGAATCGAAGAATTTCTCGGGAGACTAGCTATCGACTTTTATAACACATCTTATATAACCGTGTCTCGAATCAGCGACCAAAAGGTGGAAAAATGTTTTTCGTCCTTTTTATTCCCGCATGTACCTTTTGGTCTCATAACAGATTGCGGCAAATGGTATTTGGTTAAAAAAATGTGGTGAAGGTATCGAAAGTTATGTATCATGCCATTTGAAAAATGAATGGAATCGATACAAGTTTCTTCTTTGCGTCTGTTTTATATTTATGTCAACACACTACCACCATAATTTTTATCAGGTCGATCACAGAAGTTCTAATGTATTGATGTTATAGGAGACGTTCAAAGATTCATTATGATGTCTCCTTGACTCTTTTAACTGAATAAGGGAATTTATGTTTAAATTTACCAGAAAACTATAAATCACTCATTGACAGCTGAGATAATACAGATACTACACTCGGAATTTCGATCGTACAAGTTCTATTATTTTGACAAAAGAAAGTCGATAAGATGATTTATGAAAGTACCTACTTTCCATATTAAAATTCTGAAGCAGACCAACTCGTCAGTAAAACTAAAACTTATTTTTATTATTCTCTTGTACTCAATTCATAAATTAAAAATAGATTTTTAATACTACTGACACTAGAATATCGTCATAACAATATTGCTCGTTTTTATATATGAGATAACCGCGGTAGCCTAGTGGTATGGGCAATGGACTGCTGAGAGGAGGTCTCGGGTTCGATCCCAGGTTTTGCCATGGCACACACCAATGGCTTTTCGATGTTATGTGTGTATTTATCGCAGGTTTATAAGTGCCCGGTTAATTGCAATAGGCTCGCCACCTATTACATTGGGACCTAAACATAAACTGGCGAAATGTGGGTGCTAGCACCTCTGCCTACCCCTTCGGGGATACAGGCGTGAGTTTATGTATGTATATATCTTGGACCTAAATTGTACTCAAAATGTGCTCTATACGTGCAGTACACGTTTCTTGGATGTATTTTGAGGAGGGTACGGGGTGTTACGGCCGTGGATGAGCTCAAATTCACGAAACATAGATAATTACAAAAAAAAATCCGCGCGCGTCAGGGCATTTTATATATCGCGATTTAAGTCCAAGATATATGGAACTAGCAATGTCATTTTTAAATAGCAAGAAGAAATAATTTATACACGAAATAAAAAACTAAAATAGTATCTATTCACAAACCGACAGAGATGAATTATTTTAGTCAACATTTTGGAAAGGTCGTAAATAACATAACAGCCGTTACAGATGATAGAAACGGTGGCAGGAGTTTCACAAACTATAATCTTTCTTTTACAACTACGATAAGATACGCAAAGGCGTTGATTCAAAGTTAAAGACCTCTGGTCCGCGAGGTTTCCAAAAGTTTACTTTGTGTTTTGAATAAGTTTCATACATCTGTAGGGAAATACGTATTTGAAATTCGAAAACGAAACTTCAGCCATCAGATAAATTTAGGTATGTACTTATAGATTACAAACAATTTTAAACAGCCCGAGTGATTTCTTCATCTATACTATTATATAATTGTACAGTGGTCGTGTCTATATATTGGAGATCTTTAAAAAAAAACGTGGATTATGTTTTATTAAAGATACTGAACACGACTATATATTTTGTAGAATAAGCCGCTTCGGAGCTCTTTGTAAACTTGTGTTCCAGACGTTTCGTCGATCACTGCGGTCGACATCTTCAGTAG
Source organism: Eilema caniola (assembly GCA_949126895.1). Lineage (NCBI taxonomy): Eukaryota > Metazoa > Arthropoda > Insecta > Lepidoptera > Erebidae > Eilema > Eilema caniola. The sequence goes on along the minus strand of OX421479.1, from coordinate 9,815,474 downwards.
CGCAGGTCCGGGCGGGGCGAGTGCGCAGACCTCTCCTCGTCGGCGACCTCTCTGCGACTGAGTGAGTGACCGACGAAACCTCTGAAACGCAAGTTTCATATGGACTACGGCCAAATAGCCCGGAAGCAGTATATTCTACATGCAACGCCGGCCGTGAAAGTCTAAAGATTTATATACGAAAATATATTTTTTGGAATATTCTTGTCAGTTTTTCTGTTTGTTCGCCATGGACGCAAAAACAACTGAATGAATTTTGATGCTTTTTTTTGTAAGAAAGGGCCTGTCCAGACTTAAAATTTTACGTTTGTTTGATCGCAATCGGTTGAGTATAACCAGAGATGTGAGCAATAATACAATAATCTGAATGAGACTGAGGCTATAGAGGTTGTTTTTTTGGTTGAATGGATGGATGAACTTTTATAGCTTTATTACATCCAGGCAACTATGTAAATAAATAGACTTAATTTGTATAAACACAATTGTGTAAACAAATTTGTATTTAATCATGAAATGTGTAATTTTATAATTTAGTTACAAAAATAAAACTAGTTGGCGATCACGCAGTTTTGAACAAGATATGGTTTCGTGAGAACTCATTTCGCTTCGTAAAAAATAATAATAATAATAATAATTTTATTTATTGTTTCCTAAAATACATGTACATTATGGTGTCGTATGTATACAGTAACTTATAGACATAATCTAGACATATATTGATTCACTGAACCCCACACTAGGATGCCCTGTGTCGTGGAGTTCAGTCTCTTCCCAGGTTAGTTAAATCACAATAATTATTCCAGAATAAGGTACCTAATATGAAAACAGATGTAACGTTGTGGATTTTTTATAAATCTATTTGAAATAAATTCTCTAAAATAGTCGATAATTTAGTATTTTCGACACTAAATAACTAATTTGTCTATGGGTGTGCGAGCGAGATTGGACAACATTACCTAAGTGTCTATTCACGGCGCTAAAGTGGCCCCTTTCTTCGGCTATCCTTCGCCGTGGAAGGTCACTCTTGACCCCGGCGGCCAACTGCTGTCGGCACCGGGTAAGTTTTGAGATCAACATTTCCTACTTCTTTCAACAGGTGAAGACTTCTCAGCGGCGCAGCTTTATGCCTGCTAATATGCATGGCTTATTTATGTTTTATTTTAATATATATTTTGTGCTATTTCAGCCTACCCATTAGTGACACGAGGCCGATGACCCCTATGGTCAGAGGTCACGTCATCAGCTTGCACTACTTTTAATATTTTTCTTGTAGCTTCTAGCTACGCTGTTCTGCCGCTGGGGAGATTATCTTCACCTGCTATTATTTTAGCGGGTCACTGGACGTAGTTCCCTTGTGACAAACTGACCCGCACTCTTTCTTTTTCCAGGGTCTTCGCACCGGGCTTCACGCCATCATTCGGTCGTGAGGCACACCAGCGAGGACCCTGGCACGCCGGCAACATCAGCAGCCGGGAGTGAACGAGCTAAGTGCATACTACCATCTCTGCACTACGGATCAAACAACGCCTCGGCAGAATATTTATTGCGAATCCACCCTGAGATTCATTTCCATTTCTTAATACCTAAACATAAATTCATGTAACGCTTTACCTCGATTATAAATGTTCTAAATTGTTATAATCAATCTTATTATTTATCTCTGCTCATACCCTAGCCGGTATAGACACCATCTTTATTAATTTTACAGTGTTACATTGGCGCCCAACGTGGGGCAATGTAACGGAAGAAAGGTTTTAAGCTAGGGTTTTAGGTGAAGTTAAATCAATTGAATAAAAGTGAATTAAATGTGGCTATAAGAACACTGTAAAATTAATAATATACCGGCTAGGGTATGAGCAGAGATAAATAATAAGATTGATTATAACAATTTAGAACATTTATAATCGAGGTAAAGCGTTACATGAATTTATGTTTAGGTATTAAGAAATGGAAATGAATCTCAGGGTGGATTCGCAATAAATATTCTGCCGAGGCGTTGTTTGATCCGTAGTGCAGAGATGGTAGTATGCACTTAGCTCGTTCACTCCCGGCTGCTGATGTTGCCGGCGTGCCAGGGTCCTCGCTGGTGTGCCTCACGACCGAATGATGGCGTGAAGCCCGGTGCGAAGACCCTGGAAAAAGAAAGAGTGCGGGTCAGTTTGTCACAAGGGAACTACGTCCAGTGACCCGCTAAAATAATAGCAGGTGAAGATAATCTCCCCAGCGGCAGAACAGCGTAGCTAGAAGCTATAAGAAAAATATTAAAAGTAGTGCAAGCTGATGACGTGACCTCTGACCATAGGGGTCATCGGCCTCGTGTCACTAATGGGTAGGCTGAAATAGCACAAAATATATATTAAAATAAAACATAAATAAGCCATGCATATTAGCAGGCATAAAGCTGCGCCGCTGAGAAGTCTTCACCTGTTGAAAGAAGTAGGAAATGTTGATCTCAAAACTTACCCGGTGCCGACAGCAGTTGGCCGCCGGGGTCAAGAGTGACCTTCCACGGCGAAGGATAGCCGAAGAAAGGGGCCACTTTAGCGCCGTGAATAGACACTTAGGTAATGTTGTCCAATCTCGCTCGCACACCCATAGACAAATTAGTTATTTAGTGTCGAAAATACTAAATTATCGACTATTTTAGAGAATTTATTTCAAATAGATTTATAAAAAATCCACAACGTTACAATACCCCCCCAATTAGTTCTTTTCAATTTTTCAATTGTTGTTCTTTTCAAAGATGTATTTTTTTTTGTATGGAGATCTTTTGTTTTTCCTTGTATTTCTTTTCAAGGAATTATATTTTTTTTTTTTATACATAAAGAAGCTAATTTGGATTCAGAAATCCGACGAGCAACATGACTACAAAACAGTTCAGTATAATTTTTTTAACAGTGAAGTAACCCAGTTAAGTTAAGTAAAAAATAAAAACTATGGTGCGATGAGCGAGATTGACATAAAATGAAGTAAGTAATTTACTTCAATAAAGTAAGTTATTTACTGAAATAAAGTAAAATATATGTATCCTGTCAGTGAATGTAAGCTATTTGTGTTCAAAACAACAAATAGTTTCAAATAAAATATAAACAAAATTCAACCAGCAATAGGTTGATATAATAACATATTATATGTTATTATTATGCATAATATATGCACATAAGGTAAGTAAATGTAAAAATATAATGAATTCACTGACGGGGTACTCAGTGTGTGTACAATAGACACACCTGCACAAAAATTAATAAAAAGTAAGTAGCGAGATGGTATGAAGTTGAGATCAACAAGTCCATAAGAAGTAAAAGAAAATAGAACATTACTTTACCAGTGGGTATAATAGAGGTAATATACAGTTGAAACAACTGCAAAAGATAATACACCTGTCTAGTTTAACTAGTACAAAGGTTTTCATTAACAATAGTGTTAATGCAAAAAAATATTAAAATTATTGATAATTATCTTGTTATGAAACAAAGGTATTAAAGTAAATATATAGGCAATTAAACTGATATAATATACAAGAATGGTAATTATTCAGTTTAAAATAGAAATAAAAAATTATTTTTAAATACCCACATTTGGAGTAAAAATAAAAATTCACTAAAAATTGGTGAAAAAATCACCACACTGGTAAAGTAAAGAGGAAATAAGAATAAATAAAGTATTACAGACAAAACACACAATACCTGCGGCAGAATAATACCTTTGTAGGGGCGCCAATGTAACGGAAGAAAGGTTTTAAGCTAGGGTTTTAGGTGAAGTTAAATCAATTGAATAAAAGTGAATTAAATGTGGCTATAAGAACACTGTAAAATTAATAAAGATGGTGTCTATACCGGCTATTGCAAAAAGAAAAGATTGAAGATATAGCGAATGTGTGTGTATGTGTGTGTGTGTGTGTGTGTGTGTGTGTGTGTATGTGTGTGTGTGCGCGTGTGCGTGTGTGTGTGTGTTTGTATAGGTGTGTGGGGGTGTTAGGTGTGTGGGTGTGACTTTTTTTTTTTTTTTTTTGGTTCTTTCTTAAGATAAATAATAAGATTGATTATAACAATTTAGAACATTTATAATCGAGGTAAAGCGTTACATGAATTTATGTTTAGGTATTAAGAAATGGAAATGAATCTCAGGGTGGATTCGCAATAAATATTCTGCCGAGGCGTTGTTTGATCCGTAGTGCAGAGATGGTAGTATGCACTTAGCTCGTTCACTCCCGGCTGCTGATGTTGCCGGCGTGCCAGGGTCCTCGCTGGTGTGCCTCACGACCGAATGATGGCGTGAAGCCCGGTGCGAAGACCCTGGAAAAAGAAAGAGTGCGGGTCAGTTTGTCACAAGGGAACTACGTCCAGTGACCCGCTAAAATAATAGCAGGTGAAGATAATCTCCCCAGCGGCAGAACAGCGTAGCTAGAAGCTATAAGAAAAATATTAAAAGTAGTGCAAGCTGATGACGTGACCTCTGACCATAGGGGTCATCGGCCTCGTGTCACTAATGGGTAGGCTGAAATAGCACAAAATATATATTAAAATAAAACATAAATAAGCCATGCATATTAGCAGGCATAAAGCTGCGCCGCTGAGAAGTCTTCACCTGTTGAAAGAAGTAGGAAATGTTGATCTCAAAACTTACCCGGTGCCGACAGCAGTTGGCCGCCGGGGTCAAGAGTGACCTTCCACGGCGAAGGATAGCCGAAGAAAGGGGCCACTTTAGCGCCGTGAATAGACACTTAGGTAATGTTGTCCAATCTCGCTCGCACACCCATAGACAAATTAGTTATTTAGTGTCGAAAATACTAAATTATCGACTATTTTAGAGAATTTATTTCAAATAGATTTATAAAAAATCCACAACGTTACAATACCCCCCCAATTAGTTCTTTTCAATTTTTCAATTGTTGTTCTTTTCAAAGATGTATTTTTTTTTGTATGGAGATCTTTTGTTTTTCCTTGTATTTCTTTTCAAGGAATTATATTTTTTTTTTTTTTATACATAAAGAAGCTAATTTGGATTCAGAAATCCGACGAGCAACATGACTACAAAACAGTTCAGTATAATTTTTTTAACAGTGAAGTAACCCAGTTAAGTTAAGTAAAAAATAAAAACTATGGTGCGATGAGCGAGATTGACATAAAATGAAGTAAGTAATTTACTTCAATAAAGTAAGTTATTTACTGAAATAAAGTAAAATATATGTATCCTGTCAGTGAATGTAAGCTATTTGTGTTCAAAACAACAAATAGTTTCAAATAAAATATAAACAAAATTCAACCAGCAATAGGTTGATATAATAACATATTATATGTTATTATTATGCATAATATATGCACATAAGGTAAGTAAATGTAAAAATATAATGAATTCACTGACGGGGTACTCAGTGTGTGTACAATAGACACACCTGCACAAAAATTAATAAAAAGTAAGTAGCGAGATGGTATGAAGTTGAGATCAACAAGTCCATAAGAAGTAAAAGAAAATAGAACATTACTTTACCAGTGGGTATAATAGAGGTAATATACAGTTGAAACAACTGCAAAAGATAATACACCTGTCTAGTTTAACTAGTACAAAGGTTTTCATTAACAATAGTGTTAATGCAAAAAAATATTAAAATTATTGATAATTATCTTGTTATGAAACAAAGGTATTAAAGTAAATATATAGGCAATTAAACTGATATAATATACAAGAATGGTAATTATTCAGTTTAAAATAGAAATAAAAAATTATTTTTAAATACCCACATTTGGAGTAAAAATAAAAATTCACTAAAAATTGGTGAAAAAATCACCACACTGGTAAAGTAAAGAGGAAATAAGAATAAATAAAGTATTACAGACAAAACACACAATACCTGCGGCAGAATAATACCTTTGTAGGGGCGCCAATGTAACGGAAGAAAGGTTTTAAGCTAGGGTTTTAGGTGAAGTTAAATCAATTGAATAAAAGTGAATTAAATGTGGCTATAAGAACACTGTAAAATTAATAAAGATGGTGTCTATACCGGCTATTGCAAAAAGAAAAGATTGAAGATATAGCGAATGTGTGTGTATGTGTGTGTGTGTGTGTGTGTGTGTGTGTGTATGTGTGTGTGTGCGCGTGTGCGTGTGTGTGTGTGTTTGTATAGGTGTGTGGGGGTGTTAGGTGTGTGGGTGTGACTTTTTTTTTTTTTTTTTGGTTCTTTCACTCTAACACCTCCAGTATTTTGGTATTTATACTTTCAATTGTCATTCTGGGTCTTTTTGTTCATTCTGGCGTTAATCCCACTCGTATCAGAAGCTTTTCAACTTAGAGCCTGGGATCCGCTTTTATCAGTCCAACCACAGAATAATTAATAGTACTAACGTACAGAAGGATCACTGCGCAAGAAGATTTTATTAATTCCAGTCTTGCTCCGACGCAATACGGTGGAATTCAACTCGCACAACATTAGGTACCTATAATTTTATTCACCTACTACTTCGTCTCTTTCTATCGCGTACCTCTTATCTCTTCTTACGCCTGTTAGGGTTGCCTTCTTGTGAAGAAATGAATATTTGATTACCAGTCCAGTTATATACCTGTTACTATTTTTCTACTTATGTGAAAATGACAACTTTTAAAATACCTACCTAGTATTAGATGAAAAAAGTATTTTATTACAATGTCCGCATATTTTAACATAAGACGATAAGCATACTACTACATTTAGTATTCTTTGCTACTACACTTTAGTGTATTTGCTAAATTGAACATACCATTTACGTGTTTAGTTACATGCCGTACGACGCAAACACGAAACGGCTTAAACTAGTCCGTGAGCCGACACCCAAAAATCATGTTGGTAAATTATTTTGATTTGCGCCAGCTAAATTGAATGCGCTTTGAAAGCAGTTCGTATTTGAATTTATTTTATTGTAAGGAACTCGGTTCTCGGATACTATAAGCTTTGTTGGAACTGTATTTGGTTTCAGTTGTTTGATTGTCCTGATTGCAGAATCTTCAAAATGATGGGAGCAGACTTCGTAGCTTTTAGCTCTCAAATTTTCTTTGCTTAGTAAGTCCTCTCGTCCTATTAAAATCAGCCACTATCGGCGCCTAAAATAAAATAGACAAATGGTAGTCAGTACGGAGCAAACACACATGTGCTGGTCATTGGTTAGAGTGAAGCAAACGGGGCACTGAGGAGCACAGTCACCGTAGTAGTCGCTCGTCGCCGTCACAGGAACAGTCCCCGTTGCAGTCGCCATAGTCCAGTCTCTATACAATAAAAATTTTTCTAAGTGTTTGACACTCGCCACGCCGAGAAAGGTTAGGTGCGCCAAAAGTAGTATAACTTCAAAAATCGTATCTCCTAAGCTAGTAAAAATCACTGGACATACATGGGGGTGGCTCAAATACTCCTCAATATGGGGCGCCAAATTTTTTGGCCAGGAGAGCTGGCCACCATGTATTGTCAAACTTAACCTTAGCTCTCGGTCTATATACCCGTCAGACAAGCCAAAGTGCGCCAAAGTATCTAATTATCATGTTCAGGTGAATAATATTAAATATTATGCTATTCATTTGTATACCTATTAAATTTATTACTTCAGCTCTCGGACTATAAACAAAGAATACTAAATATTACCTATAAGCTATAAGGTAGCTTTCGAGCGCGAAGGTTCATATATTATGTAGGTAAGAACTAATAAATGACGGCGTTATGAAGGGACAAACATAAGAAATTTAAAAAATCCAATTGAGACCCTCCTCCTTTTTTGAAGTCGTTTAAAAAGAAGGAACTTGGAACTGCAGAAATTACGTAGGGTCGGTATCGTCAGTGGTACCTACCTACCTATAGTCAACGCGCAATGCCCGTCAAGGACACTCGAAATTATAAAAATACGTCGAGGCGGGTGACAGCGGAGTACGTTGACCCCGATGGGTCCGATCCAATAACCCTCCCAGTTCAAAAATCTAGCTGGCTAGGTACCTACCTACTTCGTGGTCTACCTATAAAATAAGTAGTTTTAGTCTAGTTACGCATTTTGAGCAGTAGTAGTGGTAGGTTGGGTTATGGGTAGGTAGGTAAGTACCTTAAAATTTTAAAATTTATTAATTTGGCAAAATTACCTTACAGCATCTTTGGGAAGCGAGAAAAAAGATAAATCCGGCATATTTCTATTCGAATTCAAACAGTCGAACGCCACACAATATATCGTCTGTCATATTTTCTTTTCTTGTCCATTCTAAGGTAGGTACCAGTAGTAGGCACGATCAAGAGAGAATAAAAATGTTTTTATAAAATCCCAGCCGAGCGCGAGCATAAAAAACACCTCAAGCGTTCACACGAGCGCGGGCGTGACACTCGACTAATTTTTAATCCGCTCGGCCGGCACTTCGCTGTAGGTATATAACGGATGTACTGCGCGGAGTGAACCACGCCTGGTCCAACCATGGTATAATAATATGCTTAGTCCAACTTTTCCGTGAGGCGTCTCTCATATGACCTCCACAACCCAAAAGCGATATCGAAACATTGCAGCTAGAGTTGTTGGACTTTTGAGGGCTTTAGCTACCCGGAAAAACTGCCATAGAAGTTCGTATGGCAACTGGGACCGACGGTTTAACGTGCTCTTATATAATATTCTAGTATACAAATATTTGTAATGAGCGGGGATCGAACTCGCGCCTTCTGCGAGTGGCTGCGTTCACTACCGCTACACCAGGCTCCTCCTGGTTCATTCTGGGTAATTCGGCTTCAGTCGCAATGGTAACCAGTTGCGATTGAAGTCTTTTTCGTCCTTGATCGTAATCAGTAGCGAGCGAGGACGTTTTCTTATTAGTTCGAAATCATTATGCTGCATAATCTTTTCGTAACCAGCTATGATCGTAGATGCCACAGTATAACGAGTTTGTATGAAATTTCGTTAGACTATGCTAATATTATTAATGCGAAAGAAACCCTGTCTATCTGTCCGTTGCCTATCACGCCTAAACAATGCACTGTACCGTTCTTGATGAAATTTGGCACAGAGTTGGATTAGAGCTTAAGAAGAAGAAGGCTACCATTTCTATAAATTTTAACAAGAAAGTTCAATCAACTAAAGGAATAAAAAAGAGGCATTGAAAAGTGAGAATGTAGCTTACTGTGAACTGTGCTTTTCTGATCTGTCAGAAGTCGGTGCTTAGCCTGAGAGCCCAATTTTTCAAATTATAATCACAAAACAATATTACATTTGAACCAGGTGCACATATTTTATTCAAAACTGGACATAATATTCGACTTGATTGACATTGAAATGATTGATTGATGTATTTCATTCTGTATCATACTATTGGATATTATGTTTCGTATGTAAACTGACAAACTTATTAAGTAAACTATAATTACTCACCTCTGGGTTAATTAAAGAATTTCACATTATCTAAACTCAGCACTTTTGTTTACATAAAAGTTAGAAGTTTTTTTTTGAATTTTTGCTATACGTACTTTTTGCGTCAGTATGACTTAAGAATGGATTATGGATGATGATTATGAATGGTTATGAATTAAGAACGGTATGAGCTACGAAGGGTATGAGTAATAAATACGTATTTCGTATGATTTTAGAATAGTATGAGTTCTTGTGGTATGAAGGTGACTTTTTGGGGTCAAAATGCCATGAGCTTTTATAATCATGACAAAAGAATTTAAGTATATTAGGTATACAGTTTGTATGGTGAATGTTGATGCCAAAAAACTAAGAATAAATTTTAATTAAAGTATTTCGAGGAATACCGATTTGAATATCACTAAGTACCTAACAGCGCAGCTTACTCATTGATAGCTACGCTGCCGCCAACTCACCAAGGAATCATTGGATTTCATTAAACGTAAATCAAGTTCAATTGCAGTTTTCGTTCCGTGACGTGACTCTTCTTAAGTGTACCCCATAAGTCCTTAGGGTGCAATATAACGTCTTTCTCAGAGTTTAATGACTTCTAATTGAATGAAAATATAACAACGTGTGATAAGAATGCCTTTGTTGTTGTTTAAGGTATTTTCAGATTCATAATAAGTTATTTTCGACACAAAAATTTAACCGACTTATAGAACAACAATGCCCCGAAAAGTAAAAAATAATTTAATTACAAATATAGCGAAGAAAGTCATTGCCAACCGCCTCGATTGACATTTTAACAGCGCCGAAGTGTTGATTACTAATACGAATAAAATACAAGGTAAATATCCCGGTCAGTGTTGGACTATAAAATAAAAGACCATACGATAACAAATCGATGAATTTTTTGTATTGGTCTTATCTTTAATAAACTACTCGTAGAATCAATAATATTTATTCCTCCCATAACTCAAAGGATCCATTTTGTTAAGTTGTTCTATTATCTGCATATTTAGTCAAAATCTAGAGGATTCCAGCATGTCTGCAGCCATAGTCAGGTACGTCTAACCAATAAGATCGGTAGAATCCCCTTTTAACTTAAACGAGACATAACATCGCTAAGGAGTTCTGTTTTCTATATTTATATTCCAGGTCTAAAATAATTCCAGCATGTCCTTGATAATTGGATGCATGGTCATAAATCTAACAATACCTCGATGATTTCTCATTTTCTATTTGATTTTGTGGAGTTGCTTTGTGAATCTCCCTCATTCTACCTCAAAGCTAAAAATAATTTTTCAATAGGTAGCATAAACACCGGTAAAATAGTTGAATAGTTCTGAACACCTCTGCGTACCTATTCGAAAAATACAGGCGTGATGTTGACAATGCAATAATATGTGATTGCGATGGTCGCTGCTGAATTCCTGGTATTTATTGAAGAGTTCCGTGGTCTGTCTCCAAAACCTGTCAAACATCTTTACGAATTATAAATGGGACCAGTTCAAAATTTATTTCTTTCGAACAAAGAAAGAAATTCTACACATGATGGAGCTATGCGCGTAAAAACACAAAAAAAGAATAAACACTCGAATTGAGAACCTCCTCCTTGTTTAGAAGTCGGTTAAAAAGTTTATACAGTAAGATAAATCACCAGTCTACGAACATTTGTTTTCATTAACAAATTTTGGTGTTAAATTCGAAAATTGACAGCATATTAATTAAAACTGTAAAGGGTAGGTATACGCGTTCTGCTTTAGTTATAATTACCTACTATACCTACCTAGGTATTTTTCAGAGTTGTGTTTGTTTTCATGTTACGTCGTAGATTATGTATATCAGCCATTCGATTTTTATAATTATGTCCATGTTTAACGATAACACAGAAATGCACTTACATGTTATATCTTTTCCACATTAGAGAAAATAGTATAAGATCATAGACAATATTTCTTAATTTTCCCACGAGTGCATGACGTCTTGGGCCTATAAATTCAAAGATCATAATAATTCATCGCTTGGCGGCAAGAGCTGAAGTACAAATTTTTTTACTCACGATAGAAAATTAGAGAAATATAATGCTAATATGATTAATAATTAAATAATGATATTCTTGCTTGATCATATTACCTTTTTTTTAGGATATAACAACATTAATATGATGGCCTTAGCACTGTTGTTGTATATATAGTTTGACGACTTGTAGAAGACTTGTAGATAATAGCACAGAATAGATAATAGTACTAGCGTACAGAATGGAAGCTCACCCCCTCCCACCGATTTCATTTCCTCTCCCCGCACGTCAAAATCATGGGCGCTTTCATGGGCGCCTAAAACAAAGGTTGTCGCTAGTAAAATGTGTAGTAACGGCACTTCGGGAAGAAGAGTGAAAAGTTCGGCTAGCTTCGGTTTTTAAGGCGTCCTCTCTTTCACACATGACTATAGTGAAATTTAACCCTCAAAAGCATCTTGCTTTTTGTATAAATAACTAATGAACTACACATAGTAAGAACATTTGTACTTTTTCCACAGTATTTATTATTGAACCTGACCGGTTTCGCCTTATGGTAACTTCAAAAGTTTACATTGATGTTTTTGAAATATTTCTAATCTTAAACAATAGAGGTGTTTACGACTAGAAATGTTCATAAACATTGCGAAACTGGTCAGGTTCAATAATAAATACTGTAGAAAAAGTACAAGTGTTCTCAATATATGTAACAACAAGTTCCACCAAGGGTCATCAATGAACAGTATATAAAGAAACTAATGAACTGGATGTCAGGTTCGCCCAGGAATAAATTCGTGAAAAATCTTATCAATTATAATAATTTTCATATAGTCCGGGTTTTTTTAGAAATTAACTCTAGAACTAGCATATTAAGTGACATTATGGTGGACCGATATTGATTATAAGTGTATTATTTTTTTAACATTATAAAGATTATAACTCAAAAGCGTATGATGTAGATTTACATTAGTAAACATTCTAGGGTTAAAAAATGGGCGGTACCTGGCAATGACGGAATCCATGATGGACGACATTAATTGTGATACATTCAAATTGAAAAAAATGCCACACTTCATAGGCGTGAGCTGTCAAAATATTAATTCTTAAATTTCATAAAGTATAGAGTGGTTAAAACCATTTGTTTCTAAAAAATATAAATAGATATCTTTCCGTGAACTTTCGTTTAGTATAAATTATAATTGATACTTAAATAAATTAACACTTTTAAATTAAAGTGTGCTCAACTGCCATTTTTCTAATTTCCTACTCGCCGTTGACAATTCTAAATAAGTATTAGGATAGTTATTACGAAAACCGGGCATAAAATCCGTGTCATTCAGTTGAGGTTCAGAAACCTTGGTACGTAATAAAAACACCATTTATAAAAAAATGTTTTACCTCATCCTTGGCAATGGAGCATTAATTACTAAGGGATATATACTAGTAGTTTTGTAAAGAGTTCCAGATCATTTTTTGGCATCTGGAGATCAAATCTGGTATCCTCACTTATATTTCTTTTATACGATACGTATCTTTATTTTTTAGCTCCCTGGATATTTCACCAATAAATATAGTCAATCTGTTCTCAAAAAAGCCACAACAAACGTCTCCGCCTTTTTTCATGTTTTTTTTTTTCTACAACTACCTGTAAGGAATCATGTTATTTCAGCCAAAAATCATCAATATCCGTTCATAAGTAACGCGACAGAAAAGGCACCCCTTTTCACCTCCGATTAAAAAGCTCTAGGCAAAAATGATGTTTTAAATCAAAGAACATGTATGCCATGTTTGGTGACAATCGGTTAAGAAATGTGCCCTATAGACCGAACGGAACGGAGACTATTTATAATTAATGAAAAATTTCACGCGGGCGAAACCGTGAGCAACAGCTAGTTTTTATAAACACAATCGGTTTTAATTACTCTATAAACATAAATATCAAAGTCGTGTTGTAGTATTGTTTTGTTATTTGTGTTAATTCTGTTGATTGACAGGACCAAAATTTATCGCTATATTCTTTTCTTCCGAAGCGAAGAAAAAGATAGAAATACGTTTTAATGTAAAAATCATTAATATGAATTTTTGTAACAACAGAATTGTCGCCTCCGTCGGATGTGATGTATCCCACTCGAAAATTAGCTCAAATTTCAAATAGTGCCATCCATGACATTTCTAATTTTCTCACACATCAACACTACCGTGCATCTACACGAGCTGTTTGTAGTGATTACAACGCGATTGTTTCATACATTTTTCCGAGAGCTTCCGAGGTGTGATAATAGTCTTCTACAAGCCTTCTAAAAGACTTGTAGATGGCTCGTAGAAGGCTTGTAGAAGATTTGTAGAGGACTTGTAGAAGATTTGTAGAAGGCTTGTAGAAAATTTTTCAAATCAAAATAAATGGTTTTATACGTGTATTAAGACGTCTCATACTACACAGTTATATACAATTTCAAACATATACTAACCGGAGGTAGGACACGACAGTATTTCCGTACAATTGAGCAGTCCGACTGGAGAAGTACCTCTAGTAGCCTCAGGTACTTGTATACCGCGGTCATAATAACTTCGTGTTGTGTTCCCGCCGGTGAGTAGGGTAGCCAGAGCTCACTGGAGAGTTTTTGTGCTGTCAGGGGGAAGATGCTTTGAATTCTACACTGACGGTACAGAACCTCTCCTTGTTTACAGGGTAGGCAGCACCAGTGTGACTTCCCTGGTGATGCACACGTTCATAGGCCACGGCAACACCTTTCCACCAGGTGGGCCGGGTGCGTGTCTGCCACCTCCGTTGAATAAAAAAAATAATCAGTTCACACTGAAGTCTGTGACATATTGCAACTTGCCGAATACTTGTATTAAACCCTGGTGAAAACGAGGAACTCTTTGAGTAGAGGCTGAAAATGTTTATAAACCTGAGATAATTATTTTAACTTAGCTGTAAAAGTAGACACGCGTGGAATTTGTGTTAACCTATATTCTGATACAACAATCAAGTACTCAAAGCTACGGAATTTTAAGGAGAAATTATTTTTGTAGGTAGGTAAATACAAAATATTAGGCTTAAAATTCCTTTTAACCAAGGGATATGAATGGTCATAATCGATATTTTGTAAGTATGTTCATTACGGCTATACTGGGAAAGACAACATAACAGATGAATACTAAATGCTAATGCTTAAGAATGGTTCTGAGTTCTGATGTAAATTTTAAGTCCACAGGAAAGGGTTTATTGATCTATGTAATTTAATCCTACATGCTGTCGTTTTACGCCAGTGTACAAACTTTCTATTCACAGGTTGAAAGTCTACCCACTGGATCTACTATTATACATTACACACACTTTACGTTAAATTAGTTTCATTTATCAAAGATTAAATCTTGTCCATCTAAATTGAAGATATGAAGACAATATAGCTATTTATGTCCAAAACCGAACCCTGAATGAACTATAGATTCAACAGGGAACTTTTGATAATGTAAATGGTACATTGTATGTCTAAAGAAGTATCTTCGAACTCAATTCACGCACATCTCAAAACACACAATGCATTTTTTTTTTATCTGACAAACACCTTTGTTTGTTTTATTTCTTTGTATAATAGATAGATGATCAATCTGCTTAATAACACTTAATCTTAACACATAAATTATTCTACCCAAGTGGTATTTAATAAAACCTAAACCATTTATACTGCAGGATAAATAAGCAACATTAATTAACTTATTTACTGTCTCAGCTTTTATATCGGACCCGAACGGTGTCAGCCCCGTACATTAAATATAATTGTTTATTACTGTATGCTATGTTAGTTTTATAAAAGGTCTCGTGACGGTTTGAATCCCATTCAGTACACTATTGAGTTGAAACTTTCGTTTACATAAATATTTAGTTTAACTGAGAAGGTTAGCGGGATTACTAGGACCATTTTTTGTTAAAAAAAAGGCAAATAGTAATGCTGTCACGTATGGTGGCAGTAGTACTATTTGTATGTATGTATGGCTCTCCATTAAAAGTATATTGAATAAAAGAAGGAATGGAAGAAAGAAACGGGAAATGCTAAGGTTTAAGCCAGTTTACCGTCTTAATGGCATAAAAATCAGTCTTAATATTGTAGAAATATACTTACGCAAATGATAATGGAGTGTCAATAAATTAATGTGACAATTATAAAAAGTTCAAGCGAAATCAAATTATCGAGTTAAGGATTCCAATTTATTTGAAAAGTGAGAAAAAAAAGAAATACAAAAGTGACGAGAAATAAAATGTAGCTCAAACAAGTTTTGACATTTCTCCTTCACCGAGGTAAGAGGGGCTAATGTTATGAATAGGCAAATGTAAAAATAAATAAATAATCCTATTAAGGTTACCCTTTGAAGTATTACGAAACCCGAGAGTGTTCTAAATGTTTAACAGTGTTATGTTCTAATATGTACCGAAGTAATGGATTCTTAATAATAAACTTCAATTTTATGTGTTACATAAGTTGTGACAGATCTATTAACGTCTCACGTGGCAAAATACTCGCCGAACTTAATAAGCCAAGTTAATAAATATGGTACACTTACTGACCCCATCTGCTGGTCATGGAAACAATTTCCCTAACATGTGCACACTAAATTTTTGGAGCGGAAATGAATAGGTGTGTTCCTAACCAGACCCTCGTCTTTGTAATATTGTATATAATAATAATAAAAATACATATTTATGAAACCTTCAAAACCAACTACGTACTATTATGTTTTACTGCTTAATATAATTATGTTTAACATGTTACAATGTTTAACATAAGAATAATAATGGAATGGTAAAAATATACATTTAATGACTGAATAAAAGCGTTAAAGTAGATGCAAAGTTAATTTGCGTTTGGGGACGTAGTTAGAATCCGAAATAAAATTGTGAAATCAAGAAATTCCAGTTACAGAATCCTAGTTATTAATTCATATTGCAATTGTTAGGAAATAAATTGTTACAGTGCTGCACTATTTCAGACTTAAGTTTATATATTTTCATTTCGCCGATGATATTGATGAGACAGACGTGCGAAATATTTACTTATAAAATATAACATACACAGATAAATAAATTTAAAAATGTAATAAGGGTATATAGATTGCCAAGTACAAAGCTATACATTCTTACTTGAACCTGTCTGTCAGTGAAAAATGTCAGTGTAATCTGTAACGCGGGTGGTAGGAAATTGAAGAAAAGATTGATATTGAAAGAACCGAACGTTTTCGAATATATTTTGCTTTGAATTGATTGTTCCACAGCATTTTCTTTGAAAAATGAAAGTTAGGTTTTAGCATTATCGTTGCTGGAAAGGAATGTAGTTTCAAAAATTAGTGTTTATACATAAACAGCAAGTCCAAATTGGTTTTGGTTTAGTCCATATCCTATGATTATTAAAAACGTAGGTATACAATGTAATTCGTTTTTAATAAGTAGATGCATTTTTATTTAGGTTTAATAAAGACCGCGTACTTAAGGTTGTATTCTATGTGACAGTATGTATACAGTCCTGAAGTCAAATTCCAAAAATGGATACAAATAACCTGTGAGAGAAAGACTGGTTTTACATCTCAAAAGGAGTCAGGTAACGATCTGTAGCTTTACCTTGGCTATTCAATCTTCAGAGAAAATGAAAATTGAATAGAAGCGAGCTACATGTTAAGACGGCGATGATCGATGAGGCATGTAGAAAATGGAGAATGGCATGAACATAATATGACCTATGAGCAATCAAGTGTAATACACAACCTATCATTATTTATTCATAGTGAGATTATACATCAAATAGCTGTGGAAGTAGAAAGAAAGGCTTTATTCAACCATTATAAACGTGGTATTGTTTTTACGTCTAAGCTATAATTATTTACTCATGTATTCAGAAATCTAGTTTATTAAGATAGTCTAGCAAAATGATCTGACTTTAGCTAAAACTTTACTAGGGCAAAGTAATTCAGATAGACCCAGACAAGAAATAAATCTAAATAAGAAGTCTAGTCAACCTAATTTCCTGTCTTTGTTTTTGTTGTGATTGTTTGACCCAATTACTTCAGTTTAGTTGCTGAGTTACTTGTTGTAACTATAAACCATATACTATATTATAATAAAGAGTAAAAATATAGCTAATTCAAACACATAATTCATACTAATCTTATAAATGCGTTAAGCTTTTACTCCTAAATCACTCATCCAATTTTAATGAAATGGTACCTTTAGATTAGAGCTTAGAAAAGGATATAGGCTATCGTCGCGATAACCGACATCCACGCAGGCAGAGCTGCGGGCAACAGCTAGTATTAAAATAAAGAGCACTAATATAACCAATTCAAATACATAATATTGATATTGTTATAATTTCTATAAAAAAAGGTAGAGGTTGTCTATGATATGATTAAAAAGTTCGCCGAAACAGCATTTTAATGCACTAAATATAAGCTCATACTAAAGTATAGTATGAGTAGGTCAGAAGCGTATAAAAGCTCTCTGCCTTTTTTATTTCTTATACTAACTTAACTTCAATGAATATTAGAAACAATTCGTAATATTAGCCATATTTTTGTTTGTAATAAATCCCTACTAAAACATTTAACGTGCATTTGAGAGTCCTATTAATTTTATGCTAACTTTATAAGATTAAATTCCATATATATCACGAGCTGCAGCCGGTGTCTCGTCTATAAATTTTAGTTCTGGTCTTTTTGAGAATATGAGTTTACCTGGCATTTATGTTCAACGTATGCTAGAAAATCTCGTCTAAAATCGACATATGAAATTTACTCTCATGTTGTCATAATTTATGGATTGAATTGTAATACTCAGCATAAATTGAAATATCTTTTAGGAACCGATAGCTTGAGTATCGCTTTAAAAATACGGTAACTTGAAATAGCGATAGGCACTACTTGATTGAAGAACATAAATCTTCAATACATAGACGCGATAAAATAGTTCGCGGGTGTATCTTGAAGTGCGATGTATTCAGTTGATTTCCTTGGAATATTTTATTTTAATTTTTTTAATAAAAAACAATAGGCTTTACTTAATACAAACAAGCATAGCACAAGTACAGCTTTACTTAATATTTATACTTAATACAAAACTAAACTTGTCTTCCAATTGGCATCATTTTCTCAAGTACTAGTTACCTAGAGGTTAGATATATCAATTTAAATTTCTGTGGACCAAGAGAATCAACTGAATGCGTCGACATGCAAGATTCACCGAGCACATATTATAACCATATTATGAAAATTGAAGTTCATTTAATAATTTAAATGGTTCTTCATGTAGTAGTTAAGAGTAATAATTACTTGGGTTTCCACAAAGTATATCTAATGGGAACCAAAACAGATTTTTAAAATAATTATGGTTCTAGACAGCAAGTGAATTTACAAGGAATAAGCCATTAAAATGAGTATGATTACTTACCTTGATGTAGAAACGTTAGCGAATTTTTTATTCAAAGTTGCATTGAAGGGTAACAATTTCTAATATAGTGGATGCAAAAGTCATCATCCATCTCTGGTCTATTTTGCTACGGATGACATATCGCAGTGTATTAACCTTTGTTTTAACTAAACCCATGTCCCGAATAGTTCACCCTGCTCATGTTACTCATTAGTAGGTAACATGAGCAGGGTGAGTGAAGTATTTGGGACATGGAATCTCAATATGAAAGTACGTTGACCATATTTTAATTAGAACTTATTTTTTATTTTAACCATAATCCATGTTCTAATATTAAGCCACTAGCTTTTACCCGCAGCGCTGCCCGCTTGGATGTTGGTTATCGCTTTAATATCGGTTATCGTTATAAATTATTGCCAATGTGTTACTCTTATTGTAAAGTTTCAGTAAAATCCATTCAGTAGTTTTTATGTGGAAGAGTAATAAATATCCATCCATTCATCCATCCATACTTACGATCTTTCGCTTTTATAATATTAGAAGGATTTATAACGAATTTATAATAAACAAAGATCTGCTTTTCAGTTCAAGTCGCATTAAATTTATATACAATTTAGTGCTAGATTAAGGGCAACTTCTTTCGTATATTCATTTGGATTTTAAACGTTCTGGCTGACGAACTGTTACATTTGTTAAATAGGAAAACCATGCATGATTGTCTATGCCTATGGACACTCACCATAGACTACATGGTGACGTGTATGTCAAGACATGACCAGGAGACACCCGACATTTGAAATATTGTAAAAAAGTTCATTAATTAAACAAAAAAATACAAATAAAACAATTTGAATCTTAATATATCCACTTTCGTGTCGACGATATTACAGAGCATGGAACTCATCACCCAGCTGGGTATGTAATACTCCCGTCTCAGTACTAAACAGATTGATATAAAAATTTACACAGTTCAAAATGTTTTGTTTAGTGCGTAAGTTCATCTCGCACTTGACAGACTTTTACGTCTGTTTTCATATCCATATTTTGAGTTGCCATAAAAGTTTTAGATAGAAATTTTTATGAGTTCCAAAATATGTATTTAATTTGTGAGGGTGCTCTTTAACAAGTATTTTAGTACCCAGATTTTCATTTTACCGCTCACATAATTTAATTTAATAAACGCGTTTAATGAAACTGTTACTAAGTTTTTCTAGGTGAGTATTTTGAGGGTAATAGGGTAGTCGTTTTTAGGAGCAGTAAAACCATTCGGTGTGTAGTTTAGGACGAAACATCGGTTTACTCATTTGCGGGCGTTGTACGACTAAAGGTCAGACCCTGGGCTTAATGTGCCTTTATTAATATTAAGATTTGTAGATGTGGTTTATTTATGTAACAAAAAGTCTTTTGGGGAATTTCACACTTAACTTTTAAAAGGATGGTATGTAGGCTTGACAAGTAAAGTGAATTTGTTCTCGTATATATTTATCGAGATTGTAAGGCGTAAAGGGTTTTACTGTACGAATGTAAAACTTGCTTATTATTGTGTTTCTGAAAGTGAGTAGGGTCGTCACAACCCATAGGGGAGGAGGATAGGGTCGGTAGCATACGAGTGGGACTAAGAGCTTAGATGCTTATTTGCTGGGTCGAAAAATATTAATTAGAATAACCATTACACAGGTTGGGTATTTAGGGCTTTTAGAAATTCAAAGCATATGAATGCTTACAAAAGGCAAAAAATATAGGCAAGTATAAAATTTCATGATAACGTCTATAAAAGTCATGTGAAATTATAAAAAAACAGGTGAAGTTCAAATACAATGAATAAAAAGGGTAAAATACTTTTTACGCCATGTCAAGGATATCTACTGCGATGTAGGGTTGCTCATTCAATACGCTGGAATCTATTTATTGGAGCTACTTATCAAGCCTGTATGTATTTGGGTTGTTCCGGTCTTCGTCACACATCGACAGCTGATAACCAAAAGAGGAAAATCTTTACTACTTCCATAGTTACGGGTGTGCCATCAGATTTTCTACTTAAAAAGATCACAGGATCAAAATATAAAGTGGTTTCCTTGAAAATAAAAAAAAAATAGATTTAATGCGACAGTAAAAGTTACGTAATTGTATTTAGTTTGTAAATATGAATGGACAGCTCTTCCTATCGTTGTAATTTGTAGGCTGATGATAAAAAACAGTATTATAAATTTAGTTACTCTATAATTTAAATGTTGTGATTTAAAAACCATGAGGTGTTGCCTAATGTCCAGTAACTGTTTAAAATAATGTTCGAATACATAATTTACTGTGTGTACTTGTTGGGGATTTCGTACGCCTGTCAGAGCGGCGTGAGAGAAAAGGGTCTGAATTAAAGGAATACTTTAATCTCATATTTACGGGTTACGTGGTTTTTTGAGTTGTAGCGGTAGTGGTGGCAAATATCTTCATTAGGGTCATGAAGGCTCTTGGGGGTCATGTCGTAAGCGGTGATGGGCGAAGGTCAGTCAGTGTGCTTATGACGGTGCGGTGCGGTGTGGTTTTAGTCGATTCAAGTGCGACATAATCAGCCTTGCCAGCCGATGGTGGGCATCCGTGGCGATTTCTGCACGAAAAATAATCTAATAGTACAAGCTTATGTCAGTACTCTATATTCAAAGAAAGTGGCCAGCTGAATGTTTAAATATCTTACGCAGGGAATACAACCTCAACACAAATAAAATCGAATGATGCATTTAATATGTTCTTAACAGTATACGAGAAAATGTACAAGGCTGACGGTTAGTAGCCACTAAATTGTTTCAAGAGCGGAGGAGGCTATTCTATTAGCGTATATTTGTACGTATTGTCGTAAATTGCGCTAACTAAGACAACCTATATATACCTTGTAAAGTTTCAATTTAGTAATTAATTCTTAAAGTACTCTAACGGGTGGATGGATTATAGTCACTTTTACATTAATTAATCGTAAGTAGATGTGCCATTACATTTTATTACTTTTAGTTACGTGTTTGCATTACAAACACGTAAAAGGAGCTAAAAGGACCAACAGGAGCTTTGAGATTTGAGCCAACCTTACGCCGATACACCTTATGATTGACGGACTTAACGCTGATCGCTCTGACGACTGGTTGACGCTCTGACGCATCTTTACTTTTGTCAGCGAGTCAGACAACAGTTGCTTCTGCAATAGCCCATGGTAATCCAAATTGTGTAAGGGAGAAGTAGGAAAATAGACGCCGAGCTCCTTAAAGCTAGCTGTGGATGCGGAATTGACCCTTCGATGAACAAGAAAGTAGGATAATTATTATTTTTCACGAAAGATACTGGAAATATACATACAGTCACACCTCTCTCCCAGTGAGGTAGGCAGAGACTACAGTTTTTCACTTGTTACGGGCCTGGGCCCTGATTCTGCTATTATTTTGTTCATAGCAAAACCACTGCGGTACCGCAGACACTTTAACCAATGCTATTTAACTATAGACTTTACTCTCATACTTTAAAAGTGTAAAATTAAATGACAATCTTGTAGAGTGAATGAAAAATGTTTTATACTCTTTGTCTTTTCATTTTGGACCTTAAAACTCAGTCGTAAAGTCCAAAAAGTGATGACATTTTAATGCAATGTCATAGGTATGACTATGGTTTTGTTATGTCATAAAATTAGCAGAATTGGGGGCCTGGTATACTTTACTCGCTTCTTTTACTTTCATAATTGTTTTCATACTTGCTCGTTCGGTACTGAATATACACACATAAAACATAGTAAAATATCAAATCATTACGTCAAAAAAAAACAGAAAATTTAAATCAAATATGCACAAAATTGCTCTTAATGGCTTCATTGATAGTTAAATAAAATAAACCATCTATGGAGGACAGAATTGACCGTCATATTTGCGGTACGCCACATTTAGTTTCACAATTTTAAATAAAAAAGCTTGTAGCAGTAGTAAAATACATGATAGAAATTATAATTCTTTTCACACAACATGGGTGCGGTGAAATACTAAAACAATTAAATCAGGGATCGCAAAAAATAAACCAGATTGTAAAGAGTAATGGAATCTGGTTTAATTTGAACTCTATATTTGTAGGTACACCATTCTGATATACATATCTCTATCGCCCATATATATGGCGATAGTGAAATAGATTTTGTTTAATTTTAAAATATTTCCATGACCGTGTTTTACTATTTATAATCATTAACGCTGGAAATTTCACTACATAAATACCCCACTTTTCAGGGTTAATGGGTGCTAAGCTAACAATGTCCCTATTAGATAGGTAGGTGGTACCCTGCTGATATTTAAACTGTACCTTGTATTCAGATTTTAGCTTCGTAGGCTTTTTAATATTTGTAGTGTTGATATTTCAATCTTTTTCACGAAAACAAAGTATAAGGATTATAGTGTGTTTGTGTATAGTTTAAACTAATTTATTAGCCTTAGGCATATGTACTAGGCTAAAAACAAAGAATAAAAACCAAGAGAAATATTAACATACATACAGACATAGGTAGAGGAAGCAGAAAAGCAGATTGCAACTGGCATAATTGTTAAAACAATTATGAACATAGAAGTTAGTTTAGGTAGTTAAAGTAATAGACCTATATTTTCTTAGGCCAGGCTCGTAAATAGTTAAAAGATGTTATCACTGCCTATTCCAATCAGTATAAGGCGTAACTCTAGGTAAAACATATCACGAATAATATTCCGAAACATATTTCCGGTGAACAGAACATAACATATAGCGTAATCAGATGTATGGAAAAAGTTTTCCGATACCGTGTGCGAGACTCAAGCATTTCATACAGTATTGTTTCTAAGAAACTTGTTCAAATATCACATACTTCAAAATGTCAACATCAGAGTTGCAACGGTCCCTATATTGCTATGAGGGTACTAGCGATAAATAACAGTCCTAACAACAATGTGATCCATTATACCCTTTCCCTGAAAGAGTGTGTTCAAAATCGTTGGAGAAAAACATTTGTTTCTACACCCTTTTACCTTCTATGTATTCGTCCGTTAATCTATTAGAATTATAGTACTGTTCTCTTTTTATTCATCTGAGTCCTATATTGGGTAGTTACAAATCAACTGTTTTTACACCACTTAGGAAGTTAACATACATACACTCTTAAATACTTTAGTGGTAAGTCTGAATATATATATTTAGAGGAATGCCAAGTATAAGGCAGCTTTATTTTTTACCCGACTGCCAACAAGGTTTATGTTTTTCGTGCGTATCTTGTATGTTTGTATGTATGTTTGTAATATTGTTTATTACCTCGTATCTTCTGATCCACCGTACGGATTTCAATTATTCATGTCTTAAATGATAGGTCTTTATTATCTAAATGCTCTTGGGTACATAAAATATGAACAAAAGCTATGCGTTGGGTTATTGACGCCAAAATGTATGTGATAAAAATAAATGTATTTTAAAAATATATAGGTATGCCATGACTAAAAAGTATAAAATAAAATAAATTATTAAAAACAAAACCCCGACCGATGCTAAAAAGATCGAAACAAGCTTTATAGCAGCGGTACGCAATGCAAATCTCAAAACAGATAAAAATTAATAGGTATCGCCTGCTATAAGGCTTGTTTCGATCTTTTTAGCATCAGTCGGGTTTTTTGTTTTTAATAATTTAGTAACGTAACGTTCACATTACATTTTTAGTCGGCAAAAGATATAAGAATACAGTATACATCATCTCATACGACTTTATATTATTACACTTAGGTATACCCTTTGCCGAATGTACATTTAAAAGCTCAATCACTGACGCTAACTATTCGGATCTAGTCCCTAAACAGAGATACCCTATTGCAAACAGGAAAACAAAGGGTAGTAACACAGTCGTAACTGGAATTATAGTATCTTTAAAGTAAATATCCAATCAGAATTGTTGTTGGGCGAGGATAGCCTATAATAATATTGTTAAAAGAGATTACTGTGAGAACATTTTACACACTTTTATACTTATAGTAAAGTTTAGATAGCTCGCTTACTTACTTTTCCATGTTACTTTAAAGGTATCCTCGACTAGGGTAAAACCATGTCGAATATTTAATGAACAATTACGGCCATTTCAATTGATTCATGTTAAGGGCTCCCTCACTTAACATGAACCCGTCGTGTTAACAACTAATAACAAATCGTTTAACAATAAAATGAAACAACTGTCTAAAACACCTATCGATACATTTCAATCGTCACAGTTCATTTCACAAAAATGGCATCATAACCTAAAAGTTATGAAACTCTTAAATACAAACGTTTCAAACATAAAAAAGAAATATACGAAAACATAAACTTTTATTTCAACTTTGTCGAACAAATGCTCGAAATAACAATAAGCGTAAGCCAAATTAAGTGTCATAATAAGCGCGTACATTTCATTTTCCATTTGCGTTCCCGTTCGCAGCCATTTTAAAATCCATTCTTTTAAATTATTGGAATAATTATGATATTCACATATAACATGGGTGTTTAAACGATTCGCTTAATGTGAGATATTATTATTGATCTTTTCAACAGTTGGTGCGCTTTATACATTGCAATTTAAATACTTTTGTAGAAATTTAACGCAGGTTATTTTTTTCTTTTGCTAACTTGGTGTGGGTATTTGTTGCGTTTATCGAAAGCTTCATGATGCTGCTATTCTGAACTATAAATCTCTAATCATAGTGCCGAATTTAATCCAGATTTATTTAATCGTTCTGAATGAGTAACAAATATCCATTGAAACATTTGCATTTGTTGCGTTTATTTAAGTTACAGATATTTAACTTTATTCAATTTATGTCTAAGGGAATAAAAAATAGTAAAAAGTATGCTATAAAATACTATATAATACATACAAAAAGGAAACAAAAAAGGAGTGGAGACTGCTACTTTAGGCATCGAAATACCTCCCCATCGACCTCTACTGGGCACGGTCCCAAAAGCGTGGCGCCACTGTGCCTTTGCTAACATCGTCTCCGTACAAATCAATGTTTTAAAAATATTACGAGAGCTTGCATTAACCAAAACAGTGTGTATAAGTGTATATAATAAACATATAAAGCCGCGCAAAGTGCAATTCCGAACAATTATTGTGTTAAATTAGAAACAAAAACCATACGAAAAATAATTACCTACATAACAGTACCCACGTCAAATAAAAACAAACAAATGTAATTAACAAACTATGTGAGTAGAAATTTTACTGAAGGAGATAATAACAGTTCCAATTTAAGTGAAATAGTGATCTCCTGTTGGTATGGTGAAATAATAATGCATATAAAAATATAACGCAAAGAAAAAGTGTCAAATCATGGTAGTCTAAATTTTGTACAGTAACACCATCTATGATATTTATTAGTAAACAGTATGTGGGGATGAATCGCGGATAGATATCTGCGGAAGACTTGTGGTCAGCAAATTGAACTACTTTATTAACTGTCATCGTGGCTTAACCGGTAGGCGCGCAACTGGCGTCGAAGCGGCTCAAGATCGATCCTGGCTTCTTTGATCACTTTTTGTGTTGTTTTCGGTTAAGTTGACAATTAAAGTTATAATTAACAAAGAATTGAGTAATGGAGGATACCAGTGATAACATCAATATTACACATAGAAGGCCAAGAAATCCAAGCTGCATGAACGCAAGTGATTTTGGGTTTGATATGGATCTATCGTACCAGAGCTTACCAAATCACACTGAGGATGTAACAATGATGACAGAGGAATTACAAAAACTAAAGATTGAATTGCAGGTGGCAAACAATGAGATAGACAGCTTGAATATTGAAAACACTAGCTTGAAAAATGCTTTACAAATATGTGAGAATAAAATAAAACTATATAAATCAATAGGGATAACGAACTATTCACAAAACCAACCAAATACGCCAAATAAATTTTACTCGCCGCAATATCAAAATCGACGTTGCCGTACCAGAAGTATGAGGGCAAGCTCGCCCAAGACCTCATTAATGAGATTTACGCACGTTAAAGACACAGAAAACCGTGAAGTCGAAAACGTCGATACAGTAAAATATATACCAAAAAATGCGACCGATCGGGGTGCAAAGTCCTTAAAAACCAATTCTCTGACTACACGAAGTGGTATATCAATAAAAAGCATGCAACAAAATGATGAATCAGAAACAATCAAATCTGATTTTAAAGTACTACAACAACAAAAACAACAAATTAACATACAAGAACCAAAGCATAAGATTGCAATTTTTGCGGATCAAGCAGGGCATGGAGTGAGAAGAATACTGCAGAATTATGTTGGAGAATCTTTAACAGTGTCGGCAGTAATAAAACGAAATGCACCTATGAGAGAAGTAACGAATTCCTGCACCACTTTGTGCAAAAGCTTTACAAAGTCAGACTTTATTATAATAATCGCGGGTAGCAATGATCATAATCCTCTAGATTTATTAACTTCACTACATTACACCCTCCAAAATCTCAAAAATACAAACGTTTTAGTATGCAAAACTTATTATAATAAATGTTTAAATATACATAAAATAAATAATATGTTGAAATTTGTATGCAATAATAATAATCTCAATTCCATTTATATTTCATTGGATAATCATACTAGAGTTTATAATTATTTTAATATTAAGCAAGCATGTCAACTACTGAATAGAGAAATATTACATATGACTTACAAAATCAACTATCAGAATTATATTATTAAAGGTGATAATTTGATTAATTGCGGTAATTTTAAGGATGTAAGTACGCAAACAAACTTTGACAAGTTAATTGACGCACAAGAGGTTTCTTCGCGTATTTCTAACATGAATTCAGATGGTAGTCAAACGAGCGATGACTTTTTTCGTGTGTAATAGTCGTGTCTCTGAAAATTCCTGTATTTTGCAGTCAAGTCTGGTACTGTCAAGTTTCGCCAAAGTTTCCATATTCCATCAAAATGTATGTGGTATCAGCAATAAAAAACTGGATTTTGAGCAATATGTCGATTGGGTCGATTGACAAACGCCTAGATTACCTATGTATGACGGAACACTTTCTTAGAGGGAATTCAGCAGATGTGTTTCATTTTGATAATTTTAACTTAGCATCATATAACACAAGACCCATAAAGAAGAGAGGGGGGAGTCTAATCTTGGCACACAAAAATAGGAATTTTGAAAATGTGGATGTAATCAACAAACTGTATAAGGTGGAATGTTTTGAAATATGTTGTGTAAAAGACGTGGAGACGGCTTTGTTTATTTGTTGTTGTTATAGAAATCCGGTAGACAGTAATTTTGAAGATTTTGTCAACCGACTTGAAAAGTTGTTGGAACATTTCATAAGCAGGAAGTGTATAGTTATAGGTGATTTCAATGTAGATATCCTTAAGGAAACAAAAAACACAACTCAATTTTTAAGCTTACTAAACTGCTATAATTTTAGACATCTTATAAATACTGTGACCTTTAAAAGAAATAATATTGAGTCATGTATTGATAATATTCTTACAAATATAAGTGATGAATCAGTGGAACGATTCTACGTAGATCATAATGGCTTAGGGGATGGACATGCCGGTCTTTTTTGTGATACAGTTTTGGATAAAGCCTGTACCAATGTAAAACATTCGGAGTATACTATTACTTCGTATAAGCGAATCTTTAACGAGAAATATGATAGGTTGTTCAGGGAGGCAATTACGAATACTATATGGCCCGATATGGGTATAAATACCTTTCTCATGAAACTTGCTACTATCTTTCAAAACTGCTATAAAAAAAAAACAGATTAAGATAAAACCAAATAGAAACAAATCAATAAAATGGCTAACAAAAGGAATTAAAGTTTCCAGTAAAATGAAAAGAGTTATATCTTGCAGCACAAATGAGGTTAGTATTCATAATTATAAAACGAATTACATTCGTATATATAGGAGGGTTCTCAGGCACGCAAAGAGGTTAGCAGTAGAAAAACAATTGAGCAAAGCTAAAAACATAAACAATGAGACATGGAAGCTAGTTAATTTAAAGACCAATAAAGGGAATAACACTGGCAACAGAAATTTAATCTTAAAAGTAGATAACAGCATTATAGACGAACCACAAGAAGTAGCAAATGAGTTCCTAAAAAGTTTTATCTTTAAATCGGAAGTATCGGGTATTACCACTAGTGATAGGGAGGTAGCGATTTTATTACTAAAGAGGTATACTAGAAGCGTGGAGAGCAGTTTAACCCTTGAACCCACAACACCTAGTGAAATTAAAAAAATCGTGGGCAACATGACAAACACAATGTCATCTGGTTATGATGATGTTCCAATCTCAATTTTTAAGAACAACATCCAAGAACTAGCGCTCCCACTTGCATCATTTTTTAATAAGTGTATGATGGAGTCCGTCTTTCCGGAACAGTTAAAAATCGCCAAGGTAGTGCCAATATACAAAAAAGGTAAAAGAACAGATCCGTCGAACTACCGACCAATATCCCTGTTACCAACCATTGCAAAAATCTTTGAAAGGATCATTAAAATTAGGCTTATGGCACACTTGAATTTGCGGGAAGTTATTAATAAAAGACAATTTGGATATCAGAAAGGTGTGGGAACAACAGATGCCATAGATACATTGATAAGTGATGTAGTAAATAACTTGAATGAGAGAATGAAAGTAGCTGGTTTGTTTATTGACCTTAGTTCGGCTTTCGATACAATAGACCATGAATTACTCCTGGTGAAATTGGAACATTATGGTATAAGAGAAAATGCGTTAAAACTCATGAAGTCTTACCTACAAAATAGACAGCTATTTGTTGAAATTAAAAGTGTAAGTGCTGAAGGCCGAGAGACGATATACAAGTCTAAAGTGATTAAGAATAATCGAGGTGTGCCCCAAGGATCTATTTTGGGCCCAATATTATTCATATTAGTAACAAATGACTTATTAAACCTGCTAGAAAAGACGGAGCCAGACGCGAAATCGATAGTGTATGCTGATGATACTAATATTATCACTGCAGCACGAGACATTAAGGCCCTTACAAGTAACATAAATAAAATTTTTGATACCATGAATGAGTGGTTCGTCGCGAATGGATTAACAATAAATAAAAGTAAAACGAATGTCGTATTATTTAGAACTACATCTCGTATGAATGATAAATTGGAGTTTGAATTGGAAGGTAGGAAAATTGACATGGTAGATACAGTCAAATTTCTGGGCGTCACTTTGGACTCACAACTGAATTGGAAAGAAGAGTTAGCAGCTGTTGATTCGTCTATTTCGTCGGCATGTTTTGCACTCCGAACGCTAAGAGATGAAATCAGTGTAAATCGACTTAAACTAGTGTATCACGCCTTGGTGGAATCTAAAATTAGATACAGTATTATGTTTTGGGGAAATAGTTATGAGTGCAATATACAAAGAGCTTTTGTACTACAGAAGCGTGCAATCAGAACCATAGTAAGAATACCTCAACACGAGTCGTGCAAACCTTTTTTTAAAAGAATGGCCATTCTCACGGTTCCTAGTTTATATATATTGGTTCTTTTAACACACTTCTCTAAATATATTCATTTATTTGAAACCGAAGAGGAAAGAACACTACGAGAAATTTCCCGTAAAAATACTATTAAAATTAAAATCTCACCAAAATTGGATATAGCTAAGCACTGTTCTGCATACCAAGCAGTAAAAATATTCAATAAATTGCCAAGACATCTGAAGCAGATTGTCTACAAAACTAAGGTATTTCAATTGAGACTTAAAAGTTTGCTATTAGAAAGATGTTTTTATTCTGTATCTGAGTTCATGTCGATGGATGATGATGCAATTGTTGTGTGAGGAATTTTACTCTTTAATCTCAATGTTTGTTAATGTATTTGATTTTGTTGATCTTTATTGGTATTTGCTTTCTTGGTTACAAGTCTTAAATTGACATTGATTTGTATGTATTATTATGACTGTATATAAATACTGAAGTTTGTGACATTTTTTTTGCTGACGTATAATTTGAATTTTATTTTTTAATTATTGTATCTACTATTGACTTTGTGATGGACATTATGATAATTATTTCGGTGTATTTTCTTTTTATATGTGTCTTTCTTAAATTCTTTAATCTTTATAATTTGATTAATATTTTGTGTATGAATTCAAATATAATGTAAATTGTTATTGAATCAATAAAACAAACAAACAAACAAGCTGATGGCATTACCACGCTGAATAGCGATACTAATTTTTTGAGCGAGGTCAGCCCAATGCCCAAGGCAGAAGGCGTTTAGGCGCTTCGCTATTTCTTTGAATAGCGCGCGCGCGCTTTTGCGCAACGTTTCGACTCCAAACGGCTCAAAAATATAATAACCAGTTCAATTGGTATATTTGCGCCGTTATAGAGTCTCCGCTGATGCAGTAGCAACGCATGCGCAGTCCATCATACTTGGAAGATGGGAAGGCGCCAGGGTGTCGACGCAAGTTGCGTCCCACACCAAAGGCATACCCATCTTCCAAGGAAACAACGACATACCGTCGCATTTATAATACTATTGGCTGTTTTGGATGCCATAACCATGCCATAATATGCCATGCCATAACCACATTTTGGAAACCGTTCTCGCAAATAATGAACATTACCTCTTCTAGGGATAATAAGAAGCCTATGTTATTCCAGACATAACTATTAGGTCCTTACGTATGAAATTGGCGTTTTGTACGGGAGGAATAAAAAGTCGATTTTTTTTTGTTTGTGTTATTATTCTCTTACAGTCTTAAACTTTTCAATACTGTATTCTTTCTTCCTACAGTACCAGGTCCTTTAAATGGGGCGTGAAAATGCATCTGATGCGGCCGTCAAGCTGAGTGCCACCATTGTTAACATGGTACGTGTTTGTAATGGTGACTCTCTTTCCCTCCTCTTTGCCTCCAGCTTACCATCAGGCGAGGAGAAGTCAAGTTGACGGGTCCTACCAAAAAAAATCACCATTAGATTATCTATATTATCAAATTGATTAAAGCTGTTATATCAATAACCACTTTTATTGCCGTATTAAAATTATTGGACGCAAATACATACAATAAATAAATATCGGACTACAGTCATATATTATATCCTCACAATAATTTGACATTTTGCCAAAATATAATATAAAATTGATGAGTTCAACAACAGAGATAAAAGATACATAATTTTTAAGCTGACAATAACACATGATTTTGTCCGCACGAGCAATAAAATTGTGAAGGCAAATTAAAAGGTCATAATACGGTAGTGATATCGATTTATGGTAAAATATCAATTGACAGTTCCCGCTGGCTTGCTCGTGAAGGGGAAGCAGGGCCTATCTGAAATTCAGCATCTGAAATTTAGTAACTGAAATTCAGTACCTTTATATGACATCAGTATCTGCATTCAGAACGCTCAAAATTACTGTGGTCTTTCTATAAGAGGTAAGTTTTTTTTACTGGCTTCTTTTTGAAATTTTTTGGAATAACGTGGAATACTGATACCGGTTCCCCTGATTATTTTCGGAATACTGCTCGGTATAATAGTAGCGTATATATTTGTCATATAACCGATTGAAGTGTAGGTACCTTTGAAGTGCGGCGCTAGAGCATTTGATTGCTATGTCGGAGCTCATAGGTTCGATTAACGCTTACTACTATTTGTAGTATATCTTAGTATTGTGTTCAGATTGCTTTCATGGCCTCCTCTTCATCGTCCGGGGCTACTTTTCTGCCTTGAAATGCCACTGTAATTCGTTTAAGATTATATATTTGAAGATATGGAAAGAACTGCAGTAAATAGTTAGGTTCCTTATTTCATATTTACGTTAAACACATACTTTATTGAAATACCATGAATTGTAATGGGTTTCATTCATCATATCTTTCCTTCTTCTTTTGTCTTCATTATGAAGGATACCGTCTAAAATTTGATTCAAAAGCTCTTTCACTATATCAAAGTCGCTGAAGCGCTCCAGAAAAGTGTAATGAAGTGTTCAATCCTAAGGATTGAAATTGGTAATATAATTTGTGAGGCTACGGTGTATAGTGCAGGGATTGAAAATTGCTATGGAATATGTTATAGTCTACAGGGCTATGTTTTGATTCATATAGCGATTATTTTATTTTCATTGATGAAATTAGTCCTTAGTTGATTTTTTTTTAATTAAACTATTTGTATGTAGTTAATCATTGGACAAAAATAATTGATTAACTGTAAAAAATAGCCAAGTCACGTAACTATTACATTAAACATCTACAACCCGTTTTTCATTTAGACGTGACGTTGAGTAACGAGTGACTACTTAAATGACATACAGATCCGTTCCCAGGATACAAAATAAAAAAATAGGTTTTCTAAGAATTGTGAGATGTTTTTATCATGTTCGTATGTCGTATTTCATATAAAATACCGTTGGTTTTCAATTTAATTCTGTACTTTGAAGTGATATGTCTGACGCAGAAAATATGTATTCAAAGATCAATTGTCACGTTTGAGGGTTTTGCCAGAGTTACAGATTACCTAATCTTCAGTACTTCAGTTCTTCCGTGATCATGGCACTTGCAACAGTGCCGAAATATCGGAAACACAATAAATCATTACATGGTAAATATCCCGAAAAACTTTAATAATAGTATAAACAACCATGATAGTTTAAATACCGATACCTATAAATGAGTCTAACACCATATGTTTAAGTAATGAGATCATTTATAATTTCTAAAGTGAAGTAACTTATTTAATATGCAAATGGTTGCACTTTCCGAAATATCAGTTTTAAAATTGTTTCTGATCCGCATGTAATTTACTTTTTAATTAAGTATTTTTCACATTAGTGAAAGTCCAATGATAAAATGCTCCCTTTTTTTACGTGCGAGAAATCCCCATGGACACCCCTCCCCCTTCCCCCTCCGAGGTTATGTCGGACAAATCGCACGCCGTCTGTGGGTCGTTGTGCTATGCCGAAGGTGTGGTTGTCATCGACATATTCCTTGCACTTGTCTATAGGGAGGCGCGCATCGCACCACGCGCGCCGTCGCCATGGCATGCTTCTGTTAGGGTGACAGGCGGCTCCACCCGTTATGCTCAGCCCCGCGCTCATGGGGGAGGAGGTCGTTCTGCGCCCTTCGACGCCCGAGCCGCCTACGCACGCGGGCAGTGATGGCCGTAAGTCTGTACCGCCCACGCATCCGCGCAGCGGACCATCGCCGTGAACAAGGTGGAGAGCATGAGTACTCTCACCCCTAGGGCCATTACCAGTTCACGCCTCGCCGTCTCCCGCGCCTCGGCGTCACCCATGAATAAAATGGGACCTAAATCTCTTTAATATTATTATTTATTATTATTTTATATTTATTATATTGCAACTTGCCAAATATTAGGGGTTAAAGTATGAAATTGCCGATTTGTACTGACAAATTGAAATTCGTTTTTTTTTAATTTAACGTATTTATTTAATCAAAATAATTACCATTATTATCTATACATTGCTGCCATCTAGTAGGAAGGTCATTTATGCCTTTGCGATAGAACTCTGGTGATCTAGATTCGACAAACTGTGTGAAAGCATTTTGTACTGCCTCCTGAGAAGAAAACTTTTTATCACATAGAAAATTGTCCAAATCACGAAAAAAATGGTAGTCTGTTGGAGCAAGGTCTGGCGAATACGGAGGGTGACGGATAGTTTCTAATTGCAGTTCCTGTAGAGTTAAAACGGTTTCTCGTGCTGTATGAGGTCTCGCGTTATCATGGAGCAATAATGGTGAAGATCGATTCTTGAGTCGGGGCTGTTTCACTGCTAGTTTTGCTATCATTGTTCGGAGTTCGGCACAGTAGACATCTGCCGTTATTGCTTGACCAGATCGTAGAAAGCTATAGTGAATAACACCATGCTGAGACCACCAAACAGTTACCATTACCTTTTTATTGGTAAGCTTTGCTTTAGGACACTGTTGTGGAGTTTCACCTGGGGTCAGCCATTGCATTTTTCGCTTACGGCTATCGTAAAGAATCCACTTTTCATCACATGTCACAATTCGATCCAATATTCCTTCATTTCTGTATCGATTCAACAAGGCAACACAAGTTTCAACACGCATTTCTTTCTGCAGATCAGTCAAATCATGAGGTACCCATTTTTCACATTTTTTTATTTTATTGATTTGACGCAAATGAGTCAATATTGTTGGTAAGGTAACGTTAAACCATGCAGCTAATTCCTGGGTAGTTTGGCTCGGATCGGCTTCCACCATGTCTTTCAATTCATTGTTATTCACCTGTGTGGACGGCCTTCCTCGTGGTTCGTTCTTCAAATCAAAGTTTCCATCACGAAAGCGTTTAAACTAAAATCGCACGGTGCGTTCATTAGCAGTCCCCTCTCTAAACGCAACATTGATATTGCGAGCTGTTTCTGCCGCGTTAGTTCCGCGTCGGAACTCGTATTCAAAAATCACTCGAATTTTCGAAGTATCCATCTTTCTTGTCTAAGCTGAATAAAAAAAACAACTGAAAGTCGATAATCGAATGTTGCACATTTTTAAATGAAGAACTACATAGGTACCATGTGGAAAAAGTTTCACTCAAAAATCTCAAACCATGAAGGTTCTATGTCAATTCGAAGTACCTATTACAATGAAACGGCAATTCCATACTTTAACCCCTATTATTACGTTATGGTAAAAGTGTGTAAAGTTGGTGATTACCGCTGAGGGGCTATTGAGACTCGAGCCGTTAGGTGAGGGTCTTAAGCGAGCCGAGGGTGGTAATCAACAATACACACGTGTATCACACGACGTTTTCAATACACTTTGTAAATAAAAAAACTAAAAAATCATTTTATCTACTCTCAAACTGAAACGTAAACATTAAAAAATTTAAGACTTAACTAGTATTTAGTCTTAAATATTTTTTAATTCTTTTATTGCTAATACATTATAAAAGTTCAGTTGATTTTTTAAATATACTATGTATAATATCTGTTATTTTACGCAAATTACGTTAATTATTTTATGAGATTTGAAAAATTACTTGATGTATGAAACTGTTAATAATTTGGTCTCAGAAAACTGTTTTTTTTCACTCACGTTCGTATTTAAATACCTTTTTCTTAAACTATTTAGAGAAACAATTCGTAAATGTACAGTTATTAAAATTATAATTGACTGTTTTTGATGACATAGGTTTATTTATTAACACGTAAAAGTTGAAATTATCTACAAAGTTGCATGAAATGAGCAAGCAATAGGTATGTTATTTTTTAATATCTTTTATTAAGAAACATTTTAAGAATAAAGCAACTTAACCAGTTATATTTGTAAAATCTTTAACTCATTTATGAAATGATCGCAACGGAAAAGTCACAGCTTGATAACAAGTGTCGTTATGTGCCTGATTTCAGTGAAATTTAGAGCCACTTTATGAGCAAGGGTGTTGAAAAACTAAGTTGACTAGTCAACTACCCAATAATTTTGAAGCATCATAACTTATAAATCATTCGATAAACACATAAGTAAAAGGCAGTAGTATTTATTATCTATGCTAATAATGTTATCTTAACAACTGACGCATTAACAAAATACTAAAATAACACTTTAATCCACCAGCAATAAAAACAAAGCATAGGTACACATCAGCTTAGTACCTCTAGCTTCAGTCTCGTCCATCTCCTAACGAGTGCCACTTGTTATGAGCTCGTCCTGGAAGTAAAATATGCATAGAACTTAACTGGTGTTCCTCGTTAATCATGTTACTAACTTTAAGTAAGTATATCACGTACAAAATTAACTGATGCCTACGTAAAATACAAAGTGGAACGATAACACGCCCCTACCAAAAGCTTTGAATGTTTCACATTAGCTTTCACGCATGTAAGACTTTAAGGGTATTTGAGTTTATGGTGGCTTATTAAACAAAGAAGGTACCTTCTTAGCGTTTTCTTCGCTTTATCTTTTATGTACCGTATCACTCTGAGCTCAGTCTTCTTGTAAAGCAGTGTTTCCCAAACATTGTTCTGCCATGGCCTGGTAATTTTCACACCCATTTTGGTGACCCACTGAATACTTTTAACCTAAGCCGATTCCATTAATATTACACATTTATTAATAGCAGATATTTTTTTTTTAAAACTAGGTACATACAATATTTTGTTATCATCTATTTATTGGTCACTAAATTCTAGTGCGAAGTATGGAGATGTTGCTTATTTTTTACCAAAGAATTCAAGTTTGCGGAAAATAATGAAAGTTTTATCCTTAGGTCACTTCCAAGTTGGTTTCTACATTTATTTTTAAGGTAAACTAGTGTGAAAAACCCAGCTTCATTTAAATTAATATGCGAACAATGCGTCGATCGATAGTAGGTAATATTTAAAAAAAGAGGGGGGAAAGGGTGCGACCCTGTATTTTATTTTGATATCCCGGTATTGGGTCACGACCCGGCAAATGGGAAAAGCTGCACTAGAGGTAGCAACTACCGATAGTTGGACTTCTGTTCTTCAGTGAATATTAGGTGTTGATTATGCAGAAAAGGTAAGGCAAATGCCAGTGAAAGGCGAGCGAGATCGCGGGGCAAAATCACTTCGTTACTTGATTATCCTCTTGCCTTTTGTGTAAAATTCACTTCTTAGGATGACTCTTCATAATAGTGTAAGATGATCGCGTCAATTGTGTGTTAACACTATTTAATAGTGTACAGGTACTTGTAATATCCTCGCTTAAGGTTTTCAACCCGTATAATCTAAGAAACTCATATAATGCAACCTAAAAAGCTTTTTACCCGACTGCCAAGAAGGGTTATGTTTTTCGCGCGTATCTTGTATGTTAGTAATATTCTTTTCACTTCTCATGCTCTTAAAATGTTACTTTAGTCCCTGCATAACGGGACTAAAGTTCCTTTTTAATCTCTAGGGACTAAAGTAATATTTTTTTTAATTTACTTTGATAACTCCTAAACAGCCAATCGGGCATTTTTTTTATTACGTGTCCAGGTTACAAAATGGAATGAAAGAATAAAAAAAATTGGTAATGCATAACAAAATTTATAGAATGATTCGCTATTCTTGACAGTGTATTAAAATAGCTACAGGTACTCTATAAATATACACGTTTGGAAAATAATAATACTTTCTTTGGACACGAGAGTGGTTTAGACATCCACTTTGTAACTTTTAAAAGTAAAATTAATAAATAAGATACTATATTCTTAATGAAATATTATTGTTTATTTGGTTATAAATATAATATTCTTTAAAATAATATTACAGCATAAGTAAGATAAGCCATATATTTTTGGTATTTTGTAATAATGTAACCATTTTGTAACTATTTGGTAATTTTGCCAACTTAACTTCCGATTTATATCGTGTAACAACCATCTAAAGATGTTAATTTATGTTATTTAGTTCATTCTTTTTTTATAATTCAACGTAAAGTAAAATAAAATAAGGTATTCACTTTCAAAATCAGTTAAATTTAAAGAATTGGTAACAGTAAAACATAAGACAATTACAAAATGGAAAGCTTCAGTTACAAAATTGAAAAGGTAAAGCTTAGTTTACCCTGATAAAAAAATACTGCAAATCAGTACTGAAATAGGAAGGGATAAACCATGAACGACGGTAATTTATAAAAGAAAATGAAACTATGCTATTTTAGTAATCGACGCCTTTTATTTCTATTCAGCCTTTTAATTCAGTTCAGTCTCAAAAAATAAATCTATGTGAAAACTGCCTTAAGGTATTCAATCTAAAATTATGTTATAACAATTACATAAATATTACTATTGAATCAAACATACTTAAGAAACAATACTAACTAAAAAACAATTAAGCACAAATGACCCGTATGATCAAATGATAAAATTCTGAAGAAATAATTTAATCAATCATAATAATATCAGCTTAAAGATGAATAGATCTTTAAATCTATCATACAGGAGAATAATACTCGTTAATACCATGCAAACGATTCCTAACTCGATGTGGTTGAGTCGTTTTATTGAGTAGTTTTTATAGCTACCTTTCTCCACCAGCATCAGATTAGCTCCATGTTATCATAATATTATATTGTCACGTGGCATGCCAAACTTCAGCTCAATTGGATAATCAGAAGTGGTCGAAAAATGAATTGCAAGACTTCAGCAAAGTAACAATATGAATATTGCGAGTTAAATAAAAGCGTCTAGAAATACCAACACTTTATAAATTATTAATTAATTTAAAGAACATAATAAGAGCCCCAAGTACAGTTACTCAAGTAACCGACAATAATTATTGTACTAAAATAATTATTGTTACAAGATACCATCATATATCCACTAAAACGAAAAGTAAACACATACCTGCATGCATTTGTACTCGCCTTTATATTTCCATTTTGTAACATTTTTATTCCACGCTATATGTAACCAAACAAAATGGAAGTAACGCATCTCCAATCGCCGACCTAAGATTGCTTGTAAATGAACTTTAATTAAGATGAAACACAAAGCAACTATTTTAATAGTTTATAATGCGTTTGTAGTTTATCATTATTATATTTCTATAAACAAAAAACCAAACTTACCAGTAAAAATTACAATTACAAAGTGGATGAAAAATCCGGCAAGGTAACGCTCAACAAGTTTCGACACGAAATACGTCAAAGTGGTCATTCTCTGACTGTTTTACAAAATGGCGAAGTCTTGAGTATTGTTACCAGGGAAGAAATTTGTAGCCAGTGGTATATTTTTTGGCGACAAAGTCTATCAAATTACGGTTACAAAGTGGAATTCCATGCACGGCCGGAATTGTGAGACTTAATATAATGTTACGAAAGATAGTTTATTTTATTAAAGTAGTGTTATTTTATGTTTACTTCTGATAATATTATCATTTTTCGATACCATTCATTCTTCTTTACCCTTGCCACTGAAGGAAATTCATGAATAAATTTAACTCGAAACTAGGCCGGTCAATGTGGGACATAGTAAAATCATGGGTATTCAAAATTATATTTAGTATAATTTCATATTCATCAATAAATTATTCGCATAATTTGATGTGTTTCGGATACATTAAATATTAAATATTTTTACTATCGCCACATCATAATAAATTTTCTTTCATTTCTCCATAAAATTAATGGTAAACTTCTGGGACATGCTCATTTAGAGTATGGTCGTGTAAAAAAAAAAATGCCCAATCACGGTGTTTGTGAATGGGAGGATTATCACCTTTTTAGTGATTGTGTATAGAAATAACCTCAAAATGACATTTAAAAAAATCAAAAAATCCCATTTAGTTTCGTGAACCACGATTAATAATATTAATTTAATTAATTATTATATAAGTATTAAGGATAAGTTCATTTTATTATCCATTTCCAATTAGTTTTAAATTATTTTTGAAGTTTGAATCTGTTGGCTAAATATATATGCAAGCATATAAACCGTACGTCGCTTAACAACAAAAAAAACCGCGGGACAAAAATCTTTGCAATTTGAATTTTGTATAGATTATTCGTAATAAGCTTGCGTTGTAATCACCAATTACTTACACCAATTAATTTTGCAACTTAGAAACTTTGTTATTATAAATAAATAAAAATAAATAAATATGCCACAACATTTCACACAACGCTATCTAGATCCATGGTAAGCATAGCTTTACTACCTTGTATTATGGAATCTAGAATACGGATAAACACACTTAAATAAATTTTTTTGTGAATGCATACATATTATACATAGAAACATGGATATGGGTATTTGCATTGGTCTGCATCTGGGACCAATGCAAATACCCATATCCATGCATACAAATATTTGCACTCAGCGGGGATCGAAACCGCGCCTCCTGCGTAGCGACCGCGTTCACTTCCGCCTCGCCACGGAGGCTTTACCCCGTTATCGATATGATAAATTAATATATTTAGGTTGAAAAAGATATTTGCCTATTTCTTTTTTTTTTTTTAATATAATTTTGTATAAAACGTCGCTTTTTTTTCCTCGCATTTAAAGTGAAAAGTAGAGTGTTTAACGTGGGACTAAACAACCATAATGACACTCGAATAATTAGCCACCCTCGCTTCGCTCGGGTGGCTAAAACATCTCGTGTCATTATGGCTTGTTTTAGTCCCTTGTTGAACAATCTACTATTATTACATCATTTCTTCTGAACCACCGTACGGATTTCAATGATTCATGTCTCAAATGAAAAGTATTTATTGCACAAATTTGTAGTGATGGGACTCAGGAAAAACTAGACTGCACTAAAACGTTCAATTTGGTTTTATTAAACTTAAAACACCTTATTTTATCTAAACATCTTCGATACAACTTTCACGCGTCTTGCCATCTTTTCATCTCCCCGTTCGTCCTTTGTCTGTTACGCACACTTGGAAAAGAAAAATACTACATCTATGCGCACACTGCTATCCTCTCTTTTACTCATTCGCTGCGTTCGGATACGCATTCAAAACTATCAATCCCACATTAAGTGTTCTTGGGAACATAAAATATGAATAAAAGTTATATATTGGTATTTTGGCGCAAAAATGTATGGGGATAAAATTCACTCAAATTTATCGAGTGAGGTGTCTTAATGTAGGAAATTAAAAGGCAATCACAAAAATATATACGTCATAACTAAAAAGTATGAAATAAAATAAATTATTGAACATAAAAAAACTCGACTGAGGTTGAAAATATTGAAACAAACTTTTTAAGTTATATAGTGCAGTTTAAGCAAATTGCTTCTTCTCTACTTTTAAGAAAGAAATTTTCGTCTTGCCAACAAAGAATATTCCGATGAAGACTACTCGAGCAGAATTTCAATCGTCCCATATCGTAGTATGGTACTCAGGTCTGAATCTCGATTCAGACCTGAGTACCATACCATTCTCGATTTATCTAATGATATAGGATAGACAATCTTCCAAATCTGCCATTCTGACTAAACTATCTGTCCTCAGATTGAGATTCAGAACTTAAGCATCATCAACGCTTTCAAGTTGTGATACCTTTTCAGAACATCTTTATTATTATCTCTAGGATCCCTATTAAATAAGTTCTGCGCCTAACTAAATCAATCAATCAATCAATTAACCCACTGCAGTCCACTGCTGGACATAAGCCTCTCCCAATATGCACCATTTCGTACGATCCTCCGCCTTTCGCATCCAGTCCGTGCCAGCCACCTTTTTCAGGTCGTCGGTCATCGCCTAACTAAAATATAACATTAAATATGACTTATAACCTGTTTACATAAAATATTTGATAAATACTGCGGGTTTGCTGATAAAATGGTCGGTCTTATAGCGCATTTGTTATGGCATTATACTGTACGATCATTATAAGGGTTTATAGGGAAGGTCATATATGAGAAATGATAAAACGGCGGTGAAAGCGTTTTTGGTTGTAGAACTTAATATTAGGCATGCTCCCTTGCCTTTATTATAATTTCTAAACAATGGTCCTAATGATCTGCGATTATAGTTTACATGTTTGTTTATTGCTTGTACTTTAGATGTAATAACCATTTATTAGCTGTTAGATCTGTTAAAGTGAATTAAATAAAAGTGAAGTACTGTGAAATCTCAAAGAATCAAAAAAACAATATCATTTATTTAGTTTAGTCACATATAGAGGACGTACGAATGTCAAAATTTATGTTAACAAATATTAAATAAAGATAAATCTTATAATAAAATTCTCGTGTCACAGTGTCAGTAATCAAACTTCTCCGAAAAGGCTTGGACTACTTTTAATGTATATTTTTTTTGTGTATACTTAGTTATATGGTAGGTCTGAGAATACATTGGACATAATAAATAACAGTATTTAAATCAAGTAGATAAGCCTTCGGAAACTTGGCACTGATACCCATTTGAAAGATATGTTGATAACAGTACCAGGGTCGCGAGTGTAATATTATAATGTAGCTGCTTTACAGTTGAACCTTTATATTATATCACGTATATCAGTTTATTTTCGATTGCTGTACAAGCTCTTTTTACTCCAACCAATCATGATTATATGCTTATACTTTGGAGAGGTCCACTGTCTGATCTCCTACCCCTCCCAATCCTCAAAGGAAAGCCTGGAGGAAGAGTACGGACTTGCAGGTAAGGTTGGCTTGGGACCCGAACATTTATTGGGTTTTTAAGCTATCAAACTCACATTACTATTAGAGGTATAGGGATGTTCCAAACAAAATTGAGAGTAGATACAGGAAGCATCGTGTGTCGTGCACGTGATCGAGATTAAGTACGAGTTTGTAGTGAAAGTGAAACCAGTGGAAGGGCCGATACGCGTAGAAAGAGAACTCGAAAGATATAGATCACTATAATTTACTCTTAAATGTTTTTCATTAGTTACCGCCAATGCTCCCGTTCCTCCGGTATCATGGTGCATGCCACAGCACCGAAATATCGGATACTCAAAACAATAGAACATGGTAACTACCCTGATACCTCTAATAATAATATATTACATTGGATTACTTTTTATATAGGTAATACGCCCACTTATTTGCTGACCAGGGTCGAAAGAAGAGAAGAACCCCATTACATGCTGTCTAAGAGTAGATATTTCTTCTATCAGTACAATAAAGTAATCGAGAACAAGAGCGTAATTAAGCTTTTACAATTTCAGGACTGCTCCGA
This sequence comes from Eilema caniola, assembly GCA_949126895.1. Taxonomy (NCBI): domain Eukaryota; kingdom Metazoa; phylum Arthropoda; class Insecta; order Lepidoptera; family Erebidae; genus Eilema; species Eilema caniola. The sequence goes on along the minus strand of OX421479.1, from coordinate 9,772,073 downwards.
ATCGATTCTGAACTAGATAATAAAAATCGTGATAAGAATAAAATATCTGATTAAAATCATTCGTTATGCTAATGTTGTCAGATTAAAAATCCCTTTTGCCATTTTCGAGGTGGGCATTTCAATTAACTTTTTCCTGCTGTCGTAAGAAATAATATGATGGACGAGTTAGAACCTTTTTTCGCTAAAATGTTGGAAACTTCTACGAAATTTGGTTGAAGTTTCCAAGATTTTCATGAAACTTTCGAGTGTTCGTTTTATTATCCAATCATGTTAAACGCGGTGTCAATGAAAATTTTTGATGGAAAGTTTCCCTTTTATTGTTTGTAATTCATGTTTTTATTATGAAATTGTCATACAATAACAGTATCATATTTGATTGTAAATATTGTATAAATTAATTAAATGAATTCGTAAGCATAATTCGTTTATTGCACATATATATGACGGGAAATCAGGAAGCCGGGCTGTTGGTCCTGACTGGTGATTCGTGACCTCATCAGCACGGGAATTCATAGCGAGCGGCAAACTTCAAGACAATGTTGAAATGAATACACTAACGCGTTGGCTATCACTATTTTAATTATACAAAGGCTTAAAGTACTCAAACAAACAAGGATTTGCAGAGATTATTTTCGATTTAGAGCCAATGGTTTTGCAAAGAGACCATTCCGTGCAACGTCTGTCAACCACCGAAACAAAAACCAGTGACACCACGTTCGCCCGTCATGGCTCACGCAACTCCATTCGGGGTTACCCGCTCTTAATCGATTAATTCATAAAGAATAACAAAACAAATTAAAACTCTCAAAATGAACTAATTTTCGGTATTAAATAATATCTCGCGCCGTTACGGCCGTCCTGCATCCTCACACGTCCTCGGGTGAATAGTTTATCTCATCAGCCATCAGTCATCATCTGTGGACAATCGTAAAGCTACTCAAACAAACAGCTTAACGTTCGGTCATTCTGACCGTTTTGAATTAAACACCACAATATCATCATCAATAAAACAATCAATTATCACATGACCACACAGGTTACTACCACACAGGCTGGATCCACTTAGGCCAGTACCATACTGGTCGGTGCTGTACCGGTTATTGCCATACTATATTGCCACACAGGCCATTACCACCCAGACCATTACCACACAGGCCATTACCACACAGGCCATTACTACACAGGCTATTGCCACACAGGCTGGCGCCACACAGGCTGGCGCCACACAGGCTGGCGCCACACAGGATGGTGCCACACAGGCTATTGCCACACAGGCTACTGCCACACAGGCTATTGCCACACAGGCTATTGCCACACAGGCTGGTGCCACACAGGCTAATGCCACACAGGCTAGTGCCACACAGGCTAGTGCCACACAGGCTAGTGCCACACAGGCAAGTGCCACACAGGCTTTTGTCACCAATAGTTAATATAAGCAAAGGCATTCACACACACTTCACAGTAAACAAGTAAATTCAGCAACACAACTCACCTGCGCCGTTATCGGCACATTCTGACTCTATACTATTAGTAGGTGTCTCCAAACCTTCATTCAACTCCAATGGAACGTAGCATTCTGGCATAGTTCGTATGCGATCATGTGCGTACTTATACGTCCGATTAGAGTCCGATTTGCAAATACCTGTCACTGTCAAGCACCTCAGCCACCAAATAAGGTCCCTTAAATTTGGGTTCTAGCTTTGTTTTATTGCGCTCATGATTTTCTAATAACACATAGTCACCTACTTTAAAATTTCTTACTTTTGCTTTATTTTTGTCAAATCTCGCTTTTTCTACAATGGCGTTTGCCTCAATTTCCTGCGCCGCGCGCTCTCTAACCAAATCTAAGACTAAATCTATCTCGTCTGTATCTAACGTCATAAGCTGTAGCGGTCTAGCAACTTTACCTATGAATAGCTCAAGGGGACTTGCTTTAGTTGTCCGGCTCATTGTGCAATTCATAGCCAGCTGTACTTCTGGTAGTGCAGCTTGCCATGATTTATTGTTGCTTGTTTCTACTGCCGTGAGCATATTCTTTAGTGTGGACATCACGCGTTCTACCTGACCATTAGCGCGACTAGAACCAGCAGCGATGAGATGTAGATTAATCTTATGTGCAGCACAAAAGTCCTTAAATTCTTTCCCAGCAAAACATCTACCTTGGTCGGCAATTACACGCATAGGGGGGCCAAACAGTGACACACTCGACTGCAATGCCTTTATAGCGCTATTAGCGTCAATGTTCATAGTATGATGCAGAAGTACGTATTTCGTAAAAGCATCTACTGACACAAACACGTACTCCTTAGAGTCTCGCTTACCGTTAAGCTTTCCCGTTGCATCCATATGTATGGTATGCCAAGGTACTGTTACTTTCGGTATTGTATGTAATTCTGCTTGAACTTTCCCAGAATGAGATTTGGACACTCTACATGTGATGCAATTTTCAACAAACTTCCTGACATATTTATTCATGTTAGGGAACCAATAATGACAATACGTTTTTTCTAATGTTTTCGCCCACCCTAAATGCATTATGCTTTCATGAACATGATTTATGATCGACCACTGAAACGCTTTTGGTACTATGGGTAACCAAATACTTCTGCTGTTACGCTCTATCTTTCTATGCAGAACCCCTCGTCTAATTTCGTAAGTCCTAGCAAGGTCAACGTCAAGCTCATTATGCTGAAGTTTAGCTATTATGGAATTTATTTCGTTATCCTTTTCCTGCTCAGCTTGTAACCACGTATCAGAGATTTCAGTGAAATTGACTCGCTTTTGCTCTACTTTTGGTACCGATCGTTGGTCAGCAGCTAAGGGTAAGGGATTTCGTGATAGAAAATCAACGTGTCCCATATTTTTACCTTGACGGTGTTCAATATCAAACTCAAAAGTTTGCAGAAAGCATCACCATCTATGCACTCGCGCAGTAAGATCTACTTTTGACTTAGACGCTTTGACTGCATTGCAATCAGTCACTACCGTAAATTTTCGCCCATGCAGATAATGGCGAAAATGTTTCACAGCATTAACTACTGCGAGCGTCTCTAACTCGTAAGAGTGATACCTGGACTCAGCGCTAGAGGTTCGACGGCTGTAGTATTCAATCACGTGTAGTTTACATTCAATTTTCTGCATTAATATAGCACCATAACCTTCAGCGCTGGCGTCAGTGTGCAATTCTGTCTGCTTAGTAGGATCAAAAATAGTTAAAACTGGTGTATCTGTAAGTAAGTTAATGATTTCCTGTCTAATAACTTCAAGTGCTGGAGTCCAACTAACTTTTCCTTTACCGGATGTGAGTCGGTAAAGGGGGACAGTTTTCTGTGAGAAACCTTGAATAAACTGTCTGAAGTAAGAAGCCAATCCTATAAATTGTCGTAACTGTGTTACCGTCTCAGGCGGTGGAAGCTCTGTCAAAGCTCTGATTTTGCGTGGCTTTGGTCTGATTTTACCAGCTGACACGTGATAACCTAAAAATTCAATCTCTGTTTTCAAAAAGGCACACTTACGAAGATTCAGTGAAAAACCGGCATTTGTCAAAGCTTCCAAAACCTGATGTAAGCGATCTAAGCCTTCTGCAATAGTTTCTGAGGGGATTATGACGTCATCTATATAGACTACGGCAAATGACTCAGTTAAGGGTCCTAGGGCCTTATTTATGGCACGTTGATACACAGAAGGGCCATTACGAACACCAAACGGCATGGTCAGATATTCGAACTGCCCGTCCGGCGTTACAAAAGCTGTACGCTCTATGGACTCTTCTTGAATCGGTATCTGATGATAGCCACTAGCCATATCAAGCGAGGTAAAGTAATTTGCCCCTACCAAACGTCCTATCTGATCAGAAATTAGCGGCAATGGGTAACGGTCGGGTACTGTATTGCTATTCAATTCTCGGTAGTCGACGCAAAGACGATCAGTTCCGTCTTTCTTTTTAACTAGTAATATTGGCGACGCAAAGGGTGAACAACTCTCCCGAATGATAGAGGCTTCTAGAAGTTCTTTGATTTTAGTACGTACTGCTGCTCTCTCTTCGGGGCTTAAACGATAGGGCCGCCGTTGTACTGTGCGGTTTGGATCAGCTAATCGAATCTCTAACTGCCCCGTCGTTACTCTACTCGTCGGCGTGCCTTCCATAAAAAAATCCGATCTACTTTCGAGCAATGAAACTAATTGAAGCTTATACTCAGTGGGAATATCAGTGTTAATATTGTTAAAATTACTGATCTTTTTGCCTACATCGCAAGCTAAAACTGTCCTAATTTTCCTCAAAACAAGTTGGCTTTCGCCAACTTCAACAGAAAATCCCATTGATAGCAAGTCCCTTCCAATCATAATCGAATCAGTGATACAATAGTCTGGCACGACATGTAATAATAACTGCATTGCGTATCCCTGTATAGTTACAGTTGTCAATATTTGAACATTGCACTTAACGTTTGATTGACCTATACCTATTAATGTCACCAAGGTATGATGACGCTTGCCTGAGAGCCTATTTGCTAAGTTTTCTTTTACCAGAGAGCACTGAGCGCCGGAATCAAAACAACCGGATTCAATTGCTAGGTAATCAGTGGCTGGTTTCACAGTGCAGGCATTCACCCGGTGCTCTACTTTGCCGCTGCTAGGCTTGGTATCCTTTTTCGGGCAGCGAGTGGCGATGTGACCTGGTTCGTTGCAGTAGTAGCACGTAGGCAATGATGTTTTGTTTGGTACGCTGCTGTCCTGGGTATCTTGCTGTTTGTTTGCTGAAAACTGAGGTTTGGAATTAGTGTTGGTATTACGCAATTCTTTGGAGAGGCATTCGTTTGCCACGTGGCCTAGTCTGCCGCAATTGTAACACTTCTTCGGTTCATATCGCGGCTTCTTAGCGTCACTGTAATTATTAGACTTTTCTGGCATCAGATGTCCTCTTTTTCGATAGGTACACGCCATCAATTCTTGTTGCAATTTCACTCTAGTATCAATTTTTTCAGTGTATGCTAGTCTTTGCAGACGTGGTTCGATCTTCACTGCGTGAGCACAGCAATTGCAATTTGTTCGGTCGATAAAGAATGCCATTGGTTCATTATTGTACTCAGGAATCGAGTAGCATAGGCCGACATGCACTCTCCTTCTCTTGGGCTTTCATTAAAGAGTCTACACAATGTGGCAGCTGGAGTCTCGACGACGACAAATCGAGCAAGAAATAACTCTTTTAACTGAGGCCAGGTTATACCAGCAAAACTATTTTGAGACAACCACGTAGCTGCCGCACCCTTAAGCGCTTTGCTCATGGCGATAATCAGAGTACCACTGGATAATTGTTTGTCTTGCATGCATAAGTCTACAGTATTACACCACGACCTGGCATCGGCATCTCGAGAATCAGGATGGAATTCGGGGAATGCTAATTTTGAATCGCCCGTGTTTGTATCCTTTATAGCACGAATTAATTCCATCATGCTACGTTGTTGCATTTCAAACAACGTTTTCCAACGGTCGGATTCACTATTAAGGTTAGTACCAATACTCTGACCTGTTTCACATTCCTGGGAAGTCCCTGGTAATCCCACTTATGATGACGGGAAATCAGGAAGCCGGGGTGTTGGTCCTGACTGGTGATTCGTGACCTCATCAGCACGGGAATTCATAGCGAGCGGCAAACTTCAAGACAATGTTGAAATGAATACACTAACGCGTTGGCTATCACTATTTTAATTATACAAAGGCTTAAAGTACGAGTACTCAAACAAACAAGGATTTGCAGAGATTATTTTCGATTTAGAGCCAATGGTTTTGCAAAGAGACCATTCCGTGCAACGTCTGTCAACCACCGAAACAAAAACCAGTGACACCACGTTCGCCCGTCATGGCTCACGCAACTCCATTCGGGGTTACCCGCTCTTAATCGATTAATTCATAAAGAATAACAAAACAAATTAAAACTCTCAAAATGAACTAATTTTCGGTATTAAATAATATCTCGCGCCGTTATATATATATATGCAGGCACATGGGGTTTACTTCGGGTCTGGGGCCTCTTAGTAGCCCATTGTAAGCTTGCACTTACAATCCGCGTGGATATGCGGGCAAGGAGATAGGACAACCTAATATACGAATCACCATATTTCAATCACATCAATCACTGACTACACATTTTACAGACACACTCGCGATCTATAACCAAGTATATTCAACCGAACTAGGAGCGTTCTGCTAGACACGTAGTGCTCGGTCGAGGTTCACGGCGATACTGATCACGATTCGCCGCGCGCCCCACCAAAGTCAATGATCTGTCAAACTCAAATTGACCGAATGAACGAATGACGTCACACTCGACCATAGAGCACTAGAGTCTTGCATTACGCCAGAGTGAATTTCATTCACCCTAATCACACAATAATTATAACGCGCCGTCACGGCCAGACTGACATGTCGCTCGTCCTCGTGCGACCAATGCCAGAGATCCGTCTGTGAACAAATGTACGAGGCTTTAATTCTTCTCGCACTGACACGCTCGTCCATCACTGACTTCCATCGCCGCACAGGCCTAACATCTCTCGTTGGTGTTCTTCGGCCACAACGAGCAGAACCGGGCAGCCACTCATTGGTGCCCCTACGACTATGAACTAGTCGGACCGGGCGACCACTCATTGGTGCCCCTGCGATCATAAACCGGTCGGAACCTGGGCGACCACTCATTGGTGCCCCTGCGACCATAAACCAGTCGGAACCCGGGCGACCATTCATTGGTGCCCCTGTGGTCGGAACCCGGGCGACCACTCATTGGTGCCCCCGCGACCATAAACCGGTCGGAACCCGGGCGACCACTCATTGGTGCCCCTGCGACCATAAACCGGTCGGAACCCGGGCGACCACTCATTGGTGCCCCTGCGACCATAAACCGGTCGGACCCCGGGCGACCACTCATTGGTGCCCCTCCGACCATAAACAAGTCGGACTCCGGGCAACCACTCATTGGTGCCCCTACGACTGCAAACCAGTCGGGCCGGGCAACCACTCCTTGGTGCCCCTACAACCACCTACACTGTCCTCCAAAGCTAGCAACATTACATAGTCCGAACATCGACCCTCGTGGAGCCAGTCCAAACATGAATGTGAGTCTAGACCTACGTACAACCACTCGGTGCCCCTACAAACACCTACACTATCCTGCAAGGCTAGCAACAATACATAGTTCGAACATCGACCCTCGAGGAGCCAGTCCGAACATGAAAGTGAGTCTGGACCTACCTACTTACAATATGCATCAAGATCTGTGGAAGGTGGACTAGTAGTAATGATGTGAGAATTAATCGCTGAGAATGTGTCGTTGTCGTGAATTCTTCCTTCGTTCTGATTATAGACCGCCGTCTCGGCCAGCTCGTTGTCAATTTCTACTACAGTGGTATGACTAATCTCTCGAGATCGGATTGAGGCATTGGGGTTCGAAGCTAGGAGATGAAATGTACTGAAGTCTGCCCAAACACGATGTGTCCCAGCTCTATCCGCCATATTGGAAGCGAGTAGCGTCTACATCCTAGCCCAAGCCGCGGCCAGGCTTTATTTGAATAGGTTTCCAAAGGTAGTAGTAGCAAGTAAAGCAAGACTGGAAACCAATAAACCAACACTGACTATACTCCATTTAGTGCTCTATACACTCGAAACCGATTAATTAGAACAAACTTATGGTTCAGAATTAGTTAGGAGCCAATTTTGTTACACTTCGCTTTCCTGTACCAAACTACCATACGCGCTTCGTTTCAAAAGAATATTAGCAACCAAAATCATCGAAATTACTAATATTCCCTCTAACCCCTCCAACCAAGCCAAACTGCCCGTGCTAGGAGTGGGCTCGCGTCGGCTGTGCAACGGCCAGGACTCGAACCAGGGACCTCTCGATCGCAAGGCCGACCCCCCAACCACCAAGCCACCGACGCTTCTCTCGCAGAGGCTCTCGTAACCGCTCCATTACCCTGTCTATTAACGAGGGCACGAATCACGACTACGCTTCCCCGGACCATCGGCGGAGTCGCACGGATTGCACATCTACGCTGTTACTTTACATCACTCAATCATTAATATGGAGCGAAATAAGACGCATGGAGGAGACATCCCACAAACTAGAACGGTTTCATTACCACCCTGGCCATCATCCGTGTGTTGATCCATCGAAGTCACTATTGGATCAACACGATCGGCTGTGGAGCGAACATATCTATCACACTTACGGGGAAACTGTCATTTTCATCTAGCTCATTGATTGCCTATTAAACAGAGTAGCCCTATAACACCAATACTACCCTGTAAAGTAAGAGAAGTCACCCAAGCACGCGTCTGTTTGAAGTAGTAATCCTCAACCTGGATGTCTCTGCCAATGCTTGTCAGTATCTGGAACTATAGGTCTTCTCCTGTTCTAATCATATAACATAGATAACCCATATCCATGTAGTATTTCGAAATGGCGCACATTGGGAGAGGCCCACGTCGAACAGTTAACCATAGCAGTTAACCTTGGTTGATTGATTGATCGATGTAGAATTTCGTCTATGTGACCACGTACGACGAGAAACCGTTACTTGAGATAACAATGAAACATTACTTGCTAATAGAACATCTTTCCCTAAATCTTAGGTACGCGAGGGTATTGAAATCAAAGACGTCCTAATTTCACCAAATGAGACATCTCAAAGTAAAGGCACACAGCTTGTGACGACTTTATCACTCATACCCGAGAACACAGTACCAAAGCACTTTATTTTCACTCCTTGTACACCACTTACTGATGTGACGGATTACAGCCCCCTTCATCTGATTATAGTCTGTACGTCAACTTCTGACATCTGATCAATGATTCGTACTTAGACCCAATTTTGCCTGAAATTTCGTAACAGTTTGAAATTTACGTGTTAACGCTTCGGAAGGCATCCCGAGCGGCATACCATCTTGTATCCGCTTCCGGAATGAGTCCGCCATATTGCTCTTACATGTCAGCCACACAAGTCACAAGCACTAGCTAGTTACTTTAAGATTATTGTAAAATATTGCAAACACTGTCCCAACCTTAGAATAAAAGACAGTTAACTAAAGAATCTTGTCTAACTAAAAAAAAACCCAAACAACACGAAATCCTCAACATTACGCACCTCACCTTGTGCCCGTGATTGCAGTGAGTCGGGTTCAGTTTTCCTACCACCAGAAACCTTCTACAGTTAATAACCTAGTGTCAATTTGTTAGCACTCAGACAACGCGGAATCAGCTGGTAGCCATCCTGGTGGTGGTGGACCCGTAATTACACACTTTACTCCACTTCATCATAATGGAGGGTATATGACAAATAAATAGCAGCAACCGCCGCTCCTAGCAATCAACTCCAACTCATTCTATCGTCAATCTCCGAACCCTTTTCTCGACCTAGTCGGTCTCGGCTCTCCAGTACAAACGCGGCGCGACTGGATCTCGAGACACCCCGCGAAGCGACCGCCATCCGATCCCCACAACCAAGCGGCGCACCGAAGTTCTGCAGCTACACCAGTCGGACCCCTGTGAGCTCCGATCACCCGCAGCGACCGCCACAGACGCTCGCATGACAACCGGGATATATGACGCAACGGGCCCTCCGTAGCACGTAGACCAGACCAATGCCAGCAGACTCATACGAGCACACAAACACCCGCGCCGATCGGGGATCGAAACCGAGTCCTCGCGCAGCAGCCGCACCGACCACCGCCACGCCACAGAGGCTTTCACCAGAATGTAGATCATATAATCGCCCATTAAGACGAGAGACTACTCGGGGCAGTTTATCGGCCGCAATTCGCCAATTTGGCGACGAGAACTATTCCTTTAGTCGACCCGAAATATTTGGTTACCAAACTGTTGGTTCGTGTATTCTTGCTAAGTATCCGCCACGCCTTTTCTACCTAGGTACCTACACAATAGTGTGGCCTCAAAGTGAAGTACACCACGGTGAGTCTACCCACTACCCACTAATGAGAAATATTACACGAACAAAACCCGTTAGAGCTGATACCGCATAACTCCTCTTTGCTACTCAGCATCACAGAAATTAAACTGACAAGCCAGCACGCGATTATTAACAGAGTTCAACCTTCTTCATAGGAAGCTATATCTTACACCGTACAGCTACATTCACCTATCTGTCCACCAACATTTAAACACAGCTTGAGTACTCCGAGGGACCTAAACATCTCAAGACAAGACACACCGGGTCAGTACCTGCTACCGAAAAGATATCGAAACCAAAAAAGCAAACGCAAAAACCAACACGTTTTACATCGTGATATAATCAGAATCGTCCTTCGTTAGTTTTTACTGCAAACTACTCACTTTTACGTAAATTAGGTCACTTAAATAAAAAAAGATTATATCGAGAACTGGTTCCTTTTGTCTCACTACCATCGAGAACTGGTTCCTTCTGTCTCACTACCTCCCCACTCAATGGAAGACGATTTAAAACGAGCCTTTGCACTATGTTGACATGGCATCTGCGTACTGACAATAATGAACTCACCTTTTAATATAGGGTAGTTCGTTAAAACTTATCGTTCTCACTTCTTGGACGTACTGATCGCGTCACCGCATTCTAAGCTAATCTAAGCAATCACAGTAACCTTTTGCAGCGTACCCTACTCAATTCGAATAAGTCTTCTCACCGTATCAACAGCTACAGATAGTATAGAATCTAGCATAGTTAGATATTCGGGATATTTCGAAACTTTCTCGTGTAATGACAACTTAACTTAGCCCCTATATACTTAGGTGCAAACTCCGCTACCTCATAAACCTCTGCTCACGGATTGCCAGAACTGCTATCGTCTCTTCTGGCACTATATGGAATAGTAGAAATAGGATGAGACTTTTTATTCCAACACGAATTTGTACCCACGAGTAATACCTTTACAACAATATCTTTCCCTGGAGGGTGGAATGCGATATTCCGCTACCAGGAAATTATTTGGTTATACCACTTGTTTTTAAAAATAAGCAAGCACACACTGTCTACGAAATAAAAAGGAACGGGCTCACCGGGTCTTGTAATCGGGATGCAGCCGGCAATCAGGACAGTCACAGTTTCACGTTATTTCATGTAAACCCGACTAGCGAGTCTTTTGGTTGCCACTGCTATTCTCCTCAGCTTGTTGCCCTGGTATCCCACTTCTGAAGCAGGCACATGGGGTTTACTTCGGGTCTGGGGCCTCTTAGTAGCCCATTGTAAGCTTGCACTTACAATCCGCGTGGATATGCGGGCAAGGAGATAGGACAACCTAATATACGAATCACCATATTTCAATCACATCAATCACTGACTACACATTTTACAGACACACTCGCGATCTATAACCAAGTATATTCAACCGAACTAGGAGCGTTCTGCTAGACACGTAGTGCTCGGTCGAGGTTCACGGCGATACTGATCACGATTCGCCGCGCGCCCCACCAAAGTCAATGATCTGTCAAACTCAAATTGACCGAATGAACGAATGACGTCACACTCGACCATAGAGCACTAGAGTCTTGCATTACGCCAGAGTGAATTTCATTCACCCTAATCACACAATAATTATAACGCGCCGTCATATATATAGTGACACTGACAAGACCCATATGAAAAAGTAAAACTATCATAGACACGACAGTAAAGAAAACAACAGCATCATGGTAGGGTACGTTAACACTACTTTTTCTTCTTACTCATAGAACGTTAACACTACTTTTTCTAAAATTTGACATAAATATGAACAGATTTGGTTTCTAAGAAGTATTCTTTAAAAATGGTTTTATAAGTTATTGTAGATCGAGATTTTCTTCGGAGAATATCTCTCGAAAGTAGGTTTCTATTTAATATAGTATTCCCAACAGATTTATTTCCTAGTAAAGCATTGTCATAGAACCGCAAACCTCTTTGGACTGCACGGATGGCTTACATTAGTTCCCAAGTGCCCTTAAGTTGTGTGTTGTAGATCTCAACATGAGAACGTCTGTGTGATTTTGGGATAGTTGTTCAAATTGTGAGTATACTTTGTTACAGAATAGATAAATGCATATTGCAACTGCATTTGTTTTAAAAATCGAAGATTGACCATTAGTAGCAGATCATTTCTACGATACCGCGTGGTTCCCGGCAGAGTAGAATTTGGGCCACCCCTTCTCTTCCTTTGTGGTGTCGTACCTTGGGGCTTGTTAATGGGGCTGATTAACTTTAACATCAGGCAGATATATACAGCCCAGACTCAGCCTCAGATGCATAGCTCGAGTCAACAATAGTGCCCGGAATACGGCAATAGGCTCACCCCCTATTACGTGGGACCGAGTACAGATTGGTGAAATGTGGGTGTTTATTCACCTTTATCTAACCCTCCAGGGATAAAGGCGTGATTATATGTATGTATGTATGAGTAACCTTTTCACCTCCTTAAAAGTATAAGAAATGTATTATAACATTTCTAACATAAAATTTCACGTTTTTATATATTATGTATGTAATGTTTTATATTTTTATTTAAATATAACCATTATGTATTTCATAATACTGCTAGTGACCAAATGCTTGCATTTTATATATGTTTTATAAGCGGAGCGCAGTACTGAAAATACGTAGAAATGAGGTAACGTATTTAATAATACCTACAATTTATAAATAACACAAAAGTAAAGCTTATTAACCATTCCTGAAAAATTGTTTTATTACAAATAAATTGACACTACTTTCACAGAAATTACTCTCAAACACTTTACTCATAATTTTCTGTAATATTTTTGTTATCTAGTAACTGGCCCGTACTGGCTACATCTACGGCAAAATCGTTTAATACATGATATAATCCGATTACAGTCCCTCTAAAGTGGGTCTTTCACCTTCACCCGTGTACAAGGAATAAATTGATAAATGCTATAGTAAACGTTTGATTTTTACTAATCATACGTCCCGTTCCATCTTCGCATGTGAAAATCCACTGGAGAAAATTGCTAGGCTACCTGTGCGCAAGTATAAACTACAACCACTACTGTTAGTACAGTCCGGCGCGGCGTTGCGAGCGAGAAAGACTCGCGGATATCGCTGCCCGCGTTTGAAGGCGGCTCGGGCGTCGGAGGGCGCAAACCGACCTCCACCCCCCATGAGCGCGGGCCTGAGGGTGACGGGTGGAGCCGCTCGTCACCCTAGCGTGGTCCCCCCTCCCGAGGAGGGCCAGACCGAGAGGAATGACCCTGGGTCAGCCGGGGTGCGAGGGATATGTCACGAGACGACCTCACCTTCGACCTAGCACATCGACCCACAGACGGCGTGCAGTTTAGTCGGTTCGAGTCCGACATAACCTCCCCCCCCCCCCCTTCGAAGGGGGGAGGGTATACGCGGCATTTCCCGCACGTAAAAAAAAACTGTACAGTCCGCATAACAAACTATCGTAGTTATAATGTTAGGATAGAATTGAAATAACCTATATACTATTTTCTTTTTCTTTGTCCTAGCGTTAATCCCAGTCGCATCCGAAGCTTTTAACTAGGAGTCTGGGGTCAGCTTTTCCAGTCTAACTGCGGATTTTGCTGTCCCTCGATATTTTCCGTAAAGCAACTAATATCTGACCTCCATATTATATTTATGTTATACTAGCTGATGCCCGCGGCTTCGCCCATGTGGATGTCTGTTATCGCTTACTGTTGAGTCAACGCTGTTTATCTAAAATAAAAGTAGCCGAAATTACTCCTTATTACATTAGCTACCTGCCAATAAAAGTCCCGTCGTTGTTTTATTATTTATACTGACTTCGTTTCGTTCCTGTAAATCCGTTATAATAATTTTATTTCAATGTGTAACATTCGCTGAAACTTTCGACAATATCACGTTTATTTTAAAGCCAAATGCAAATACTTTGTGACACATGGCAGTATTTTTTCAGTAGGTACCTTTGAAGCCAACATGGTAATTTGGTACAAAAACATACAAATAAATACATAATAAATCTAACTGATACAGCAAACAAAATTATTGCTCTTTACCTTTTCTAGAGAATCTTCGAATAAAATAAAATCAAACGGTGTAGATTTAAAAAGCTTTCATACTCAGTCCCTAAATGTGTTAACTTAAAACGCGGCAGTAAACGAGTGATAGTGACATTAAGGTACCCGCCTAAGAGCATTATAAGAAAGTAGCCCTTTTCCTTCAGTTCATTTTTATGCCTCGTCCGAAGATAAGCGGCCGATACTTTTTATGGGTTCCCTCATTTTGAGCTCCGATCGATATGAAAATTTGTTTCCACGAAAAGACTGGGCGTGAAATTGAGTTGATATTGAATTTTGTAGGCGTGAGGATGATTTACTTTTAGTTATATCATAATTTGGAATACAGCTGTTACCCGCGAATGCGCTCATACGGGTTATTTATCAAGTCTGAAAATAAGACATTCGTATTTTTCTCCGCAGAATTCTTTTACTGGAAATAAATTTTATATCGTTATATCGATTACGGTCTATCTGTTTACTCAATTTCAGCCAAATTGTGTTTTTTTTTTTTAAATTAATGACATTACCTAGTAATCTAGCGCACCCGTGTATTTTCAGTTAATCAAGTTAGCTAGGAGTTTTAACCATGGGTTTTTATAGCACTTAGATGGCAGACAAGTAGAGGGTCGGCAGCGCGAGTGTAACGCCCCTGGTGTAACATACGTCCATAGGCCACGGTAACCACTTCCCATCAGGTGGGCCGTGTGTTTATCTGCCACCTAAGTAGTATAAAAAAGCATAACTGCAGCAGTTACCGTTAGCAATGAAAAAGAAATAAATAAAAAATAAAATATTTTATTTTCAATAAGCAAAATACAATTTGCCTATCTCTATCAAATATTTAAGCACTAAATAACATTTAACATGCACATTTTATTTTTCGAGACAGAGTGAACGTCTTTTCCTGTGCTCGTATTAACTGTTAAAGGCACTGGCGCCTTCCTCGTACATATTCCTACTACATTTTGAATATGCATGGGCAAGTATAAGTACCAGGAATGTCATATTTGAAAGAAGTGAAGTACTACAGTCAACTTATATCGTATGTCATCGTTCTGCAGTACCAAATCAAATTACAAGCATGTATTGTGTTTATCTAATTTAATATTCTCGTTTTATTAAAAAGGCAATTCTCTGGAAAGATACAAGCAAACATTTTCTTTATTCATACAATTTTATTACAACCATATATTTTATTTGTAAGATACTGCTGTAATTTAAAAATGATTCTCTGTTTGTATGTTAAACGATTCGGAGACAACGAACCCGTGTGTTTCAGTTCTATCATGTCAACTGTTATCTTTAAGTATTTGAAAGTAGACAAAGGATGATGCGCATTTAGTTATAAACTTTTATACGTGACGTATCGAAAATGCATCGGATGGTAAGAAGGCTTATACGAGCTGACTTTAAAGTAGTTTGAAGCGCTAAGCGCGATTCGCATTTGCCCCTCCCACTACATTATGCAGCGGGTGATCCACCCTACATGAAGCAGTATCTAAACTTAAGATGCTAACAAAAAGAATCCGTGAAGAAGCCACGCTGATAATTTAATAAATTCGCCCCAGCGCATTATTTCGTCTCACATTCCTTTAATTTTCTTGAGGTTTTTGTAAGGCGTAACTTTGAGTTAATACTTTCAATTTGCGTTCCGCAATTTGAGTTTTAATGTCACGGTATTGAGACATTGCTCTTATTTTTTATGAGAAAGTAGAATTGGTTGGCATACACCATGAGAACAAGTAAAACGTGGAGATAAAGGTTTTTAATGACAGCAGAGTTGTTGAAATTTGCAAGGACAGAAAGACGAATTTTGTGTGTAGAACAACACTTGAATCACCCGATGGCAAGTGGTTACCTTGATACCGCAGCTTATAGACTACTAACCCAGAGGAAGAAATTTGTAATATGTGGCGTGTGAAAATTCTTTCCATTCTACATTTTTAAATAGCTATCTTAAAAATAATATTATAATTTAAAGAACGAATAACATAAAAAAATTGTCGTGATTTCATATGACGTAATTAAAATAGATGAGCAACCATTAATTAACTACCGCAAAATTTATTGCAGCCGCAATTTTTGGCTTCAGCTATTATCATTAGCTGCTTTTGTTCTGTAAGACACAGAACAACGAATATTTTTGTATAAATTATTTTTCCTTAATTTATTGGATCCCCTGTTGGTTCCTTGTTATAAATCTGTGTTATATGGGACACAAAGTACAGCTCATAAAATGTTTTTTTATACCACTTAGGTGGCAGACAAGCACAACACACATGGCCCACCTGATGGGAAGTGGTTACCGTGGCCTATGGACGTTTGCAACACCAGGGGCATCACAATCGTGCTACCGACCCTGTAGATACCTTCTAATACCCTTCTTGAAGAACCCCATATTGTAGTCGCTTGGGAAAACCACGGCAGAGAGTTCATTCCACAACCTGAGTGTGCGTGGGATGAAGTTTCTTTCAAAATGCACGGTGCGTACCTTATCCAGTCGCAACTTGTGAGGATGAATTCCCTGCCTATGGCGAATGGTGCCATGATAGAATTTAGCGGTGGGCATCATGTCAAACAATTCATCTGAGCTCAGACCATTGTATAGACGGTAGAACACACACAGCGAGGCAAAGTCTCTTCTGAGGCTGAGAGGTTCCACATCGCCTATGAGTATGGGATTGTCGACGAGCCTCAACGCCTGTCTTTGCAATGAGTCGAAGGGGTCAAGCTGGTATGCATCCGGCAAAAAGGTGACAGCAGTACTCCATGTGGGGCCGAATTTGTGCCTTATAAAGCAGAAGTCGTTGCCCCGCAGTGAAGTATTGTATCCCTCTGTTGAGCACTCCAAGTTTCTTTGAGGCCTGCTTGACCTTGTCCTCCAAATGGCCACGGAACTGAACGTCTGTTGAGATGTCGACACCTAGGATCCCAATACTCGAAGAGATTTAAAGTGGTGTGCCCAGGAATTGCGGCGCCACAATAAATCGGGTTTTCTTAGCGGTAAATACACATACTTGTGTCTTAGTGGGGTTAAATTGAACTTGGTTAAGTCGACCCCAATCGGATACTCCCGAGAGAGTAGTCTCGATTTCAGACACAAGTTGTTCGCGTCTCTTCTTCACCTCGAATTGAGGGATATTTGCACGACCCGTGTAACACGTATACCCGGTACTGTCGTCCGCATAGCAATGAATAGATCCATCAGACAGCATGTCATTGATATGCAGCGGAAACAGTATCGGGGACAACACGGAGCCTTGTGGGACACCAGCGTTTATGTCCATGCGGTCCGAGCAGCTGCCATCGACGACGGCTTGGATACTTCTGTTGGACAAAAAGCTGGCAATCCATTCGCAAAGTCCCTCGGGGAGTCCGTAGCGTGGTAACTTCGAAAGAAGACCTCTGTGCCAGACCCGGTCAAAGGCCTTTGCTATATCGAGGCTATAAGACTTTAGAGCGTTTTACAATCATCCGACATCCGATATCGGTGTCGGACGCCGATAGCCGACACTAGGTGCTGTTTTCACATTTATCCGATAACAACACAATGGTGTTGGCTCCGATAACCGATATCGGGTCGAACAATATAAAAGACTGATACATATGTCATACATTTGACTTCCTCCGATATCGGATGTCGGATATCGGATATCGAATATCGGACAATGTGAAAACGCTCTCAGTCTTAGAGACACTCACGCTTACATCGTGATAGTTATACGGCCGGTCCTAATGTGCGATCTCAATTCAAATGACTTACGGACTGAATTTAGACAGTAAAATACTTCGACATGTAGCGAACTTCGAAAACACATAGATCGACAAGTCATTGCTTCGACAGACAATTATTGGACAACACACACCTTCGAATTACCACTACTTCGACAGACGGTTATTCGACATACAATACTTAGACAAGTCACATCTTCGAATGACCACTACTTTGAATATACTCTAAACACAAGGTATTGGTAAACTCCACACGTCTCGGATGCTGTCAGCAAAATCCATCAACATAATTTCTGTAGTTAACACCAGAGACTAAATAAAACAAGTAACAGCCAAGTACAGATTCGTATTTGGTTTCATTACCCTATATCAACATTACGCCATCGGTGCTTTGACAAACATGAACTGGGGTGGCCTTACTTAGAAATTGTTTAGTATATGCTAATATTTGCCGAGGTTTTTGGTATGTAGTTTGTTGTCGTGAGTTATTGCGGCTGGAACGAATAGATAACATTTAAGGGGATTATAAGGGCTCGAAACGGGAAGTGGCAATTATTTGTTGGGACATCGTCTGGGACCGAGATTCGACATCAATATTGCAGTAATGCTGTATGAGCACAGGCTGGCAAAATATATCATATTATAATGTATTTATTAGAGAATTTTTTGAGTAGCATGAGAACTGTACATCCTATCAAAGTCAAAGATTTTTATTCAACCTAGAACAGCATGGTTGTTTCTTATGGACGTTAATAATAAAATTTACCACTGATTCCAAGGCGCTGGTGGAGGAGAAACGGCGCAACAAACTCCACTGCGGCATTTTTTTAAGACAAACAGACAAGGCATTTTATAAAACAGACTTTAATTTTCATTTGTCCCTTTATTCCTTAATTATTAGCAATAGAAGCGTACAGTTTATACTAAAACGCCTATGAGCTGTAATTTACTGAGTGTGTTTTTATGTGATAAATTTATTAATTGAACTACATTCGAATAGATAACACAATAACTAATGAACTAATATGTACTACCTACACTTCGTTGCAATACTAAATTTTAGGCACTATGAGAAAATCATGTAAAGCCTGTTTATAAGTTACTATATGTTGTAAATATTGAGTCCCGAATTAATAGAAACTAGTTTAAAATAACATTGTTCAGTTTGATAATATTGTTCTACTAATGTTCTACGAATATTTATATATATTTACTAGCTGTCACCCTAGGCTCCGCCCGCGTGGATGTCGGTTATCGCGAATCGGGGTATGAAAAATAGATGTTGGCCGATTCTCAGACCTACCCGATATGCCCACAAAACTTCATGAGAATCGGTCGAGCCGTTTCGGAGGAGTTTGGGAACGAAAACTGTGACACAAGAATTTTATATATTAGATTTGTAAGTGTGTAGGTAGCTATGGTAAGTTTTACACTAATAGTCCTATAATACTTGTATGTACGTACGTACGTACGAGTATAAGGCTCACAATATTTTTCTTTCATTACGGAAATCAGAATTTTCCATTTCGCTACAAGACTCTTGGAATAATCCATTTTTACCTCATATTCCTTTAAGATTACCTTGTTTACTTCAATTCCATAATATTTTAATTCTATTTCCGATAAATATAATATTTTTTCAATATAATATTGCTAAAGGCGATTAAGCTTCCTGTAGCTTATATTCTATGTACTTAGTTCTGCTAAACGGGAAGCGATTTGAAGAAATTAACGGATAATCCATATCTACTTACTTTTTATATCATTAACGGTTAAGCCCAGTACTTATCGGCTTAGCAAGACCCATTTTCTACTGTTTGTTTTGTATTTTGCATTCCCTATATCCCCAAAAATATAAATGGAGAGAATTGACAATAATAATGTTAAAACGCCACTGTCATGGGGCCTTTTTTCACCTGGGTCAGTCGGGGTGCGCGAGGGATATGGCAAAGGCTACCTCATCTCCGGCAATTGATGGCCCGACACGAGCATTCGGCTTTAGTCGGTCCGAGTCTGACATAACCACTCCCGCGGGCTCCAGCGAGGGTGGGGGGGAGGTGGTTCCGTGGTATCCGAGGTGATTTCCGCAAGTTAGAAAAAAAGTTTACTTAACTACTAATTTTAAACTCCTGAGTAGCACATGCAAAGGTGAAAAGCAAATTAGTAGTTTACAATAATATTTATGTTACAAGCTCAGCTTCCACGACAGTGTGACTAATGTGAGAATCACCGTGCAGTTAAAGTGGATTCGAATCCGATAAACCCACCTGTGTCGGTGAGGTGAAGCCGGACGTAGTTTCCGCACCTGAAAAAGTGTACACATATTTCTTTTGTTTGCACATTTACCGCTTAGCACTGCAAAAACTCACTATCCTGTTCGTAGTTGAACCCCATAGTGCATCGATTACTGACTGGATAGGTTGGACCAACGTAAGGCAATTTGCATCAGGATATCTAACTAAATTATATAATATAATAAAGCAACATATATCCCATAGACATATAATAATTTAATATTACATACTCCTGTTATACCTTTACGGTATGATTCCAAAGGTAACCGCATAAATGTTATACGTGTCACAGTTTAACAAGTAATGTATGTTATGTCTTCTTCATCCTAGCGTCAATCCCAGTCGCATCCGAAGCTTTTCAACTTGGAGTCTGGGGTCCGCTTTTTACCAGTCTAACTACAGATTTGGCTAAACTTTTATATTTTCCGTAGAAGAAGAAGAAGTATGTTATGTGTGTGCTGCATGCATGTGTCAGCAGTTATTGGATATAGTCGGCTTCAGAAACATAACTTAAGATAATGTATACGAACCGTGTTGTCAAATTCTCTGGGATAATTATATGCATTTAATAAACATTATGTATTTCACATTCAATATGTAATATCGATTAAAAGAAAAGATAGTAAAAAAAAATGTAATAAAATATAACGTAACATATCTATGTATGTTGCATTACGCATTGAAACACATCTATTAATCATAATGATTGTAAGTACGATCTTCATTTTGACGTAGACGTGGAATTACTTATTCATATTTACTCGTCTCTGGGACATGGGTGAGTGTCGTACCTACAAGATGATTTAGAAGAAGGACCTTTCGCTATTGGACAGTCAATGTAAAACCCATAATAAAGTATCCTATTGACGGCAAAAAACTCACCACCTATTTTTAGGGACCATATGAGATAATTAACTAAAAGTAACTGTTAATACCATTTTCCTTTGGAGGCGTTACATGAGTACGTACTTTTAAATTCTACTAATATTATATCGCTCCGCGGAGACGACGGCTTCACCGCGGTGCTGCTGAAAGCAGGCGGTAAATAAGAGCGCTACAGCAAATCTTCGATGCCGTTATCTTCGAGGATAAAACGCCGCAAGCGTGGCAAAGAGGTGTGGTGGCGCTGTTCTTCAAGAAAGGCTATAAAACCCTTTTGAAGAATTACAGACTCATCACGCTTCTGAGTCACGTGTATAAGTTGTTTTCGAGGGTCATCACGAACCGTCTCGCAAGCAGGTTTGACGACTATCAACCTCCCGAACAAGCCGGTTTCCGAAAAAGCTATAGTACCATGGACCACATACACACGCTGCGGCAGTTTATACAGAAAACCAAAGGGTATAACCAGCCACTTTGCTTAGCGTTTGTGGATTATGAGAAGGCCTTCGATTCGATCGAAACATGGGCGGTGCTGAGGTCTTTGCAGCGGTGCCAAATTGATTATCGATACATCGAGGTACTGAAGTCATAATACAAAAACGCCAGTATGTCCGTCAAGCTCCATGACCAGAGCTCAAATCCGATACACCTGCAGTGTGGAGTGAGGCAGGTGGATGTTATCTCCCCGAAACTGTTTACCGCAGCGCTGGATGATATCTTCAAGCTTATGGACTGGAGCAGACGACACATATTCTCGTCCCAAATAACGCAGAGCCTTAAGATGAAGGTTTATGACCAATAGATTCAAAGGGCAAAAGCTAGTATAAAATATTTGGTTACTCAATTTTACCTTTAGGCCAATCATGTGTGAATATGTCTATAAGTGTAGTTAGTCAAAAGAGATGAGATTTTGATAGCGATTGATCAGAGGAGCTACCATATAATATACATACGATATTTCAAACTCACACGTAACATTTAGGTCTTTTAAGTACCTTTTTTATTCAATCTGTCAATAAACTGCACTCCGCTGGATGGTTACAAGCTATGGTAAAGATGCTGTCATTTCTAAAACAGTTATCTAATTTGACGGCTTCAACATTCGATATTGTAAAATGGAAACGCGATGTGCAGGTAGGGCTTTTCAGATCTTTACCATGCAAAGAAAGTACCAAACTACTTGGTTCTAGACGATACCTATCGACACCGCAATCCAGAAAGTTTTAGTCTAAAGGCCATGAAGTAATATCAGGTTTTTCATCGTTCGATAGAATATAGGCTGAACTGTGTATAACGTGCCGTCTTCGGCCTCGATAGCAGGATAAATGCGTTACATGGTCCCAATTGACCGAAACTTCGGTCAATAAGTCGGTACACGGAGAAAATAAACAACCTTGAGATTAGGGACAGTACACCCTGATACGCGTTCTACCATGTACCGAACGAAATATCGGTTTATATTACCTTTAAGAATAAATTTATGTTTGAGTGGTTTGGTTCGAAACGCTTATACGCTGTGAAGCGAAGAAATGATAAAATTTAATTAGAATAAATTCAATTTTAGAGGCATATCTTGAGGAAATTGGATAATGTATATTATAATGAAATATAAAAAAAAATTGGAGAAATGGGTTAACTTAACAACCCACTGAATTTCTAAGAATCAAAATGCCTGCTTCTGAAATTAGAATATTAGTCTGGCTAGTTACTATCTGTTATTATCATCATATTAAAAAGATGGTAAAAAATCACTTATTATGAACGCTAGATTTAAAATTGTTTGATAACTCGAATAAGGCGGTCCTTCTCCTTTATGTGTTACTAACTATTGGCCGTGGCTCAGCCTGTGTGGAATTTTGATCCCGTTACCGCAAACCTAGGTCATTCATTCCTGGGATAGCCTGTGTTATTCGAAACGATGATCAATCCCTGTACCAAATTTTAGTGAGATCCGTTCAACCGTTAGAGCGTGAATAAGTAACAAATATCCTAACACCCCAAACATTTTTACTACCTTTCCCATTTAACATTAGTAGGTAGGAAGTAGGATATCACCCCGAAACTACAGACAGTAACTTAAAGCTGCACCACTGACCCTATATACGAAGATAATCTTAATTTAGTTCTCTAACGTAGTTCTCTGTCGCAACAAATTGCAGCGGTTTTCCAAGCCCCTAATGCGGTGACTAATCTAGTTTATTTTAATTGCCTAATTTCCTCAGAAATTGTCTCATTGTTCTCTTTGTATAGTTATAGCTAAATGTACATATATACGTACCTGTGAGGGAGAGGAAAGTGTAATCACATTTTTTGTTAGCTTTAACTTTATTAACCCAACATTGAAAGTCCCAAAAATTGCCGAAGGCGTCAATGTATAACGATATTTGATAGCGCCCATGGTTTTCGATGTTGTTCATAAAATCTTATTAATATTATGCCGATATCTATAAATAAATTGAATCGATTGTGCACTTGATATAAATATTTTTTGTAGGAAGTACTTTTATTTGACATTTATTTGCACATTTTATAGAAAATGAAAGAAAGAGATAAAAACAAAGATAATGTAGATTTGAAGTTCCTTTAAAAGTGATTTTGATGTGGCTCTAGATAATGCCATGGTAGGGCGATGAGGAACCATTATCATCACGGTGAACGCTTACAGATGATGAGGAAATTAGTGTAATATAATATTATCATGCACGTATGACACAACTCTAACGTAAATTAAACAATCACTCTAAAGTTAAAGTTAACGGTCACTTCCTCACAAGTATAATGAACTAGGGCCACAATACTGACCACTTAGTACTAAAAGGCGTTTTTTGTATAAAATCTTGTACTTGGGTTTTAAAGTAAAATGGTCTAGAATGTAAATCAAAATAGGTCTCTAGCATTAAAGTTTATTGCCGTAAATACGTTCATCGTAGATTACGTAGATACATTTTTGTAAAATGCCAGCTTTCTTCAGATACACTTTTTGAAAACCATCAGTTATTATTACTGTTAGAGCTAAATTAGTTATTTTAAGCTGAACTTACTACATTTGATTTTGCTAGATAAAAATGTATATAACAGAAACGAAAGCGGGCGCTTTTTAAAGTGTATCTTTGACGAATAAACCTTGTGTTGAATGATTTTTGGAGCCAGACATTCAAAATCTTTTGAGACTTACTTGACTGAGGCAAAGGACTAAATCTACAAAAAAACTTCGTTTTAAAAACCGACTTCAAATACTTAAAAGTATAAAAAAACTGAATTTACAGACTTACGATCTGTTAGAAGTCGGTGCTAACTTTGATTGTGGTGCCTGAAATACTATGGATACCTGCACTACTATACTTCTTGGAAGTCGGTTAAAAAGTAGCTAAACAATACTTAAATTAAATGTAGTACTTTTCTTGGCGAGTAGACGCGAACAACATTAGCTCAAAAACAGGCGGACTGTCTGCCTTCGTGTCACCCAAGTCGAATAAAAGAAATCAAGGCACTTTCAGACATATTATATTGTAGCGGCTGGTTTCGCTCGATCGTGAAATTGTGTAGTACATTTTATATTTTCATTGTCTTTTAATAAGAACGACGCGTTTATTCCTAGAGCGTTTCTTATGATACACGGAACAATAAATCAGAATAACTTTCTATTATACTTGTAATAACTCTCCTTTTTGCTTTGCCGTAGTCGGGTAACAAGAACTCTAACTGTAATGCCAGCAATGATGACCTGAAAAAGGTGGCTGGGATAGACTTTATGCGGAAGGCAAATTGGGTACCGTGGTACACGTACACAAAATAATGTATACATTAGGAGAGACTTATGTCCAGCAGTACACGGCGATATCCTAATTAATTGAATGCTGTAATTACTCGCTACAGTAGGTAAAACCATTTCAGTTTACAAAATACCTACAGATTCCCGCTACTCCGTCCACTTGGACTGCCCATCCTCTTCCTGTAACCCATAGGAACCCAGGTATAGTACCAGAAATAAAAAGTAGCCTGTATGTTATTTTAGACTATATTTCTCCCTGCCGGATCCGTTCAGTTAGTTGATCGTGATTGGGTAACAAATATCCAAACATCTTTCACATTTATAATATTAACAGGAATGTAAAAGAGGCAATCCATTCCATTGCAGTTTCAGTTTTAACTACTCTAAAATATACACACACCGGCAGAATTAGCGGAACACAAAAAAAGGAGAGTAAAAAAAAGTCGGGTTGCACTGCCGGCAGAAGTGAAAACTTTTCTTTCTTTCTTATATACATAGAAAAAGATAAAAAAACATAACATACCACACCATACCTATAATACAGCGCCAATCATAGAACCTATCACTAACTTTTTGCTAATTTTCTATCAGAAGAAATTAATAAATTACAAAAAGATAAAATAATCACAAAAAGTGTCAGAAGGCCAGGTTTGAACCCGGTACTATCTGAAACCATAAGGACTTACACGCGAAGCGTTTACCGCTCTGCTGCGAAGCTATTTATCGTATATTGCAAAATAGACAGTCTATAGCTAATATTGTATGACGTCAGTCGACGGTTACGGTCCAAAGGTCAAGCGATCCTGACGCGAGTTTAACACTTGTTACCCATCCAACACCGCTAAAGAAGTTTTCACTTCAAAATAGTTAGCTTTATTTTTAAACAAATAATAATTAAACAAGAAACTACAACAACATGTTTAATAACGAATGTTTCCCCCATGTGCCCTGATTAAGGTTTCCATCTGTCTGGGCATGCTGCGAATGATGTTGTCAATGATTTCTTGGGGCAACCTTTGCCATTTTTCAACTAATGTGTTTCACAGATCGCCCAGATTGTTAGGAGATGGCATTCTTGATTTGACACTCCTCTTTAGCAAGTCCCAAACGTGTTCAATCCGTAACCCCAACATGCTTTAGGTATGCCTGTATTGAGCGAGCACTGTGAGCCCGAGCACTATCCTCCATTAAAGTGAAGTCGTTACCAATAAATGGGGCAAATAGCACAAGATGTTCCTCTAAAATCTCCCTGATATACCGATCAGCAGTCAGTTTTCCGCCGTCGACTACCACTAACTCCGTGCGAGCTCCTAAACATGTCCCTCTCCAGACCATAATTTTGTGTTCGGCTAATTTTGCCGGTGTGTGTATTAATAGGAAGGTAAAAGAGGCAATCCATTCCATTGCAGCTTTAGTTTTAATTACTCTAAAATATATTAAGCTATATACGTATACACAGCGATACAGAAACCGTTCTCCAAACCGAAGCAAGCGAATTATTGCTGGCCTCTCACTGCGTGTAATGCAATGCCGGGTACATTGCACTTCATTATCATGTCTGCAGCTACTCAATTTATTGTGAAGCTAATTCGTTAAAATTGCCACGTAGTGCGCATTATGCAGGCAAGAGACTGTTCAAACATTGCATTACCTTTTCATATGATATTTTGCAAATTATGATATTTTATTCCGTCACGCGAATAAGAACAGGTATTAAGGCTTGTCAGTTGTAAGACATTCATAGACTTGTTCCATAGATAGGCATAGAAATTATATGAGTTGTATAGTGATAGTAAGCCTGGGGAGAAAAATAGGCCTCGTTAGCGACCGGAACTAAGGTGAAGTTGATAAAGCTCAGAAAATTGATGGAAGTTATAAGAATGCTTGACGAAAACTAAAATAACATTCTTAATATTATCAGAAACAGCATCATCGTATTAGGCATCTGGTCATTGCCAGATTTGGTTTTTTTTACTGATTGCAAGCTATGTTACCATCATCATCATCACAAAGACGTTGTGTCCCGATTGCATCACAGACCTTCTCCTCGAAGCTCAGGGTCCGTCATTGCCCATGATTCGAGTTTGAGAACGTCAGAATTATACGCAAATATAAATGCAAAAATGCAACAGAACCCACGAGACAATCTGTTCTTTTTATTACAGGTAACAAGACATAAACGACCAACACTTGTAGGCAATTAGGTGATGATTGAAGAGTTTACCTCGCCATCTTACTTTTATTTTATCTATTTTCCTGTTATAAGACGACTGTTACATGGTAATTTAGAACATCCATTACAGCGACACCCATAAAAGTAAAATCCGGGTATAAAAGCTACATACATAATGTGAATTATTGTTATGTTTCACCCTTTTTGGGAGTTACTTTGTCACTGAGCGAATGAGGTGAATGGGAGCTTACACGCCAGCATCTGAAGTCCTGAGACGGCGTGCGGTTTTCGTCAGTTCGTGTTCATTGGCGGGGTGTAGCGGTGCGGATTTTGGCGCGAAAAAAAGAGAAATCCAATAAAAATGGTGCT
Source organism: Eilema caniola (assembly GCA_949126895.1). NCBI lineage: Eukaryota > Metazoa > Arthropoda > Insecta > Lepidoptera > Erebidae > Eilema > Eilema caniola. The sequence goes on along the minus strand of OX421479.1, from coordinate 9,744,837 downwards.
ATCAAGATCTTCACGACCCTTTTTTTCGTTTAGGCTGTAAAAATTGTTTTAAAATAAAATTGTTCCTTCCACATTTCGCGGGCTCGGGGGAGCAACACGGTTATGTGGGGCTCTCAATACACTAAAACAACCTGCCGTGTGCCTTGCGCCGCGACTCAATGAGTTAACCGTCGGAAACACTACACTCTTGTCGATGGATTACCCAAGCGCTGACCTGCAATGGTGTGGTGCAGTCCCATCTTCTGAGCGGGTGATGTCCAGACACACCAGGACAAGTAAGACTAACCCCGACCCACCCACGCGCGGCCACACGAGGACAGCATGAGGCGCAAAAATGTGAGTGCCGGCGCCGTATCAGGTCAGCGAGTCTATCTGCCTCATTGACCCGCTTGGCCACCTCCTTTCACGAGATGAGAAAGATGCGACCGCGTTAAAACTATTTTCAGTGCGGGGATCAACCCTCACTATTGCCACAAAGTCTCGGCGCTACACTTTCCCTGCCGGACAAATCTCGAGCGTGTGTTGCGCTGAGTCCTCGCCGCAGAGACAGTGATGGCAGGCGGGACTCGATTCCCTTATGGCGAAGGAGAACAGATACTTTCCGAAGCAGACGTGCTCGGAAAGCATCTGAGTCAGGAAGGAAAGGGTCCCGTGCTGTCTCTTTGGCCACTCCACCATGATCAGCTGGAGCGCCGCCACAGTGCGATGAACTGCACTCGGCGACTCCAGCCCGAACGACCATTCAGCCATGATTGCTTGACGGGCTGCATCTCGCCACCCACGGACCTCTTCGGGCGGGAGCCGCCTGCCGCTAAACCGTCCGGTATTGTGTTGTTTACCTATAGATTCAATCAATCATTTCATGAGAAATGAAGGAAAAAGACAGCGGACCCCGGACACCAAAGAACATGCTTTGGATGCACCCGGGATTGGGGCTTGGATGAAAATATAGACTTAATCTCTTTCGGCAATCGATCAGGCTGATTACCATTTCGTAAAAAGTACAAATAACGCCGTAATTTGAATCCCTTCAATAAAAGCTACCCATCCTTTTTTAATTTAACGTTAATTACAAAGATTCATTGCACAGTTATTTTTTCAAGCTGTATGTTCATTTAACTGTACACATAGCCAGAAGGAATCAATTTTGTGACTACCCATTGACCTCAGTTGAAACTGTGCGACCCGGGACAGCCAAATTGGAAGCCGGATTCAATCAGAAGAAAAATAGGGGCGTTGGACATAAAGTATTCAATTTTACTTTGCTCTTCTTATTTCTGTGTTAAATTTTGTTACGTTGTGCATCCTAGATCTATGCTTCAATTAGTTCTTTTGTTTGTATTGCAATTGTTCTGTATTCGATTAAAGTTGGAAAAATATTGTCACAGAGATATATTTAATTAACGACTGTGAATTATTGGGGTCTTGATTAATATTAAAAGAAATGACTGTTCCGGTTACACAACGTAATTCTAACGTTAATAAAATCTGACTAGTGTAAACTGTGGACTAGTACAAGCTATAAGTTGATAAAGTTTTATCGTAATGGAATAAGCGGTACGATTATGTATAAAATACGACTACACGAACATACAGTCAGATCCAGCTTCGCCAGGACATAATGCATGAGCGGAAACTTTGACTTGTATGTCTTTGAAATTTTTCCTATAATTCTGGCCCTCTCTGGCGAATTCTGAAATTTCCTGGACCCTATTTATAAAGTTGTCCCCACCACTGATCTATTTGAATATTGCAGCCGTCCAAGTAAATAATCGAGGTTAGGATTGTGTCGAGATCGAGTAGATTGTCTCCTTAAGAAGGCTATTTAATTCTTAGAAGTTTACCCATATTGGAAAACATTACTCAATAAAATTCTATTGTAGACAGCAAAAGTTACGGCACGGCCGCCATTGATACGTCTGCAATGTTATCGTATCTGCCTTTTATCAAACGACTTGAATTTAAATAGAAACTGAAGGCTAGATTATTTTCTTTTCATCTGTCGTTAGCTTTCCGGCAGAATTAGCGGAACACAAAAAGGAGAGTATAAAATAGTTAGCTTCATTTTTAAGCAAATAATAATTAAACATGAAACAACAACAACATGTTTAATAACGAGTGTTTCCCCTCATACCCTGATTAAGGTTTCCATCCGTCTGGGCATGCTGCGAACGATGTTGTCAATGATTTTTTGGGACAACCTCTGCCATTCTTCAACAAATGTGTTTCGCAGCTCGTCCAGATTGTTAGGAGGTGGCATTCTTGATTTGAAACTCCTCTTTAGCAAGTCCCAAACGTGTTCAATCGGATTCATATCCAGGGACCATGTTGGCCACTCCATCACGGTAACACCAACATGGTAACATTTAGGTATGCCTGTACTGAGCGAGCATTGAGAGCCCGAGCATTATCCTGCATTAAAATGAAGTCGTTACCAATAAATGGGGCAAATGTCACAATATGTTCCTAATTCTCGCTGATATGCTGATCAGCAGTCAGATTTCCACCGTCAACTACCACTAACTCCGTGCGAGCTCCTAAACATATCCCTCCCCAGACCATAATTTTGTGTTCCGCTAATTCTGCCGGTGTGTGTATAATATTATTTTAAGAATGTACAAACCACTCATAATTAACGATTTCATCCGATATTATATCATCATCATTCCAACAAGCTTGTGCCAAGTTTTGTTCGTTAATCTGCAGGTATACCTGATCACAGGCGAGGTCAACTAGAGCCGTGAGTATATTGGTGCGGCTTAATGTAGGTATAAAGTAAGAGTTACATTCTCTTTGCATTCATTCTCGCTGGGCAGAATATAAAGCTTATAATTTTTCAAACATAAAACCAATATGAAAACCTGTAACAACTTTAGAAGCATTTTCTGGACTCGCAACAGTCAGTAATTGATCGTTTGATATTTGCGGCTGCCACTGCGTCTCGGATCCTATACGTATCTCATCATTCTCATATGAAAAAGAAATAGGACTCTCATTTTTCATTTTTATGTAGCCGTAGATTACTCTCTCGATATAAATGAACCTAAAGTTTTATACAAGATACGGTACGGTAAGTACTATCTTAATTTATTTTTCAATATGCAACGTCAATATTTGCATAAATCTTCGCAATCTGATATATTCTATATTCTAGCCTTGCAGCTATGCGTTGTGTGTATATTAGTGTTTTATTAAATAGGTACAAATTTTAAAATAGGTTATATAGGTATTTTCTTATTCGCTAAGACCCTTAATAATAAAAAGCAATATACAGGGTATGTACTGCTTATTATTCATAATGACGCGGTTGAAGTTATACTCGTATTGGCGCAGTTATAGACAGATAGCAGTTAAAAGAACTTTATATTTTATTCAATTATTACTGTTATGGTTAAAAATTTACTCTCACTATTATGCTCCTCGAAACAGTTAATATTCTATTCACAAATTACACCCAAGCTCAGTATATAACCACGATAGACAATTCTGAAATAAATATCTCATATGGAGATCAAACCCACTGCAGTCGATGCAATGGTAGCTGGTGAAATTGTTAGCCGTTCAAGCACTGAAGTCATACTATTATTTTAAGAATTACCACAATGGAATGAACATTTCGACTGTGGTTACACTACAAAGTTTCCTAGATTTATTCACGTCTGCTACTGAAACTAGTACCAACCAAACTTAGGCAACCATTTTAAAACTGTTTTCTTTCCGATTGATTTATCGAACTTTTTAAATAAAACGAATTCTATTTCCCCCTTAGTTCTAAATCGTGAAAACACAATTTCCTGTGAGTAGCGTCGAATTCCTCGGAATACTTTTACCAATCAAATAGTCATAAGTTACCCTTCGCGAATCTAGCTAAATAAATTACACTGACTCTCAACAAACCTTTTAGAATTCACAGATTTCACTACAAAAATATAGTGGGGGTAAATGCGAGTCAAAAAACTGCCTGGGAATGCAAAACTAAATTGGAATGTAAATCAAGTCCGCCCGTTCGATGTTCGTCTCGATTCCCAATACACCTGATTACTAAAACGAACTTCACAGCAAGCAAACAATGCAAAACAAGTATTTTTAGCTCGCAGCAGTATTTCGGCAAATTGGTATGTAGGAAAGGAACGCGAATAATATGCAGGTCTTTACTTTATATAAGTAATGTCATTGATATATATTGTTGCTAAAGTATCTAAGTATTGTTACATTGTTTTATATAGGGATTGTTGGGAACTGAAATGATGTTCTTATTTATGTAGTTCAAAAATCAGTAAGCAATGTCGGCATAATAGTTTCTAAAACGTGTTTAATATGAATTTCTGAGCGCTATCTAGGGAGTAGGCAAGGGATTGAAAAATTAGGATTGTCTAGGCTAGGCTTTTGCCTGTAAAGTTGTAAGGTGCAAGTTAGGTAAAGACACATCTTTATATAATAATCGATAATAGAATTACTGAAAGTATATCTGATTGAAATATGCATCTATTATTTATTTGAATAAGTGTAAGATATAATGTCCGTAACATATTCTATGAAATATGAACGATATTAATTTATTAAGTGCCGTAGATTGGTAAGCAAAATTACATTTTCCTTGTATGTTTAGGATTCAATTAGTTTTGAAATTCATAATCGACTTCGGTAGCCATTAATTTTATAATGTAGTTTGATGAACGATCACAAAATTTAACCAGAGATCGGAAAAGTCAACAAACAGGACGGGACTTTAATCTACGACCAGTCATTTATTGGAAAAGTTAGCAAACTAATTGGTTCAAAATTTCACAGAAACATTCTCATCAGTAACTATGAGCTTTCATCCGAGGCTCCAACCGCGTGGATGTCGGTTATTGGGACCAAACATAGCCTATGTCCTTTCTCAATTTCATCAAAATCGGTTCAGTGGTTTAGCCGTGAAAGACGGACAAAAAGACACACACACACACACACACACACACATACACACACATACACACACTTTCCCGTTTATAATAGCCGCTCAATCAATCAAAATCTAATTGATTGATTGATTGAGCCCACTGCATTCCACTGCTGGATATAATAGGCCTCTCCCAATGTGCGTCATTTCATACAATCCTCCACCGTCCGTATCCAGTCCGTCGGAGCCAGTTTTTTCAGGGTATCGGCGCTTAGGGGCGTCCTACCCCTTGTTTGCCTTCTCGCGGTCTATAATATTAGTATATTAGTATTGATATATTATTATTCGCCAGAAAACTTAATATTTTGTCATCAAATAGCGAAACATGGTAGTTCTACGCTATATATATGTTAGAAGAGAATATTAATATGATCTTCGTGTTAGGTTACTTTTGTGATTATGCACGAAAATATTAGGGGCCCCGTCGATGTCGCTTGATTTTGGCGGCAGATCTACTATTTCGCTGACAAACCCTATTATTTTCGGTTTAATCACACTTGTCATTACTGTTTGCTGCTATAACCTGAAAGAGACGCCTTCCCCAGAACCTTACCCGTTGATAAGTATTTAGCCTTCAGGTGAGGTTGATGTGGGTACAAGGGTCTTAGTGAGTCCTTAAATGGGGTATATTTAAGTCACTAGATATGTATATACAAATTATTATCGCACACTTACTAAAACACGAATTCAAGGTCAGAAATGTGTATTCATAAAACGGAAAAGTACGTTTCTTGCAAAACAATTCACCGTATTTTTCAATCCCACAGAGCTTTATGTGGATTTTGCGGGAATCCTTCTTTATCCCGTACGATACACGATAAACGGCTTTGTCCTCGAGAATAGAAAAGACTAGTTAGTGTAATAGACAGCGTCGTAAAATCGTTTGATAACTGACATATGTGTTTATCTTAAAGAGGATTTATATGTTCATCTCTTCTATACATTAAAAATCAAATAACTGTTTTTTCTCAAACATGCAATGAAATATTGACATTATGTTCCTCATAATGGGCTGCGAAGTATGACGTTTCAGGCGCGGGTAGGACCAGATGTCGGTAATGGAATTTCATACAAACCTTGCAGGCCTAGGCCGACAAAGTCCTCTTTTTTAAATTCGATTCCACATAAATTTGTGGCAAAGGCATCGACACTTTGCCACTATGCGTACTAAAAAAAACAATAAACGACTTGGTATGTATTTAGAGCAGTTTCATTTACATAAAAAATCCACATTAACATAACTAATAACACATTATTATCAATTGTTTTGTTAACTATACATATAAACATTGAAATATTAATATTTAATTTAGTTGCAACAAATTGACATTTATAACAATGACAAGTGTCACTGTTCGTTCAGAAACGTGCCTTTATACTTTTTTTAAGTAACATGAAAATGAACATGAATGTAAATGTTTTTTGTTCAAATCAAGCTAAAATAGACGAAATAGTAATATACGCGTGAGTTTTAGTTTTTATCTTGTTTACCTTTAATTATTTTAAAAATAAATCTTTAATTTTTTTGTTGTTTATTTCATTGCCTGCTGTGGGGTTGTCTGCCTCAGGCCTATATGTCTTTGGCCGGCAACCCCTTTCTTCCCGGCCTCTGTAGTAATGTACTATTCTTTCTTGCTAGCAATATAATAGAAGCATTATATAAATAAATATTCTATGACAAAGCTATCTAAACCCAAAGAAGGCATAGTTTAATTTGCATCATTTTACTTAGACACATTTAAAAAAAAACGTGATGTATTTGGATGAAAGATTACCAACTCACAAACTTTCACATTTATAATAATTGTAAGGATAGCATTTATGGTATCTACACTAATCAATAAATAAATAAAATGATTTGAACACCATTTTAAGCGCATCTGCTTCGCTTTTAAATAATATTTATTTTACAAAATGCACCCTAGTTTCGATAACATTACAAGCTTTCACGTACATTGTCATAATACTCCCAGTTTCTAGATACCGTAGTGCCACTAATGTAAGCATGAATATTAAAATGAGTAAAGTGTGTAAAGATAAAAGCAAATGGCGGCTTGTAGTGTCTGCCTACCCCGGAGGGGGAAAGATCTGAGTGTGTATACATATGAATATTAAAATGAATCATTTCAGCGTTCAGCCGATATCAACATCTTGTTTACTTCAAAATTCGCTCTTCGTGTAGTTTACTTTGTATTGTAATCTTCAGTTTGTATTTGCTTGTACATCCGAGCGCCAATACCGCTTGCTTTTAAAGATTGTACTTTGAAACGGGGGTTTGCTCTCATACTATTCCTTTCAATGATTTTGATTGGCCGGTTTTTAGGGGAGCGACTACCATCTGATCTCCCAAGAAGATCTTCTTGAATTTTAGTGAAGTGTATGGAATGGGATGTTAAACATGCGTACCATAATGTAATCTTAATTTTTGACTTCTATTCACTTCAGGTGAAAATCCTAAATTCTTATGTGAGGTTTTACCTAGATGTAACAGCGTAGTCATTATAGTTATGTGGAAGTCGAAGCATTTAAAATCACTAATATAAGTCACCAGGCGTCTATTAAATGACCTCGCAAAAACATTCTCTGAAACCCTAGCAGATCATGTTTAGCATAAAACTGATCTATGAAATGTCGTTCAATGAAATTATCTGAATTTAATAAATTGATCCAATATTGTAGTTTATGTAAATCATTATTATTGGCTTTTGATATTAAACATAAACATGCCAATTACCCAATTAACTAATTATTAAATATCTTGTTTCATTTTCAGTTTAATATTTAATCCCTTTGTAAAATAATACTACCAATTACTCCTAAAACCGAGCATTGTTTGAGGAATCATTTAAAGTTAAGATACAGTCCAACAATATAATTTAATTAATACCAACATTAATATTTATGTTGAGTGAGGGACTTGTGGCTAAGTTGTAACCGAATACGCTACAACATATTATTACATAGTCAGTCTTTGGACGTCAGGTCATTGTGAACTGTGAACAGATTGACATCCCTCAGTACCATGGAAAACAGGTTTAGACCTCAGCCCCAGATGACAAACGACAAATCTATGACAGTCGGTTTTGGAGCTAAAAAGTTCTGAAAACTGTACTGTCTGTTTGCACTGTCAATAGCAGTTGCTTCACGAAAAGTATCGACTGATTCCAACTGAGTTTAAAAAGACTCAGAGGATCATGATTATATTAAATTTGTATGTTGTAAACTGAAGATGTTTAAATTGATCTTCGGTAATAGGAAAAATAATTTCTTAACTTTGAACTTTACTGAGTTAGGTAACATCCCCGTAGCCAATGCGACTTAATGGATGGCTTTCTATATCTGTTTATGGAAGAGAGTTCTTCAGAGATTTACTTAATTTATTAAAATAAGCACTCCCGTCTACTCTGCGCTTACCAGTGCCGTCCATGCACTACATGTCACTAGAAAAGCTTAGCCTCAAGAACATTACTAGGGCTCTCTGCAGCCTATCTTTTCTTTGAACATGTTTATCTAACATTTTATATCTCGAAGTAAATTGGAAAACGGTAACAACAAAATGCTCCTAACACCGAAACCTATTTACCATTAATTTTTATTAACGGAACTTAGATTAGGGGCTTTAATTGCCGGCTCTAAACCTGTGAGTAATTGCCGTCATTGGTTCACTGAATTTTTCTTTTATATTGCCCTTTATTGCCTATAAAGTGGAATACGTAAAGCCTGAAGGAGTCTATAGGGACTGTTTACATACATCCGATGTTTTGGTGGAGGCTTCCTATACTAATTCACTGTTTATGACGGTATTCATTTAAGTGTTACGTTTTAAACGGCCAATTAACTTTGTTTCGGTAGTTCAAAAAATTAGTTTTGTGGAGCAATTTATGAAGGGCTTCTTTATACTCTGATTAACTGGTAGAGACTTTGGTTGACTGGTAGAGAATGCCTACGGCATTAAGTCCGCCTATGTACTTGTGCATGCTCACTGGAGTTATATATAGCGCCTAACACTCCAACTTCTATCCTAACACGCGCTTTTTTAGTTTTTGTTTAATGATTTTTTATTTTATATAGGGCACGTCAATTTGACCTCACCTCGCTTGATGGTAAGCTGAAGGCAAAGTCTCAGGAGAAAGTCTCCATAAAAAAAACTGAAGTCTCTGTTTGTAATGTTAAAGTAATTGCTTTTTAATAATTGCATTTGAGTACATTTATGTACGATACCACAGAATGAATAAAATGATTGAATGAATGAATGATAATTTATTCGTACGAAATACGGTACATTATAGTTACAATGGTATTCGGTTATTACAATAGGTAGCTTAACGTATTTCACCAAGATAATAGTAACAATGATTATGTAATAATAATGATAATAGTAAAATGTCTGTCTCTCCATCTGCCTGTTTGTTACTGGTAATCTCTCTCTATTTTATAAAAAGAATTAGTAATCCGTGTAGAAAAAACGCAGATCTAAGTCCGCACATATTACCGAAGATGTTAATATCGTGTTATTTTACATACCCACACTAAGCATTAACCTTTGAACTAAGTTAGAATTTGCGTGCGAGGAACCAGTGCCAGTGGCTATAGTAGAAGTTTTAAGCAGTTTTCGTGTATGCATGAATGTGTATATTGTACTATCTATGGAACAGTCCACTTAAATAAGTCACTAGCTAACTTTGTGCTATGCTATTATATGCTGTATGATGCTAAAGAATTCAAACAAACATACAGTCAGGCCTCTCTCCCCAGTGGGGTAGGCAGACACCACACGATTAGGGATTAATAGTCTTGTTTATATTATGAAAAATTATAGAGTGTTTAGTGACCTTATGGGCTAATGTAATTTCACCAGCGATCTGTCGAGCCAGCACCAATTTGGCTTGATCTTAGATATCTATCTTAGAGATCCTAGTAAGCCCCATACCACCCAGTTCCATGTGGGAATTATCCTCATCCGAGAAGTTAAGTGTTATGTAAATAAATATGGAATTCAGTTCTATTGGCGTGCACCACCATTTAAGGCATCATCTGCTACACTCTTTTGTACACAATTTTCCCTGAATTTAGGTAAGTATAAGGAAATACTGATTGAACATTGTAACGGAGTATTGCGTATGACAGTGATTGATAGTACTAAGACACCAATAAGGTAACATATTATTTCTTTTGTTGCGAAATAGGGTCGGCGATTCATTGGAGATATCGCCAATTGTACCTTTTAAGGGCCAATTTCTTGATACCTGGTTAACTGCTAATGGATAGATTTGACCCATAATAAAAGGGTGAAATTATCGATGGATGGATGGATGATTTCCACACCTAGATAGACGGAAAATTGAGAACGACGCGAGAGCTTCAGCTTAGATAGTTTTTCACAACTTTTCAAAAGAAATTTCATATTCTCGCAATGCTCAATCTATCTTTTAAGTAAATAAATAATAGTGAATTGTAGAACGGGGCACCGTCCAATGCAAATAATATACATATTTAATATTCATGCATATGAATATTTGTATCCGCGGGCATCGAATTCACAACTTTAACACAAAGGTTGTAATATGTAACGTATAATCTGAATTTCATGTAATCTGTTCTCTGTTTCTATATTTACCAAAAATAAAATGCATAGCGAATATATAAGTGAATTTTATTCTATAGATATTATAATTAATACGCGAAGTTGCTTCTAATGATTCAGATTTGTACTCATTGCCAAGTGTGTAAGTAATTTTAATTTTATTATTTTAGAATCCTTGTCAGACTTAACAATTTAAAAAAATAAATAAACTCAACAAGGGTTTTTTAAATTAAATCAAAAATTTAAAAAGCCCCTGTTACAAAGAAGCCCCCAAAAAGTTCAAAATAAATTGTGATGGTTAGGCTTTTAACTTTGATGTGCCTAGTAATATTTTGACTTAAGCGTTTTCATGTCGGGGGATCCTAAATGGTAAAGGACTGCATCATACTCGTATTATGGGAACGATTCAAGGTCACCCCGGACGAAGCTAAAATTTCAATTATGAAGTGTAACCTAACAAGCTGGCCAAACAAAATTAAACCGTTTTATATACATAGAACTGTGTACAGACACTATTTATTTGGGTGTATTTACACGATAAACTTATTTAAATGGATTATGTAACTAGCATCTCAGTAACCTAACTTTTAACTTTAGTATTGTAATACTCGGTGATCATGTACAATAACATAGTGAAGGTCAGGCAATTAGAACCTGTTTAATTACTACGAGATGGTTATAGCTCTGACCGTTGCGTTTACTTATGTACTAATGATGTTATCAATCAATCAATCAATAGCCCACTGCAGTCCACTGCTGGAAATAGGCCTCTCCCAATTGTTTTACCATTTAGGTGGCAGACAAGTACATCTACTTTTTTCAGGTCATCAGTCCGCATCTGGCTAGGGGGCATCCTACCCTTCGTTTGCCTTCTCTTTGATGTTAGGTGGTAAATTATTACATACTAGCGATCAACACCGGCTTCGCACGGGTGGTAAACACGTTCCCGTGGAAATCCAATATAGCCTATGTTACTCAGGGTGAATGTAGCTTTCTAATGGCGAAAGAATTTTTGAAATCGGCACAGTAGTTTTTGAGTTTATTCATTGCAAACATACAAATCTTTCCTTTCCATAATAATAGTGTAGACGAGTATAATAACTCCTTTTTCCTCTGAAATAATTAGAGTCAACAACTTACCATCTAAACTCTATACAAACACTCTGCCTGAGCTTCCTTGACCGCAAATATATATTAAAGGAAGACGCCTACAGAACATACAGTGAAGTGAACATATTCGTACCTGAATAAGAGAGAAATAGAGGATGAAAAATTAGGACTATCGTATATATTTACTATAACTGTAAAAGAAATAATAATTCAATTATATATGTACCTTGGTGGATAAATGAATTACTTTCGCGATAATGTGTAGTCGTTAGTATAAGGATAAGTAATCCTCTTCAGGTAATTAAGAAAAAATACCTGTGCCAAAATTTAATTATATAAGTAACTAACAAGAGCGCGTTACTTGCTAGGAGCTTAGGTAATTATCAATGACAAGAGGTCGTTGTAAGGACCCAGGGCCAACTTATCAGCTAATTTTTGATTATAAATTGAGAGCTGGTCTTCAAAGAGTCTTTTATTATATTATTATTACTCTAAAATGTTATTTGTTTGCCCATTGTGTTGCTACCTCCATTGCGTTCTAGAAGGCACTCATAACATCCTCCAATGTAAAAGTGTATGAGCATGCAGCACACGTCAGCAAATGGATTATTCGAAGTCTATCCGTTAGAGTTTTCATTCATCAATAATTACTAAAATTAGATGGATTAGTTGCCACTTCACATGAGCACGCACTTAAATCTAAGTACTATAACTAAGCTTACTTACCTGATGTTTAGTTGAGCAGTAAAGAACACTGAACCTAATATCATTTGCTCAACCGCTTCAACGAAGTACCATTTAAGAGACTCATACAAACAAATAACTGAATTGGAAGCAAAAAGGAAAAATAACAAGCAAAAGCATGAAGGTACACGTTCAAGTCGTAGAAAAATGGTATACAATTTAAAAACGGTAAGGTAAAAAGAAGAATAGAAATAAAAAAATATATTTCGGTTGTGCAATGTGATGGTATATTACATAGTCATGTTTTATACATAGTGTATGTTTGCTAGAATTATACTAAATACATTTTACTACGATAGGGTAAGAGAAAAACATTTTCATTGCAAAGTTGTTTGCCTTTTAATTAGCTTGCTTTGTAACAGTGCTAATTTTTTTCTGTTTTTATGACAATATTATATAAACGCAACCTGAATATGCTTTATTATGAAACTATGCGAATCCACAAAGAATTTTCAGTAGGTAATATAACATTTGAAGCGTTGTAACTGAGCGTTGGAACATAAACAAAAATTAAGACATTTGAATGATAGTCTATATCCTTCAAATGTCTTAATTTTAAATATACTTACATCATTTATTACTGGCGTAGCATAATAAATGATCAACTTTTTGAAACAGCTTAGTAAATTCTTCAATCGGGCACATGGTTTCAAAATCATTGGTTTTCCGTGCTAGTCAATGCACTTGCTAAGGAGCGTCCATAAAAGCCTAGATAACAAAGTCCAAGCTTTCCATCTAAAATTAATACTAGAATGAGGAAGAATCAGTTCTTGATAATAATTCAATAGCGGTTGCCGGTCCCTATAGACCAAAAGGTTTACCCTTTGCTCTACTATCGTTGTTATTATGCCGTAAAGTTTCTAATATAACCCCATATGTAGGTAAAAGACTTCACCTCGTATGAAGTAGTTCACCTTTGGGAAGACTCGTAAAAAGTAGCGTTTTGCAATATCGCAGTTGAAACCACTTTTATAGTGATCTTCCCTTCTTATTAAGTCAGCATCCGACCTTTTTTCCATAGAAAACCTTAATAGGTTTTTTGATTTGATGTTCTATTTGATACTGAATGGGAAGTTCTCGAAACCCGTATGATGAAAAATTTAAAAGGAAAATTGTGAAAAGGGCTTGTAGTTGAATCTAGATAGATATTCGATAATGTTATTAACTTTACCAGAGACCATTTTAAGTGTGGGCATTAGTATCTGGACTACACATAAGCTTTTTAGTATCTAGCGGGGTGCAGTCAAATGATCGATGAAATATATAAAATCTAGAATTACTGAACGTTTAGCAACTTGGCGTATTGAAAGTTAATCTTTGAAGACGACTGATCAAGACAACCAAGTGATTTAAAATTAGTTCAGTTTATGAAAGAAAAAAGTAAACAAAGGAAGCAAAATGCGTTTATTTTTCATACTTGTAGGTAGATGTAGCTATCCAAATATCTGTAAAGATTATATATCAATTTATTTCTAACTGTGTTTGTTAATGTCTTATCTACCAAATATATGTATTGTTCGACAAACACTTCGCTCTATGTTTATTATAGGATCTGGCCTAACATTGACCTGTACCCATCTGTTTACCGAATAAAAAAAATATTTTAGCGAATAAAATGTGTTGCTGAACACATACCAATAGGGTTACCTACAAAAATGTGGTGTTACCTACAAAAACAAAAAGTTAATTATAAATTAGTTTATAATTAACTTAATAATTAATGATAATAATTATTAATATAAATAATAAAATAATAATAATTAACGTAATTTAGTTAATTAAATATTTCGCTTATACAAATGTCGGTAAGTTAATGAGGCAAAACATTTTTTATATGTCGCATGCAGTATGCGCTATGCTATCTTGTATATCTTTAACTCAATCAGATTTTCAATTTTAAAAGGCGGGTTACCATTATTCATGACCAGATTTTCATAACGTAACCCTAAATTACTGAATTCGTAATGAAATCTTGTTACCTGTTTGCACACGACAACCAGGTAGAAAGGAGAAGAAAGGCTATCTAGCTTTTGCATGTAGTATACATTATATACTTTTCATTGAAGGTTCATTTTTAGGGTTCCGTAGCCAAATGGCAAAAACGGAACTCATATGAATTCGTCATGTCTATCTGTCTGTCCATCCGTATGTCACAGCCACTTTTTCCGTAACTATAAGAACTATGCTGTTAAAACTTGGTAAGTGGATGTACTCTGAAAACGGCATTAAGATTTTCACACAAAAACAGAAAAAAAAACAATACATTTTAAGGGATCCCCGTAATTAGAACTGAAACGCAAAAAAAATTTTTCATCGATACCATCTATGGATAGGTGTTCAAAAATGATATTGAGGGTTCTAATATTATCTTTTTTCCAAAACTGATTTGTTTGCGCGAGAGACAATTCCAAAATTATGAAAATGTCATTCCCCCTTTCCTGTAACTTCTAAAATATGAGCATGATTAAACTAAAAAAATATACGATGTACATGACCATGTAAATTTCTACCAAAAATTGGTTTGAACGAGTTCTAGTAAGTAGTTTTTTAAATATGTCATTAATCGTAAACCGTACACATTATTTAAACATCGACCAAAGTTACAACTTACTACAAGAACTATATGTTACTTGCTGCTACGGAACCCTTCATGGCCGTGTCCAACTCTCACTTGGCCGCTTTTTTGGCAGATAAGCAGTGCAATTAGTAAAAAACCCATGTTTAAAACTTTTAAATATGTATGTAATTCGGTTATTACCATATTTTTTAGGCAACCCTATTGGTATGAACATCAGCAACACATTTTTTTAGTAAACTATATTTTAAATTCGGTAAAAAAAGATGGGCGCAGGTCTTAGACTAGTTCTGTTGACATTACAAAAACAATCAAAGACCTACGACTATGATTGTTTTATTCGAAATACTTAACGGTCTGTAAACACTAAACATTATACAACATAAATTGGTCCTGTACTATGGCACAAAAAAGTTATATTGCGTAACGTTTGTGTCAGTATTTTTTGCAGTATCTCATTATTCAAAGGTCAACAAAGTCTGTAAGCATAATTAATATATAGACACCTAAATATTTATTATGTTTACAGAGAAGCAAATATCTCCGGTTTTTAAAAGGTCACTATGTTTCATTTTAACAGGGAAATGATTCTGTATACTATTTCAAAATATTTAAGCCAACTTTTTGATGACTGAATACAACCGATTCTTTTATAGGTACCTCAGGTTTCAACTCAACGGAGCTTATGATGAAGTGGATTGATCGAATTCTAACGAACTTACATTCCTTAATGTGACAATAAGCTATTGAACCTTTGATTAGTCAGATACCTAGTTGTTTTTTAACGTTTTATGAGCTTACATTTCAAATTAAATATACACTTTAAATAGGAAGACTTATTGAGGAAAGGTAACGCAGGATAAAGCTTATAAAAATCTTCGCCTTATAAAGTGAAGTATACTATTACTCGCTCTGATACATTGTTATTAACATTTTACTGTCTTTGGAAACTTTCCACAGGCATGTAATATTCTTAACCATTTTTTTTCGTCACCTCCAAAGCTACACAACGTATTAGTATATATTATGCGCACGCTTGCTCATACATAGCGTCAATTTATGACTATGTAATATCAGGACAATTGCCACGTGACGAAAACGAGACTGAGGGAATGTTACTGCGCGTCTCTCTAATTTATTAGACGTAATATTTGAGCCCAACCGACGTTTCCAGTTTCTAACTTTCACCTGATCTCCCTCAGTATATACAGCTATAAGAACATAATCTTTATTACCTCCTGTACTACTTACAAAGAGTTCCTTTATTTTATTCTCGGTTGTGGCGTACGTAATATATTCCGGATTACGTGTTGCTATGAAATATGCAGAGCGTCTGAGCGGGGACGAATGTATGATGTTTCTGTAAGCAGCGTTGCGGGCTTCAAATCACATTGCGCTTTTTTTTTTATTTCACACTTAATATTGAGAATTCTGTATGCCTGTATGTATATTACTGGTTGAATTATTGATAGTGACATCCATACACCGTACGTATGAATAACTAATTCAAGTTGTAGTCTCAATGCCAATTCCATATAGTGTCGTTGTGGTTTAATCATACTATTTTTGTATCGTGAATTGCTGAAAAGTGTATGTTTTCTTTAAAGTACAATTTAATGTATACTGTGACATGTTCATTAGTTGAATGACTTGCGACAATTCTGCTGCCTCATTGAGGTTTTTGAAATTACACATCACCATTGAAAAATAGGTCAATGCTTCTTCTGAGGACATGCTTTGTTGTTGGATCAACGTTAAGCTTTCTTTGAATTTTATTAGACGTTATTAAGGAAAAAATGCTACTGCGACGTGTTTTTATTGAAAACGAAACTGAATTTCAGATTTGTAAAACTTATCAAGATCGATTACGTTTTCATTAAATTCAGTTCAATTTATCTTTAAACGCAAAGGTTTTAATGATTCCATTTACAAATGAATCAAAACCTGATTAATGGAGGTTCATTATCAGTTAACTGTGCTAAATGAATGCAGGAGTAACGTGGATAATGTGCCAACATTAATGAGGCCGCCATTTAATAAAGTAGCGTCAATGAAACAGAAACATGGAGTGCGTCAGTTTGTCATCCCACGGAAGTTGTAAAAGTCAACTGAGGGAAATGGGTTGTACTGTTATATTCAGTGACAAAAATATATATAATGTTTGTGCGGAACGAGCGCTTCACGCGTGACATAATTTGATATCGCTAGGCCTGGCTGTTGAGAAAAATGAAGCAAACACGTAATACCCTTTAATAATAGAAGAATACACAACAATAGCAAAATATTTAATGATTGCAATGTTATAGATTTCTTTAAACTATTTAGTAAAAAGTCTGGTGTGGTGTAGTTAATAATGTCATCATTAAATTCAGGACAAGTGAACCAGTTCGTAAGTGCTCCAATAATAGCACATAGGGTATTATTGTAGTTATTGTCCCTACAGCATACAACATTCTATGCTATTCGGTAATTATCCTTATAGCCAGTGGTACTTAAACTCAGACTTTTTACGATCTAAATGTATATAAATAACTAACATACCTAATAATTGTCTCAAATATCTAATAATTGCTTCAAAACTAGATCAATTTTTTGTTTGAAATACGTAAACCTGATTGAAAAATTGTTTATATTGGAGATTGATGGCACTTGGTGGAATCTACTACACATATTGAATAATAATTACACTTGTACTTTGATAATGCCGCGAGGTGAAACCGGTCAGGTCAAAAATAAAAATAAAGTGTGGAAAAGTACATATGTCATTAGTATTCAATATGATTGAAAAATTGTTGTAAAGATTAATCGTAACTCAAATATTGATGCAGACCCCGACAAGTAGAAATAAATGGGTGTGTTCACGCATGAACATGACTTATAGCAAATTCCTATATTCTGACGTCAATGGACACTACGTGATATCCAAATAATAAACTAAGATGCTCTTATCATCACGTAGTGAAAGTGACGGACGAGGAAAAGGACTGCTGAAGTTGCATGTACACCAATAGCACACTAAGACGTAGTTATAGTTGTGTACATATGATTAAATTAGTATTTAAGATATAGTGAAAGTAAGAATAAACCAGTCATCAAGTTGAGCCCGACTTTGACTCATTACCTATCCAACCTCTCACTGTGGCCAAGACACCCTTAGCCGTCAGTACCTGATCGGTCTTGTGAGCCTGCTTGACCGGCAGTGAGAAAACCTTACCACCTGCACACCAATTCCTGTCTCTGTCCGTCTGGTGTCTTAGGTCGCCTGGCATCAGATATCCTGTACCTATTATATATATGTATTTTAAATACTTATAGTAGGGCTAGGGTAGTAGGGACACGTAGGGGTACCAACGACGCACCGTAGTGACGTACACGAGCGGAGGTCTGTGTCACCGAACACCACCGAGTACCACGCCGTGACGAACTATAGGTTAGGGTTGCGAACACAACTTGGTCTGCCAGCGAGCCCCCGAGAACCAAGCGTGTATTGCACCATAGGGTAGCAGTTAGGAGGACGTTAGGATTACAGTAGTATAGGGTGACGGGATTAGGATTAGTTAGGATACTTTTGCCTTAGGAGTACCGTAAGTACTCCTTCGTTAGGATAGACTAGGATAGAATATTAGGTTAGCCACACTTTCCTGAACAGTCGAGGTAAGTGCTGTTATCTCCCTGTTCAGTTTGGTCCTTCGAGTTTGTAGTTAGCTCCCTGTTCAGTTTGGTCCTTCGAGTTTGTAGCTACACTAGGTGGATACAGTTATCCTTCGAGTTTGTAGTTATCTCCCTGTTCAGTTTTTGGTCCTTCGAGTTACACTACAACTACACTAGGTGGATACAGTTATCCTTCGAGTTTGTAGTTATACCAGGTGGATACAGTTATCCTTCGAGTTTGTAGTTATACTAGGTGGATACAGTTAGGGAGGCACGTCTCAACATGGACATCCAGCAAATTAACTCGCTTATCAAAAGTCAAGAAGAATATAACAAGACAATAAACCAACTATTTACAAATATTAAAAAAGACTCGACAGCGAGGAAAACAGAAGAATATATAAGGAATAGAAGAGACCAATTAACAGAAGCTTTCACGAAAGCTTCGGAAAACCATGCAAAATTAGAAGATCAGGAAGCCTTAAAGAAACATACTTATGTGGAATCTGACTACTTTGGAGCCATCAAAAGAAACTATACTAGCGCAATACGACATCTGGAAGAATGCGAAGAGAGGATTAAGTCTACTCAACAGCTGCGGGGATTAGAGGAGATACAACCCGAAACAATCCGGAACAACTCAGCAAAAATGAACCTGCAGTTATATCGCATCAAACAGATGCAGTTTAGCCTAAACAAGGCCAAATTGGCGATATCAAGTAATAAACCAACTTCTCATTTTAAAATGCTTATAGCGACGTTACAAACACAGTGCGATAAAATAGAGGAAACTCACTTCAGTATTATAGAAGAGGGAAGTACATTGGAGCATGAATACTTCCAGGAACAAACTTTCGAAACACTGAAATTGGAGTATGATATCATACTAGATCAATTATATGATAAGATACAGACGAGCAAGAGTGGACACGGCTCATCGTTAAAATTACCAGAAATAACCATTCCGACCTTCTCCGGGAGATATGAGTCATGGAGTTCGTTTTATGACTTATTTTCGAAGGTTATTCATGAAAGTGAGTCATTGACAGCCACAGAAAAAAATGCAGTATCTAAAAACGCATACCAGAGGGGAGGCATATAAATTGATCAAACATCTAACCATCGGCGAAGCAAACTATTCAACTGCCTGGACACTGTTAATAAATCGCTACAAAAATGAAAGGATTATCATTACCAAACATATAGACAACATCATGAATCTACAAAAAATAAAAGTAGGAACTGCAAGCAATTTGAAAAGTTTACATGACACGATGAACGAGAACTTGGAAGCACTAAAAAACCAAAAGATTGATATATCCTCATGGTGCCCTTTGTTAACACGCATGTTAAGCCGAACTTGGGATTCGGAAACAGATGAGAAGTATGAAGAACAATTACAAGAGCCAAACCAACCTCAATCATTCTCCTCAATGATGTTTTTCCTCGAAAAACGGTTTAAGTGTCTTGAAAACAGCGAAGATAATATCAAACCACGTCCGGAAGCAGGGCAAACCGCAAGTAAACAAAAAGCAAAGAATGTAAGTAGCACGTGCTGGTTATGTAATGATGATAAACACACAATATACGAATGTAAACAATTTATTGCGTTGTCAGCACATCAACGTCATAGCGAGGTGAATAAACATAGAATATGTAAACAATGCTTAAAGCATGAATCATCATATCCGTGTTATAGTACGGCGAAGTGTCGAGAATGCGGAAAGCATAACCATCATACATGGCTACATAGGTCGCAAACAAGCGACAAACCAACATACAAATACTACAAGAGTGATAATTATAAAGGTTCAACGAATACAGCAGAGAACCCAAGTACGAGTAAAACCAAGGCAAATATGTCTACCACAGAAGAATCGGAGACACAGAAAACGACATTGTTAGCAACAGCTCTGGTGCAAGCTCACGCCATAGATGGCACACCATACTTGCTAAGAGTGCTCTGTGATCAAGGTTCAGAGGCCTCTTTCTGTACCGAGGAAGTAGCCCAATTACTGTCCTACCCTCGCAGCAAAGTTAAAACCGAGATACTTGGTATTGCTGACGAGACACCGAAGACGTCGAACTATTGTATCAACGTCGAACTTGAACCAAGGTTCCCGAGCGAGTTTAAGTTACCCATAAAACTTATAATCTTGCCGAAACTTACCGGTTCACTACCAAACAAAGATGTACCACAGGTACAAACAAGCTGCTTAGTAAATAAACTAATTGCAGACCCTACATATTACCAACGAGGTCCAATAAATATAATTTTGGGCGCTCAGGAATATAGTAGAATACTACTACAAGGGTTGGATAAGAATGCAAACGGAATTATTGCTCAAAACACGGAGTTTGGGTGGATATTATCCGGAATATGTTGCAATCCAATCACTAACAGTTTAAAGATTGTTAGTATGACGACAACGACGGGTGAAATAGAACAAGTAACAAAATTCTGGGAATTAGAAGAGATTCCTGAAAAATATAATCTATCCAAGGAAGATATATTATGTGAAACGTTCTATCACCAAACTACAATACGAAACGAGGATGGAACCTACACCGTGAGGATTCCCTTCAAAAATCCCGACATAGAGTATGGGAATACACGCCAAATAGCAGTTGCTAGACTATTACAATTAGAACGAAAATTCGAGAAAAATAGTGTGCTGAAAAACCAGTATAAAGAATTTCTCAATGAGTACCAAGAAATGGGTCATATGAGAAAAGTACCAAAATCTGAGTATTGCCAAGGCAAATACTACATTCCACACCAACCGGTGATAAAAGAAGACTCACTGACTACCAAACTACGGGTGGTATTCGATGCGTCAAGCAAAGTCAACGCCCACATTAGCTTAAATGCTAATATGTTTACAGGCCCAAGGTTACAACAAGACCTGGCCTCGATATTATTACGATGGCGTAAACACGAAGTAGTGTTTATGGCAGACGTCGAAAAAATGTATAGGTTCATTAAAATTAATGAACAGGACTACCCATACCAAAGAATATTATGGAGAGAGTCACCTAAACATCCCATCGACGAATACGAGTTGACAACCGTTACGTACGGGACTGCAGCCGCACCGTACTTAGCGATCAAGACATTACAACAATTGGCATTAAGTGAATCGAAGGATTACCCGAGAGCGAGTCAAATAGTACTGCAAGATTGCTATGTCGACGATATGTTGTCAGGGGCAAAAGATATTGAGTCAGCAAGGTCATTACAAAACGAATTAATCCGCATGGTCAAGACTGGTGGATTTAATCTACGAAAATGGTCATCCAATCGCGCTGAAGTATTGGAAAATATACCAAATGAACGTCAGAATGACAGCATGTTAAAAATACCTCTAGATGAAACCAGAAAATCACTAGGGATATTATGGTCACCAGCAAAAGATAGGTTTTCATTTGAAATTATAATAAATAGAAACCAAAATCCAACGAAGCGGTTTATCCTGTCGGAAGTGTCAAAATTATTTGACCCACTAGGGTGGTTAGCACCAGTCATAATTAATATGAAACTGATCATCCAGGAACTGTGGACTAATTGCAGCGGATGGGATGAACCTGTAGATGATACTATCAAAAGAAGATGGGGAGAACTACAAGATCAGCTAAAAATGCTAGAAAGTATCTCTATTCCTAGATGGTGTAGATATACATCGGAGTCACAAATTGAACTTCATGGATTCAGTGACAGTTCCGAGAAAGCCTACGGGGCAGTTATATATTGTCGAGTGCGCAACAATAACAGCGGTTGTTATGATATTACGCTGTTACAAGCAAAATCTAAGGTAGCGCCAAGAAAACAAAAAACTACGCTACCTAAATTAGAGCTGTGTGCAGCACTCCTCCTTGCCAAGTTGATGAGCAAGATTAAAAATGACTTGAAGGTCCCAATTATACACACGTATTGCTGGACAGATTCAATGATCACCCTAGGGTGGATCACAGGGGAAGCAGGTCGATGGAAAACGTTCGTAGCCAACAGAGTTTCGGAAATACAAAGATTACTACCGAAAGCCAAGTGGAATTACGTTAATACTTCGGAGAACCCCGCAGACGTAATCACAAGGGGTATAGCTCCGAATAAACTACAAGAATTGAAAATATGGTGGGAGGGCCCAGAATGGCTGAAGACGTCTACACTACCAATCACAAAAAATATTCCAAAGAATTGTGAAGAAATGAAACGCAGTAATCACGTAACCATAACGCCATGTGTATCTATATTTCATAGATTCTCAAGCTTTAACAGAATGATACGAGTGTTATCATATTGCTATAGAATTATACATCGGCAGAGAAATAAGGGTCCATTAAGCTGTGAGGAAATTAAGGAAACTAAATATCGAGTCCTACAACTTATTCAAAAGGAGGAATTTTCGGAACAGTATAAAGCGATCAATAATGGGATAGCGCTAAAGAAGGGCAGTAGACTGTCATGTTTAGACCCATTTATTGATGCGCAGGGATTGTTACGAGTCGGAGGAAGGCTTCAAAATTCAAGACTTCCGTATGATCAAAAACATCCTATTTTGTTACCCCACAATCACCAAGCAACGTTAAGCATAATACATGATGCACACCTGACGACATTACACGGGGGTAACAGTTTAACATTATCGTATATAAGACAACAATATTGGATTCCTGGAGGGAAACGTATAGTGAAAAATTACATAAGAAGATGTGTGAAATGCATACGATATAGATCATCGACGAATGGACAGAAGATGGGAGTCCTGCCGGAAGCCAGAGTAACAGAATCGTTTCCGTTTACTCATACAGGAATCGACTATGCAGGGCCCATACAAGTAAGAGCAATGAAGGGTCGAGGTCATAAATCATATAAAGGATACATTGCAGTCTTTGTATGCCTATCAACAAAAGCTATACACTTAGAATTAGTGGGAGATTTGTCCACTGAGAGCTTTATAGCCGCATTAAGGAGATTTACAGCACGGAGAGGTCCCGTGTCACACATATACAGTGACAACGGTACGAACTTTGTCGGAGCAGCAAAATTTTTACAGCAAGAAGTATTAGAGATAACCAAGTCGAAGGAGTTTCTAAATAGAACAACAGCCATAGGGATACAATGGCACTTTATTCCGCCGGCATCGCCACATTTCGGTGGTATTTGGGAAGCTGGAGTAAAATCAATGAAACATCACTTACGCCGAGTAATCGGGGATCAGACATTAACTTATGAAGAATTATCTACATTTTTGCATCAAATTGAAGCATGTCTGAATTCAAGACCGTTATGCGCGCTAAGTGAGGATATAAATGATAACTTAGTGTTAACCCCGAGTCATTTTCTAATTGGAAGAGAAGCAGTAGGAATACCTGATCCACTATCTAACTTAAATACAGATATTTTAAATAGATGGAAAAATATTCAAAAAATGAAAAGGGATTTTTGGAAAACATGGACGCACGAATATTTACACCAATTACAACAAAGATATAAATGGAAATCTAATCAAGAAAACCTGTCAATCGGCACCCTGGTTCTTATAAAAGATGAAAATATTAGTCCAAGCAAGTGGCCAGTTGCGAGAGTCAAGGAAATACACCCAGGCAAAGATGGGTTAGTGAGAGTAGTCACTCTAATAAAACCGTCAGGCGCCACCCAGAAACGATCCATACATACGCTTATTCCGCTACCAGATGAGGCGGGTGTAGAGAAGCGCTGCAGTAATAGCACTGTTCATGCAAACGTCAGTGCCAGGTCAAATAGCAGTAGAAATCAGAGGTGTACAACGTCCAAATGGTTTATATATTTACTAGTATTTATACAGCTATTTACTAGTCTACACGCAACATTAACTTACTCGGTGAAAAGTTTGTCACCCGGATTTTATGTGGAGCAACTAGGGATTGCAAACATAGACCGAGGCATGTTTAGAATAGAAATTGTATACGAACGGAACCGCCTCAGCCAAGAACACGCTGAAATAAAATCAACAATTGCTAGATTTAAACAAATGTGTGACAATGCGGCCGTCGTGACGACCGAAACGCATTGCGAACAGTTCTATCAGCACTTACTAGAACAAGAAGCAAAATTTGAACGAATAAAAGAATGCCTAACAGAAATCAATACAACAAGAAAAAAAAGGGGCTTACTAGGGCAATTTATGACATCAGTGTTTGGGGTAAATGACGAAGTTTATCAAGATATAGACTCGTTGAATAAAAACCAGCAGAAATTAATTGAAGCGGCCAATCATCAAACGAAGTTTATGATATCGGCTATGTCGCAAATAAACAGCACCGAAGCAAGGATAAGTAACAAGTTAGAAAACTTTCATACGAAATTATCTCAAGTGATTGAAAAGATAAATAGCTATGATCAATGGTATGTGACAACCAACCACAATAGCATAAAAATCCAAATCATGCAGACATATCAGCTAGCGAATAACTATATTGAAGAAATATTAAACCACTACAACGGATTACTAGAAATATATTTAGCCAAAGCAAACGTGTATAGTGTACTATCACAAAAAAATGTCAGTGATTTAGTATCGTCAGCCAACAGAAAAATGCCATCAAACTTGAGGATATTGCAGCAGCAATTGTTAGAAACCAGAATAGCGGAAAATAATACGCACATACAAGTACACGCCTATTTCCCTATTCAAGACGTAACACGATATACTTTGATTCACATAACAACGGTTCCGAAGAAAAATGAGGACAAGTCATTTCAAAGCATAGAGGTGCAAAAGGCTTATATAGCACTGGATTACAACAATGAACAATATTTTGAGCTGGACCGAGACGAATTTAGCAGTTGCATTCAACGACGGGAGCATCTTATGTGTTTTCCGAGGGTCGTGAAGAACATGCAAGTCCACGAGAATTGCATTGTTGAACAGCTTCTCAGGAATCAAACTAGTATGAAGTGTCCGTCAAACAAATTCGTAATACCAAATATCATCATATGGAAACAGCTATGTATGCAAAATTCATGGCTATTCATAGCAAAAGATCATATTACCGTATCCATCATTTGTGATGGTCAACGGGAGGAGATAGTCCTTCAAGATGTCGGGGTCATCAGAATAGCCGACAACTGTTTAATTAAATCGGCTAACAGCAGACTGACTGCCAAGCGGGCACTATCAGTGCAGGTAGTCTCGTCATACACCAAACCACTGGACTTCAACATCAGCACCTACATACCCACTACGAGGGGGAAACTAAACAAGTCAGCTGAAGACGTGATAGACAGTACAAGTGATTTCTATCAACATTTAATCAACAAAGAAGTCAACTTAGAAACCAGTCTATCAAATAATGTGTGGTATCAAATTCAGTCACATACCTACTTAGTAAGTATAGTATCATCGATAAGTATGTTGGTGATAATTATCATGCTAATTGTTTTTGGACCCAAGATCGCGAGCTGCCTCAGCACAACGTGCCAGCGTAATAAGTATCGCCCCAAGGTATCCAGGAGAGAGCGGCCGCAGCACGCAGAGCAACCCACCGCCAATCAACCTCCACCACACACTATATGGGATGCTGTCTACAGCCAGCCGAACCGAATACCGAAGCCAGCAAGACAACATTCGGATGACAACCGAGTTCCAGCCAAGGAGGACGCCATTGAGCTCTACGAACTGAAGGCGCCTACCTCTGGGAGTGGCCAGAATGTTCACGCATGAACATGACTTATAGCAAATTCCTATATTCTGACGTCAATGGACACTACGTGATATCCAAATAATAAACTAAGATGCTCTTATCATCACGTAGTGAAAGTGACGGACGAGGAAAAGGACTGCTGAAGTTGCATGTACACCAATAGCACACTAAGACGTAGTTATAGTTGTGTACATATGATTAAATTAGTATTTAAGATATAGTGAAAGTAAGAATAAACCAGTCATCAAGTTGAGCCCGACTTTGACTCATTACCTATCCAACCTCTCACTGTGGCCAAGACACCCTTAGCCGTCAGTACCTGATCGGTCTTGTGAGCCTGCTTGACCGGCAGTGAGAAAACCTTACCACCTGCACCCCAATTCCTGTCTCTGTCCGTCTGGTGTCTTAGGTCGCCTGGCATCAGATATCCTGTACCTATTATATATATGTATTTTAAATACTTATAGTAGGGCTAGGGTAGTAGGGACACGTAGGGGTACCAACGACGCACCGTAGTGACGTACACGAGCGGAGGTCTGTGTCACCGAACACCACCGAGTACCACGCCGTGACGAACTATAGGTTAGGGTTGCGAACACAACTTGGTCTGCCAGCGAGCCCCCGAGAACCAAGCGTGTATTGCACCATAGGGTAGCAGTTAGGAGGACGTTAGGATTACAGTAGTATAGGGTGACGGGATTAGGATTAGTTAGGATACTTTTGCCTTAGGAGTACCGTAAGTACTCCTTCGTTAGGATAGACTAGGATAGAATATTAGGTTAGCCACACTTTCCTGAACAGTCGAGGTAAGTGCTGTTATCTCCCTGGTCAGGGTGCGTATTGTCTTACATAGCTTTTCAACTCCTATCATCGGAGGTCCGAAAATGTTTCTTATACCATTTAAAATTATAATGATCGTTATTCATAAAAAAATTAAACTAACTATTAAAAAACATGATCATTCAAATTCATAATATCACAAATCATTCACTTAGCTTTTACTATTATTTGTTTTAATATATTTGTTTATACTAATGATCGGAACTCATAATCATTCAAATAAATAGCTATAATATTCATAAATATGTTTTATTCTAATATTTGTTTTTATAAATTTCTTAATCATTATTGCTTCCAGAAACGAGATGCTACCAGACAAGTAGGTTAGGTTAGGTTGGAGCTGTGACAAAAACAACGCCAGAAACCAATTTTTGTTAGAAAAGTAGACAGAATTTATGCAAAAATTTTTAAATCGGTCCAGCCGTTACTGAGAAACACGTGTAACAGACGGACAGACAGACACAAGGAATTGATAGAACGCTATATGATAATTATCTGTTATAAAGTAAGCTATTCTGAAAAATTAATTGTGAGCCAATATGAATCCAAAATAAATACCTATCTATATAGTTTATTTCACTCCACCTAAATATAACTTATCACAGTATTCTGAGGCTCTGTATTCCAAATTAGGTTGAATACATTTCAGCCTGTAGTACGTTAGACAAGGACTTTCCTTCCTATAATAGTACTTCAATTTGTTTAATCTTCCAAAGACGTTAACAATAGCTCTGTCATCATTATCATATCAAAGGGAGATAATTGAAATCCATAAATGATGGTGTATTCGCAGTTGTCCTCGACGGCATTTAGAATTTAAATTGGTGGTCATGCTTTGTTTCATGGCTGTTAAAGTAATTATTAGGCAATGAGTGATTATGTTGTCTATTCGAGTTTTTTATAAGCAAAGCCAATTATCTCAAAATTTCATATTAGGTTCCTCGAATTGATTACCTGAATAAATGTATTATTGTTCATCAGTTCTGCGTGAAAGAATAACAAACATCTATCAATACACTAATCTATGCTTACAAATGTTCAGAAACCGATTTTATAATATTAGTAAAATACTTTCAGTCGTAGTCCACAAAATAATTTAGCAGACATGGAAGGAAATTTTAAAAGCACTTTCATTTTTGGAAAGCGTTCACCGTCGCTGATATACACAACTGGTACCTATATGACGTAAGTACACTTTTATGTTTTCATAGGTAACAAAATTATGTTCTCCACGTTTCATCTGTTTTACCATTACGCAATTATGCAAACAAAGAACTGCACCGGTAATGCTGAACTGCTTATTGTAAAAGCCAAATATGTTTTTCTGAACTTAATTGGGCATCACAACGACAACACATTACAAAGGAAACCTGGGAATAATGAAAATTGAAAGGCTCAATGCAATGGGTATGACAACTTTACATGGTTGGTAGTTATGTAGGTAATCTGTGTTTCCGGGTATCTATAATTTGGGGGTTTTTTTATACCACTTAGGTGGCAGACAAGCACACGGCCCACCTGATGGAAAGTAGTTACCGTGGCCTATGGACGTATGCAACACCAGGGGCGTTACACTCGCGCTGCCGACCCTACTTATGTTGTATGTTCAAGATAAGGTTAATCACTTACTAACAACAATATGCAAATTTATCAATCATATAGAAATAATTTCGAAAATAACAAACAAACAATGCTTTTTACTAAAATATTGATACTGAACATGATTTTATTCTTGTGTAAAGTTTCACCATTTTGTAAGAGGACTACCGACCTATAAAAATCTCACAGTAAGGCCACCTGCCGTTTGAATGATACCCCCTGGGATTATAATCATATACACAGCAATTGCTATCAGAATTCAAGTGGCTTGATGCACAATGAGCACTAATTCCACCGTAATTGCCCTATAGGTAGGTCTAGTGATGCACAATTTTATTTATCTTCAATGTGATTAATATGTTATGCTTTTAGTTAGATGTTTTTCTCATTTTTTCTATTTACAACCGGTCTAAGCTTTTGTTATAACTAAGTTTAGCTAAAACTCAAAATTGAATATCAGTTAAAAGTAATTCAGTAGTAGACATAACGCGTTTTTCCGAAGCGATTCAGTTTTTTCAGGTCACGTTCGGTGTCAGAGCCATTTCTGTTCTATTCCTTGCGAATTCAAATAAAATTATATTGATTCTAGTTGTGACTAGTCAAACTAGAGAAAACGTTATTATATATAAATATGTTATTATTATATATTTATAATTAAAATTGTAACAGATATAGAAAACGATAGCATAATAAGCCCATCATAATTACGAGTAACTACTGCACCATTTTGCAGTTAAGCGCGAGTAATAACATAAGTGCACCACTCCAGAATACTTAGGTATAAAGTTTGAATCAGAAAGCCGTATCCCTCAAACTTCGCCTTAACTTTGAATAATAAGGCCCCACTGGTTTACAGCTTATAAGGATTAGTTTCCTTAACTGATTCTAAGATTCTAGTCAAATAGAGTTACGGTTATTAGAGTATTTGTTGAATCCATATTATCAATTTTTATTTGATGGTAATCTCTAATGTAAATATCTGCTGTATACCGTAGGACCTTATGAGCACCACCGATTACGCAAGAAGCAGCGTACTGGGTAAAAAAGAATAGTCGACCGTTGTAGAAATGAACGTAGGCGAATTGGTACGTAACATGATTTGACAGAAGAAGAAGGTAATTGATTTTTTTTTGGAATAATTGTAAGTACTATGTGCAGAAGCAGTATTGAAAATAATGGGCAAAACATTAATGACATGTTATTATCACATAATGATGAAAATATTTTTAACTATGGGTAATAATATGTAGCCGAACATAAATATGTTTTAGATTAGGTTAGACCACTACACTGAAAAGGGATAATTAATTTCTTAATAACAAATTATAATAAATATAGTCTGCCAATATTATTTGTTATTAAGAAATTAAAATGAAGATGAAAGAAGAATAAATGTTTTATATAATCCTGATCATACGTATAAACCAAATACAAGATTTTATCATACATGTAGTTCGCAACTCCTGTACGAAATTGTCCTTTTGAAAGAGTTCGCCGAATTTATTTCTCCAAATTATGTTAGGTGATCCGTGAAATTGTTAGATTTTCGGCGCGACATTGCTCTGTAAATACGATATAAGTAGAAGAATATGTTCCAAAGTATTTTATAGTATTTCGCATACACATTACGACGCGGAAAAATATCTTCTTATTTGTTCAGTGATCGAAGTTTGCTAAGGACTTATCGCATTTGGTGACACCTATTTATTTTCGATCACAATCTTCGTTATCGAAAGTCCATCAGTCATCTCGACAGATTTCACGTTATACTTAGGAACTAACTACTACAAAAAGCACTCCAACTGAAATATGTGTTTACTTTGGAACGTAAATTTCTTGCATATGCTTTTGTGATTTACGACATCTTCTGTAGAGCTACGGTTGTAGTTCTTCATTATAAACGTTATAAGAAATGTTTTTAGGAAATTTATCTTTAGAGATCAACCTCTAACTCGTGTCAAAAACTATAAAACTTACGAACGTAGTGATTTAAGAAGTCGGCCCGATTTCCTTCAGGTCATTGTCGTGTAGGTACAGCAGCACTGCACTTTGACCTTCGACTAACACAGGTGTTTTCTAGGTGTGCACTTCTGCAACTAGATCTCTACAGCTTTGAAGAATCAAATAAAAACCAATTGAGCACTAAATCATTAGATAGTTATTTAACAAATGCCTTGGACTTTGGTATTTCTTATTATATATAATATTATAATATACTAGAGTAAGTAAACAAATACAAAAATCAAGCTGACTCATACTTTCATCAGAGTCTGTATGTACAGATTAAGGTAATAAGATTACTTATTCAATCCGCTATTCATGCCTTTCATATTCATCGAATCGCACGGATGAGATCAGAGATTAGTGAAAGCGAGATATTTATGGCGTTACTAAAATGTTTTAATATAAAGAAGTTGCCTGAGGATTACTCCTCTGTGAATTATTTAGAATACTATAACAAAGTTGCGAAGTTTTGAAGATGTTATCGTAAAAGCTTTTAAACATGAACTTATTGTAACTAACTTTTTCTTATAAAATTTAAACTGAGATGGGTAAACGGCCAAGATTGAGCTTGAATTAGTGTGTCTGACACCAAGGAACGTATGTTACCAACGAAGTTGTTGCTGGTGAGCCAAATAAAAAAAAAACCCTATGCAGATATTCTTGAAACATCTAAATTATACTTTATTTAAACAAGGTGACCATTGTTTTCAAATTTAGTGTAATCCATAAGTATATTCCCTATCCCATAGGGAAAGAGACGTGACTGTAAGTACCATATGACCATCATTTTCCTTACCTACCATGGTGATACCTATGTAATTCTGTAAAGTAGTTATACTTAGGTGTACATTATTAGATTATTAATACATAAACAGATAGTTACTATTTATTATTCTCTATAGAAATGTTCTTTTCATTTGAAACTGCACATAAACGTGATTTATTTGTGTCATGAAATCTTTCACATTAGTCAATTTTATTTTTGTAAAATTCAGTATTTTTATATCTACTATCAGGTGAACAGGAATAAGCAAAATGAAAAAATAATTTGCTATCAACACTTACAGCACTCAGCATTTTAGTGATGAAAATGTATTCGGGTTTGACCAATGATGACGTTTTGATGGTCCAAAAATTTAATGTCGTAAGATGAGTAATGATGTTATCATCCTTGTTTTTAAACAGTTACTTGAAAATCAAACGTAAGATAAAATGTATCCTCTAAGAGCGTTTTAACATTCATGCGATATCCGATATCGGTGTCGGACGCCGATAGCCGACACCTTGTGCGGTTTTCACATTTATGCAATACAATCGGCCCGATACGGCCGGTATGATCGGATGATTCGGTATGAAAAAAAATGAAAAAATGTGTTAGCAATTTTCGATCTTATTGACATGACATGGTATCGTTTTTTTTCTTATATTCGTGATCAGCGTCATTAATTAACGTGAAAAGACACGTAACTGCGAAAATGTCACTAATGTCGAAAATTGCTTGCAGTCGCTGTTTCAGTCTCTTTGTGATCCGATATCGAGCCAAAACAGTGGTGTTGGCTCCGATAAACGATATCGGGCCGGACAATGTGAAGGGGGATACATATGTCATACATTTGACTGCCTCCGATATCGGATATCGCATATCGGATAACGGACAATGTAAAAACGCTTTAAAAGTAATAGCTTCTATTTTTTCGTTTTTATTCGGCTGGTATGTATTAAGTTTTAAATGAACAATTTTTGTCTGTGACTTCTTGCTGGTTTTAGATTAGGTAATTTTCTTTTATGTTTTTAAGACATCTATTTTTCGTTAACTGCTTACAATTGTTTATATAGCACTCAAGTTGCCACAAAGGCTGAGGTGATGAAACACTGTGCATTCAGTTTTATTCACTTTGACTCCGACAAACCCACCTTATAGTTAGATCTGGTGTATAGACCAGGGTAAAAGCCTTTAAAAATAATAAAAAATGAAAAAAAAAAAATAGTAGGATGAAACCTGTAGATGAAACCTGTAGAGGACCCGTCCTTTTCCATCCTTTGGGTGCACATAGACCATGGCTCTACGAGTCAGATCTATGTGTGCCTCTACCGCTCCCATACAGGAGATACCGAGACAACTCGACTCTTTGAATACCTGAGTCAGGCGGCAGATGATGCGCAGGAGCGGTTTCCAAACGCTGAACTGGTGTCTTTGGAGGATATCAACGCCCACCACGAGCTCTGGTTGGGCTCCGCCAAAACAACCCACGCGGGAAGAGCCGCCCAATTGAGCTGAGCCAATTGGTACACGAGGTCACTAGGATACCAAAAAGGTCGGACCATGAGCCCTCTCTGCTAGACCTGCTGACGAGTCACCCGGACCAGTACAGTGTTTCGGTGAGCGCCGCTTTAGGTGAATCCGACCATTGTCTGGTCCGTTCCGAGGTGCCCATTATAGCGCCCCCACGACCCGCGCAGGGGAAGCGGCGTCTCTGGCACTACTCGTCAGCGGACTGGGATGGACTGCGTGATTATTTTGCGTCCGTCCCGTGGGTTGAACGCTGCTTTGAGGGTAAGAACCCATCTGAGGCCGCATTTGCTGTCGCCGGTGAGATCAGTCTGGGCATGGAATATTATATCCCCCACACTGATGTCACCGGTGTACGCAGAGCGCGTCCTTGGTTCGGGCGCGAGTGCGCGGAGGCTGTTAATCATAAACAGTCTGCGCACCGCGCTTGGATGAGAGCGCGCGCTACGTGCGATCCCAGCGTGGGCCACTTCAAGGCGGCGTACAACAGAGCCACAAAGGTCTGCAAGAGGGCTTATGTCAAAGCGGATGCCCAGCGCATAGCTCGGCTTGGTCAGGAGCTGGTAGCGCATCCCACGGGCAGCCGTGGTTACTGGCGACTGGCCAAAGCCGTGCAAGCCAACTTCTGCCAGTCTTCGCTGCCCCCGCTGCGCAATCCCGATGGATCCCTGGCCCATGAGCCGCAAGAGAAAGCAAATTTGCTGGTTAATCTCTTTGCGGCTAACTCCCGAGTCGATGATTGTGGTATGGAGCCGCCGACACTGCCCATCAGTGACCGTGCAATGCCTGATATTCGTATCAGGCAACGCGATGTCCGAGCAGTACTGCAGTCACTCGATGTCCGGAAAGCCAGTGGTCCGGACGGAATTCCGGCGGTGGTTCTGCAAAAATGTGCAGCGGAGTTGTCCCCAATGCTTGCGCGGCTGTACCGGCTGTCCTACAGCTCTGGTACAGTGCCTTCGTCTTGGAAAGAGGCGAATGTACAGCCGATCCCCAAGAAGGGGGATCGCTCAGACCCAAACAACTATCGACCCATAGCCGTCACCTCAGTGCTGTGCAAGGTGTTCGAGCACATTATTAACAAACAGCTCATGCGTCACCTTGAGGATCACTCACTAATTAATGACCGGCAATATGGCTTCAGGCCGAAACGGTCAGCGGGTGATCTTCTGGCGTATGTTAACCATATTTGGGGTGAGGCTATGGACAAGCACGGCGAGTCATTGGCAATTAGCCTTGACATCGCCAAAGCTTTCGATAGAGTTTGGCACAAATCGCTTCTTTCCAAGCTGCCAGCCTTTGGTCTGCTTCCTAGACTGTGCGACTGGGTTGCCGGCTTCTTGCAGGAGCGCCGCATTCGCGTCCTTTGTGATGGACGAGCCTCGGAGTTCTTGCAGGTAAATGCCGGCGTACTCTACTCTACTTCTACTAAACTCTCTTTCTTCTGCATATCAATGACATGCTGTCGACCGGCAGCATTCATTGCTATGCGGATGATAGCACCCTACACGGGAGTTATCAAGGACGTCCTGCGGATAAGCAGACGCATATCGCGGAAAAAAGGCAGCTTCTTGTCACTGAGCTTGACCGGATCCTGAACCACATTTCCCAATGGGGCTCTGAGACAAGTTCTCAGAGCCCCATCGAGTTTAATGCCAAGAAGACGCAGGCATGTGCGTTTACAGCAAAGGTATCTTCTTTCCTTCCCCTTCCCACTCTTCAGGGCACGCCACTGCCACTGCAGGATAACCTCAATATCCTCGGTATGGATGTTCGCTGTAAATTAAATTACAAAAACTACATCGAGAGTATCATCAAAACAGCCTCGCGTAAACTCGGAGTCCTGAACAGAGTGAGACGGTTTTTCACGCCGGAGCAACGGTGTCTTCTATACAAGACACAAATTCGTTCCTGCGTGGAATACTGCTCGCATCTCTGGGATGGATCCGCAAAGTACTTATTAGATGCTCTCGACAGGTTGCAGCGACGAGCGGTCCGCATTATCGGAAATCCTGAGGTCACGAGTACCCTCGAGCCTTTGCAGTTGCGTAGAGATGTTGCTTCCTTGGCAGTATTTTACCGTCTCTACCATGGTGAATGTTCTGACGAGCTATTCCAATTAGTCCCACCCTCTCCTTTCCTATACAGGACGACACGTGCAGGACTTAGACGTCACCCACATACGGTGCAGAACATTCCTTCAAGAACCAAGCGGTTCGGTGACTCTTTCCTTTGTCGCACAATTAAGACCTGGAATTCCTTGCCAGCTCACGTGTTTCCCTCTTCCTACAGTCCCGGGTCCTTTAAGCGGGGCGTAAAAAAGCATCTGATGAGGCCGTCAAGCTGAGTGCCACCATTGTTAACATGGCACGTGTGTATAATGGTGGCCCTCTCTCCTAAGACTTTGCCTTCAGCTTACCATCAGGCAAGGTAAAGTCAAATTGACGTGTCCTATATAAAAAAAAAAACTGTTAGAAAAGGAGGGGAATATTATAAAAATGAAAGGAAAAATAAATTACGGGCGATCTGAGGTCGGGAAGGGGATGAGGGGGAGGTTTTAAGGGTAAAAAAACGGTTTTTCTCGATTGCCGGCAAAACTAAAAGTCCTATGGAAAAAAGTCAAATGGCAAAGTTGTAGGTAATAAAAAGATCTAAAACTTTTGTATTGACACTTTTTTCACATAACCTCAAAATTTATGTGAAAAATTCTAAAAGCCAAGATTTTGGTTTTTTATTTTTATCTTTTCAAATAAATTTCTTTTTTCATGAAATTTGTTGAAAACCTACCTTTTTATGTCCCAAATACGCTGTAATTTATTTGATTAGAAATATTTATTTTTGCACCTTATTTTGAATTAATATCGAAAAAGCACCCTAATTTTCAATCGAAAATTCACCCGTCAAAATATCAGCTTTTATCAAAAAGTTGGTATGTTTTCTGTTCGTTGAAATCTCTACTTTCCGATGGTGAAAAAAAAATATTACAATAGTAAATCTTCTCAGAAAATGCCAAAAATCGAAAAAGACTCAAATTCGAAATTTCTTTTTTAATTACTATATACAATTTTGAGCCATTTATTAAAATTTACACTTTAATTACTCGAAAAACGTAAGATTACATGTTACAAGTTTACTTAAAAAAAAAAGAAAACTGTTCGAATCTGCATAGGAAGGTAAATACTATCTCTGTTTTTATCTATTTAAATTAACTCAAACATAAAAATAGTAAAATTACAGCGTTATTTTACATAAAAAGGTAAGTTTTCACCAAATTTCATGAAAAAAGAAATTTATTTGAAAAAGATAAAAATAAAAAACCAAAATCTTGGTTTTTAGAATTTTTCACATAAATTTTGAGGTTATGTGAAAAAAGTGTAAAGACAAAAGTTTTAGATCTTTTTATTACCTACAACTTTGCCATTTGACTTTTTTCCATGGGACTTTTAGTTGTGCCGGAAATCGAGAAAAACCGTTTTTTACCCTTAAAACCTCCCCCTCATCCCCTTCCCGACCTCAGATCGCCCGTAATTTATTTTTCCTTTCATTTTTATAATATTCCCCTCCTTTTCTAATAGGTTTCATCCCACTATTATTATTTTTTGTTTTAAAAATTATCGACCTTGGTCTAGTAACCCGAGGGGGCTTTCACATAAAAAAGCTTCTAAAGATTTTAACAACCAGCTTGACTCCCAAAATTTCTTCTGTATACATCATAAAGAATACTTGTACTATATTTGATGCAAGAACCAAACCACTATATGTGGGATAATGCTTATAAAGGACGATGAACCTATAAATAATAAATACCTTGGCACGTCCGCTCTAATAACCTCTAACACACAAAAGCTTAGACATTCTGGGTTCCTTAGACGTCCTTCCTGGTTCTAGTCATGAATATTAATATCCCAGTACCGTTAGGGGA
Organism: Eilema caniola; assembly: GCA_949126895.1. Lineage (NCBI taxonomy): Eukaryota > Metazoa > Arthropoda > Insecta > Lepidoptera > Erebidae > Eilema > Eilema caniola. The sequence goes on along the minus strand of OX421479.1, from coordinate 9,707,893 downwards.
CATAACGTCTATAGGAACAAGGGAATGATTCATAAACCCAATTCTACTCATAGACGATGGTTTCGTTTACAAAGCCGATCATTTGTAAAACTAAACGAAGCGTTTATTATTGGATTTTGAACAAACAATAATAGCATTATGATTTAATTAGAATGGTTATTCGATACCGGGTGATTTTTCCTTCAATTTTCCGTTCCATTCTCTTATTATTTTGATTTTGTTGTTATGATCTTACTGCTCGATTTATCTACTAAAATGACCAAGATTGAATAAGAATTCGATGAGGATGTAATTGTATCCATATCAGAAAATAAGTCTAGAATTACAAAACAAAACAAATCGATTTTAATTCAATAAGAAATATAAGTACATACAATACTTTGTATTCAAGGTGCGTTTTTGGGGCCCCTTCAAAATATATATACATACTGATTAATAGATGATGCCCTGGCGTAAGCTTTCCTCTCAAGATTGAGAGGTCACTAGCAGTCACTCTCATACAAGATCAAACCAAAAGGACTGCGGGCTCTGAACAGAAGGCCTTAAATGCATCCGAGAACGACCCTAAGATGATGCTGATAATTTCATACTCAACATGCAGTTATTTAAATAATCATCTCACATAAGTACCCTGAATATTGGTGCATTTTCAGATCATTATCAAGCTATTTGTTTGCGAACGGGTACCCAATATTTCTTTTTATGTATATGATTGATAATCAGCAGGCTTATTTCTAATACTTTAAATATTGATTCAAAACAGCAGCTGAAAATTTAATCAGTCATTTTACATAACACATAAAAATAAAATAAAAACATCACGTAACTACACAAACCTTATTTGAAATACCTTTCATTTATGCCATTTAGGTGGTGGGTATGCACATGGCCCGCCTAATCAAAAGTGGTTATCTTGGGCACTTACACAGATGAAGGTATGACGTCCACTGCTTAGTAATCTACCTCTACAATCACGACTGACGGCCTTTAGAACCTAGGCACTTTCATAACCTGTTTGAACGAGTTAGCAAATTGAACGAGCACTAAAAGCTCCCATATATCCCAGTTATAGACTTTAGGAGCGCAAGCACGTTTAGTAGTATGAACATGAGTATATTCTCCGCTTGTAATTTATCTTGCACGTCTTTGATCATAAGAACCTGTCTGTTCATTCTGCATTGATTGATTGTTTTCCTCACTAAAAAGATAAATATTACTTCACATAATGGGCACAAAAATAAAGCTATAACGTTACACAAACGAAGTGACACTTGAACCATTCTGATGCTATCCCAAAAATCGTAAGTAAAAATGGAATTATTCCATTAGGTGAAAAAATGGCGCACATTTTATTTCAGTAATTTAATTAAAAAGATTGGTTACATTTTCGCAAGAGTGCCGACAACAGAGAATGTTCAGTTATTGTAAGAAAATTCCTTGTAATTCGTTGGTGAAACGCGGACGGGAAGGGTCCCGGAAAATCTGTGTTGGAACAAATTCGTCCGTACGACGAACATTTTGCAGTCTCACGACCAATTGCGCCGGTTTTTTATGGCCCGCTCTATTGTTCGGCGTATATTTAAAAAAATATTTCCACGCTGTTGTGGGATGGAAAGAAAAATATTATCAGCTCTTTACAGTACCGTGCAAAATGAGAATCGAAGAAAACGTCTCATGATGCTAATACTACGAGAAACGAGGCAAGAAAAGGACAAGAAAAAGTGCACTGTGTTCGAAACTAAAATAGAAAATATTTTTTTTGATATTAAAAAGCTTAGCTTTATAGATTTAAATATTTAGTGTAAATGAAAAATGTCGCACCTAAATATGTTACTCCAAGAGCAGAAACGCTCCTCGGATCCAGTAAATAATATAAGTTATCGAATTGGGAACGGTCTGTGTTCATAATTGACCGAGCGAGCGAAGCGAGCGAGAGTCTCCGTTTTGACAAGGTGGCCGATTTTGCTTTTGTCCGTATCAATGTCTATTTGGTCTAGTGGGCGCATTTCTTAACTGTATTTCATCAATATTTTCACACATGTACCTTGATTTAAAACTCAACTTTTGTCGAGAGCTTTTTTTTGATAGGAGGGAAAATGGGGGAGAACTGCGGGGAAGTTTGCTGTCGTATTATTTATGATCTTGATGATTCAGGCAATAATCATCAGTCCTTGATGAACCTGTAAAGGTTGTTGTGAGAAAACCAAGCCTCCTAAAGGTAAATCTCATTTTTAAAAAAAAAGCAGATGAGAAAAGAGAGGGGAAGTTTGCTGTAGCGACTTTTTGATCGTCATTATTTTTTGGAGAAATATCAATACTTGTTTAAAATAAGAAGATACGTATCTTTTTCTTTGATGCCATATGTGAGTAGGTACCAGAAAAATGTGGCCCCGCGTACTTTTCACAGAAGTACTAGTTGATAGATGATAGTTTGACAAAATTATCCAATATATTTACAAAAATCGCGTCGCCATTTATGTCATTTATAATTATTCAATATGATTTGAATTCTTGTCACAGCGTCTAATGGTATGCCAAAGTGAAGTTCAAAAAGTAAAAACCATAATTCTAGGTGTTATACTTGAAATTGACAGCCGCAGTGAGATGTTTTTAACGCCCGTTTATTGTTAATCTAGACATTCATACTTTTCTCACTAATGCAAGTTGATAGTTCATGGCTTATTCAACTGTCAACTTAAAAAAAATACAAAAGACATTGTCAATTGACACATTTTGTATCTTTTTCTTACTCATATACCCATCCCTTATCATCCCGACATTGTGTGAAAGGGATGGCTTTACAAGTAAGAAAAGGATACAAAATGCGATTAAATGACAATGTCTAGATTTTTTGAAATTATACTTGACTGGATACCATCAACCGGCGTGATTGTGTATATGAATAAGAATACTCTACTAACTGATATAGTTCTGGAAGACCGAGTGTTAAGATAGTTGGACCACTCTGGACACTTACAACTATTTGAGTACTCTTATAACCAATATAAAATTGGAATTTTGGTATTTGGATTATTTTGAGTACTTTTGTTAGCAACATTTTAATGATGCTGACTGTACCTACATATTGTGAAAAACCAAGCAAAGTCTCAATTAGACGACAAATAAAAGTTTATTGATTCAGCGCTTAGTTTTAACTCCTATCAAACTGGAGTACGAATTTCGTTTAAAATAAATTCCCAAGTGCGTACTATAAAATGTTAACGGTAAAAATGAATCCATTAATAAGAATTTACATATTTAGCGCGTTTTATATCAGTGTGCATGATTGGCTGTGGTTAGGGAACTGCAGCACTGCGTGCGAAATCCTATTTCACTAACAAGGCCAAACAAAACATTTCAATTAATCTTTTTTGCTCTTTTCCATTTTATCTCACCAGTTTTATACCCCTTAAAGTTCAAAAACCACTAAAACGGAACAGTGGTCGTTATAATTACACTTGCAGATACTTTTTTATGGACCCTAATGCTGAGGCTGTTATTTAGTGATGAATATTTTTTGAATGTTATAAACAAAGGATATTTAGGTTTTGTCCGCGGCTTTGGTCAACTTCAGTTGTAAGCCGGTACATCTGCTTATATAGGACAGGGCTGTGGTGCAGACTTCTCTTAGATTTAGATGATAGGCGTTCCCGTAAAAGCCAATATAAACCAAATAAAAAAATAAGAAAACAGACCCAGTCTGAGAATACAAGCTTTGGAATTGGCAACCAGATGATGATGAAGAAGAAAACAGTATTCCTTTTTTAAATTTGACTATTCTGCGGATTCCATTTGTGATCTGAAAGGTAGGATATTACTTACCATCAAGCAAAATAACGAATTCATTTTTCATACACGCTGAACTACCCTTAGCCAGAATCATATAATTCATATAGAATGATAAATAGCTTACATAATCTACGTTATAGTTGCCATTGTGTCGCAAAAAAGTCTAGAAATGTTGATAAATGTAGGGTTAACAGCTTAATTTAAGAACCACTTCTATACTATTATATAATTGTAAAGTAGTCGTGTCTGTACATTGGAGATATTTAAAAAAAAATACTTGGAGTATGTTATATTAACGATACTGAACACGAAAATATTTTTTTTGGAATTCTTGTCTGTTTGTCTGTTTGTCTGTTTGTTCGCGATGGACGCAAAAACTACTGAACGGAGTTTCGATGCGGTTTTTTTTGTTAGAAAGGGCTTGCTCCAACTTAAAATCTTACGTTTGTTTGATCACAATCGGTTGAGTAGAACCAGAGATGTGAGCAATAATGTTGCTTTTTTACGTGAGATTATTTTTGTGGTATATTTTTTATAGCTTATCATATATAAGCAACTATGTAAATAAATAGACTTTATTTTTACATACACAATTGTGTATACAGATTCGTATTTAATCAATAAATTAAAATTTGAGATTTTATTATTTAGTTACAAAAATACAACTAGATGGCGATCACGCATTTTTAAACAAGGTATGGTTTCGTTCACAACAGAGGTATATAAGAAAATATATTTTTTTTATTCTATAATTTAGTTACATCAATACAACTAGATGGCGATCACGCAGTTTTGAACAAGATGTAGTTTCGTGCACAATAGAATATAATAAGAGCTGTCATTTCGATTCTTAAAAATGTTTCGAATTTTCACAATTTCATTTAATATCCTGAGTCTTCTTCTTCATCCTAGCAAGAGTAGCAAGCATTAATCGCAGTCGCATCCGAAGCTTTTTACCTTCAAGGCGAGGATCCGCTTTTACCAGTCTAATTGCGAATTTGGTTGAACCTTTGAAATTTCCCGTGAGTCGACTACTAGCTGACCTCCACAACCCACAGGCGATATCGAAGCATTGCATCTGGACCAGTTGTTGGACTTTTGAGGGCTTCAACTACCCGTAACGACTGCCATACAATGGCTGTTCGTATGGCAACTGAGACCGACGGCTTAACGTGATTTCCGAGGCACGACCAGACCAATGCAAATATCCATATATTTATGCATACAAATATTTGCACTGAGCGGGAATCGAACACGCACATCCTGCGTAGCAGCCGCGTTCAGTACCGCTAAGCCACAGAGGCGGTCGACCCTTAACATCCTGCGTAATTCATACTAATATCATAACATAGCGAGTCTGAAACTCTGTATGAAAGTTGTTAGACTGTGCTAACATTATAAATGTAAAAGGAACCCTGTCTATCTGTCCGTTGCCTTTCACGCTTTAAACGCTGAACTGAACCGATGTTGATGAAATTTGATTAGAGTTTAAGAAAGGACATGGGCTAACCTCCAATAAATAAAATGTTAACGAGTTAAACCGATTAAGGCCTAAGGGAACAAAGAAGAGGCACTGAACAAAAGTAACTGGTATTACAGCTGTGCATAGCCCGAGAAACCATATATAAATTAATTACATCATAGTACTTCAGGCACATTAAACAATGTTGGCACCGACTTCTCGCAGTGTTCTTGAAGTCGGTTTAAATTTATTATTATAATTTTATTTATTTTACCTTTATAGTGTGTAAGTATCTAACCGATTCATCGTTGATCATTTGCTTAGTTTGTTATTTGTTTTTACTATCAGTTTAACATCATGATTTTAGAGGCAAATACTCAAATTATGTAAAAGCAATAGAAACAGCATCTTTGCCTACATTTTGAGGATTTCCCTAGATTTCTAGATTCTTACTCTCTGAATCCCGCTATCTGATTCTGACTCCCTTCGCCAGGCAACGCCCTTTCCTTTCCAACCAAAAAAAAAATAAGAATCCGTTTCGCAAATTATGGCCTTAGCATATAACGATTCTTCGCCTATTTAGTTCCCATAGTAGTAGAATTCTGAGAAATCCTGATACATGAATTCATATTTCGTGGTAGTGGCGATGGGTCCCTATAACTCAATTCCTACCGGCTTCCCTTTGCATAGATGGTAGAGACGTTTAAATTCGATAAACTACATCGAGGTAAGAACTATCTTCCACCGACTTCCATTTAGAAAATTTTCACCCTTTGCCAATCTTCTTCATCCTAGCGTCAATCCCAGTCGCATCCGAAGCTTTACAATTGGAGTCTAGGGTCAGCTTTTTACCAGTCTAACTGTCGATTTGGCAAAACTGCGATATTTTCTGTGAAGCGACTACCATCTGACCTCCACAACCCAAAGGTAATATAGAAGCATTGCAGCTAGACCAGTTGTTGGATTTTTGAGGGCCTCAACTACCCGTAACGACTGCCATAGATGTCTGTATGACAACCGGGACCGACGACGTCTTAACGTGCTCTCCGAGGCATGATCAGATCAATGCAAATATCCATATTCATGCATACAAATATTTGCACTGAGCGGGGATTGAACCCGCGCCTCCTGCGTAGCGGCCGCGTTCACACACTTTGCCACTGTAATGGCTTTACTGGGGAACATTCTCCCTACCAGAGCCACTGAGAAAACGTACTTAAGGCTGATAAATTTAATTGCACTAATTTACTCAATGTAAATTGATTAATATGCACGTGCTGTAAAGTGTTATTATTAAGTTGTATTTTATCAATTGTTACAAAACTGTAATTTTAATAGAAAGCTCCTAGACATTCATTTTTTTGAAAACGAAACAACATGATTGCTACCACAAACAAAGTAGGCGCTTTTTCCTGTAATTTTGAAGTTTTCTCTCAGGTTATTTCAATTATTCATTAATTATTAGTACGTTACATTTTAGGCATACAAATACTATAAGTTACATAAATATTTTGTCACAGTTATACCAAAGACATAGAATATGTCCGCATCTGGATTATTTTTTAAAAAGGCATTCAGGTATTGCACAGCTCTGTAAGTAGGGCTACTCTATACCAAAAAACGCCAAGCTGGTGGACAAGTCCAGAGTTAATGCTGTAGCCGTCCAGCGCCACGCGTGTACCTGTCCGGCACATAGAAGTGGATACATTCACGACCCGAAGGGTTGTCCACTTTAAAATTTAAATGCAAATAATAGTACATGACGTGCGCTAACTCCAGCCTAAGTCGTAATGTATCAAGACCGACCATCCCTGATACGAAGATGGACATCAGATACCGGACTTCTTCGATATGGGATCCTACTGAAAGTATACGCTATCCAACACCATAAGAATTACAAAATTCCGTTTATCATTCAACGAATTGCGAACTTCCTTTTGAGTGAAAATTCATCAATGAATAAATCCTGATGAAATAGATAGACCCATAAGAGCTTGGCAAAAGGTATAGTGGAGTAGAAAAGAGAGACAACTGGGAAGAAACAAGGTTAGGGCCAGAGATGGGAGCAGAGAGTAGAATAGAAATGCAAGTTAGAAAGTCGAGTAGAGTGGCGAGTGGATAGGCAAGTTTTTTAAATGTTTTTTTAATGTTCTTGATGCTAGACAAAATAAACGTGTACATTCGTTCATATTTAGTCTTAAGCAATCAATCTTCGTATTTTGACATTTCAAAATGCTGCAATGGAGTTTGTTGCTCCACTAGCGCCTAAGAAGCGGTGGTAAATTTAGTTTTAAGCGGAATTTGACGGCAACAGATGTAATCACGTTGCACAATTTTGCGAAATAAAGAATTTGAATTTGTAGTAGGGAGTCGAGTAGAAAGGCTACTAGAGAAGTGAATGGGAGGCAGGTGGAGAGGCGAGTAGAGAGTCCAGTACAGAGTTGAGTAGAGACGAGTAGAGAGTGAAACAGGGATGATTATAGAGGCAAGTAGAAAGTCGAGTAAAGAGTCAAATAGAGAGGCGAGAAGAGTATCTATTAAGCTCTCAATGCTCGACTCTGCGCTAAAATTTACGACACTACGCGATAAGCGACATCCACGCGGGCGAAGCCGCGGGCAACAGCTAGTTTCACATAAAATTGTAGTTTGTAAGTTCTGGCACAAATAAAATAAGTTGCAAACTATTTATTTCTACCCGTATAAAGGATATAATTTACACTGGATTAGTTGAAATTTGATCGGCACGATGATTGAATCTGTCGAACTTAACCGGCCGTAAATTTTGTTAAAATCTGTTTATAATCGCGAAACATGAAATAATAATGCAGATAGTTTTATTACTTGTTATATTTTATATTATGCAAGTAATTTGGTTTAAAAATTATACCATTATAATTATTCAAATGCACATACTTCATAAATACAAATATATATACCTATCCTCATAGTGATTTCCTTGCTGAATCTAATGTTTGCACCATAGACCTCAAGGTCCGTTTACTATTTTTAGTGTTCCGACTTTTCTAGAAGAAAGTATGCATCAGAGACTCGTCTATTTAAGCAGTTGCACCGACTGTGGGTGAGGCTGGCTTGGTCCTCAAAGATATCGGGAGTTTCCTCGTGGTGGGTCTGGATGTGGACACTCTCTCGCTCGAGACCATGGTGCGAGCCATGGTCTCCAGCGGGAGTAAATGGGACTGCGCCGTATCTTTCTGCGAACAGGTCATGTTCGCGAAAGAGGCGGCGGGGCGGGAGCGGGAGAGAACTCTCCCATCCGAGTTCCGCAGTCGGCGGCTTGGGCGCCACCGACGTGTCTTCGCCGAAGACCATCGGCCTCCATGACCGGGGTCCTGAGGACGGTGAGTGGGCTGCTCACCGTCCTTACAGAAGCAGGCCCATGACGGCAGCGTGACGTGAGAGATCACGCACGCCCCCCCCCCCCTCCCCAAGAAGCGGGGTGACAATTGAACCCCCCCTCCCATAGACGCGGGATAACACCCGAACGAACCTCTAGGCGAGGCCGCAGCCGTAGGTCTGTTGGTAGTCCTGGGACATCCTTCCGAGGGCTTACCCGGGGCTACCAACCGCAGGCTATTAGGCGGTACGTGAGGGTTTTTAGTCGGTAGGAGTCCGGCATAGCATCCATGAAGGATTTTCCCTCACGTCAAAAAAAAAAAAAAAAAAAAGATATCGGGAGTTATATCCTTTTGAAAAATACTACTGAAGAACTAAAATTACTTTTTCATTCGCAGCATTGTGTGCGTAAGAGCGTTTTTACATTGTCCGATATCCGATATCTGATATCCGATATCGGAGGAAGTCAAATGAATGACATATGTATCTCTCTTTCACATTGCTTGGCTCGGTATCAGTTTTCGGAGCCAAAACCACCATTTTGGCCCGATATCGGAGCACAAAGAGACTAAAACAGCAACTGCAAGCAATTTTTGACCTTAACGAAATTATCTTAGTTACGTGTCTTTCCGCGTTAATTGATGACGCTGATTACGAATAGGCGAGCAGCACCGATATCGGATGAAAGTGAAAACGCTCTAAGGCAGCATATAATACTGCGACTGTAATAGGAATAACTCTTCTAGGCACAGTATACTTGCAATCTAAATCTCTACATTTAAAAGGTAGTTTACAAAAACGGTATCAGTACTAACGTTTGATGATGATATCGTTACAAATGATACCCTCGTGATTTTTAATGCACTGTAATTACGTTAAAAGCTGCACTTAATCGTAACGATTATACCGTACTTCGGCAACCACAGTAAGTCATAAACACACTGTTAAAAGCCTATAATCATCCCATAACCGACGGTGTAACGGACTGCAGTCGTTAAGTGGAAGTAGTTCACAATTAGATGGGTAGATGGAGCTAAAATTCAAAATTCAAAAAAATGGGTGTGGTATTTAAGAGGGTTGTTAGATGGCGCTGCGATTGAGCCATTTCCTTTATTGTAAATAAATTAAATTCCATGTTTGTCTTATTGGTAGCGAAATAACGTAAGATTATCCGTAAAATAAAATTGAAATAAGATTTAACATCAACTGCTACTGATCCTGCGGTTGATGTAACCAGGAATCTCTATTGGCTGCATGTTCTGTGATATTGCACTAGTCGCGAATTCTAAATATTAGTATACGAATAATTAACTGGAAAATTAGTTAGACATTATCTTGGATTATTCTTATTCCAATCATATGAATTAAGGAGTTTTTATAAAAAAGGAGCAAATTCGCTGAGGCGGCTTGCCGGAAATAGCTCACGATTGGATGAAGGATGATGTGTAGTTCTAGAAACGGCGAGGTTAGTTTAGAGAAGGGAGACCTCGCCTTTAAAAGATGGGTTTTCTGGAGGCGCGGGCACTTTTTTTTCGTCATTCATTCGATCCAGATAGCTAAAAGGGGTACGGCTCGGCGGACTGTCTTTGTAAGTTATATATTTCTATCGTTGTAAAGAAATAGTGTTAAATTCCTTTTGTGAATTATATGAAATTGTTGCCGGTGTTGTGTAATAAACGAATTACTAGCTATCTTTGTTTAACGCGAACAGTTTAGAGTTTTTCCAATGTACCGCCGAGAGTTTTATAATTCTGTAAAAATTATAAATTGTCGAAATTTATTGTAAACCTTGGGGTGTGGGGTAGTTCTCGCGTCGAATATTGGGATGGGTCGCGATCGGAGCAGGACCTGGGGCCTTTGCGAAAATGAAGACACCTTACATTGGGCAGGGATAGTACGTGTAAATGTATGCGTATTATTACTGTCTTGTGCTGTTGAGTCTGGCAGTGCATTCGTAAAGTCCTTACGGTCGTTTTATCATCTTTATTATGTTGAAATTGTTGAAATTAATTGTAAATCTTGATTTTGTGTGTGGTTGGGCGTGATACGTACAAGGGTGCGCGATTAAGATTTGTTACGACTAGGGCGTGGGGTAGGCTAGTTCTCGCGTCGAATATTGGGATGGGTCGCGATCGGAGCAGGACTTAGGGCCTTTACGAAAATGAAGACACCTTACATTGGGCAGGGATAGTACGTGTAAATGTATGCGTATTATTACTGTCTTGTGCTGTTGAGTCTGGCAGTGCATTCGTAAAGTCATTGCTGTCGTTTTATCATCTTTTGTTATGTTAGTAGTTGAGGGTAGCACTGCGGTGTTTTAGCTAGTTCTCCCGTAGGAAACCCATGGCGATGTGCCTGGTTATGGAGGGATACCTAACGGTGGCAACAACTCCATATTTATCTGAATAGCTAGGGGCCGGTAACCTTTGAAGCGGGCGGCATTCCGATTTTACCTGTGGAAACGGGATCGGAAAAGCTTCCTGAATGTGGGTGACTGTTTGTTCTGTGATGGGTAGGTACCGTCGAAGTGGAACCGTCCAATTGGGCCTGGATCAGAACTTACAGAGCTCGCAGTTCAGTCTTATATATCTATTTATATATACACTAACTATTATCTCGTTAGGGTTTCAGTTCACATCCCTGAGCTTCGGCTCGTGGACTGGAGCAAGCACACAGTTATGAGGATAGGCCAGTCAAGCCTAACTAGCTTGCACCCATAGCAGAGCAGGAGTGTTGATGGAATACCATCAATACATGATAGGCTCACAACACACCACACGTTTAAATGTAAATAAGGTGACGTTACACCTAGTTTTGGTCGAACAGAAGTTCTAAGTTGGGGGTAGAGTAGGCACTCACACAATGGGAATAGGTTAGGAAGTGTATTAGTAAGGACTAGTATTGTAACGGTTCTGAGCTAATCGGGCCTTTGCTTGGTGATGTAACATATCATTCCTTGGTGATGCTTGTGATTGATTTAGTTAAGGTTTTTCGTGCGTTAATGCCGTGGTGAAATCGTGATTTGAGTAAATTGTATACGAGCTATCGTGTTGTATATTTTAGTAGGCGTTCGTTGTATTCGGATTAGACCTATAAGCGAGCCGTCGTTGGACCGCGTTGCTAATGTTCTACTTGCCTAGCAACTGACTTAGTATGGTCTCAATGAAGCTTGGATTGGTGGCATAACATATTTTAAATCCACCCACATCATAATTAATCAAATTCGTAATGGAAATTATTCCGAAATGAGAAGTTTGTTTGACTGATCTACCAATTGACTTTGAATAAAATACTATGCTATAAATAATACTTATTACTCGGAGCGTCGTAGCCGAGGAGTCATTTTGGCGAGGTACATCTAGCTCACGTTAGCAGAGCGCTTTCCTAATTTGGAACTTGTATCGAACCTTAATTGATTTGGGCAATTGACCCTAGATATGGCTGTCTTCTACACCAGGGACACTATATCGTTCTCGTTTATGCACGTGACAAGTATGAGTCAGTTCTGACATGTTAAAGATCCTATTTTGGACACAGAATCTCATTTGATGGATTGGTCATCAGACCGCGCTACGACAAGAAACTATTCATTGAATCTGTACTAGTCATACTATGTTTTGACAATATTGTGAAAGAAATAATCTTATTTTGAATTAGAATTAATTGGCAACGCCTTTCTAATTCAAGTCTAATTAGACGTATACATTTGTCTGGATTCAGATATTGGGGGAGGGAAAATGCGAGTCGGCTATCCTACTCTCTAAAGGCGCGTAAGTTCCATTTGGGGCTACGTGCTTACAAAAGGATAGAGGGGGGATATTTAAAGTTGGTAGTATCCCACTGCACACGGCGATTGGTGGAGCCTGTGTCAACGGGGAAACAAAACCTAACAAATTCAAAGTATGTGTCAACGGGGAAACAAAAACTAACAAATTCAAAGTATGTGTCAACGGGGAAACAAAAACTAACAAATTCAAAGTATACGTCAACGGGGAAACAAAAACTAACAAATTCAAAGTATACGTCAACGGGGAAACAAAAACTAACAAATTCAAAGTATACGCCAACGGGGAAACAAAAACTAACAAATTCAAAGTATATGCCTATGGGGAGCAAAAGTTATTCGGGTTGTTTGCCACAGTAGTAGTAATTAGGGCAGTGTTAGGCTTGCAACACTAAGTCGACAATGTAAAAGGTTAGATCAATAAAGTTATTCGGGTTGTTTGCCACAGTAGTAGTAATTAGGGCAGTGTTAGGCTTGCAACACTAAGTCGACAATGTAAAAGGTTAGATCAATAAAGTTATTCGGATTGTTTGCCACAGTAGTAGTAATTAGGGCAGTGTTAGGCTTGCAACACTAAGTCGACAATGTAAAAGGTTAGATCAATAAAGTTATTCGGGTTGTTTGCCACAGTAGTAGTAATTAGGGCAGTGTTAGGCTTGCAACACTAAGTCGACAATGTAAAAGGTTAGATCAATAAAGTTATTCGGGTTGTTTGCCACAGTAGTAGTAATTAGGGCAGTGTTAGGCTTGCAACACTAAGTCGACAATGTAAAAGGTTAGATCAATAAAGTTATTCGGGTTGTTTGCCACAGTAGTAGTAATTAGGGCAGTGTTAGGATCTAGTACGGTTGTAGGTTGCTTGTGAGAAAATTATTTGTGAGAGACTCATTCATTGAGAAATTGTTGTACCTTAACATAAATCAGTTAAAGTAAGTGGGGGTAGAATTAAGTAATTGTATAGTAATGTTTCATTATATAAATACCAGCATTCCTAGAACTCTATAGGATCCGGGATATGCGGGCTCATCTAGGGTCTCCTCTGACCATTATACGATCATTGGCCAAAGTAGAATTAACAATATAGACGATTTATTTAGTGTGGTGAAATGCTGCGGGTATGACCACCGCTTTATTACGTATTGGTGCTGTGACGCAGGATCACGGTACAATTTGCTGCCGCTGACCAGGATTACTATGGTTAAGGCAGTGTTTATTACAATTTGGTGCCGTGACCAGGATCACGGTACAATTTGCTGCCGCTGACCAGGATTACTATGGTTAAGGCAGTGTTTATTACAATTTGGTCCCGCGTGACCAGGACATTACATCTTGGTGACGTGATTTAGGACCGGGGTGAGTACAACGGAAAGGCTCTCTGTTTGATAATTAACAGCACCGCAGGTAACAGGAATACATACAGAGTTTGGTAGTCAATATGCAATGCTTTTCGATGTTTGTGAAACATTCAAAGTGATGAGCTGATAGGAAGGTGAGTGAACTTATTTAAACGATTGAACATATAAACATGCTTGATAACAGATGAATGAATGAGGAGATTAACTCTTATATTTTTTATATTATCGAGGGGCCACCAATATCTTTGGAACCCAAGCACACCTCACTTGTTGCAATACGAACGAAAAAAAATTAAAATTGTGTGGTTGCAATTCAGTGGTTGGCCTACTAGTCACCTGCTACTCCCAAAAAACCAAAAGCCTTTCGCACGAGTGGCAGTCGTCTTTGCTCCTTAATTTCGATATGAGACTTGTCGATCAGTAGGTATTCACCTACTGATCGACAAGTTCCTTACCTGCGTGATTAATAAATAGTGAGTGAGAGTGATTAATAAAAATTCTGGCCAACGACACTGGTACGCTGCCAGTGTCGTTGGCCAGAATCTCTTTGACCATCACATTAACCTGTCACGGCATAATAAATTTACAGCGTAGCTGTATTTTTAAAATGTGATGTTGGATATTACCATACATGTAAAAGCAAACGTATGTAAAGCCTGGCGACGTCAGTATGTTTTAGTCTCCTAGTTTCTAGCTATTTAGTCGAGAAATACTTCTTTGAAGAAACTTTCCACCTTTTTGAGTGTAAACATATTCGTTCTAAGAAAACAATATAAAGCGTACAAGAGCCTCGTAACAAAGAGCGTATATTTTAAATTTGTGTTTTATACTAGCATTTGCCTCCATCAACACCCACGGTTATCTAAAATTGTAATTTTTCTGGCCTCATTATTGGATGTCACACACAGTGTCACAATTTTTGTTCTACACAGCTTGTCTAGTTGTAAATATACCTACATAGAAGCAATTTTTGTGTGTCGGTAACATATTATATTGTTTTAAGATAAAACATGACTTGACATCTAACTAGTATCTTATGCGGCAAGTTGTAATTCAACCCTAGTTCCAACCTAGTTCCCACAAAGCTCCATTATCCCAGGTCGTATCTCTTATAAACTATAAAACTACCCACAATTCACATGATTATATACATTGAATCTGAAAAGTTCAAAATAATTGATGTTCTATAGCAACCTATAGATAGAACAACAATTATTTTTAACTTTTCAGATTTTCGCAGTAGGGTCGGTCTCGTGGGTCAGATAGTTTACAAGTTCGACTCTCGACTTGTTTTTTTATAATAGACTAGAGAAAGGTCACGAAATATGGAATTATATCCTAATAAATATGATTCCTTAATTTCTCTAAGAATATTAGTATAATACACAACACGCGACCATCTTCTGTTTTATTCGGTGCGGCAGGCGTGTTTTGTTTTGTTGTCACGCTGAAAATATTTAGACGAATTGAACTAGCATAAAAATTTAAATATGGACAGTCGTCGGTGTCTACTTAAGGTATATGGGAGTTGATGGACCAAGTATTTCGTGACTCTACTGATGCAGCTGTAGTAGTCTTCTGATCAAGACATTTTCCATGAATAAAATTGGAGAAAACTGGATTAAATGCTTAATGCTTTGGCTTTGGGCACATTATGATTGTGCTGGCCCCGAGTTTGATACTAGGATCTGTGACTTTTACAAGTGAATTAGGTATCTTCTTTCATCGGTCATTCGGTCTAATTTTGTTATTAATATTTATGATTTATGCTTATATTCCATATCTGCGTATCGATTCCATATTTGGTTACTCATTTGTGATTTTGGTTTTTGTGTTAGATTTAATTTAATAATTAATATATTTGACTGAAGGCTGTTGATTACTACATATAAATGTAAGACTGATTAGTTATAATATTGAACTGTTTTAATTTCTATGAATTTTCTTTTAATTTTATATCCCTAAAACAAAATGGTATACTATATTTGGTAACTTTCAAGACCTCAGATCCGTATATCTAAAATCGAAAACCATTAAAGTAAGAGATAACATAAAAACTTTGTAGAATAACCGCAAATAAATTATCCTTCCATTTATACTTTTAAAAGCATTGAGCTCTCAAAATCAGTTAAAGAGTTATACATTTTATAAAAAGTAAGATTTTATTTGAATTTGACTGCTCTAGAAATTACACATTCTGCAATTCATGCATTCTCGGTCTAAGCGAGGCGCGGTGCGGCGAGCGGCGCGGCGTCGGTAAGCGGTGCGTTTTGCACGCCACGTACCCTCAGCAGCGGTTAGTTGCAGCGGCCGCGCTGGACGTATTTTGGTCATCAAAACGTGCTCAAAATCATGACGTTAACAAAATTATCCCTTCTCTATTTAGAAACCAGTAAATTATTAAGACAAGATATTCTTAATATGAGAGAAGGAGTGCACGAACCGACAATGACAACGAAAGATCAGAATGTTAATGGCGAATTTTGTGACCTATACGAAGATTACAGAAAATATCAAGAATAATTTTATGAGTACACAAGAATGAGTGTGAAAACTTTTGATTATATTCTGCAGCACATAGAGTATCTACCTACATTGAATAACTATCTATACATTGAGTAAACATACCAGTAGTTTCGTCAACATATTAGTAGCTTCGTTTAGATACCTAGGTACTACATTTTTGTGTTATTAATTTAAATTAAACTTACCATCATATTTCAGAAAATATTATTTAATTTCATCCCACAACTTGATGCCTCGGTATCCATTACCGCCACAAAATCGTCTAAATTATTTTGTTTTTATCTATGCCGCTGAGTACGTTACTCCTATACCGCTGTCCGCGCAGCTCCGCTATGAGCGGCGTCTCGTGGCATGCTTCAAACATTTTTATACTTTTGATCTAACCGCTCGAGGCCCCGCGTTTAGCTACCGCTCACAGTAGCAAGGCGGACGTAAGAGTAGGCCAGGTGCGCTCACTATTCGGTAAACGATCAGTGGGTTAAGTTACCTAGACGAAGGTTACTATTGGGGTGGGTGACCGTTTAGTAGTATTACATCTGAGCGCGTCCGTGCTTCGGAGGGTACGTTAAAATTCGGTCCCGGCTGCCAACAGTCGTTTGATTAACACACGGGCGACCTGAACAACGCTGTCACAGGCTAGCCAGTAATCACACGAAAAGAGGACCAAGAGAAATAGGGCTATGCCGGCCACTACAGATGGGACTTCAAAAAGACAAAATATTATACAGTCATGGCAATCAAAAAACTGCATTTCTCTTAGAATTCTTGCCATATACGTCTTTCCATTTTACAGACCGTCGAGCTAAGAACCTTAATTTGTAATTCTTGTATTGAACAACAAATTTAGACTTTACCTATAGCTTCTTACCATCTATCGAGCTGATGGGAAGTGTCCGAAAAGAAATAAAGAGAATAGAGAATATGTACTAAATTAAATCATGATAACTTTATTTTTTCTTGAAAATAACACGTTTCACGGAGTTTTTTTCATATACAATTTAATGTACTCAATATATAAAATAGAATACATATACCACTGACTGAACTAATGATTCAATGACCCACTTTTTTGACCCTCCAATAGGTACGAATAAAAAAACAGAACCAGACTTCCTCATTACAAATCATATAATTAAAATCGGATTTTAGTATTCCAACTGTCACTGAAGGTCATGGGTACATGATGGACAGTCGTTTAAATTAACAAAGAGAAAGCAAAAACACGATGCGCCCCTTGGGAAAAACCGTCTTCATTTTTCAAAGCTTGATAGGTACATTAGTAAGATACTGCAAATGTTCTGGAAGGCCCGGTACAATAGACTCTCTTTTTGTGATCGCCCACTTCTCTTTGTGGAAATTCCGGCGTAAATTTTAATGATAAAAACAAACTTATTTGAGCATTTTGATGCTCGGGCGATTTAAGTTACTGACAACTTATTGTCGAGATATTGTAGAAGTTCGAAGGAAATGAGTGCTAAGTAGTACAACAGGGGACGAAATTAATCCATGGAAATGCTGTGTGATTTATGATTCCAAATTTTTTATTAATGACTGTATTTTTACGGTTCCGTAGCCAAATGGTAAAAAACGGAACCCTTATTGATTCGTCATGTTTGTCTGTCCGTATGCCACAGCCACTTTTTTCTGAAACTATAAGAACTATACTATTGAAACTTGGTAAGTAGATGTATTCTGTGAACCGCATTAAGATTTTCACACAAAAATAGAGAAAAGAAACAATAAATTTTGGGGGGGTTTCTAATATCATTTTTTTTTCTAAACTCAATAGTTTGTCCCCATACTTAGAACTGAAACTCATTTTTTTTTTCATCAAACCCGTACGTGTATCTATGGATAGGTCTTCAAAAATGATATAGAGGTTTCTAATATTATTTTTTTCTAAACTGAATAGTTTGCGCGAGAGACACTTCCAAAGTGGTAAAATGTGTCCCTCCGCCCCGTAACTTCTAAAAAAAAGAATGATGAAACTAAAAAAAAATATATTTATGATGTACATTACCATGCAAACTTCCACCGAAAATGTATTATTATTTTATTTTATTTATTATTTATTATAGCAGTACTTGATAAAACCTGTGAATGAATGCCATGATTTTTCAATTGAGTAACTGTCGAAACTTGTTATCGTGTTAAGATTATCACTTTGTCATAAAATATTTTGCCTGTAAAGTACAGAATTCATCAAGCGTTATATTTTAAGAAGATATTAACAGAGTCTTCAGTAAAGACAGAATTGTTCTTTTAAATGTTGTTATGTTGTTTCCTAAATACAGATGATAAATTCCATTTAAAGTCGAAATTCAGTAATAACGAACGAAACGACGAAATTAACGATTTCTCTGACTTAGAAAAGGGTTAGACAGATTCCTTTAACAACACTCATTAGGTTGGTTAATAAAGTAGAAAACCCTTAACTTGTTTTAACTTGTTACCCGCAATAGATTTCGGGTTTAAATTACTTTACAAATTTGAGTTATTATTTTCATCTTGATTTCTTCTGTGATTTTGGTTACGAACGAAATGAAAGTTCTGCGGTTGGGATCTCACGAATTCTGGACAAAAGAATTGTTTCGTGACGCTAATTGTCGTTTTAGAAATCGATATTGATAAATAACACTAATTTGTACAATTTGCAGTGTTATTACAAACGGATTTACACGCTGTAGCGTCATTGTTCATTATTTTATAAAGTTTTCAGTACATACAAAAAGTGAGATAAAAATAACAAAGAGCGATAAAAGTTTGATATTATCGCACTGTTGAGTATGCTGTTATTACATAAAGAATTGAAATAAAGGCACGATGATTATGATGTATATTATTAAATATACCGAGACGACAGTTCTATCTTGTCGTACCAGCCCCTCTAGACAAGTGGCAATTCGCTAGCAGGCGTTTGATGGAATAGAATGATGAATGTATAGGATTTGACGTATTTGACAAGCGTTTACGACTGTCATATACGTCAAATCCTATACATTCGTCATTCTATTCCACTAAACGCCGGCTAGCGAATTGCCACTTGTCTAGAGGGGCTGATGTTTTAAAATTCCTGCGAGACTATAGTTTTACTACATCACGTAGAAAGTTCCAACAGAGAGCACGTTGGCGGTAAGAGACCATTTCGCCTCCAAACTATGAAAACTTAAGTCAACTACGTTCATAAGCTATTTCAGCATGAGCTAACTCTGAGTTGCTAATTTCAGTTATATCAAGATTTGAAAGTAATCATTTTACTAATAAAGTAAAAGAAACTTGCATTTCTTCTGAAGTACCTAATGTAAAATAAAGAGAAGTTTTAACCTAGTTTCACCTATCGCGTGTTTTGTAACTTATCAGCACTTTCAAAATTATGTTTGTTGCCCTTACTACAAAGAAGTTAAAAACTACTTATTATCTTTTCTAATATCTGATATTAGAGATAGTGGATAATGATCTGTTATATTACCATTGCATGTTTTTATGATAGTAAAAGAACCTCAGAAAATATGACTAGAAAAGGAGTGTTTTTACACACTACAAATGTAAGAAAGAAAGAACTGTGACTTTGACTGTAAAGAAAAAGTTGTGTGGTTTGATAACTTACTTAATTCTTTGCTACCCATGCTACCCATGTTCATAATCTTTATATTGTAATATAATAAACAACTATTTTAGTGAAATAATAAGAAAGCTAACTCTTTCTATTAATAAAATCATGGCTAAGAACTCGATCAGCACTGATCGAGGTCCTAAAAATACCCGACAGTTAACATTAATTTTCTCCGTTTCCTTTCTGAAAAATAAAAATACCTTGACCTTTCCTGACCTACTTAAATCGCAAAATTATGAGTTGGGCATGTTCTAGGAAATTCTTATTCGAGTCAAGTATGAACGATCAATACGAACACACAATTTAAAATACAATAATCTACATAAAATCAACCTAATTTACATAAAGAAAAAACATGAAGCAAAAGCCATATTCGTAACAAATATCTGCTTTGTCTCATAACAACCAACGATTTTCAAAGGGACAATACAAAAATAAAATTCGCTGGAACCTGTGGTGCACAATACAATGTGTTGAGTAATGGTCCCGGAGTGAGTGTTTCCCGGAGCATGTCGAGGCTGTGCCGACATGGGCAGGACAGAATTGATTACCTGGACGTTACACCTGGACTGTGATGCAATTTTATGGCTTGTTTCATTGAAGTTTTTAGAATGTTTTGTTTATTCGTGTCTTAGTGCAATTATAGTAATCGTGTCCTCTACACTTTTATCAATTTAGGTGTAGATGGCTTTAGGAACATCCTTCAGACCCAAGTCGAGCTTACCAATATCGATACAGCTGCTCTAACAGATGAGATCCTGGCGCAGGATTTCCTCTCAAGGTGATCAGACGGCACGGAACTGAAATACGGATGTTATGGAACTGACAATAAAATCTGTATTCCATTAAAAGCCGTATAAGTCTTACCAAAGAATGGATTGGATGCCATTGGGGACAATGCTAAGACGATGATGATATTGAGAACTTTAGTAGTTTAAGATTCACACAGGAAAATTTGCAAACCTGCTCAATAGACATACTGACTCCATAAAATTAAGAAAGATAGCTGTATGAAAAGTGAATGTAATATACTTCTGTCTAACCTGGACAGGTATGAGTACCGTACTCGTAAAAAAAGATGATTCTTATTTCCATTCCTGTTATTAAACCACACCCGTATGAACAGTTACACATAAGTAACTAATGTATAGGTATGTACAGATGATAACAGAAGTTACTGACCATTCAACAGAATAGCTAGAAACGATTTTTATATTGAAATATATCATGTAAAAAACGTATTCTCAGATAACAAAGTTAATACTTTTGTTTATTATACTATGAAAGCTTTAAGAGCTAAGGTGATTCTGTCGCTAACTGTACATACGACGGCAGCATAAAATACTGCTACGTGTTACGACTCCGCAGAAACCAGACTTTACAATAAGAACATGTGATCATGGAAAATTATACGGCTTTAGAATGATATATGTTTCCTGTGATGCTCGACATAAAACCTCAATGCTCATGGCTGAGCTGAGCGCGTTGATGTACGTCAATTTCTTATAATTGAAAATAAAAAATCTAAATTCATGAAGCTCGTGTTGAGTTTCAGAACCTTTCGAAACTGAACAAATTTTCGAGTTGTATTACACATACATACATATATCAACGCGTGTAAATCCTTGAGTAGGAAGCGGTATATTGACAAGAACTATGAGTTTCGGTGCCACGTAATAGGACAGATGCATTAAATAATATAATATTGATAGGTAATAAAAACCGTGAATTTAGTTCCATTGATGAACAGAAAAGGAAGAACCTGTGATGATGTTAGTTTTTGGAGGAATGACTTGTAATGTTCCTGCAACATAAAGCAAGGAGGCTATGATATATGTATAAAGGATCTAATAATAAATATGAATGCCTTTGACGAGATTAAGTTATTAAATCCCTTTTTTGTAGACTGAAAAAATAAAAAAAATATTTGAGGCTAAAGTTACTAACATCATTTTTAAATACATTTTTAGATTCATTATTCTATAAACCCAAAAGAAACATCATTAGAATTAATAGACATAGCCCAGAGAACATAAAAGTAATTTATAAAGTAGTAAACTAAAGAACTTCAATCTTTTAATCTTCTTGGAAAACTTAGAACAAAAGAAAAGTAAAATAATAGTACCTATCAATTATGATTACCAGAGGTGCTATTAGTGATGTAAAGATTCTAACCTCTATTATCTCACTATCATACATACATATTTCCGTTCCACATAATGGGGGCAAGCAAGCAAACGAATGTTCACTTCCATTACTTGCTAGTAATACAGATTCCATCCAATGCTTGTGATTTGGAACTTTTGGGTTTGCTTTTTGGTTTTTATAGACTTTTACGGGAGCGGCCCACGCACGGGCCCACCAAATAAGTGTGAAACCAGCACCAGAGAATCCTCTATTTATCAGCATGTGGGATGTGATTGCCTTCGTCCTCGAAGATATTGCTGAACTCCAAACACACCCATCTTCATCATTCTCTGAGCCTTATCGCATTTCAGTTGGTCGGCTTTCCAGTCTAACCGTGATGCGACTGAACTTCCAGAGCTGATATTTGCTGTGAAGACTGACTTCCACAGCCAATTGGCGATATTAAAGTTCTGTAGTTAGAGTAATCGGACTTTTTAGGGCTCCAACTACCCGTAACGACGGCTATAAGTGTTCGAATGGCAGCTCAGCTCTTAGGCACGGTCCCAATGCACCCATCGCTGTTACATACTGAGTGGATCCATACTAATATCACTACTACATACATTATTACTACATACAGTGGAGAAACGCCTTTGATGTTGGACGATGCCGCCGCTCGCGTAAGTACCTACGCTATTCGTCGTAAATGTGCAAGGGTTGTCAGAATGGAAAAAAGGTAATAAATGTAATTATTTACATACATACATAAATATAATCACGCCTTTATCCCCGGAAGGTTAGGCAGAGGTGAATTAACACCCACATTTCACCAATCTGTATTCGGTCTCACGTAATAGGGGGTGAGCCTATTGCCGTATTCCGGGCACTATTGTTGACTCGAACCATGCATCTGAGGCTGAGTCTGGGCTGTACATATGTCTGATGTTAAAGTTAATCAGCCCTATCCCTTAGTCGCCTTGTACGACACCACATGGGAGAGAAGGGGTGGCCCAAATTCTACTCTGCCGGAAACCATGAATTGCAATCATTAGTTAATGCATAAAATTATTTAAAAACCTTTCAATGTTGATGTTTATTTAACTAGATTTTTCGTAACTTCTATCGATATGAAATGAAAAAAAATCTTATAAATTGTCACGCGAGCGATACCTATACGGTAGCCCTCAGCGAACTTTCCCGCAAAAGACGCGATTTGGCGGACAGTGCGTCCGCGCCCCCCGATGCGTCGCAAGTTCCCCTCTGTTGCTCTGTGTAAGTACATTCTTTGCGCCACTGTATGTAGTAGTAATACTGTGCTAATATTATAAATGCGAAAGTAACTCTGTCTGTCTGTATGTTACGCTTGCACGCCTAAACCACTGAACCGATCTTGATGAAATTTAGTACAGAGATAGCTTAGAGCTTGGGAACGGACATAGGCTACCTTTTATCGTGAAAAAGGAGGTAGAAAGGAATGAATGAATTTATTTCTAAGAATATGGTACATCGAGATCTTAATGTCATTACAGTGTCATACATATTCTACCATGATAGGTGTAGAAATATTAAGTTTTACAATAATAATAATGTCAAATAATAATATAGCTTATGTCACACATGTAATTAATTAATTATTTCATTGGTCATTTATTTGTTTTACATCAGTCAATATAATATCTTTAACATTGAATTTGCTATCTATAAATTCCCTCACCGAATAAAAAAATTTTTCTAATAAAAAATTAAACAGGTTGAATTTAAATTTCGTCATAGGTAGCGCTCTCACACCAACTAGTAGTTTATTGTATATTTTAATAGCTATACAATATGCATTTGAAGAATATAGATGTAGCCTTTGTTGGGGTACTTAAATTTTATAAGGATCTCTACTATTTGTTTTTCCTAATATTTTGTCATGTAGCG
The DNA here is from genome assembly GCA_949126895.1 of Eilema caniola. NCBI lineage: Eukaryota > Metazoa > Arthropoda > Insecta > Lepidoptera > Erebidae > Eilema > Eilema caniola. The sequence continues at coordinate 9,683,960 of OX421479.1, read as the reverse complement.
AAAACATTTGAGGGTATTTTTTCACAAATAGACACATTTCAAATATATAAAGGCAAGGAAGTGGTAGAATTTTAGTGCCTTGAAAATTGGTTTGCAATGGTCCCGGTATCCAGCTCCAAACAAGGCTCTAACACATTTCTTCTGTGCTATAAGAATGCTTTCTACTTCTACCGAATTACCCCATATAACGATACCGTATCGTAGCACTGACGAAACGTATCCGTGATACGCTGACAGAGCTGTCTCTCTGGAAGCTATCTGTCTCAGTTGTCTTAAATCGAACACAAACTTATCTAATTTTGTACATACACTTCCAATGTGCTCTTTCCAATTTAAATTCTTATCTATAATAATTCCAAGGAACAAAGTTGAGTTAACAGGTTAACAGGAGGTAGGGTTAGAGGATGAAAGTTTGAAGTTTTTTTTAGATATCCTGATGAAATTTGGTACAGAGATAGATTAGAGCTTAGGAACGGATATGGGTACCTTTTAAAGCGAAAAAAGGGGTAAAAGGGGGGAGTAGTAATAGCGGATGAAAGTTAATATGAAAGTTTCTTATTTTGGAAGAATCGTTATGAAATTTGGTACAGAGATGGATTAGAGCTAGAGAACGGATATGAACTACCTTTTATCGTGCAAAAGGGGGTAAAAGTGGGGAGAATAGGGCTAGGGGTTGAAAGTCTGGGATTTTTCAATTGCGCAAAAAAGGGGTAAATAGGGCTAGGGGTTGAAAGTTTGGCATTTTTCAATCGAGCAAAAAGTGTTTTTTTATTATTATTAATATAAAATAAGAATATTATTATAATTATAATAATATTATTAAATAGTATGAAATTTTTCTTAGAGATATATTCTTATGAAATTTAGTGCAAAGGTGGATTATAGCTTGGGAACGGACATAGTAGAGTAACGAGCCAAATAAAGAGGTGAATGGAGAAGCGAGTAGATATCGTTTTAAGGGCGACTGGACTAGCGTGTAGAGGTCAAATAGAAAGTCGAGTAGATCGACTATGTAGAGGCGAGTAGAGATCAAATAGCGAGTTGTGTAGTGATTCAAGTAGAGAGGTGAGTAGGCAGGCGAGAGGGGGTGTGAGTAGAGAAGCGAGTGGAGATAATCAAGTAGAGGGGCGAAAAGAGAATCAAGTTAATGGGCGAATAGAGATGCGAGTAGAGAGGCCAATGGAGAGGCGAGTATAGAGGAGAGTACAGAGTCGAATAGAGAGGGGAATAGAGAAGCCAGTAGAGAGTCGAGTATAGATTCAAGTATAGAGGCGAGTAGAAAATCGAGAAGAGAATTGAATACAGAGACGAGTAGAAAGTCGAGAACAAAGTTGAGTAGAAATGCAAATTTAATGCTCAATAGCGTCGACTCGACAAGCGATAACCGACATCCACGCGGGCGAAGCCGCGGGCCACAGCTAGTAAATATATATTGTTCACAAGCCCGCATTGTAACAATAAAAGGCACATTTAACTTTCTAACTTTTGTCACCTTTACACAAACAAATAGTTAATACTAACATAATAGAACGACCATATCCCATTTCTAGCCTGAAAACATTTTAGAACGAAATCATTATTTGAGTTTCGTACAAAAATGGCTCTATTCATTGCCCAAGACTTGCTTCAGGGAAAATGAAGCGAATACAACAGTAGTTTGAGTGCAACAACTATGTTCTGGCTCGCACAATGCAATGACACCGTTCCCTTATTGCCTCTGTGACTGCGACTTGCTCTCTGTGTTTGCCATTTTGTGTTCTAAAGTGTCGGCCATATATGTTTTGAAGAGATTTTGTAAGTATTGTTTAATATTATATATATATATATATATATATATATATATATATATATATTTTAGTCTTTCATAAACATTTATCACAATTTAAAATTATAATTACAACAAATTAATATAAACACATAACTAACAGTAGGTATTTGATCCGGAGGATCAAGTTATGTCTACGTCCCCTCGCCCAAACGTGCCCATCAGGCTGGCAGCGTTTCCTCTTTGTATGGCCAGGGAAATATTCTGCACTAAATATTGGCCCGACCGCGAATCTCCACCCTCCCTCCGCAGACGGCATCCCAAATCAGCCAAGAATCTCTTGGCTTCGAGGCCCCATGGACCCGCCGTCTCCACCGCGAACGGCACGAAATCATACCCTGCGGACTCCTAGGTGGCGTACTTACTGTGTTTGACCAACGCTGCCGACTCGGCCCCCGCACCAGCCGCCCTCTGGGTAGCCGCGAGGTGGCACGACGCGAAGGTGCAGACACACGTGGCGTCCCAAACCAGGCAGCGACCTCTCCTCCACGGGACCAGGGTCAGTCCGTCCGGCCGCTTCCCGTCGGTGCGCGAAAGGCCAGGGGGCTCCAAAACGCAGGGTATGCCCGCGGAAACCAGTGCTCTTCTTATTATCTCGTTTATGGCATGGTGCCGGGGTCTTCGTCCGGCACTTCGGGTGCAACTGAGACCATGCAAACCGTTTGCCTCCACCTTTGCACCGCAAACACAAGTGTGGGGCTCGCACACGGTGCAGCCAAGTCGGAGTCCGGTTGCCACCCTAAGGGAATCATCGTCTAGCAGCGTGCCCAGATTAGGGGATGGTAGGGCATGCAGCCAGGCACCTGACTCCGGCTCAGAGGAGGCATTGAGACGCGCCAACTCGACTCCCGACGCACCGTCGCGTAGATGAGCGAGAATGCATGCCCCGGACGCGTTATCCCAGCCCCTCTGCAAATCCGGTCTCACTGGCGGAATAGACCCCGGATACAACCCGGTCCAGGCCTCACGGGCCTTCCTGAAATAAGGAATGCCAATGTCAGCACCCACACGCGACAGCAAGCGGCCAACCAACTGCGAGGCTCCATGGGAAGAAGCCAGAAAGGCGATCGGGCCACACTACCGCAAACGGCGCACTCCCAGTCCACCGAATCGGATTGGCAGGCTGGCCTGGCACCACTGCCGTTCGTTAAGTTCGACATTCAGTATCTCCTCGACGATGTGCCTAAGTGCTTCGTCAAAACGGATGACCTCGTCCGGGAACTCCCACGTCGGTGTTGTCCGTATGAAATACGTCAGCTTAGGCATCCCGAAGCAGCATCTCAACAACGACAAGGAGACGTGAGCCGGGAGGCAGCGAAAGTGCTCCGCCAGTGATGCCAGGACCCGCGTCCGGGCGGTGAAATCCTCCGGCATACCCTCCGGGAAAAGCGGCGAGCCCAGCAGGCAAAGCGTGTCCCGGTCTATAATTCTGAGTCCGGGAATAAGGGATATGAAATTCGCGCTCACCCCCTCCGGCACCGGGCCACAGAGGTAAAGCTCGCACTTTTCAGAGTTAATCTCCAGGCCCAAAGCCTTCAAGGCAGGGAAAAGCGTTTCTATATCCCGCAGCAAGACGTCGGGACTGCCTTCGATGGTTCCATCATCTAAGTACCATACATTGAGGGGGCTTTGTATGGCCTGTATGGCCTTATGAATGGCCATGCTAAAAATTAATGGGCCCAAGGGATCCCCCTGTTGCGCCCCAACCTGTGACCATATCGTCTCGCCGTCGTATGAAAGAAGGTTGCGCGAAGCGTAGCATTGGCGTAGGAAGGGGAAAATTGACGGCGTCAGTTCTCTCACCTCCGCCAACATTGCTCCCCTATCAATGCTATTGAAAGCGTTACGTATGTCCACCTTCAACAGAACGTCGCCGCTTCCCTCACGCGCAACAAAAGCCCGCGCTGCGTGGATAGCCGCCTCGCAGCCCAGTGGTGTGCCAAAGCCCAGCTGATGGGGTTGCAGATAGGGCGTTACTACGCCCCGGACCACCCTGCAACAAAGCTTTGCCACCAATCTCCGGAGGGTACTACCCACAGCGATGGGCCTAATACCACCGTCCCTTTTTTGGAGGGCAAAAAGGGAACCCCCGTACAGATATGGACAGACCACGTCACTCAAGTTCCCTTTCAAAAGGAAATTGCAGAGGCGGGTGAGGGATTCCAGAAGTTTTTGGCCGTTATCTCCAGCTGACGGGGAGGTCAATTCCCTGAGGTGTTCGGGGCGCAATCCGTCCATACCTGCCGCCGATCCACGAGGAAAAGAGCTAATTGCCTCAGACACGTCCCCGACGCTGACCTCCAGACACGGCGAGGAATCCTCATCCGGCATCGGGGGAACAATTGTTGGATAGGTGGGCGCGGGATGTTTGTCCCTCAGGGACGCGAGGGTGTCAGCCCCACGAGTGGCAAATGAGCAGTCCGAGGTGAGAAGACGCGCCGCCCCCCGAAGGTCCCCCTCGTAGACTTTAGTCTGAACCGACTTATAAAAAGACGGTGACAGTTGCGGCAAAGGATCTGTAGGGTAGGGCAACTGGGCGCTCCTTGTTATATTTTCCTTTACCCTCGATGTGAGTGAGCGACCATCTCCCGTCCCCGGCAGTCTCAGGGCCGAGAATGCAAAGGACAACAAGGAAGTCCATTCGGGGGCCCGATTGGAGCTAAGACATCGCTCGATCAAAAACGTCAACCTTCCAGCCGCTAAATGTCTCGCCCCCTTCGGCACGTGCCTGAGCACCCGAATCCTAGATTTAAGAGTGGGCAAGTCCCCCAGGCCAAGCTCGGCCTGTGAAGTCGCCGGTGCCCCGCCCGGCAGAGACACGGGATCCCCATGCGCCGCATCACCTCCGAACTCCAACGCCCGCCCCATCAAGGGCACCCCGACGCCCTTGTGCATTCTACCAATGTGAACGCTAAGCCCGTGGGGAAGAGCAAAAAGCCTTGCCGAGCCCGGGCAGTGTGGGCAAGGGGAGCGCGTGGGGCTCGCCATGGCAACGGAAAAAACAACAAAGAAATAAAAAATAATTAAATAACAATGTCACAACATGCAAGTATTAAATTAAATTCTTACTATCATAAAAAGGTCCGTAAATGAAGGGTCATCATGGCATATAAAAATTACAACGAAAGGAACACAATTACAACATACAATCTATAATGTACCCCAATTAATTACGCTTGCCCCACGCCAATACCCCCAAGTATAAATACAGACAGTCATGTAAACAATCATTATTACTACTAACAAAATCAAAATGATATAAATCATGATAATAAAATGAATTAATTGATTGATTATTTGATTACCATTTCTTATTACGAGATAAATGAAAAAATAATTATATAATAAATTAAAGAATAAAATAATTAATGAAATGAAATTAATTGAATCAAAATGTCAGATTGAATAATAAAATACATCGATTGATAACCGTACCAAAATAATGAAATATACATTGTTGCGTATTATGTGTATGTTGTTATATTCAACTTATTATTTTTCCACAATAGCGAGCACTGCTGTCTTATTTTTGTCACCTTATACCACGTTTACATAGAATAATATGTATAATAAAATTTCAAAAAGTGCTTGAGAGACTCAGAATCGAACGCAGGGACGTTGCGCAGCAGTCGAAGAGTCTCACGGCTCCGCCACCTTTACATTACAACGTGAACTTGAAATAGAAGGCTTGTTTTGAAGGATGCTATTTACTGTCGTTTCTGTGAGTCATTGTGCAAAAATGTTAAGAATTTTTTCTAAGGACACCGCACCACACTGAAAGTTGCTATAATTTACTTCTTGAAATGCATTGTTGTTTCTTAAAATCCAATTATTATGCACACTGAGTGTATTTATGACGGTATATTATGATTATATAGTATGTTTATAGAATAGACACAGTCGATCCAACTGATTTCAGCGGTACAGTTGATCACGCACTTTTCTGATAGTCTTTTTTGTCACTTTCACTATGGTTTCTGTTTGGATAACGATTTCACTTGGTGTTTTCTTCTTATTATACACTTTCACGATAGTTTCAACGACTATATATATATATTCTTTTAGTGTCCTTAACATAATTACATTAATAGAATCTAATAAACTTCCAGGCGCTGTAACCTAATTTTGTCAAGGTTTCTCGTGCACTAATTTAATCTTGTCATTTACAAACACATCCGTCGCGCTGATGATTACATTTTAGTTGAAGGAATTTCACTCAAAGTGAGCATTACTAACTAACGACAACAGCAATATTATGAAGATGTCTAAGATCTGAATTCCAACAAGCAATCTTGGAATTTAGATCCTTAATAATATTATAGGTAGTCTTGTCTGTCTGTTTGGTACTTATTCTTGACAGTTCGTCAAGAATAAGTAACAGACAAACAGGTGGCAATGAAACCAGAGCTAGACATTGCTGTCTTTTATTGTTTAGGACGCACCCACACATAGATTTGGGGTCAAATCAACCAACAACTAATATACCTAGTAACTTACGGCAGTCGCTCCCAAAAAAACTGTACACATATAAGCCAATCAAAAGGACGAAGGATACAATAATAGTGATTTTTGTTGAAGATAGGTGTGCAAAATTTTACTCCAATTCGAAGAATCCGTTTCGAGTGTTTGGGAAACAAAAAAACAGGTTAACTTAGGATATTGATTTATTGATTCATTCAGAAGATTCATAATGAAACCTGCAGATAAACCGGCAAAACGACGCCATGCCAAAGAAGATTACATATTCAAATATACATATCAAAGTATCAATCCCAGCATGCTTGCTACTAATTAATTATCATAATGAATAATATAGTTATCAGATCGTGGTACATTACGGAGCTCTCATGGGAAATTGTAAGGACGGCATTGCGGTAAACATTCAATATGCAGGCATATAATATGCAGACGTATTTGCATAGACATAACACTGTCTGCCGTTAGGAGCGCTTTGTAATATGATTTAAGATATAAGATGTAGTATTACTCAGCTTATGCGTGACAACAACGAAGTAAATCGTGGCTTTTATGTTCAGATGTCGTTCGTTGGAAATTGAACGTGTTTTCGTTCTAGTTATTCTGATTGAATTTTGAAAAATATGTGGTATAACTTTTTATTCTTATGATTGTACTTTGCAATACTCATTGATTTCGGTATTCAGTAGGGCGGAGGTACTTCCCCAGTAGGACTTTTAAATTGGAACGGAAATACCGTCGTGTTCTACCTCCTTGACTTCACATGTAATAACGTATCTGTAATTGCTTATCAAATCACGAATCAAAATTATGTAAATATCACATTTTAATAACGAAGCAGTCATTGCTTAGCAGTGCAGAGGTTATTTACTTTAATAAAATTGAAATAATCAGAAAATCCTCATACTAAATTTATTTCGGGACAAGCATCTGTGTCTCATATGTATGATGGAGAGCAACATTTGCCATTTTGTTACTTCAGATATTTACAGCGATCAAAAATGTGTGCTTAGGTTATACATAATTATGAGAACTTTCATAAAATTTAAATATAGAAGCACCGTGTCTGTACCACTTTATTGGGCACTCTCCTTTAAATTAGGAACTTTCATATATTTTTATTTTGAACTAGCTGTTACCCGCGGCTTCGCCCGCGTAGAAGTCTCTTTTCGCTTAGTGTCGTAAATTTTAGCGAAGAGTCAAGCATTCGGAGCTTAATAGATACTCTTCACACCTCTCTATTTGACTCTTTACTCGACTTTCTACTTGCCTCTCTACTCGATCCTCTGATCATCCTTGTTTCACTCTGCTCGCCTCTCCGCCTGCCTCCCATTCACTTCTCTAATAGCCTCTCTACTCGACTCCCTACTTCAAATTCAAATTATTTATTTCACAAAATTGTGCAACGTGATTACATCTTTTGCTGTCAAATTCCGCTTAAAACCAAGTTTACCACGTAGTAGTGCAGCAACAAACTCAATTGCAGCATTTTGAAATGTCAATAAACAAAAAGTGATTTCTTAAGACTAAATATGAATGAATTTACATTCATCTAGTATCAAGATCATCAAAAGAATATTTAAAAAAAATTACCAGCTACTCGCCACTCTACTCGACTTTCTAACTTGCATCTCTATTCGACTCTCTGCTCCCATCTCTGCCCCTTAAGTTGTTCCTTCCCAGTTGTATCTCTTTTCTACTCCACTACATCTTTCCCCAAGCTCTAATCGGTCTATCTATTTCATCAGGATTTATTCTTTGATGAATTTTAATTCAAAAGAATGTTCACAATTCGTTCGGTATGCTTTTTGTAAGTTTATCGCGGTATCAAAATCAGAACGAACGGAAATGATGAAAGAAATTTTATAATTCTTATGGTGTTGGATAGGGTACACAGAAGGATCCCATATCGAAGAAGTCCGCATCTGATGCCGAGATCCTATCCATTTCTTTACCCGTCCATCTTCATATCAGATCATCCTTGATCGGTCTTGATATATTACGACTTTAGGCGGGAGTTAGCGCACGTCATGCATTATTATTTACTTTTCAATTTTAAAGTGGACAACCTTTCGGTTCGTGAATGTATCCACTTCTATGTGGTACAGGTACACGCGTGGCGCTGGACGGCGACAGCATCAGCTCTTGACTTGTCCACCAGCTTGACGTTTTTTGGCATGGAGTAGCCCTACTTACAGAGCTGTTCAATACCTGAATGACTTTTTGAAAAAGGATCCAGTTGCGGACATATTCTATGATAAGCCAGGTGTCTTTGCTACAACTGTGACAAAGTATTTGTGTAACTTATAGTATTTGTATGCCTAAAATGTAACGTATTTCATCGTATTTTTAATAATTTTATGATTTCAAGAAGACTTCAAAATAACAGGAAAATGCGCTCATATATAGCAACCATGTCGTTTCGTTTTCTAAAAATGAATGTCAAAATTCAAAAAATACAACTTAATAATAACACTCTACAGTACGTACATATTAAACAATATATGTTGTGTACATAAACGCAGTGATTTTTATCAGCCTTAAGTACGTTTTCTCAGTGGCTCTGGTAGGGAGAATGTTGCCCAGTAAAGCCACAACAGTGGCAAAGAGCGAAAATTTTCTAAATGGATATCGGTGGAAGATAATTCTTACATCGATGTAGTTTAGCGAATTTAAACATCTCTACCATCTATGCAAAGGGAAGCTGGCAGGTATTGAGTTATACCCCTCGCCACTACCACAAAATATAAATTCGTGTATCAGGATTTCTCAGAATTTCACTACTATGGGAGTTAAATAGGTGATGAACCGTTATATGTTAAGGCCATAATTTGCGAAACAGATTTTTATGATCTTTCTTTTGTTGGAAAGAGAATGGTGGTACCTGGTCAAGGGAATCAGAATCAGATGGCGGGTACAGAGAGTAAGAATCTAGGAATTCTGTTGCTTTTACATAATTTGAGTATTTTGCTCTAAAATCATAATGTTAACCTGATGATAAAAACAAATAACAAACTAAGCAAATGATCAACGATGAATCCGTTAGATACATACTTACAACTCACTCTAAACCGGCTTCAAGAAACACTCTTAGAAGTCGGTGCCAACTTTGTTGAATGTGCCTGAAGGACTATGATGTAATCAATTTATATATGGTTTATCGAGCTATGCACTGACTTCTAACAGAACAGCTGTAATATCAGTTACTTTTTTTCAGACCTTTTTTTTTCCCTTTGTCGGTTTAACTCGTTAAAAATTTCTTTATTGGCTATAAAGGTTAGTCCATGAATGTTCTTAAACTCTAATCCAATTCTGCATCAAATATTCATAAAGATCGGTTCAGTTAAGCGTTTTAGGCGTGAAAGGAAACAGACAGATAGACAGGGTTCCTTTCACATTTATAATGTTAGCACAGGCTAATGAACTTTCATACAGAGTTACAGACTCATTATTTTATGATATTAGTATGAATTACCCAGGATGTTAAGAAGGTTTTGTGGGATATGTTTTTACGAAACTTGTACTATTTAAAAAAGAAATAAACGATTATAATAAAACAAAATACAAAAGAATATAAGCGGTACTGAACGCGGCTGTAACGAAAGAGGCACGTGTTCGATTCCCGCGTAGTGCAAATATTTGTATGCATGAATATGGGTATTTGCATGGCCTGGTCGTGCCTCGGAATGCACGTTAAGCCGTCGGTCTCAGTTGCCATACGAACAGCTATGGCAGTCGTTACGGGTAGTTGAAGCCCTCAAAAGTCCAGCAACTGTTCTAGTTGCAATGCTTCAAATACCATATATAACAGACACGTCTACTTTACAATTATATAGTAGTATAGAAGATTAGTTTGTCAGTGTAATATCTCAGTACATTGCTATAAGAAGTGTGCTGGAGTGAGGCTGAGGACCAAGTCAGATACGGAAAGTTAAGTTAACTATGGTTTAATAGAGGATGCAGTAACCAAGATAGAAGACGAAGGGTGGGTGAAAGCACTTGAGCGAAACTAATGAACGAGAATAATTTGGCAACCCAATAAGAGTTAGGTCGACCTAGGTGTACGTCTTGTGAAAAGCACCAGGCTAAGTGGGCACCACATGCCTAGCGATGGCGCCCCCACCGGGTCCAGGAAGAAGGGTGGCTTGACGTCGTGGAGGGTGACATGCGTGCTAATGTTGGGATGGATGAAGGATGAGCCGGAAAGCGAACCTAGAGCTCCGAGTTCATTTTGGCCTCGGATGTAATCACGAAGACGCGTGTATATGAGGATGATGATGTGTACGTATTTGCAATCAGATTGAGGATGGTTTTGAAGAGAAGTCAGGTCTAGAGTACACACAATTGGTAAGCATGTATGAAAAGAATTATAAAAATAGGGTAAGCGAAATTCCAGGACCGTAACAAGTAGAAATATGTTACCTTTATCTACCTTTAATGGGACAGAACGTGATTATATGTATCTATTACACAATAATACACAAAAAGTGACTTAGGGCAAGTGGCTTAAAAACATGTATCATTTAATCTATTATATTTAATAAACATGTATGTAATCTGTGTCCTCATTACATGTCCTCATTGTCCTTTGTTATCTCTGTTTCAAAATACAAAGGCAACAAAGGACTATAATTACCGCCTCTCTCTACTTAGTTATGAAAGGTTAAGTGGGCACCACATGCCTAGCGATGGCGCCCCCACCGGGTCCAGGAAGAAGGGTGGCTTGACGTCGTGGAGGGTGACATGCGTGCTAATGTTGGGATGGATGAAGGATGAGCCGGAAAGCGAACCTAGAGCTCCGAGTTCATTTTGGCCTCGGATGTAATCACGAAGACGCGTGTATATGAGGATGATGATGTGTACGTATTTGCAATCAGATTGAGGATGGTTTTGAAGAGAAGTCAGGTCTAGAGTACACACAATTGGTAAGCATGTATGAAAAGAATTATAAAAATAGGGTAAGCGAAATTCCAGGACCGTAACAAGTAGAAATATGTTACCTTTATCTACCTTTAATGGGACAGAACGTGATTATATGTATCTATTACACAATAATACACAAAAAGTGACTTAGGGCAAGTGGCTTAAAAACATGTATCATTTAATCTATTATATTTAATAAACATGTATGTAATCTGTGTCCTCATTACATGTCCTCATTGTCCTTTGTTATCTCTGTTTCAAAATACAAAGGCAACAAAGGACTATAATTACCGCCTCTCTCTACTTAGTTATGAAAGGTGGCAACCTAATTTTCAATATTCAGTGACTTTTCATTCTTACTGTGTTCGTGCTTTTAGCATTAACTTCTTTTGCTATTGTTCAGAGTTATAACCATTGAATGATTTTGTGGAACTCGTATACCACAGTTCACACGATACAATAGTAGGTACTAAGATAGCAAGATGGCTTTATGCCATAACAAAAAAATGCTTATTATTCGCTACAATTTATTTCGATTGGGTTCTGTCAGATTTATGGGTAGCTATATATAAAAAGGGCCCACCAAAATCTTCGGGGCCAAGCCTGCACGGTTTTACCTGCCTTTTCTCGCTGTGTAGAGAAGTCAAACGGCAGTCACTCTAAATGACCCCAAGACCGAGTCATATTATATGTTGAAGTAGGCTTTGGAAGTTTGTCCCGAGCAAGAAAAATATTCGTATTCGTAACGTAAACGTATCGAAAAACGTAGCATTGGGATTGGCCGCATACCTACTGTAAACCTGTATGTGTATGAAGCCTGCCACGCTTCTATAAAATATACAAATGTTTCTATCATGAATATTGTAATTAGCGTATAATTAAGTATATATAAGCAAATAAATACACACGTAACTTAAAAAGATTATTTCAGATTATTCCATATTAATGTAAAACAAACTAGCTATGCAGCGAGAGAAATTAAACTTTATTCATGTTTAACATTCAAATAAACAGTTTTGAACAAGCGGTTCAACTACACGACGATTGTTACATACTACACATTTACAGCTTTATATTTTTATACGTCTTATTTCAGAATTTTGTACAAACTACAAATATCATTTCAAATATTTGAAATTACATTTGTAGTTTTTTGTGTACCTACGTGATAATAGCCTGTTATTTCTTTCACAGCAACCCTAATACTTGTACATGTGCTGCTCAAGACTATTTGTTTTTAATCCCAAATGAAGTTCTTTTCTGTCTGAAATTGAATTTACGTAGAAGAATGTAAGGTGATTTTTCAGTGCTTAAATTCAATGTTTGATTGTACGTGTTACCAGATTTGTAGAGGTCTATTTCAAACTGATTTCAAGGGAGCAGCACTTTTTCAAGCACTTGTACCATGAGACGTTGATATGCTAAATTGATTCATGTGCAAAATAATAAATAATGATAAAAATCACATAAGATAGACGAGAACTGCGATCACTTCAGGAAGTTTGGGTACTGCCGGGTTACTAATTAAACACAACCAATGTATAAAAATTCTGGAGTAGGTACCTGGGAACAAATCTATAAAAAATTACATCAGCATCTAAATGTTATAAAACTTTACTGTCACTGGATTCGTTATAAACTCGAAGAAGAAATAGAATTATGTTTTTACCCAAACTGCATCTATTTACGTTTATGTAGGCAACACCTTCGCGTTCTATTTTTGAAATTGTTTTCATACATGCTCACTATAATAGTTACGGATGCTAAATGTAATTTAGCATCATCATTTCATTACGTTATTATAATTATATTGAAGTAAACAAAACTAAACTAAACTTAACGCAAAACTTGAGCATCCGCGGGATGAAATTCCTTTAGAATTTCAAATTACACGACCAGTAAGTTTTTTTAAGATACTTCTACTACACAAGGTACATCACCTTCACAGAATAACCTCAATGCGACAATGTTTTGTATGTTATCGCACTTCCCACAAATCTTCAAACCCCCACAAAACAACACACAAAGTTGCTAGTATATCTACCCTCTTATAATTTCAAATTAAGAACATTCATTTAGTCATGCATGCTCGCACTGTAAATTTTACAGAACATTAAGCTCTTTAAGTTTAACAGCTTCTGTATTAGCTGCCTTCATTCGGTATATTAACCACGTACTATTCGTATAAGTACTTTAAGAAGAAAGTTGTTCTTGGAATACTGCTGAAGATTCATTTGATTTATATTTCAGAAAATTTTAATGTTCCTTCTTTGTGTTCCTCTGAGTGTAGTATTTGACGGTTCATGGTGAAACGAAAAACCCTCCGCCTCATGTACTCGAAGAAGGGGGGTGTGCACCACTGAGGCAATCAGCCTGTGACCACGGCCGGTATAACCTGGTCAAAACGTCAGGCAATTCAAAGATATGTGTGTACCTATACCATGATGTTAAAATTATTGTATATCATGGAGAGTTTAAAAATTAGTATTCCTTATTAGGTTTATCTTAAGTAGGCTTATTTCATAGAAATTTTCATACTTTTTAAGGATTCAATATTCAATGTACATTCAATACAGATAATATACATACTGCTAGACCTAGACTAGTAATATACCAATTTTTAAATATAAGCTGTGGTATAAGTCTATCTACGTACAGATGCTGATGGTGTTAAGACTGACGTCAATACAAATTCCATCCTCAGAGTTCACTTATTTTAGACGGCCCATCCATAAAGTTACGAAAAAAATGATATTTAATCTTCTTGGAACATAAATCCTCACATCCGGAAGTGCCCGTACTCAAAGGCCAGCAAGGCTTTCAAATGAATCAACACATTCATTTGGCCCACCAAGCTCAAATTTGAAGGTATCATTCCCTTTATCTCGCGTCATTAACCATACTCAATAGTCCGGCAGTTAAGATACTACGGTGAACATCTATATACCTAATATATAATGAGCAAACTAATGTATATAATACGTCAAATTTATGACCATAGATGTAGGTTAGTCAGGGAAGATGTGATGGAGCAAAATGACACGTAATTTCTTAGGTCGCCTGATCACTTTCATTAATAATTGTAGGTTTATGTTCCGAGTATATATGGATAACATGTTACTATTTGCAAAATTAAATGCATTTTTATAAACAATAACTTCCTCCGATATCGGATGTCGGATATCGGATATCGGATGTCGGATATCGGATGTCGGATATCGGTGAAAGTGAGTGTGAAAACGCTTTGAGCCCTTTGAATTTTTCTGGAATAAATATTCTTGCTCGCTTCTGCTAGGAAGTACTAATCGCAACGGCTGAGTTCACAACTCCTGGTTATGAACTTAGCCTATTAACAAAATTTTAAATAAGCTTATTTGATCAATATAACTGTAATCAGTTCGGCATAGAATATAGCAGCATGAAAAAATATCGAAGGTATAGGGTGTCTCAGTAAGAGTGCACTTTGTCATTTTTAAATAAAAACAAGTATTTTATGACAGAGTTGTGATATTTTTATAGTATTGGGAAGAAGACATGTTCCGGTTAAGTAAGGAATAAAATATCTGGCAAATGACCCCTACGGCTCCAATGACAGGCCATTACTCCTCTAATGAAATTTTCCATGACTTTTACACAGTGAATCTCACCGATGACACGTTAGATTTCCGATTAGAGCTCAGGAATTGTTTCGGGTTTATTCGCATAAAGCCGATATTTCACAAAGTTGGCCAGTTGACATTAGAATTTCGTGAGATAATGTGTTCTGGAAATCGTTTCTGCAATAAGTCGATTGTTTCATGCGCGGTGTGGCAGGTTGCGCCGTCCTGCTTAAACTACATGTTGTCTAGATTCATGCCGTCCAGTTAAGGCCACAAGAAGTCCGTAATCATATTCCTGTAACGAATGCCGTTTGCACTTTCTCGGCTGAAAATTTGGCGAAGTTTGCGAGCTATTTTAGCGTAAATTCCCCCTTTTCATTCCTTCTTTCGAAAAGCGCTCCATTTTTCATAATCGGAATAAACAAAGGTGACAGCTGTCAAATTTCAGAGTTGCCACTTGCATGACAAAAAAATCCAATTTTAAAAAGTGCACTCTTACAGACACCCTGTATTTCCAATAGTCGACACTTTCGAACAAAATCCTGTATTGTAAGAAAAGTAACTATTTTCTTTACTTGACTATTTACTGAAAATACATCTAAAGGCACATATAATACATGTTCAAAAATTCTCTACACTGTCGTGGGTAAATATTGAATTGGTGCCAGTCGTTTCTTAAGATTTTCGTTAAGGGTAGTGATTTTTAATAGGTGTGATTTTTTATTTATTAATAATGATTATCACTATTTTCAGAACGGATGTTATAAATATGTAACTTGTTGACCTACGTAGACCATTGCCATTTTCAATGGTTAGATTTTCCATCAGTTTTAAGTAATTGTCGACTATTGGTGTTTACGACCAAGTGTATAATTATTGTATTTAAAGTAAAAATATGTTGCATTTTAAAGATTTTATCTGTTAATGTTAATGTCTAAATTTTGCTATAACGGTTAAACAAGGACGTTACGACCATTCTTTAAAAAATATGTGTAATTTTGTAGAGTGAAGGTTGATTTGTCCTTAAAGTGTCTACCATTGGCGCTTTTACCTTAAATATTTTTTTAATAAAATGTTTAAAATTTAAATAAATTTAAATTAAAAAAAAAACAATTATTCATTTTCGCACTGATATGCAAAAGAGATAGAGATGTAGGTCAACTCTGAACTTTTTGCTGCACGAAACATATCAAGCACGTTTCCTCACTCCCAAAATCTCAAGCTCTTTAAGCAGGGCGCGGCAAAATGTCTCTCTAAGCACTTAAATTAGAGAAAGTTATTTTACTGTTGTTAGCATCTATAATGTTGACCGTGCAGGCAGTGTGAAATGACTTGAAATAAAATATCGTTCCATTACAGAATAAGCGTGGGCCATCACAACTAAATAGGTTATATCCCACGCTGCATTAGTTTGATTGATTTAGAGGTCTCGCTTCGTAACAGTTTTAGTACTATTTTAGACAATGTAGATTAGTTTTTTACTAGCATTTTGTTTTAGTTTTCTATGAGTATCACATAAAATCAATGAACTAAATGAATGAATGAAAAAAAGTAAAGATTTAAAATAATATCTACTCTATCAAGTATATTATGGTGTGTCACGAGTACAATTGGGTTTCTTGAATTGGTAAGTATTAGTGATAAAAATAATATTGCTATTTTAGTAAATTATACAATAGCTTCCACTATTTTTATTAAGACGCAAGGGTCTTTGACAAGACCCTTCAGGCGTCAACACATCGGTCATACGTTTAAAAAATATTTTTAGAAATTCATAGTATAGTACTGTGTATATTTCGACGGACTAATATTACACGACATCCATATACTATTTTAAAAAATAGTAACAATAAACTAATCGGTAAAGATGATGATGAACTGCGATACGAGTAGTCGTTCTCCATTGCATATAAAACACACAACGTAAAATCAATTTTCTGATGACATGAAATATCCGGTCACCGCTGTTACAATACACAACATACTTCATACGCATAGCCATTTATGAACCAACAAAAAGATCCTTGACTGGTCCACTACTTTACTGATCTACCTAGGCACATATTCTAGCTTAGTTTTGAGTGGTTTTAGAGTATGTGGGACATCCATCCTGTGCATTACACCTAAGCTGCCTAACATTGTGTAGCGGGTTAGGGAAACTTTCGGTTTCCGTTAGATCTTTTTTTTTTAGGTTTGGACTAAAACACGAACCTCCCCTCCACATCTAAGGCACCCGTTTGTAGCGTTTATTTGCTGTCGAGTGAAGAACAAACTTATTTTTTTAGCTGTAACAGCTGCACCAGTAAGAAAAGGAAGTTCTGCATACATTTAAGATAAGATAAGATAAGATATTCTTTATTGTACACATTCTAGATTCCATAACACAAGCTAGTTAAGCTATGCTTACCATGGGTCTAGATAGCGTTGTGTGAAATGTTGTGGAATATTTATTTATTTATTTATTTATTTATTATAACAGTATAATACGATAACAATTTAAAGTTTATATATAATGTACAATGGGCGGCCTTATCGCTAACAGCGATTTCTTCCAGGCAACCTTTGGATGGATAGAAGCAGAAGAGATGACAGGGTAGCGTACAATTATTATAAAAGAAGTGAAAATGACAAAATAATAGATTAGATGTATAAACGAGATAAATATCAGTCATATTTAAAATATATACATAATACAATACATATACACATATATCCATATTATACTACACAACATTATAAATACACAAAATAACAAAGTACTCAAGCCAGGGAAGATAAATAATGCTCTTTTAACATTTGTTTAAAAGACTCCAGTGACTGTGCTCTTTTTATTTGTAGTGGCAGAAGATTCCACAGACGAACCGCCTGTATAGTGAACGATTTGTCATAGAAACTCGTACAGTGCAGTGGCATTGCTAGTCTCAAATTCTCCGATGATCTCAGAAATCTTGTATGTGTGTCACCAAGGAACCTAAATCGTTCTTTGAGATACTGGGGAGTACAAGGATTAAACAGTACGCTGTACAATAAAGAAAGTATATGAGTATTCCGACGAAGACGAATTGGGAGCCACTTGAGTTTGTTACGTTGTATTTTTACGAAATATTTTCAATTTGAAGGTTTATTGTTGTTTCAATATTCCGCAGTAATTTTGCTGATTTAAAAAAAGAAAAAGAGTGCTGTTTCTCCACCATCCAGCCTGATTATGCAAAACTGAATCTAGGATGTTTTGACAGAATTTTCTCTTTCCATCCTTTATCATATCCATTGCATAATAGACCATTGACCATGAGTATTTCTATTTATATACCACTTAGGTGGCAGAAAAGCACATGGCCCACCTGAAGGACAGTGGTCACCGTGGGCTATGTACGTGGGCAACAGGGATTGACACTCATGCTACCGATCCTGTAGAAATAGAGAGATTCTGTGCCGTCAGCGCAGAAGACAAAATTAGACAAGCCTTTGGTCTTCCCACTGACAGTACACAAACTCCCCAGTGAGCTCCGGCTACCCTACTCGCCGCCGGGAACACAACACGAGGTTATTATAGCCGCGATTTTCTGTAGGCCGCATGTACTTCCCCAGAATTGCACAATTGGGACGTAAATATCGTCGTGTCCTACCTCTATCATTTGACGTATTTATTCGTATTAGATACTTAATGTAATTAAACGGTTTTAAATTCTATTAGAAAAAGTTAATTGATACAACAATGTAAGGGTATAATTAGTTATTTGCAAAAGCACTTTGATGAGCTTGCTATCAAAAACTTAGGCCGATATATACCCGTAGTTGAAATATTTAATCTGCGTTTAAAATGTTTCCATTTAGAACGTTCTAAAACGCAATGACGTAGAATAAAACCGTTTCCATTTAAAATGAATCATACCAAGAGAAAGACCATATCTGCAAAACATCCTTTTCTTTTATTCGGATGTCCCTTGGGGTATTGTATTCTATTCAAATGTTATGGTATAAACAGGATGATTTTGTATTTTAATTAGCTGTACATTTTGCGAAATAAAAGAAGTACACGCGCTTATCATCACTTTCGGGAACATTTCCTTTCGGTGGCTAAAAGCCCGGATTGTCCTTGGCTTGTACGAATAGGGCAAAAATTCAACAACATGTACGTTTGGGGCCGTATTTCAATTTAAATGCCACTTTTTAGGTCGAGCCCGGAACATTAGTAAAGTCGACATCACTTTGCCAAATATAATTTCAGACTGGCATTTGTTTAAGCTGGGTTTTACCCGGCCGACTTATGTTTCTTATTCTCATTGACCGGGAACGTGCCTTTCATGTTAATACCGTTGACACCAACTAGGATACCTAAAATTAGATTGTTCTTGTACAGCTAATTATCTGTATGTGTCTCAGCCAATTAGCTTAATCTACCGTTCAATTAACCACCTAGCCTATTAACTAAACGGTGCCGTTCAATTAACGGCCTGAATATTTAGCCATTTAATCAAATAGTTAGGTAAATTGTAACGTTTGGGTATAGTTCATACGATAGAGATACATATTTATAATTATGTAATGTAAGGTATTTGCATGATGTCTTTAATAAACCCGCCTACCACACACTTTCGTGTTTCACTGACGACATGGAACGATGACGTCGTTGTTGGCTGCGACATATACAAAGAACTTGAAAGCATGGAATGAACTTGTAACAGCAGAGCTTCTACCCAAGGATTTCTATTCAAAATACAAATGTATTATAGCTTACAGTGTACGCCGTGATTTAGTAAGGACCATCATGTATAATTACAACTTCCGTTTTACTACATGTTAAGCGCAGATTATTATATTATTATCTCAAACAGAATTATCCGAATCAAATTATGCGACTTTATGCAAGCCGCGTTGGTATCACTGCTTATCGTTTAGCAAGAGTTGAGCTATGCTAACTGTGTGGTACGTTACACGTGCAGGAGTTATGGGCAGTTAGTGTAGCAAACACTTGACTCTTGCCATTTCGAGTGTGTAAACTGTACTCACAAGGCGAAAATGTATTGCGAATGAACCCACTACGCAATATATTGTACATTTTACGTGTAAAGTCATTAGCGTATTACTGGTTTCATAGTGTAAAATGCCAGTAAATGAGGTCTTTATACGAATACTGCATGCTGAATCTCAGTTTGTGTACTACAATAAAGTAAATTAAGAAGATTTGTGATCTTACTTGCATTATACAAATTATAATAAGCAGCGGCATGGTGGTGTTTGCCTAGAGTAGCTAATAGGGCTTATAATTGAGAGGTCGGGGATTTGCACCTCGGTCATTACACTATCGACGTGAACCCATTTCTAAAGAAGCAATTTAGCTTTATTGGGGAGGCTAACATGAATACCAGTAGTTTCCGTTGTTACTAATATAAAATCACAATATAATAACGTCGATTATTATAAAATAGGATAGTATTAGGCGAAATTGCTTCACTACAATATGAGGTAATGTACTTGAATTAAGAATGAAACTGAATGAATGTATTGAATGAATGAACCGAATGAATGTACTGAATGAATGTACCGATGAATGTACTAAATGAATGAACTGAATGAATATATTTAAATTAAGAATGAAATGAAAAGTCGACATTCAATGTGAGCTTGGACTCTCGGCAGCCTGTTTTTAGGGGAATATATTTGCTACAAACTAAGCCACCTAAATCCGTTTTGGTTGTTGAAATTCTCGTACGACGGATTCAACTCAGTTAGCTGAGTATTTTTCCCTAAAAAGGTATTGCTGCACAATTTCATTTTACAATCTTCTTTCTTTCTTTTTCGTGTGGTTAGTGGCCAATCTGTGACAGAGTAGTTCAGGTTGCCCATATTTCTCCGTCCTTGCTCCGTCTTAACCTAACGACTGTTGGCAGCCAAGACCGACATTTAACGTGCCTTCCAAAGCATGGAAGCACTCTGATGTAGCAACACTAAACGGTTACCCATCCCAATGATAACCTTCGCCTAGGTAACTTAACCCACAGGTTGTTTACCGAACAGTGAGCGCACCAGGTCACGAGCGCTTTTACAATAAAATAAAGCTTTTATTAGATATTTATTAGATAGATATTTGTACACCTCCATATCCTGTAATAATACTGGAATACCCATAGTAATTTCAGGATTGTAGCAGAGAATTTCTTGGGTAAAAACAATACTATTTCTCACAAAGGAGGAGTTCGTCAGAAGTGGTTTATAAGCAAATGTTACGGAGCCGCGGTAATTTATATTTAAGCTTTCGAGACTTGCTCACGTTTTATAAATGATGAAACGTGTCAGCGGCAGAAGTGTTTTAAGATTGTATTTTGCACAACAGAATAGTATAAAAAAGAGCCTTCTATTTTTTTAACATTACAAAAACGTCATGTTAAAGCACGCTAGTATATTTATGTTTCGTTAACGTTCATTAATGCATAATGGAGAATGGATATAAGAAGAGAGAAAGAAAAAGGAGAAATAGATAACTGAAGATTACGATAGTTGTTTATGCCACTGTCAAGCAATGATAGCTATTGTAACACGAGTGCTATAATAGTTTGTGCCACGAAGCGAAGCTAAGCGTCACAATAGACCATTACAATAGCTGTTTGCGGCAGTGGCATACAAAACTTTTTCTACGACCATGAAATAAATTAGTTCAAAAAACTGTCAATGTTTAACTTGAATAGCGCGGCGCGCGCAATGTTGTTTTGTTGTTATAATCCCACAAGTGAATAGTAAAGGCAATTCATCCATACAGCCTAATTACATGCGATGTTTAGTCGTGACGCAAATATGTGCGCTTTTGGCATAATCATATGTTGATTTTTGATGTCATCATTTCAGCCAAAAGACATCCACTGCTGGACAAAGGCCTCCCCCAAGGATTTCCACAATGACCGGTCCTGCGTCTTCCGCATCCATGCCCTTCCCGCGACCTTCACCAGGTCGTCGGTCCACCATGTGGGAGGCCTGCCTACACTGCGTCTTCCGGCGCGTGGTCGCCACTCGAGAACTTTCTTGCCCCAACGGCCATCTGTTCTACGCGCTATGTGCCCCGCCCACTGTCACTTAAGTTTGGCGATTCTGTGTGCTATGTCGGTTACTTTAGTTCTCCTGCGGATCTCCTCATTTCTGATTCGATCACGCAGGGAAACTCCGAGCATAGCACGCTCCATCGCTCTTTGGGTGACCTTGAGCCTTCTTATGAGGCCCATAGTAAGGGACCAAGTCTCAGTTCCGTAGGTCATCGCTGGCAACACACACTGGTCGTAGACTTTAGTCTTGAGACACTGCGGTATTTTGGACGAGAAGATATTACGAAGCTTACCGAACGCTGCCCAGCCGAGTTGGATTCGACGATTGACCTCTTTCTCAAAGTTGGACCTGCCTAACTGGACTGTCTGTCCCAGGTAAACATATTCGTCGACAACTTCGAGTGTAGAGTCTCCAACCTTTAAAGAAGAAGTGGGTGCGACATGGACATTTGACATAATTTTCGTCTTGTCCATGTTCATTTTGAGGCCCACTTGTTGTGAGGCTCTACTGAGGCCATCGAGCATTGTGCCTAGGTCTTCCAAGGTCTCAGCCATGACTACGATATCATCAGCGAATCGAAGGTGAGTGATGTACTCGCCGTTGATATTGATGCCGAGTCTTCTCCAGTCCAGGAGCTTGAAAACATCTTCCAGGCCGGCGGTGAACAGTTTCGGAGATATAACGTCTCCCTGTCTCACCCCTCGCTGCAACTGGATAGGTTTTGAGCTTTGATCCTGGAGGCGGACTGACATGGTGGCGTTTTCGTACAAACACTTCAGCGCTTCGATATATCGATAGTCAATTTGGCACCGTTGGAGAGACTGTAGCACAGCCCAGGTCTCGATCGAATCGAAGGCTTTCTCATAGTCCACAAACGCCAAGCAGAGTGGCTGATTATACTCCTCAGTCTTCTGTATAATCTGTCGCAGCGTATGTATGTGGTCTATGGTGCTAAAGCCTTTTCGGAAACCGGCTTGTTAGGGAGGCTGGAAGTCGTCGAACCTGCGAGCGAGACGATTCGTAATGACTCTCGAAAACAACTTGTAGACATGGCTCAGAAGCGAGATGGGTCTATAATTCTTCAACAAGGTTTTATCACCTTTTTTGAAGAAGAGTACCACCACACTTCTGTGCCATGCCTTAGGCATTCGTCCCTCGAGTATGACGGAATCAAATAGCTTCTGAAGAGTTTTAAGTACCGGTGTTCCACCAGCTTTCAAAAGCTCAGCCGTGATCCCATCATCACCCGGTGCCTTATTGTTCTTTAGCTGTTTAAGAGCCATCATAATCTCGTATAGGCTGATGTCCGGGATATCCTCGGTATAGTGTCGGATCAATCTGGCTCTTGGGTCTTTAGCCAGATTATTAACAGATTGCCGTACACTCGTGTATAATTGTCCGTAGAACTTCTCGACCTCTTCCAACAGCTCCGGCTTTGACGAAACAATTCTGCCATCCTCCGCCTTCAGCTTAGTCAGTTGGCTTTGACCAACAGACAGATCCCTTGCGAAAACCTTTGAGCCTTTGTTGCTCTCAATCGCCTCCTTAATACGAGTCGTATTAAATTGGCGTAGGTCGCGAGTCAAGGACTTGGAGATCTGTCTGTTTAAACGCCGATATTGAGCAGCATCTTCAGAGGCCATAGCCATAGCCATAAAAAAAAAAGTTTCATTGTAGTACGGTTTACCCGTGTGGAAATGATCATTGAGACACGACTTGGCAGGAATGAGTATTATTGAGATATGACTTGTGGTTATGTATTAAGCAAACTACCAAATGGTAGTACAAAAATATAATTCAAGCATCGTGTTTGAATTTGTTAGTGTTAAGAACCTTCGGTGGAGAACAGTACCTGCACTGACCTGCATAAATCGTGTGATGCATAGCTCTCGAGACGAGTGAATTCGCAAAGCAGCACTACTTTGCAAGTTCACTCGTTTCGATACGATGCTTTCACATTATAAAATTTCCGATCCCATAAAATATTTTCCTTGTAGTTTCTAACGGAATATTTTACTTTTCTAACTTAGAAAGCGCTTTATGTATCTTATAGAAGCGAAAGTCATTTTTGTTTAAATGGTAGAAAATATTATTTACTGTAATTACAATAGACTCATTGTTGCCGACGTTTTTGTACACCGCCTTTTGTGAACATTATATAGTATCGCACGTAGGCTCAAGCTGTAGAATGAACTCCCTGCTGTGGTTTCCCCAAGCGAATACAATATAGGATTCTTCAAGAAGTGCATTAGAAGGTTTAATTAGGCTCTCGGCAGCACGAGTGTAAAGCCCCTGGTATTGCATAGGATCATAGGCCACGGTAACCACTTTTCGTCAGGTGGGCCATGTGCTTTTCTACCATGTGCTTTTCACCACTTAGGTGAAGTGGTATAAAACAATATAATCGTTACTTACTGTAGTTAAAAGAACCCTGTTTAGTCAATCTTCTTTCGTCCATTCTCTCTAAACATCCCTTTTTAGGGTTTCGTAGCCAAATGGCAAAAAACGGAACCCTTATAGATTCGCCATGTCTGTCTGTCTGTCCTTCCGTATGTCACAGCCACTTTTTGCCGAAACTATATGAACTATACTGTTGAAACTTGGTAAGTAGATGTATTCTGTGAACCGCATTAACCGCATCATTTGTCAACCGCCACCGTTGAAAACGAGAGAAAGATAAAACTAAAAAAAATATATGATGTACATTACCATGCAAACTTCCACTGAAAATTGGTATGAACGTGGTCTAGTAAGTAGTATTTTTTGGGATTCCATCTTTTGTCATAATAGTTTTTGTCCTAATTTAAATTGCCATAATAAATTAGGCATCATTTTCTTTGTCATAATAATTGTGTGCCATAATTGGTTTTTAGCATACTGTGTTATTAAGCATAAATATTATATATCCTAATGTTTTTATTCATAACATTAATATGCATAAAGTTGTAAAGCATATTGTTTATTTGTCTAATAGTTATTTGGTATAATGATAAACGCCTGCTAACATGGTGCTAGCAAACTGGCCTGGATCTGGATGCAATCTGGTCTTTAGGGCACCCCGACTCGGATAGGTTAGGTTAGAAGGCTAATGCGGGAGCGGAGCGTAGAGAAGCTCCCGCATTAGGCCTTCGTGGTTATTTTTTTATAAACCACCCAGAAGTAGGAGCCCCGCGTAGCAGGGCCCCGTCGACCAATTAGGTCAAATAACATTAGGTTAAATGAACTTTGTTTGTTAAATGAATACAAGTTTGACGAAAGCAATGTATAAAATAGTGTAATATTGTTATTATCAGCAATGTATAAAATAGTGTAATATTATATTATTAATAAAAATGTTGTTGTGAATTTTTCTGAATAGTTATGGTTATGCGTCGTTATGCTTAAGTAAACTTATGCTTTGAGATATTATGCTTATTAAATATTATGCTTATAGTAAATAGCAGTAAAAAAATTATGCTTAAAAAGTTATGGCAAATGAGTATTATGCGTAAATAATGTTATGACAAGTAACATTATGCAATGTTAAATTATGACATAAAATTTTAGGAATAAAAATAGAGAACCGTATTTTTTAATACGTTATTAATTGTAAGCCGCCATTCACCTACTTACTGCTACGGAACCCTTCATGGGTGAGTCCGACTCGAACTTGGCCGCTTTTTCTATCTTGGTCACTACACAATATCGTACTATAGCACAACATTCCCTTATCTCACCGTACATCACTTGGTCCATCAACGTCATTTATAAAATTTTCTAAATGATGTTTTATAGGTTAATAATCGGCAGTTCTGCGTAGCAATATTTTCACGGTGCTACGATTTCTCGTAGCAACATAAAATGATTGCTACGCTTGATTATGTCTATTTATATTGCGCTTACTTTAACCTCAACCGTTGTTCGACGGAGGCGGAAGAGATTCATCATCCCGAGACTGACGTCTACGATTACCAACACCTACTAAATGAAACGTGAAGCAGAATTATGATAAAAAAAATGTTTTGTATGAAATACTCTAAGTTGAGGCGAGGCATAAAAATCTTCGTAACCGCGAGTGAAGTAGAAAGGAGATATATATTAAATACAATTTATCTATCAGAACATCTGATACAATCACAACGAATAAAATTAAAGTTGAAAGACGCAACCTTTCTTTCTTATAAATAGTAAACAACAATAATCAAACTTTTTCTGGAAGATATTTTTTCTAGTAATCGGACTATTCCGTCAAGACAAATATGAAACTACGAATAAATCTTTTGTATGGCCAGTTTATGTTTGACATATAAAAGTAAATTTAAAAATCTCATCCCCTTCATTACTTTAGTCAATTTGAGTAGTAGCACCGCATCTGAAGTACCTAATATGTTGTTTAAATATATGTAAACACCAATATGATACCTACACAATAAATATTATTATTATGTTGACGTAAGACGCCAATGTTATACTCAACGAAATAATAACAATACGTTGAAAAGTGGTTTTCTATGCTATGCTATAACATTGGTATATAAAAGAGACGTTGGGAAACTTAATAGAGTGTTCCCTTTTAACTTTTAGAGAATAAAAGCATTTCTGAAGATTGATCAAATTTCAAGGACGTATAAAGTGCTTGAACCACGACCAAAATCCATACTAATATCAAAAATGTGAAAGTAATTCTGTCTGTCTGTCTGTAAGTTACGCTTTCACGCTTAAACCACTGAACCGATTTTGAAGAAATTTTGTACAGGGGTCAATTAGACATTGAGAAAGGAAATAGACTATGTTTGGTCGCGATAACCGACATCCATGCGGGCGGAGCCGCGGGCAAAAGCTAGTAATAAAATATGTTGAACTATATTATGTTCACACCGAATTACAAATTATAATTTTTTTACAATCCCTGGAAAACGGGAGTGCTCCACCAAGATCTTTGCAGCCCAAGCAGGTGAGGTTTTCACCTGCAAACCACTACACCTTCTGAGTAACAGAAGAGGCTCTGGTACAAGTTTTTCTACAGGATGTTCAGGCGAGGTTCAGAAACTGTTATAATAAATAAAATTTTCAAAATTAATTACTAAATAAATAATGTTATCTAGACGTCTTCCCTCACACTGAAGGCACTTCTCAAACTATTTTCGCAAATCTTTAGTGACGAGGCCAATATTCTACTTGAACGGTCATGTCAACAAATTAATCTGCCGATATTGGGCTTCAAATAACCCTAAATGAAAATATAGGAGGCACCTATATAGCACCAAAGTCATGGATGTCTATCTTTTTGAAATAACTCTTAATTTGTACAAAATAAAATAAAAATAAATAATTTCAATTAATATCAGACTGACTAGGTATGAAATGTTAATGCGATAACAATTTCGCATTACAACAATCACTTTTACATTAAGAAGATTAAAAAAGAACAGCCTCAATTCTGAATTTAAGTTTAATATCATCCAGAGCTGAAACCGCATTTTCTCAAGCGTTATTTGTTATTTGTTTTTTTTTTGTCTTTTTCTCGTTAGCTGAGATAAGGGTGGCGTGGAGCGCTAAAAAGGGATCACAATCACAAAGACCGACGAAATAATGACGTAAATTTTTGGCATAATTTTAATTAAAAGCTAATTTGCGACATTCACCAACCGGAAAATTATAATTTCTTTGTAAGCTTTTAAATTGAAAAGAAACACGTGAAATTGTGTTACTGTGAGTAACAAAGATTTTATACAACATATATTATATTTTTACTCTTATCTTTGTTTCACAAAGACGATAAGTAGGTATACAATATACACATTTTCACATAAAGTTGTATGAAAAGGTTTATATTTTTATCTCCTTTGTCGACTGTACTTAAGTTCGTAATTCTAATTCGCACAATAACACGTATGCATCCGACACGGCAGGGCGCACTTGATAAAAAACCCGAAACTACTCGAGTTGCCCGAAATACACACGTGAGGTCAACCGTATATCCTAAGTAAACATTTTTTCTCGCTCGAAATAGTCTTGATCAAATAATGTGTCAGTAACACAGAGTTTGCTCGTCTAGTTTTAGTTTTGATAAAATATTTGGTACTGTTTTGTTGCTATATTATTAGATAGCGTAGGCGTTTTTATAATAAACTGAAGTTCCTATATTGATGGTGCAATTGCACCTTACCTTTACCAAACAATACTTTTTTTAAATACCTTTTTCATGCAAAAACGGCACAACAAATCGGAATGTAATTTGATATGGTGAAAAAAAAGTTTGACACATAGGCTATTTTTTGGCCAGAAGGAGTTAATATATAATTATTAGTTGAGTGATTGAGAGAGCTCTGCAGCCTGAACGGCTCATTGGATTTAAGCTTGAGGAGGATTTATTGTGAGTGTGACACTGGGTATATCAAAATAATAAAAAAATAATGAATAATTTTTAGCGCCATATTCAGATGTTCGACACGCTTTACGGCCAGAACGGCAAGAACAAAAATATATATATCATAACTAAAAAGTATGAAATAAAATAAATTATTAAAAATAAATACCCGACTGATGCTGAAAAGATCGAAACAAGCTATATAGTAGGCAGTACCCATTTACAAATCTCAAACAATCTCAGGTCGGGTTTTTTATTTTTAATAAATCTTTCTTATGGAACCAAACCCACGGTGACAGCGAGTACCGCATCAGTAATACGTAATTAAAACTTATACGAGTGCCTACCCGGGATTCCATTACGCTTGTATTTTTCCTGGAATATTTAATTTCGGCGAAAACCTTTGACTGTTCCAAATCATTTCTCAAATCACTTAAGAACATTGGATTATCTACTAAAGAATATCAGATTAAGCAAATAAGGAAAAAAAGATCTTAACTACTTCTACATTGTATTTTTCGTTTGTTCATTTACTTATGAAGATGATTACGTAGGTACAAGGTAAAGTGTATCCTTGGAAGCAGTTTGAGGGGATTTCGTCGTGTCCTACTAAGGATCTTCGCAAGGATAGGCGAATTTGTTTGATCCAAGTTTATCCTATTAATCGGCAAAAGGGTCAACTTGAAAACAACTCAATTTATTGAGTCGAGCGTTTTAGGTGGTTTCGGTTTGTGGAAATGGGAGAGTGAATTAAAATTTCAAAATGAAGCTGGTTATTTTAGGGACTTGGAGTGATTTCGACAGGTACTTAGTGAATGTGCGAAATGCTTTGTGTTTCCGATACTTGAGTTACACTCGGTACTTAAGATTTACACATAACAACGGGGCACCCCAATGGTAAAGAGGTGTATATGTATATTTAAATATTTTTTATTATACGACCAGGGTTTTGTGCGTGTTTAGAGGTGAACTTTTAGTGTGGATACGATTTATTAATTTCCAGCACGGCATGACGACGTTTCCTCCGGTTTTATGGTTTGAGGAAGTTAAAAGTCACTCACCATTAAATTTACTGTAGAATTGAGCTCGTACGAACTATCGTTTTATTATTTCATTTATATTATTTTTAGCGTAGCATATAAGACTTCATCAAGATCAAGCGTAGTTATTCCCATAGAAGTCAAAACAAAGCAATAAAAGGAGGGGCAGGCGGTCCACGGGTTTCAAAGCGCAGACTTTGAACTTAAATGAGATTGGCGCTTGCATCGAGAAGAGTATATTATTATTTATTCATCAATCAAGACTTTTCTATACTTACCCAAATATACTCCTGCTGCCCGCAGAAAATGAGATTCGTTTCGAAGCATTACCTGGTATTCAAACTCGCTGTCTCCTTCGGTACTTCTCAGATTAGTATAATAGTATACTATTTAAACTTTTCTTAAAACAAAAGTGTGATCAACATTGGGTTCTTTTCAGAATTAAGTAGACAATGTAGACAATGAGATTTAACTAATAAATATTCGCTCTGAATTCGCTCAGTAGCTGGCAATGTAATATACGGTATGGGGTCTACCTATACCGTATATTACATTGCCAGTTACTACGGTCAGACACCATTATGTATAAATAGATTTAAATAGAAAAAAAATAATTTTCGACTACTCCGCCCGTAATATATAATGTTGTGTTTCTCCCATTAATGAAAAGGTATTATATATTAGCTGTCATTTTCCTTATGCAACTTAAACGCAAAAAAAGCCTAAAGTTTACGACTTTACCTAATTTTTACACTTGTGTATAGTTTAGATTCTTACATAAAAAAGTCACTTTTCCACTATCTTGCACGTCTCATTTAAGCCCATGTCGGCTTGATTCGAGTGAATGATTCGCAGCCACACAGGGAACATAAATTCGTTAACGGAATGAAACGGAATAAGCCAGTCAGTAGTGCGAACAGTATCGAACGCCGCTTCCCAGTATGTCAGCGTTTAACATACGTATATTTTGTCGTTTGTCGGTGCTTTTGATCGTCATTTCATTCCATGATATTGCTGGAAAGTTAGAGGTTCGCTGAACATTGCTCTTATTACTGATTTGTGTATATCGTAGCTCGAGTTTCCAGGGTCTTTAGGTATTTTAGGCATAGCAAAGTTGCCACTATAGGTACAACACAGCGAATGCGCTGACCGTCCGCGACTAATTTCTTGCGCTCACTGTGGCGCAAGAAATTATTCGCGGACGGTCAGATAGTACATAGACATAAGTAATACGTTCTATTTATTCTGTGTTAACGTGATATCAATAAAAATAATTAAGCAACTATTATTTATATAGAATAATTGTCTTATAATACAATAAAAGTATTTTTTTTTTCAGTACCTATTGACTTTAATTTATTTATTTTGATATTCGTTTACGCTCAAATAGTTGCGTGCATTCATTATTATTAAAAAAATAGAATGTATTGCACTGCACACCAAAAACCCAAAAACTAGTACTTCTGTTACGTTATGTACCACTAAGTATTAATTTATTAGTCGACTTCCAAAAGTAGTAAATTCTCAATTCCATACATATATATATATATATGTAAACCTACCTACCTTTTTTAGTCGGGTACCTACTTCCCTGGCGGCTATTTCTGACTCGCATCAACGAAAACCGCATGCCATATCGGGTCTTCAAATCTCGAAATGTAAGATTGTTTAAGACATATCCCTCGTATACCTCGAACCAAACAGGCTCGGGAGTTCGTTGGAGTGCAAATTCAGGCCAATCAGCTATTAACTCTCTTTTCTCAAAAGCCATTGGTCTAGACCCGCACTCGTACGAACATCCGAACCGCCATTAATTTTGGTTCGAGGTATACCACAGTGTCAACAACGGTTTCTAGTTATTTGTACTACCCAATTCGTCCCTTTGACGTTCGTATCCTGGAAACTGGCATGTTTACTTTATCAGACGCGTCATAAATGAACCAACGATTACATGAAATAGTAAAATCGGAATTAAGGTTATCACTGTCAAATGCATACTATTTTTATTGCAAATTAGAGACCCGCGGCACCGCCCGCTTGGATGTCGGTTATCGTGACCAAACATAGCCTATGTCCTTTCTCTAGGTTTAATCTACCCCTGTACCAAATTTTATCAAAATCGGTTCAGTAGTTTAGATGTGAAAGCACAGACAGACAGACAGACGGAGTTACTTTCGCATTTATAATATTAGTATGGATTTAACGGAACTTGATAATATTAAAGGAACGGTGTCGGCCTCTTTTTGTTCACAATATTGTTGGTTTTACTATGTACTTGCCAATGAATTTGACTGAAGTTACATATAATGGCTGTGGATCTAGCCTAAGTTGCGCAAGCAATCAACCAATCATAGATTAAATTACACATCAAGGGCACATTGGCTTGCGTCATTGGTTGATCAGTAATTTTATTGGTGTTTTGGTTGGTCCGTATCTTAGTGCACCTGAGCTATGTTTCCGACGTTTGTTCAAGAAGTTTACCGCCATCTATATTCTTGTGACGCTGTGTAGGTGTAAATATGTGACTCAAGACTCTCGTAAGTGACTCAATGCATTGCAATGATTCTTCTTCCATCACGATTATGTGTATTGTACTTACTCCAAATACTTACCAAGTGTTATTGCAATGCAAAGAATGAATGACAGAAATATATAGAAGGCCAATATAATTCGGCACTACATGATGCCCGCGCCTCCCCCGCGTGAATGTCGGTTGGTTGCATGAATATCGAGAGTGTAATTATACATTTAGTTATGACTTGTGGTCATATCAACCAATTACGGTCAAATAGACGAGATTTTAGGTCTTAACAAGACCTTTCTAGTAAAAATACTTCAATAACTATGCACTTTAAGCATGAATCTCAACTTCTGATCAACAGATTGAAGAACTCACATATTTTCTGCGTTGTGGCTTTCATGCTATGTAATGTAATTCCATAATTGTGTAGCTCGACTGTCATCGTGAAGAGAAGCGTCACACGTCCTGCTTCGAGTACGGTCCGCTAGGGACTCACTGACTCTCTAAATGCTTTATATCTGTCGAAAACGGCATTATTTTGATTTTCGTTAAATTATTTCAAAGTTATGAGAATATTAATAACCACGTTCTCTTCTCCAATCAAACTTTAACACAATTCCGGCTAGACCTATCTTTGAGAGCAAATTCATGTGTATACCTGGAAGTACTAGATCAAATGTCCTAGAACAACATACATAAATATCAGAATTCAAGGACGTGTCATTTTCGAGATATCTTTCTTGCTTTAAAAATACCTTTTCGCGGATACCCCGCCCTTATTTAGCCGTTCCATCAACAGCCTAGCCTCATAAACAGCGTCGTTCAACTAGCCGCCTTGATGATATTCTGCGACATATATATAATATTTTACTGCTTAGGTGGTAATTTAATTAATGGTAAAAAATGCACTGGCTCATTCATCCCGGCACTGTAAGTACGAGAAAAAGTTTGTATTAGTAGTCTGTAACCTTATCTACCGGGTGAAAACTATACCTATAGCATCGCGCAAGTCCAATGTAGGTATAAGACGATGAATATCGCGATTACCATCAGATGAATGCTACTGCAGTTCTTGGTTTTGTAATATATTTTTTGCAATAAAATAAAGTAAAGACTCAGTTTTTCAAACATGCTACTGGAAAATACAATCGTCGGTCGGAATTCCTTTATGTTTTAAATAGACAAGAGAAAAAAAAAAACAAGCAAAGTTTTTCCTACCATCCATATTTTTTTGTCTCCTTCACATAAAATCACTGTTTGTGTATAAAAGAAACCACAACAAACTTGAAAGTGACTTTAAATGGTTTCAGTCACGAAAGCTGCGGTTAATTATGTATGACAGCCAACAACACCGTGAGAAGTGAATTATGTTGGAACACATGTTAAGTTTATATTTTAAATATACTCTCAGAACTTAAATTAGTGTGTAAACAATGTCAAAAATGTTGCGGAAAATAAATTCAAAATAATAGACGATAAATAACACGAAAAACGTATTTATTTGCAAACTGTATTTACAATTTTCTAATATTTTTTCAGACTTATTCCACTAAAACTTGCACTTAATTTAATTAATATAATTTCAGTTGGTTACTAAATTGTTTTGAAACAATTATACATGAATCCTTTATTCTGAAGAAATTTTAAGAAATGACGGCATTATTTACAATTTATAATTTGCCATGGCATGCCATTTAGCGCCACAATTATAACTCGCAACAAAATGTTATAATTTTGGTGTGATTTGAATGAATTTGAATGCTATTCAAATTTGTGCGCTCAATGGCAAGCTCCAATTCTAATTTGTTGACTCAAGGTAAATTTATTTATTTAATACGCGGTAGTATTTTTTCATCATACTTTGGTGACGCGATGTAAAATTCTGTATCTACGGCCTTGTCTCACATTTATTTAAAGATGGCTACGACCTTTTGCTAATTTATAAATGTATTTTTACAATAAATACAGCTTAAAATAACAACATACGACGTGAGCTAAATTTCACTTTAAATTAGCAATAAATATGATTATCTATCTATAAAAATGTATGTATATTTATTAAATAATTATAATTGATATATGGAACAAAAATATGACAAATTTGTTCCTGGTGACTAGATTAAAACAACCTGGTTGATATTATTAACTTTATCGTGTAATGATGATGATATAATTTATGTACAACTTCATTAAAAACATTAGAACAAAGTAGATAACAAAATGTATAAGACGTAAATATTGTCTTAAGTCTTAATTATGTCTTTTTACAAGTAGGTAAGTACAAGTGAAGTCATTCCGTTGAACGTTTTTACATTTGAAGAGCTAGTTGAAATTAACACTATTAGTTGTGGTAAGAGATACTTATTACAATAATTCGTTTCTTTATATGTCAGTATGACTTAATCTAATTTTAAAAACTTACGTGTATATCAATGCTACGCATTTAAGCAATAATATCAACTTTATTCTACTGGTCATCTCGTGACGAACCTTCTAATGTAATAATTGTTCCATAAAGGGTTGATTTTTGTTAAAAAATGTAAATATACGTCCTGTAGTAATACCAGAATTTGTAATGCTGTGTTAATAAAGTTTCTCATACAACATGATCGAAATGAGAGTAGAATCAACAATGGTAGCGGTGATATCTTGTGACTGTTGCTCTGCATGGCAGCTGGACGCTCCCCGTTCACAACATGGACCACCACTGAGGCCGAATCTATTGCAAAAAAAAAGAATCGACATGATATAACTTTAAGAGAGGAAATGAAAATGCAATGAAAGTGTCCCACAGCGGAAATTAAATCATACATCAAAGATTTATTTGTACGAAAGGTAAAGAAGCTATAGCTTGATATTCTATTTGCATGCTATTCGCATAACGAAACAAGATCAGGTTTTTATAAAGAATTGTATAAAATATATAAATGGGGTGTAAGGAATATAAATGGATGATAAGAGCGCCGAGTGTACTGTGAATTTGAACACGTTGATTCAGTACTTGAGGGGCAAAAGCGTGGAAAAAGACAAATGGTTTAAACACGGCTATAGACGGAGATAAGTAGACTGTGTAAAGTGAAAAATGTAGGTGTACCATAATTGACTATATGGAAGACTACGTTAGTAGGTACACTTTTTATGTAGCCCGTTTGGTAAAATAATGGTACTTTGTGCAGTTGTTTGTAAGGCTTAAGAGAAAGAAGCTTGGAGTAAGGAACAAAAGGACAAGGATTAGCCTTATTACTTACTCAATAACTTAACTAAGAACTTTCGCAGACCACCTAATTAAACAGAGTTATAATTTGAGCTTTGTGTTGTTAGTAGTTCAGTTCCCAACAATATAGGAGAGGTTTACGTGACAAATTTTATAATGTTACTATATCAACTTTACAGGTACTTGGGGAACGCTCACGTTGCACATAAATAAAGCGGTGTAATTTCATGTTATGTAATTTTCCACCTTGATTTTACGACCAATTCACTGTCTACACATGATGTGGTTATTTAAATTAGGAGGTGAGTTTCTAGTTGGTGATTCATAAATGCCTAATCGAATACCCATAATTCAAGAAAATTGTTTTTTAGGTCTACCTACTACTGAGAAATTTAGGAAAGGATCAATCATAAGTTCGGGTAATTATAATGTTATGATTCTTTGCGTGTTAAAATTTAAAAGATGACCATAAAGTAGTATTCTGAAATAACCAATAGCATTATTTAAGTATAATATTAAATAAATGGAGGAAAACTATCCACTTTAGATTTCTTGATATAGTATAAGGAGTCTAGTAGTTCAATATTCTTTTCAACTTTTAATAAGTTTGACAATTACATTTGATAGTTTACCTGAACTACTAGGTGCGCAGGTATAGTTGCCAGAATCTCGGGGCGAAGCACGGGCTATGAGCAAACGACTGGTACGGGTGCGCTGTTCCGTTTCAACGCTTATGCCACCTCGCTGGGCATAGTTCACCACATTGGATCCTCGGTACCAGTAGATGAAACTGTTGACAAAATATGAGTTATGACCTCTATACCATATCTTGAGTTAATATTGTGAGGTAATCATCCTTTTTCCTTAACAAATTATGAGGTAAATTGTTATGAAAGATAATGCAATTTCTTATACAATACTGACTCGTACGAGTATCTTATGTCGTGTTTGAGTCAGATCTCCAGTTATACTTTCTTTGCTGTTATGTAGCGTAATAATAAGTAACGCTTCTGAAACAAGCAACGAACATATAGTTAGGAAACTTGCATAACATCTTCATGGTGTTATTCAAAGTTTGAGATCGCTATCGAGTTCAATGCCAAGAAGGCGCAGGCATGTGCGTTTACAGCAAAGGTATCATCTTTCCTTCCCCTTCCCACTCTTCAGAGCACGCCACTGCTACTGCAGGACAACCTCAATATCCTCGGTATGGATGTTCGCTGCAAACTGAATAACAAAAACTACATCGAGAGTATCATCAAAACAGCCTCGCGTAAACTCGGAGTCCTGAACAGAGTGACACTGTTTTTCACGCCGAGGCAACGGTGTCTTCTATACAAGACTAAAATTCGCTCCTGCGTGGAATCCTGCTCGCATCTCTGGGATCAATCCGCAAAGTACTTATTAGATGCTCTCGACAGGTTGCAGCGACGTGCGGTCCGCATTATCGGAAATCCTGAGGTACCTCGAGCCTCTGCAGATGCGTAGAGACGTTGCTTCCTTGGCAGTATTTTACCGTCTCTACCATGGTGAATGTTCTGATTCTGATAAGCTATTCCAATTAGTCCCACCCTCTCCTTTCCTATACAGGACGACACGTGCAGGACTTAGATGTTACCCGCATACGGTGCAGAACATTCCTTCAAGAACCAAGCGGTTCGGTGACTCTTTCCTTTGTCGCACCATTAAGACCTGGAATTCCTTGCCAGCTCACGTGTTTACGTCCTTTAAGCGGGGCGTGAAAAAGCATCTGATGAGGCTGACGGCCACCATTATTAACATGGCACGTGTATATAATGGTAGCCCGCTTTCCTGAGCCTTTGCCGTCAGCTTACCATAAGGCGAGGCAAAGTCAAATTGACGTGTCCTATAAACATTGGGCATGAGTACCCACTCATGCCCAACGTTGTCACCATTTGTATAAACTGATTATTTATGGTGAGTTATAGTTTTTTATAGTATTTAATGATATGATAATAATCCTACTCGTTATGAATACCATAACGACTAGGAGAGAAACAAACAAAAATATAAGATAAAGTTATTTAGTTAACTGTAAATTACACGAACTTTTCAAATATTATTATAGAAATTAAATGTTAAAGCTCCAACGCTTCCTTTTATAGCCAAGCAATATTTTAGAACACAGACCTGGGAGGATCTGGCGCGTGTCTGGCGATGCAAGTAAGATTGATATCTGAGCCCGCTCTCACGAACAATTCTGGCCCCGAGAGGATTTCTGCTTTGGACACTGTAAGAATATAAGTAATTTAAAAATCACACTTATATATACAATGCTTTTATCAAAGGTATATTTGAAGCAATAAGGATTATATTCATTTTAAATTTAAATCGGTAGAAGTCGACCTTTAGAATGCTTCATGACCTATCCCCGTTATCAGTTCCTTAGGGGGAATATTCGAACCAACTGAGCTACCTGGACACGTTCTGGAAAGTCGAAATTCTAATAAACATACGTCTTGCGACGCCGACGCTAGATCCATTACTTATTCTATTATTTACCTCTTAAATAAATAAGAGTATACACATGAATATACATGAAGTAACATTCTTGACGTAAAATTTACCTAAGTTGGCACACTTTCTACTAGTCTATCTAACTTTGTAAAAGCAACACACAACACAAGACTGTTCCCAGTGTTCACTAATGTAAATACTCTTAGTGGTCTCTCTGACCCGTTTCAGTGCATTCTGGGAAAAACATTTTACCTTTTATATGTAAATTGATTTTGGAGAACTTCAATCTGAGTTTTT
The DNA here is from genome assembly GCA_949126895.1 of Eilema caniola. NCBI lineage: Eukaryota > Metazoa > Arthropoda > Insecta > Lepidoptera > Erebidae > Eilema > Eilema caniola. Next base: position 9,646,203 of record OX421479.1, on the reverse strand, counting down.
ATTTATATAGTCTCGTCTCATGCAAACAAATATTACACAGCAGTACACAGCTATCATGTCAGTTTAAAAAATGAATTCGTAAACATGAAAAGTTGAAACATTTTTTGCTTCTACCAGTTTTTAAACTTTGATTCGTTACTTTCAATTTCAGGTTTGAAACAATGATAACACTAAATTAGATTTATTATATGGATATACCATACCATAACCATACTACTATAAGTTATAACCTCAGCATATAATTATATTTGGAGTTGAGATTATAGTTTTCTTCTATTATTTTCAATTAATGACTTACCAACAACCGTGAGTCTAAAAGACAAACTGATTTTTGGCTCGGTAGACACTTGGCACTCATAAGAGCCTGAGTCTCGTGGCTGTGCAGGCGCCACTCGCAGCGTCCATTCGTTGGAGCCATCGGTATGTAATGCTGCGAATCTTGCATCACTGCTGTATGTGTGCACACCTACTGTAAGGATGTGCAGGTCACGTTTACGGATCCATGATACCTGAACAATAAAATTTACACTTTGTTACTTACACTGAAGACTTCACACACACATCGACGGCATACACATTGTAAAAGGTGAATTTGGCATTAGCCCTTTTTTCATCCATAACTGTTCTTTCAACGTTTAGTTTCTTCCCGGTAACAATATTATCATACAGTTTATCCACCTGCTCTAAAATTTTCCTGTACCTTGTAGCTGCTCATATCCTAATATGAGAAGACTTCGAGATCTAGAGTGCAAAACTTTGGACGCAACTAGGAAATCGTTATGATGATGCTAGCATAGAAGTTTGAAACTAAAGCGAACACAGAAGTTACGAGGAAATTACTTGTCCTAGTTCAAATATGTAATGTGTATGGGTGAAAATAATGTTGTAATGAAGGTACTACTTATTCTTGATTCGTATGTCGACTTGCGACTGCTTAGAAAGCTCTGAGCTCCCAACCCCAGGTAAGCCAACGCTAGAGTCCTCAAGAATTTTAGCCTCAAGGATAGCTATCAAACAACTTGATTATAGTAGTATATAGTCATATTTTCCTAATAGCTATGGAACCTACACTAAAATTATTCTGAGAACTAGTAGCGTTAATTTCTTTTTCTAACTCATTGCTGGTGTCATGACGCTATGGCATAGTTAACTGGATGCGACGCGCGGTTAGTTAAAAAGAAATTGGACTTATTCCCAAGAAAAATACCGTTTCAGATTCTCTTTTATTATATTCGTAGACGATGACAACTTCTCATTGTGGACCGACCCCAGATATAACTATGAAAACAGACGTCTTTACGACGAACGTAGACGTCTAAAATCATTTACAAATAAAACTGTTTTAACAGTTTCTATAGCGATTTATTTAGTATCATATTTTTATTTTGTCCGATATTTTGGTGACTTTCCCAAAATCTTTTTTACCTTCTGACAACGTCATTCAAATTCACGGAACACGGGCTACTGCGCACAACCACAAAACGCCCTCACTGGCATATTTCCTGTAGTTTTCATACATTTACACACACGGTTGACACGTGGCTGTCACACGCTATAAATCGTCGATACTCGCTACTTGTGGCCCGCAACGGCTACTAAACGCCGAAACAAAACACCGTCACACGCCACTCACGTGATTCCCGACCCAAAACTTTCAATATCAGAGTCTATTATGACACTGCACGGGTTACAAAAGTAGCGGTTTCCGACTGCAAGTGTCAGATACCAGCCACAAGCACAGTATTCTTTTTTTTACTATGCCACGAGTGGCTGTCGCTCGCTTTCAGCCACTTTTATGGCCGCTTCGAACTTCTTGCAGTGGCGTTTGTGGCTGACGCGTGTGGCCTGTGTGCATCTAAGAAAATACTTCTGCTATTTTTCAAATTTCAAGAAAACAATGACATTCCCTAAAATTTGAACAATAGCAGAAACTTCACCATATTATAAAATCTTCACCCATCTTTCTGTTTGTGATATTGTCAATCAGATAGTCATTTTAACTTCACGATAAAGGTGACAATCTTTTATTGTAAACAATGTTGAATAATACTTAACAACTTTGATTAATATCTTGTATTCAAAACCACTGCTTTAACGAGAACACTTAGTCAAAGCCTGCTGGTTATATTACTAAGCTGGCTAGTAGAGAGGCGGTCGTTTTAAACAATGTTGGTCACCCTGAGCCTTCAATTAAGTGCAACGCTTGCTAAGAGCCCCCTGGGGCGGTTTCTGTGGCACTTCACCATAGTAATTTACCGTTATGCAAAATTTGCGTTGTCGACAAGTCCACAAAAATAACACTGAATAAACGAGCTGTGTAGAATATAACATAACACAAACTCACGCCTTTATCCCCGAAGGGATAGGCAGAGGTGCTAGCACCCACATTTCGCCGGTTTATGTTTAGGTCCCAATGTAATAGGTGGCGAGCCTATTGCCATGAACTGGGCACTTAAAAACCTGCAATAAATGCACACAAAACTTCGAAAAGCATCGAAAAGTCATTGGTGTGTGCCATGGAAAACCTAGGATCGAACCCGAGACCTCGTCTCAGCAGTCCATTACCCATACCACTAGGCTACCGCGGTTATTTAGTAGTAGAACATTTCAATAAATTATATTGAAAGGAAAAAAAATTACATAACGTATTCCAAATTAAAGTTATATTCTGTACTTTTAAGCAGCTATGATCGCGGGTTGACTAAAGATGATAGTTGTAAAATAAGAACAAAATAATTTTAGCTAACATTGATGGGTTAGGCTTGAATGACCTTCTTAAAACCTCGTTATTTCATAACATAATTTTTCTCACAATGGTAGTCAAGTATCTTCATAAATACACCTCTTTAGATTAATAAAGGTTTGGCTAAGTGCTAGCGATACGTGCTGTTTAGTGAATGCAATCCCGCCAGATAATTTCAATCCCGGTATTTGCGGGATTGAACTATGTTAATCCCGCTGGATCCCGGTATTGGCGGGATCCCGCAGGGTAGACCTAAACTTTTGAAATTTTAATCGTAATGCAGTCTATCAATCTCTCAGTCTCGTCTTCGGCCTTTAAAAAGTAATTCCAAACAGGAACAATACCACAAAAATCTTTATACACGGTTACCGACATTATTTTTCACTAATTCAACAATATAAAAAACGTAGAAAGTTTAGTTTACTTTGATTTTTCTAAAACAATTAATATTTGGTTAATAATTCACAGCGTTGCGTCATAATAATAAGTTGCAACTGGAGTGGAGATTTTTAAGCAAATAAACAAAGGGTGCGGGAGGGGAAATTCTTCAGCGAAGCGCGCGCGCCGCCCGCTGCCGCTGGCCGGCAGCGCCCTCGCATCGTTTTGTTTAGCCCAGCCACCGCGCGCAGAGTAACACATATGAACTACGCTTCTTTGCAATCCCGCCAGTCCCGCGGGATCCCGCTAAAATTTAGACCGGGATTAGTATGTAGTAGTATGTATGCGGGATCCCGGTATTTCGGGATCCCGGCATCCCGGTATTGCAATCACTAGTGCTGTTACATCTCTAGCATCACTAGGAATATCACGTAGACTCGCACTATGCTACATTATAATGGTGGTAATACAGAAAAGAACACTAGAAATATCTTAATTTTATTCCAGATGTGAATTAACTAATCTTTTTGGATCAACAATCGTGGTGGAGGCTTAAGTGAAATTAGTGGATCAGAATTTAATTAATGCTTTAAACCTATGATCCTCTCTCTTTATTAACGTCATTGTCCGTAGCAAATTTAGAATACAAAATACTTGCTAATTATTACAATTTGTGAATGCTGTTGAATTGTTAAATATGGAAAGTACACCTTGACACAAATACATAAATTTAAATCATCTGAATTAATGTCACTTAAGTAAACATAACTGTTAAAAGCTTGTCTGATTTAAAGCATATTTTTGTCCAACATATCGGAGTAGAAACCTACATAGGATTACCGTCAAGGTTTTTCAACAGTAAGCCCGAGTATATAAGCAATAAATCCTGGTAGAAGCCGCGTTGAATTTTTAAGTGACAGCTGTAACAACTGAAAATATTGCTTTAAAATTACCTTTCAGTGAAAATGTAATAATGTTTCACTTTGGAAATCAAGTAAAATGGATATGAAGAGTATAAAACGTTTTTTTTTGCTCTTGCTAGTATTTTGGGTTCAAATCGTTTTTTTTTTATAAACCTAGGTCACGTTAATTTTACTTCACCTCTCCTGATGGTAAGCTGATGGCAAAGTCTCAGGAAAGAGGGCCACCATTACAAACACGTATTAACCATGTTAAACATGGTGGCACTTAGCTTGACGGCCTCATCAGATGCTTATTCACGCCCCGCTTAAAACACCCGGGACTGTAGGAAGAAGTCAGGTCCCCTATTTTTCAGTGCTTTGCGCGTTAATGCTAGTAATGCAATAGTTACGAGAGCAAATTAAAATATTTTTATATTCGTCAGATATCATTTCTACATTTTGTGTTACGACTTCGGATATATTTTTGTGTTCTCACTCTAGGGATAAAAGTACGCTTACCTTTATTCCTTCTATCGACTACATAACGATCTAAATATCAGAATGGTTACAAAGTGAGTTGCCTCAAATGACTTAGCTAAATATTGAATATTCATTACCTAGTTTAGTTTACTTTAGTTTAGTTTACCTGGGCTGTTCCGCACTTAGCCTCTTGATTGGGCCATTGTGCGTACCATCTTACCTCTCATTCCAACCAACCCAGATCCTCCCAAAAAGCCAGCAGCCTTTTCAGGTTTCCACATGCTTCCCGGAGTGACGCTGGTGACTGGAGGAATTTCGCCCGTTGTGCGGCCACGCTCATGCACTCTGTAAGCACATGCCGTGGCGTTTCTTCTGCCCCCATGCATCCTCTGCATAGGGGGCTGTCCGTCACACCTATTGTAAACAGATGCTTGTTTAGGGGACAGTGACCGGTCAAGATGCCTGTGACCTTGCGGATTTGGTCCCTTTTTAGCCTAATGAGGTTTCGGCTAAACGTTTTTGATGCTACCGGAACTGCATTCTTTGTTTGCCTGCATCCTTCAGTGTTTGTCCATTCTGTTTGATGGATTTCTTCCGTACTTTTTCGTAGCCAAGTTTTGACCTGTGCTTGAGGTATGGGTAGTATTGGTTCCGGTCCATATACTATCGACCCTGATCCTCTCTTGGCCAATTCATCGGCTGCGTCGTTGCCGAGGGAGTTGCTGTGTCCCTTGATCCATTGCAGCGTGACCCTGTTTGTGTTTGCAATGGATTGGAGTGTGTTATGACATTCCAATATGAGGACAGAGGTTATGGTGTTGCTTTGAAGAGCTTGTAGTACGGATGCACTGTCTGAGATAATCTTTATATCTAAATCTCTGACATCTCTGGCGGCAATCGTCTCCGCCGCTCTCGTTATGCCAATACATTCGGCTTGAAATATTGTGCTTAGCTTGTCCAAGGTGGTTGTTATTTTGATATTTAAGTCATTCGAGAAGACGCCTGCTCCGGTACCATATGTGGTTTTGGAGCCGTCTGTGTATACCCTAACTTCTTTGACGCCAGAGCTATCTCTTTTTTCTTCAGAAAGTTGAATATGATACTTCCTTTCGAAGACGTGGTGACATGGTATTCTGTCTATGGGAGCCTCGAGAAGTGGTATCTTCTTTAGGATTCCCTGTAGAATCTTTAAATGCTTTGTTCCAGTATCCCCTTTCCAAAGCCCATTATTTTTTAGCCTTAAAGCTGCTGCCTTGGCCTCCTCCTGTATGATTAGATGCAGCGGTCTCAGGTTTAGGAGGTGCTCTAGTGCGACTGATGGAGTGGTTCTCATGCATCCAGTGGCCGCTGTACTCGCTAGGCGTTGTAAACTCTGGAGCTTTTCTTTCACAGTGATCAGTTCTGTTCTGGGCCGCCATAGAACTGATCCATAGGTTAGAGAAGGTCTGATAATTGCCGTATACAGCCAAAGTGTTATCTTTGTGTTAAGACCCCAGTTCTTACCAACGAGTCTTCTGCATTGCCAAAAACTTATACAGGCCTTTTTCATCTTAGCATTCATGTGGCTAGCCCAATTCAACTTATTGTCAAGTATGATGCCCAGATATTTAACTTGAGTTGTTAGAGCTAGTTCTGTATTAAATAGTTTTGGTAGTTGTAGTTCTGGTAACTTCCTTTTGTTGGTGAAAAGGATAAGTTCTGTTTTTTTCGGGTTAACTGATAGTCGGTGTTCTTCGCACCATTCTTCCACCATCTGAAGGGCTGAGCGCATGATTTTGCATAGCACGTTCTCAGCCGTTCCGTAGGAAGATGATTATTCATTTTATCGGGGGGATAAGGTTGCTCAACGTCCGTAGGATTTACCACCTATTCCTAGGCCCACCCTAAACGTGTCCCCCGGGTGGTGCTAATTGAGCAACAACGCCGAACAACGGGCGGCGGTCAACTAACCCGACCGGGCCACCACAGGCCAAGGGGCGCTAAATACCCCCTAAAAGCGTGGCACTCTTTATTTATGTAATTGTCTATTTATTTATCTTAAACAACCTATATATGCATCTATGCTATATTATATATCTATATATAATGTGCCGAACCGTGGCGGCCTAAAACCACACCCCGGCAGACATTGCCGTGGGGCACTAAATCCCCCCAGAAAGCTGTACCACACTCACCTAGGGCAGGAAGTGTGAGTAAACCTCTGCCCCAAACAAAAAATGAATACACAGGGAAAAAATTCACTACCCCAGGAGGGTACCGCTTGCGGAGAATCCCTCACTGAGCCTTGCTCAGTCTGCCCCTCGTATTCTGGGGAGGGGGGGGGGGGCAACCTGTGTTCAGGACCAGGCTCAAGCCAGGTCCAGCCTCTCGGAGGCCATACCACCTACGAACGCCACGAGCGTCGTACAATGGACCGTTGTCAGTCACAAGCGCCCTTGCAAAAGGGATGCTCAGCCGACAGCGGCAACCACCAAAAAAGGGCTCGGCCGAACGGAACGCAGTCGCCCCAACAGGCGCGCGAGAAGGGAGGCCCTGCAACCTACAAAAACGACAACAGGGTTGGGTGCCGCAGCAGCGGAGACGCAGCGCGAACCCACACCATCCACCTCAAGGGGGACGGCAGTAACCACAGCCCCTCCACCACCACCGAGCAAGCAGAACAAGAGGAAACCCAGGGGTATATTATTCATTACCTATATCACGAATTGATTTGGATTCGGCGCAAATTACGAAAAATATTCACTTGAAATAATTTATTCTACACTTTCTATTTATATTCATAAATACACGTGCAGATTCCTAGCATCTACCTCAGAATCTTCCTTAAATTTATATAATTTTGAACCGGTTCAAAGTCACGTCCGAAAGCCAATATTATTGGGTAATTCGTCTTCATCCTTTTCCAAGGGATATAATACGAGTATCAGCCCCTTTTAACAGGCTATATACATAAATTCAGTTTTATCCCACATTCCGGCACAATCACGTTCTCGTTTTTATAGTTCACATTGAAATACGTGACAAGGTCGGTCCTTTACAACCTTTTATAACACTATTGGTCTTTGCTGCTATTATTGGACCACTTTGAAATATGTTTCAGATTGAAAACCCATACCTCATTAATGACAATTTTAGGAAATATTCTAATCTCATAGTTATAGATAAGAGGTCACTGATCTACACTATACAATCGTAGCAAATACATATATCTTATTCTTCTTCCGAACTGCGAGGCATACAGTGCGCAAATTTAGAGAACATACCTATATTGTGCTATTATGAATAATGTTGAAATGCATCGTAGAAGATTTCGTGAAATGAAACTTTAGTCACGTGAATACCACGTCAAATAAAAAAAAACATTTTATTTGACGTGGTATTCACGTGACTAAAGTTACATTAAGAAAATTAACATACAGCTTTAGTAGGTATGGAAGAAGATTTCATTTCACGATTCTCTTTAATTTATTTAATATAGCCAGCTTAAACTAAAAACAACAATAAAATTCTCCGATCAAAGACCTTCCAATTTGGGGTTCCCAAAATCTGATATGGTGGTCCTTATTATCTGGACTTCACTCTAGTTTCTTACCAACCAGCGGGGGATGATCAATTGACGGGCTGTTTAAAAAGCACTACTCATTTCTTTTATACAATATTACATTATAGTGTGTATTATCGTGCAGATATAGCTATGAATTGGCCCAATGTCGGTCTGATATTTCTCACGTAAGTCTTCGATTAAAGGATTAATCAACATGATTGGCAGCCTTTGCCAGTGTTAATCTCCCCATTCTCTGTTGACTAGGGTAATTTATCGGATGAATATGCAGAAAAAAATTCCTTGGTTCTTTTATAACTTATTTAAAATTTTGCTATAAATAAACCAATCACCAACAGTTTAAGCCGCGGGCAACAGCAAGTAATGCTGTAATGATTTCGACGAGTACTGTATAAATATATATATTATAAATATAATTATATAGGTAATATGGATATCTTTACTGAAAAAGATAACAAGTTAATCCGTAAAAATATTTGTTTCAATAAGTAAAGCTTTATCATTCAGGTATCTACGTGAACTGATAAAAGATCGTATAATTATTTTTTTCTGATCGCATATCAATCTCTGTACTAAATTACAAATAATTACTTAAAAGGAATCGCAATCAAGACTATAATTATTAGCATGTGGGACTACAATAATATGAAAACAATACTATTAATAGCGTATTCCAGCAATTAGTTCACGTTCCGCTGTAATCATATGCTTCACTTGTCAGCGTAATATATACAGCGTGTTGCGACGTTTAATGTAATAATAAAATTGATGGTTAAGTTATTTAGCCACAGACTTGTCATAATATTACAATTTTAAACAATGTATAATGTATTTCTATGTATTCATAAATGAAAATACATCTAAATTTATAAATCAGCATTATACAGCCCATAATAGTTTAGTAGTTTAGCAATGCTTAATTTGGGTTCAGATAGGGTTATGTAATAGGTTCTAGAATATATGTTATTATATGTGAACAGTTAGGTGCATATAATCTAGGCTAGTATTATAATATTATCGTGGCACTTCACATTGTGCAATGCAAACAATACATGACTATTTGTAATAGGCGTGTGTTGTATTTGGCAAAATATTTGTCGTAAATGCAAACATGAAAATCCAGACAAGTATTATTTACTTCACAAAAAAATTATTCACTCTAAAGGGGAATCATTTGTCAATTGTCACATTTTGTTTCCTGTGTAACTTGTCAATTCTACATATTTGGTATTGACCATATTTGTCAAATAAGCATCATCATAATAATCATCCAAATCATGATAATTGGTTGTCAAATATGTCAAATACGCAAATTCAAATAAATATTGGAAAGTGCGACCATTAGAAACCACGTAAACATCCTTCCAAGTACCAAGTGCTCACCTATGTTACTTAGGAAACTCTTGTGCTATATTTAATCACAGCTTAAGTTGTGTATTGTTTAGCAGTCAGTTTTAGACTTCTTGTTATACTTAGTAAACAATTCAAACCTCTTTACTGTCTGACCTTTCGATAGCTGGTAAAAATTATATTATAGGCAGTTATGGAACACTCCAATTCTAAATCCCTAACCGGGGCGGCCCCGACCTCTGTAATCTGTTTATTAACCTTAAAAATCCAATGAATAATCCACACAGAACGCCCAATAACCGCTGTTCCATTGTGACATACAGTCATAAATGGCAAACGCCATTATTAACCGGGACTAAATCGTTATACAGTATTTTATTTTTTGCAAAATAAAACAAAATCGCCTCTACTGCGGTTGGCCATGTTCCAAAATGTGTGGCTTCACGGGCTTCGACCCAATTCTCTTTGCTTTATTCGACAGCAACGCTCACGCGACATTTCCAATTGCACTTACTAGGGCTTGTACGGAAAATCAAATCCCACATACGAACTGTTAAGTCGCATTGCCAATATACGCCCGAAGCGAAGACTACGGTAAAGATGTCTAATAGAATTCCTTTGCCGTTTTATTACTTGCGCGCTTTGTAGAATTTCAGTTAGTAGCTCCACATTTTTTCCGGAGCTGTATCAAATATCTTTCCTGCGTTGGCGTTTTCTGACTTGCTTGCTTAAGCGTTATAAAAATATTTCGTAAGAAAATCCACTCGTAGCTAGTTCGCTAATTACAACAATTAAATACCGGAATCATCGTCGAAGAAACTGGTTATATCTTATATTTTTCTACGTAAGGGAACAAAAGAATTGTAGCACAAAACATTCGTTTCGTTTATTGTTACGAACTGCCCCTGGTAAAGCGTTTCCGGGTAATAAACTCATAATTGAAAAGTGTTTAAGGTCTCTCGTAACCCTAATTTCAGTCATTACGGATGTCAAAAGGATTAAGAGTGCTCCATCCTTTTTCACTTTTATTTAAAGCCCTGTTTGTTAGCGTTTCATGTTTAATTCAGAAAACAATATTTTTCTTTTATTTGGACTTTTTACACAGAAAGGTTCTATTAAACTGATTCTGTGTCTTAAGAGCCATGATGCTTAACGTCGCGTTTAGTTATTTTTTATTATAAATATGTCGTACAGTTATAACAGCCGTGCCGCCAAGTTTTATCAAAATTGTTTCGCGTAGATATTAAAGCGATATTTATCATTAGTGAAATTATTACATTCAACCATCAACATGTCGGCAAAGCACATTTAAAAGCAATATATTTGGGTATTCCTAAGGTTCGCCCAACCGCTCGCTATTTTATTATATCCTGTTGGTTAACAAGATATTCGTTTCACGAACGTGTAATGTACAAAACTTGAGGTTATTTTACAATGTACTGCGCAGTTCAGATAATATATAAACCGTTCATGTAATATTAAGAGAAGATATGATATTTATGTTTAACGTGAAAGTCACAACTAAAGCGAACAATAGAACTACGAACAGGGAGGGATATAAAACTAAGGGTGGCTGGTTTTATTGGAGCTGTTCTAATATAATAAAATCATTGAGAATGTTCTAAATTTCAGTTTACTTTACAACGATAGCGGAAAAATGGGCATTTTCGGGAAATTGCGTTGATATATATATATATGACGATTCCAAACAAATTTAATATTTTTATGGAATAAATGATTTTTTGAATTTGAATTTGAATTTGAATTTGAATAGAGGGTCTTATTTTTAATAATTATAGTTTGGATTTAAACATAACAATTTGAAGTACTGGAAGAATCAATTTGTTTGCTATATTTCTTCCTAATACTCTTATTATGTATGCGTAGGTTTCAAAGGATGTTTATTAATCAATCACACCACACTTCAACTGAACAGAATTTAGAATTTCGGTAACGGCAGTCAGGAATTGCCAATTTGATAAAATGTGTTGTTTTTTTTTAATATTATTAGTTTTATTTAATTCATTGTTAATATAATAAAAATAATTCGTATGGAACATGAAGTGATCTTTTTATACATATGCTTAACTCAATTTTAATATAATTAACGTTAAATAAATCACTGTAATTAACCAACACTTATAACCGTTAATTAAATTCAATGAACTGAAAACACCAATCAATTCAACACAGAAACAACAACAAACCATTTCAATTATTATTATGCATAAACAAGAAGTACTATAAGCTAAAACTCATTAGTAGCACGTAATTGGTTTCATTGAAATTACCAGAGCGTTTTGATAACTTGTAAAGCACAAACGAACTATAAATCAAATTTACGGACCTTAATAGCTTTTGTAGCACGCCAGAAATAGCTTCAGATAACTAATAAGCTAAGGTATTTGTATGCAACTAACTCCCCAAATCGTTTAACTAAAAAAGTTGTTATTTTATATATTCAACTACTAGCTTTTGCCCGCGGCTCCGCCCGCGTGGATGTCGGTTATCGCGACCAAACAAAGCCTATGTCCTTTCTCGAGGTCTAATCTACCCCTATACCAAATTTCATCAAAATCGGTTCAATGGTTTAGGCATACAGACAGACAGATAGACAGACAGACAGATTTACTTCCGCATTTTATAATATTAGTATGGATCTCTACACCTAAACTTCGCAAAATGTGAAGGAATTCATAAAAATCTTGCCCTGATTTAATTATTTATTTTAATGATTAATTTATTAAATTGAAATAAAACCACTCTTTAACGGATTCTATCGTGATCTCATCACCATCCTAAACAGTTAGATACCGTGGGAATGTCTTTGTTTCAAAGAGACCGTGGGATTTGTGAAAAGAAACACCTGAACGCTAAGCTTCAGCATGTCATGCAAGTACTGCAAGAAAACAAGCTCAAACAACCCCTGCTCAGTCACAGATTCGAGAAAAACCAACCACGGTTGAACGCCAGCCTGCTGTACTACCATACGTACGAGGGGTCACTGACAAGGTTCGCTACATCTTGAAGCGAGCTTGAATCAACACATACTACAAGCCGCCAACGAAGAGTAGTCAGTTCTTACCATCTGTCAAGTGCCAACTACCTCTACAAGATGCAGGAGTATATAAAATAGAGTAACCTTGGAGGGTCACAGGGACCAGGAAATAAAACGCGAAATAGCTAATAGTACTAATTTATTCCCCGGCCCTCACTTAGGATCTCAGGGGTGCGTAGTGTTGAATTTTCAGTGTTATGCCGCTGCTGCCAGAGAACTGGCTGGTCGCTTAGCTTTACGTGAAGCTGCTGTAAAGGTCTGTCACGCCCAGGTGACCCCGCACTCGGCATGCTCTTGCCGCAGGTGATCGTAGAACGTAGCAGTCTTTTCTGGTAGGGAGTCGCGGAAACAGCCCATGATGCCAATGACCTCTAGGCGGGTGCCCTGCACTCGGAGGGTATGCAGATGCAGGCAGTCCGAGATTTGTGCACCGTGGAGGCGGAGTTCTTGAACCTTATTCTAGAACCCTGTAACGTGCTAAATACGCTGCAGACTGACGTCACAGGAAGGAGGAGTGCATCACCTCTCTGACATTAGGTACACACAAATATACAGATTTACTGTACAATTAGGGCTAGTACAAACAGATTAGCAGAAGTTACAGAGGTAAGCAGAAACTACACTGGCTGATAGATAAAGTATGGTAGCTCACCGAAACTCAAGTCCGTAGAATAATTACAGGTCTCACCCAGTGGAAAACCCGTTCAGCTTCGCGCAGCGACCGTGGTATCAAACTATATGTCAGTCATCAGATGGACAGCGTAACCGCGTAGCAACAAAGAAACAATAAGTGACCTCATGCCCTCGAGGCCCGCTTTATATACCTCCGATGTGCTGAAATATTCTATCTTTTCCAGAACACGCGATAGCTCACTCTGCTACTTGCCACCAATTGCCACCAGAGGCCGCTTGTGATGCAATTGGAAAGCTGACTTAAATCACCAACGCTCAACAACGTGTATATATAATATATACCAAGAATGATTCGCGAGGCTGTTGACATTAAAAAAACATCCAAATTTTAAAAGAGAAGATGGTTGGACCCATGGAGAAGGAAATGATAGCGGAGATGTTGCAAGGCAATCGAGTCGCGAGCCTTCCATACGTCAAAACGACTCAATTGGTCGGTGACGTCACCATCTAGTTCAAGTGAAACGTCCTTGCGTTCGGTTGTCATTTTTGGTCAAAAGTCTAACGATAAAAATAGCTTTAACCTGGATTGTGCAGTACAAGAATGTACAAAGTGTACAGATAAACAATTTAAACATTTTAAGGGTATAAAATTTCATCAGCAAGTACACAATATTTGTATTTTATTTTATTTAAAAAAAATGTCTTTACAGAACCATCTAGCGAAGAGAAGAAATAAGTAACCTTGTCTTACATGTATAATAGTTATCATAATAACTTAATCCATTTTATAAAAATTTCATCATAATGTTCTCGCCCGAGTTCTTTAGCAATTTTAAAAAAGGTATTTTATTTATTAAATGTTATATTTAGCTGAAATTGAAAATTAAATTTAAAAAAATTGAGCCATATGTCCGTATAAGGCCAAATCATTTAGGGGGCCTAAATGATTTTGCTATAATCCGATACATGGCCTTATTTATAAAAAAATATTTGCCTTATAATAGATTATTCTAGAATTCTGTGTAGCGCTTAGTGGCGAGTAGTCAAACTACAACAAAAATTACAAGACCCTGTTTCTGTTCGGTTTCGCTATGACGCACTAGATGGAGACGGGGGATAAGGTATGACGTCATGCTTCCCGCGTCTCCCTTCCCACCCGCATTTGGTCACGCATTTTTCTTAAGAGAAATTTGACAGTGGCATCTCCGCTACTCAATCCTATTTTGTCCTCCGTGGTTGGAGCGTACAAGTTGAGTGGATGACTGGCTGGGACCCAGTCATCCACACAATCAAACCTAGTAAACAGCAAAACACATCAAGACTTAACGACACAATGAGCTCAGTTTGCGTAAATAGTAACACCAACAATTCATCATAATTCGGGTACCTACTTCGAGATAACTTGCAGTTCAAACTATATGACAATTACCACCCTTAGTCAAAACGCGGACATGGCTGTAGAAAAGTAGTCGGTTGGTTTAAAAATAAATAATAACAAATAAATCGCGATAGAATCCGGTAAAAAGTGGTTTTATTTCAATGAGTGATATTCGCGTAAACTTTAGAAAATACCGTAAACATTAAAAAAATAATTATCCAATTTGGTGAAGTCGTTTAAAAGTTATGTGAGTACATTCATTTCATTTACATTACATGTAGTATCACATATGCCAATTTAATCCTTACCATTAATTATCCTCTCCATAATTATAGGGATGCATTCTTCTATTTCATATATTCCTGATAATCCCCAGCAAAATTGCTGGCAATCTGTATACTTATTGATTATTTGATACCTTAGTATGGCAAGTTAAAAGATTCAGGGCCTCACTACATAGACCACACAGCAAAAACTAACAGTCTGGGCACTTGAGTCTCAGTATTAAAAAAAAAAACAATCTCTCTTTTGTTAGTATCTCATCAAAGAAAATAAGTAATAAAATTTCATTTTTAATCTGTCTCTTTACAGTAATTTATCGCTTAGTAAAAGTCACAATACTTAGTTTCTGTATTTTAAAAATAGAACGAGATCAAGAATCTAATATAAAATCCACAACAATTTAAAACAGTTGTTGTTGTTACTTTCTTAACTTGTAAATGGAATAGCAATCGTTGGAACATCCAAGAATCATAACTTTTTATTAAATGCTGATATGAAACTAGCTAGCGGTACTTGTATGAAATATATATATGAATTTAAGATGGTAGACGGTTTTTATTTACTATTAATTGCGCATTTTTATAAGGTTTTCTTAAAAGTTAAACTAAAATAGTATAAACTAAATATTCAAGAATATAACAAAATAGAGAATATAAAATAAGAGTTTAGAATATGAAAGTAAATTTATAATAGGTACTTGTAGATTTTTAATATCACACAGCGTTTCTTTTTTTGTTGAGAATGTAAACTTTGCTTAAAACTCTTTGTTGGAAATTTGATACTTTTATTGCTTGCGTCTTGAGGAAAAAAAATATAGCCAGCGGCCTTAGTCCATGATCCTACTAATATTATAAATGCGAAAGTTTGTAAGTATGGATGGATGGATGAATCGATGTTTATTACTCTTTCACATAAAAACTACTGAATGGATTTTAATGAAACTTTACAATATTATAGCTTATACATCAGAATAACACATAGGCTATATATCATCACGCTACTACTCAAGGGAGCGGAGCAGTGATCATTAATGCCAACAAATCCGGTCTGCATATACACAGAAGTGACAGTTTAGTTATTTCTGTTGCTAAGTCACGGCGCTACGCAAATTATTTGAATACAAAAAAATTACGCGCTCAAAGGGTTGATACTTGGTACAGGGATGGATAGAGCTTAGGAATGGAGATAGCCTCCCTTTTATCACAATAGAAGGGGTTAGAGGGGGGGGGGGAGAATAGGGGATGAATGTTTGTAATTTTTGAAGATATCCTGCTGAAATTTTATACAGAGGTGAATTAGAGCTTGGGAACACTATGCGATAAGTGACATCCACGCGGGCGTAGCCGCGGGCAACAGCTAGTCATATATATAATATATATGGTAGTATAAAAAAATCAAAGTATAGTGAGATTATTTTTCAACTTTGTAAAAAGCTTTCAAAATTTCCTGTGCTGTTCCTGGCATAACAAAACCTATTTTTTTAAGTCTAACTGGTACTAAAATAAAATAATTTAATTCCTTATCTCTTAAAGTGTTTTTTTAGCTCAAGACTAGCTTTTGTGTTGATCCGATTTGAAAGAAGATAAACTAATTACAGAGCTGTTAAATTCTAGAATTTCGAAGTGGTTAGGTATGTACTTACTATTTTAGCCCACTTTTTCAATGTTACCTTAGTTTTAGTTAAACTGCTCCAAAAGTAAGCTTAAAGTGTTCCTGCGTACGTGTACCTACTATGCACCTACGAGTGTTAGCGTAAGGGTCGTTCTAAAGAAGGTTTATTTTTTGTGAAGGGTTGCGTTATTCTAACAATTGCTGAAATAAACCACGACAAACATTATACTATGACGTTGACTGAATTTAACTAAGATTTTTATAGGAAGTACGAAGTTGAATTAAAAATCGTACCCTAATGGTCATTTTTTTTAAAACCCTTTGTAATTGTTATCAGGATTAAACAAATATTTGCCTCTCACTTTTTCGGGACCATCTTCTTTACCATCGGGACATCGTATGTAAAATCGTAAGTAAAATCATGAATAACACAACATTGTGTTATTTTGTGTCAAAAATTTTTATTTCATTTTTAGGGTTTCGTAGCCAAAAGGCAAAAAACGGAACCCTTATAGATTCGTCATATCTGTCTGTCGGTCCGTCCGTACGTCACAGCCACTAAGAACTATACTGTTGAAACTTGGTAAGTAGATGTATTCTGTGAACCGCATTAAGATTTTCATACAAATATAGAAAAAAAAACAATGAATTTAAAAATTCACGCGGGTGGAGCTATGAGCTATGAGTAGAAGTTAGTTCAATATAAATCTTTTGCTTAAAAGGCTGGATTCTTTATGGAATTGTTTATCTTACTAAGTCGGCAAACCAAGACATGGACTACCTGATTAGTATCGTTAGATACAAAAAATTTGCTAGACGATTCACTTACGATTCATCGATCCTATACAATGCTCTCTTCAGCAAGGATTTCATTAATGAAAATGTAATGCTCAGAGGTAATTATGAACAGTAGAATAATTCTAGATGAGAACAGTGAAGTTACAAAAAAACACAATATAAATCGCAGTAGAAACCAACGAAATTGAATTTACTCCAGTCAGAAAATTGATTCTTTAAAAAAAAAAACTTGCAGCAACTCGATGTATTTATCAATTTAATTTGTATTTTCATTAAAACAGATGAGCGTAGTAATCTTACAGCCGGATCTTAGGCTCTTATCAATATAGAATCTTGAATGATTTATTTTGGAGCAGGAAATTAATTACTTAGCAGATAAAACAATTTGCGATTGCTTCGTAAGCTCCCTACAAGTATCTTGTAGGTACTAATTTAAAGCAAACCTTTCTCAAGTACGAAATGAAACAGGTCTTTGTCCATTACTCTCATTGTGACATTGATAAAAGTTAATCACGTTGCTTGTGTATAAAACTACCTATCTCTATTAATATAAGCAACAATTCAGTTACTACTACAGCCTTACGACAGATGACTTTGTGTGATATACCGTAAATACAGAAATAATTCCATTCCCCTTTTATTCCTTATTCGAGCTCTTTACGAAAAAGAGATCTCCAGGGAAAGTTGTGTTATAAAGAAGGAAATGAAGTGCGGAAAACTAACGCCTATTCTATAATTAACGTTACATTATTATATTCACGTAATCATAGTACGTGGTCTTGTATTTTTTTGGGTATGTAAACCTCATCGGGTTCGTTTCAACTAAAATAACTAGGTACTTTTCGTGTCTACCTACGTTGTCAGGGTACCAGGTATAATCTAGTATGGCCATCAATGTTGGCAAGCCTGACGCGTTTCTTGAAAAGCAAATCATATGAAAAGACACGACGCGTCACCATCCTGTACATACTTATTTCAGTTACAGTGGCGGCAAGCCCCTCTGTCACCCCAGGATAGAGATGGTTCTGGAATTTCAGAAGCTTGATATGCCTCCTATGGCACAATAGAACTAAAGCAACCTATCCGAATTTTATATTTCCATAAATGCCACATAAGAAGTAATAACTCTTAGTTTCAATTTTAAGCTTGACAACTGATTAGATTCGAAATATACATTGTATTTGATCTACAGAGTAAAGAGAAGCTGATAAATTGAAATGTAGACATCTTACGTAAAATTAACTTTCTGGCTTCAAATTCTATTTGAGTGGAGGTTGTTTAATTTAGCTTCGAAATGTTTTTATTATTGTAATTTGTGTCATTTGCGAGTATGAAACCAAATACTACCAACATTTCTACAAAAAAAATTAAAATAAATAGGTAGTCTTGTTTTGTCTTATCTCGTCTTTTTTGAAATTCTTGTCTGTCCACGTTCGACGCAAAAACCACTGAACGGTTTTTCTTAGTTTTATATAAATTATATAGGTTAAGCGGAGATATGACCAAAAGACGCAACAACCGATATCCTATTGCCATAATGTGTTAGTTAGTTAGTTATTTTACCTGGGCTGTTACGCACTTAGCCTCTTGATTGGGCCATTGTGCGTACCATCTTACCTCTCATTCCAACCAACCCGGATCCTCCCAAAAAGCCAGTAGCTTTTTCAGGTTTCCTCATGCTTCCCGGAGCGATGCTGGAGTCTGGAGGAATTTCGCCCGTTGTGCAACCACGCTCATGTAAGCACATGCCGTGGCGTTTCTTCTGCCCCCATGCAGCCTCTGCATAGGGGGATGTCCGTCACACCTGTTGTGAATAGATGCTTGTTTAGGGGACCGTGACCGGTCAAAATGCCTGTGGCCTTTTTTGTGTGTGGGATTTGGTCCCTTTTTAGCCTAATGAGGTTTCGGCTAAACGTTTTTGATGCTACCGGAATTGCATTCATTGTTTGCCTGCATCCTTCAGTGTTTGTTCATTCTGTTTGATGAATTGGTAGTTCCGGTCCATGAACTGTCGCCCTTGATCCTCATTTGGCTAATTCATCGGCTGCGTCGTTGCTGAGGGAGTTGCTGTATCCCTTGATTCATTGCAGCGTGACCCTGTTTGTGTTTGCAATAGATTGGAGTGTGTTATGATATTCCAATATGAGGACAGAGGTTATGGTGTTACTTTGTTGACCTTGGAGTACGGATGAACTGTCTGAAATGATCTTTATATATACATCTCTGACATCTCTGGCGGCAATCGTCTCCGCCGCTCTCGTTATGCCAATACATTCGGCTTAAAATATTGTACTTGGCTTGTCCAGTGTGGTTGTTATTTTGATATTTAAGTAATTCGAGAAGACGCCTGCTCCGGTATCATATGTGGTTTTGGAGCCGTCTTAACATCTTTGACGCCAGACCTATCTCTTTTTTCTTCAGTAAGTTGGGTATGATACTTCCTTTCGAAGACGTGGTGACATGGTATTCTGTCTATGGGAGCCTCGAGAAGTAGTATCTTCTTTAGAATTGCCTGTAGAATCTTTGAGTGCTTTGTTCTAGTATTCTTTTTCCAGAGCCCATTATTTTTTCAGTCTTAAGGCTGCTGCCTTGGCCTCCTCCTGTATGATTAGATGCAGCGGTTTAGGAGCTTTAGGAGGTGCTCTAGTGCGACTGATGGAGTGGTTCTCATGCATTCAGTGGCTGCTGTACTCGCTATGCGTCGTAAAATCTGTAGCTTTTCTTTCACAGTGATCAGTTATGTTCTGGGCCACCATAGAACTGACCCATAGGTTAGAGAAGGTCTGATAATTGCCGTATACAGCCAAAGTGTTATCTTTGTATTAAAACCCTAGGTCTTACCAACGAGTCTACTGCATTACCAGAAAGTTATACAGGCTTTATTCATCTTAGCATTTATATGGCTAGCCCAATTCAACTTATTGTCAAGTATGATGCCCAGATATTTAACTTGAGTTGTTAGAGCTAGTTTGGTATTAAATAATTTTGGTAGTTGTAGTTCTGGTAACTTTCTTTTGTTGGTGAAAAGGATAAATTCTGTTTTTTTTCGGATTTACTGATAGTCGGTGTACTTCGCACCATTCTTCCACAATCTGAAGGGCGGACCGCATGATTTTTCATAGCACGTTCTCAGCCATTCCGCTTATCAGTATCGCAAGATCATTCGCGTACCTGATGGTGGTGTATTCTCTCTCATTTAGTCTCTTTAGGAGGATGTCTTCTACTATGTTCCATAAAAGTGGCGATAGGACGCCTCCCTGAGGGCACCCTTTGACTACCTTTGCTCTTGTGGTAGTGCTCATCACTATCTGGACCGCTCTTTTGCTTATTAGCTGAGTGATCCAGTCCCTTATGGCTGGTTCTACCCTACGACTTTGCAAGGCTACGTTAATGCTGCTGTGTACTGTTTTGTCGAAAGTCTCTTCTATGCCATAATGTGTTATAAATACTCCGTTACTACGACTAACCTGATTCTGGTTGTAAGAATTAGACCCTAATAAGGTAATGGAGCAAGGTTAAGAGAACATGAGTTTTCTCTCAAAGACTATTTTCATATCTCATGTAATAATATTCTATAAATCTTAAACAAATGAGAAATTTTGAGTGTGAATGTTTGTCTAAGCATTTTATATTTCTGCTTATTCGTTGGATTAACAGGATTATCTACTCTTACTTAATGGATTCATGTATGAATGGTAAAAGAATATATATTTCATCGATATTTCTTTACAATATTAGCAGGAACATCAAGTTAAATTATACATAAGCCGAAATCCATGCATTTGCTCTGTGCATTTTCTTTGTTTTTTTTTTTAAACACTTACGTCACAGGCAAGCGCACAGACCACGGTGCAACTTAGGGAGAGCCCGACTCCCTACACAAATGAGAGCTCAGAATAAGCGAAATGACCCTGCAACCTCGTGGCAGTTATTGAGGTCGTTACTCGTTAGTAATGAGGCTCACTGGAGTCTAAGATTCACAATATGAAATCAAAATTAATACTAGGATATATATATTATACTTATACTATACATATATGTATATATAATTTGACAGCCTCCGTGGCGTGGCGGTAGTGAACGCGGCCGATACGCAGGAGGCGCGGGTTCGATCCCCGCTCAGTGCAAATATTTGTATGCATGAATATGTGTATTTGCATTGGTCTGGGTGTTTCTATGTATAATATGTATGTATTTATAAAAAAAAAGAAACCTATCTAAGTATGTTTATCCGCATTCTAGATTCCATAACACAAGCTAGTTAAACTATGCTTACCGTGGGTCTAGATAGCGTTGTGAGAAATGTTGCTAAAAAAAAAAATACTTCCAAACTTCCGATTTTTATACGGCTCAGGTGGCAGACAAGCACCAGCTCACCTGATGGAATGTGCTTACCGTGGCTTGTGGACGTGTGCAAAGCCAGGGGCGTCACACTCGGCTTGCCGACCCTGTAAGTACCTATTAGATTGTAGTCTACAAATTCTAACTACAATTTGTAATTAAATAGAAGCTTGTGGCTGAAAAAAGGTTGATTATGAGCCTATGCTTTAAATGAGCTCAGATGAAGAAAAATATTAATAAAAAAAAAGACGGGTTGCACTCTGGGAGTGCCGGCAGAAGTGAAAACATTTCTTTTTTTCTTTCTTCGTTATATACATAGAAAAAGATAAAAAAGAACATACCATACCATACCTATAATATAGCGCTAATCATAGAACCTATCACTTATTTTCTGCT
Source organism: Eilema caniola (assembly GCA_949126895.1). Lineage (NCBI taxonomy): Eukaryota > Metazoa > Arthropoda > Insecta > Lepidoptera > Erebidae > Eilema > Eilema caniola. The sequence goes on along the minus strand of OX421479.1, from coordinate 9,624,291 downwards.
AATTTTCTGTCAGAAGAAATTAATAAATTATGAAAAGAAAAAATAATCACAAAAAATAATAAATTACAGAAAGAAAAAATAATCATAAAAAGTAATAAATTACAAAAAGAAAAAATAATCACCAATAGTAATAAATTATAATAAGAAAAAACAATCACAAAAAATCCCTGAAGGCACCTGTGGTTTGAACCCGATACTATCTGAAACTATAAGGACTTACAGTCGTAGTGCTTACCGTTTAAGCTACGACGCTATCTGTAGTAACTTGCAAAATAGATAGTCTATACCTAATCTTGTATGACGTCAGACGTCGGTTACGGTTCAAAGGTCAACTAATCCTGACGCTTCCTTAACATTTTACACCCATCCAACGCCGCTAAAGAAGTTTTCACTTCAAAAATACAAACGAACCTTATTACATATTATTACTTCGAGTAATAGCTCGGGCCATGCGCTACGTAGTTTTCGCTATAGCCGAGATTTTTGAATAAAAGATTTATTGCATCATATCGCAGTTTCCTACAGCAAATAGCCATTGCTTTTGGATTATAGCATTATGACATTTATGTATGTCATGGTTTTAGCTTAAAGTTCTGTCTACTAAAATATGAAATAAAACCTAACATACTTAGTTTTAACTTAATCTTTCATACATAGTACATAACTATGCAGTAAAATTGTTACATGAAATTGTATGAAATGAATTAAGTTTGAAAATATGTTATGTCCATTAAATTGACGTATGTATGAAAAAAAAACTGGAAATTAACAAATAATAATCTTTCATAATACAACACAACATTTGAACAATTATTTTTGGTCTACTGAACCGGTTCTATTAAATCAATTGCGATGTAATATAGTATTAAGTATAACCAAGACCTCTGTACAAAAAAAAATCGGTCAAGAGCTTACAAATATTGTTTTAGGCGGAGAATCGTTAATTTAAAATAACTCAAGCTCTTTTAAATATTTCCAATGTAAAGAGAACATATCAATCGATCACCCCATTATATTAAAGCAGTCCACTGCGTGACCTGAAAACATTCTGACTAAAGCAATAATTTAATAATCGTATAGACAATACTATATCATTGTGTAAAATAATATCGTTAAACGCGCAAGTAAACGATCCGGAAATAATCGATACGCCGGACAAGCTGATGCTTGAGCAGGCATTGTTGCACAATCTCCGGCTATAATACGCAATGTACCGTGTTGGGTTGTGCTGGTCGTACCCGAGACTAGGTAGCGTTGCAATTTATCGGTCATTGTTAAAGACAAAGAGCGACTGAGTGCCGTGCCATTAAATTTGTCGACACAAAGCGGAAACAATGATAGGATTTATAATTGTTACCGTTTATTAATTTGGTTGTATTTTGATAATAGAATTAGAATTGGTCGTATATTTCAATTTTGACAAGATGAGTATTGCCCATGATGTTGTATGTATGTTCTATTTATTTTATATACTTCTACCAGAATAAGGAGTTCATTAAAATATTTGAATAATGACCATAATGAGTTAAAATTAAAAACCACAACTTAGGATGTTTGCTAAAACAGATACTGAAAGGAATGTATTAAAAGTACCTAATGTTATTCTTTATTATTGAAAAGTAGCTTGATGGTTAACAAGTAGGGCACGCCATGATTGCGGCGGTAAGACCCATCATGGGGGAGTGGCTAGAGAGGCAACACGGTAGCCTGTGACGGGGTGACGGGTGGAACCGCCCGTCACCCTAGCAGAAGCAGGCCACTGCGGCGGCGCGCATCGCAGTACGATACGCGCCTCCCCACACCGGTCTTGAGTCGGGGACCGCGTGGTCCCCCCCCTCCCGAGGAGGACCAGACCGAGAGGGATGGCCCTGGGTCAGCCGGGGTGCGAGGGATATGTCGCATGACAACCTCACCTTCGGTCTAGCACTACGACCCAGAGACGGCGTGCGGTTTAGTCGGTTCGAGTCCGACATAACCTCCCCCTCCGGCTCCGGTATCCGTGGGGATTTCCCGCACGTAAAAAAAAAAGATGGTTAACAAGTTGACTTTACGATAGCAAGGTAACGGGTACAATGCAGATGTTAAACTATTCCTAACACAAGCAATTTAGCTTAACTGGAGAGGTCAGAGGTAATTTTACTAATATCAGTTACTATTATTCTGAATATCAAATATTAAAAACAATGTATATAATTACCTAACGTAAATATAGACGCGTGGTTCCCGGCAGAGTAGAATTTGGGCCACCCCTTCTCTTTCCATGTGGTATCGTACAAGGCGACTAAGGGATAGGGCTGTTTAAATTTAACATCAGACAGATATTTACAGCCTAGACCCTGCCTCAGATGCATGGGTCGAGTCAACAATAGTGCCCGGAATACGGCAATAGGATCACCAGGACTACTACATTCCTCAACCTTTATTGTTTGTAGGTAACTGGAGCTCTCTTCCACAAAATAAGGGAACTTATACTACTAACATGAAGTAGGTGTCAAAAGATATAATTACTCCTTTCTAAATTTGTTCCCAAATCTCAGTCTCTTCAATCACAACATGTCGTATTGTGCGTCTAATCTATAACAGGGGCGCACAAGTTAAGCCTAAATGGCCAGTATTATATTGCAATAAATGTCCAGAGCGTCGTGCATATGACCACACGTGTTACTATTTTACTTATACACACATCTGTACCCACAAAGCAATTCGAAAGTTCGTTAGACTGTGGTAGGTACTATATACTCTCAGACTAAAACAATTACATACTTAGACGGAACGTATAAAATACGCGTGTGAAGCAGCATACAGTCTTCTTCATTTAAGTTAATCCCAGTCGCATCCGAACCATTCAGCTTGGACTCTGGGGTCGATAGTCATTCGTTCGGTGTGCGCGTACGTTTGCTTTTTGTGTTAGTCACTTAATATTACATATTAACTGTCTTAACATCAACATAGTGATGTAACCGTATTCAATATTGTCCATCGATAATTTCTTTTATCGTACGGTATGGACAAGTACATTACACGTTCTTCATCAAGCACCAGTATTAACTCTAAAAGATCGACAGATGAGCAAGACTGGCGTAGTGCAAAGCGCGCCGCGATTATCAAGAAGGTGCACTACGACAAGACACGTGAACTACCAACTTTTAACAAATATGAAGGCCTGGCTTTAGAAGGCAATGATGATGAACAAACTTCGTCAATTCACAATATAAGGTCAACTGGTGGGCGTATTGGACGCATTCCTCCCATACTCTTGTTGCTGGATGAAAATTCAACTCACAATGAGTTGGTACAATTCATTGAGACATTTGACAAACGTTTCAACCTCCAGTATCGAGGTAATAACAAAGTTGCAATAATTTGTCATACTTCTGAAACGCATCAAGCTGTTAAAGAAGGACTTCGTGAAAAAAATGTTCCCTTTCTCACCCATGACAGAAAGGACGAAAAGGTTCCAAAAGTCGTCATACGGGGTTTGCCGGCTGACGTGGGAGACAGTGTTCAAGTCAAGCTTGAAGAACTCGGCTTCAAAGTTAGTTCTGTGACTATGTTAAAATCTTCTCGATCTCAAAAGAGTCCTTTTCCACCATTACTGGTTCAACTGGCTCCTGGATCTGACGTGGCAAAATTTCGCAAGACCAAATACTTATTTAATTGTGTGATAACCATGGAAAAATTTAAGCCAAACCGCTCAGCGGGAACTCAATGCTACAGATGCCAAAGTTTTGGACACTCTTCGAAGAATTGTAACATGCCTCCCCGCTGTGTCAAATGCAATGAAAAACATCTTACCTCTGAATGTCCTAAAAAAGACCGTAACGAGCCGGCTCGATGTTGTAATTGTGGACAAGACCACCCAGCCAACTTTCGTGAATGCACCTCAAGAGTGGCATATTTGGAAAGTCTTCGTAAAAGACTAGACCAGCGTAAACAGGTCATATTGTCATCTTTCGGAGAGCCTAAAACCACGTTATCACCTAAGCTCCCTTCAAGTTGTGGACCGACTCCAAGCTCAGAACGCAAAACCTGGTCGTCCTTATTCAAAAACCCACCAAAATATAACGCCAACGAACAGCATCCAGTCATAACGTTGAGCAATGAAGATGGCAGCAATATGAAATCGTCAGTGGATGGCGTAACGAAGGAAATACTCGATATCATGGAGATCATTAAGAAGATCAGAACACAATTTCAATCCTGCACTTCCATGTTTGATAAAGTCATGTTAATTCTTCAGCATCTCGGCAAATATGTTTAACACAAAGCAACTAAATCTGATATCATGGAACGCTGATGGCATACAAAATAAAACTTTTGAGTTACTTGACTTAGCGGTGAGTCTATTTGTCGATGTAATTGCATTATGCGAGACTAAATTAACTAAAAATATTATTATCGACACTCCTGGCTTTATTTGCTACCGTAAGGATAAGAATAAAAATGGTCGTGGCCAGGGTGTTGCTATCTTGATTAAAAATAATATTAATCATTCTCTTGTTCGGATTCCGAATATGGCGAACATGGAAGCTGTGGCTATTAAGGTCAATGTCTCTGGTAATAACTTAACAATTGTGTCTATTTATCAATCCCCCAATTTGCGCCTTTTGACTTCTGATTTGGATAAACTCATCAAACTAGGCCCCAATCTCTTAATATGTGGTGATTTTAATGCAAACCACGAGTATTGGAATAGCAGTTACATTAACACTAAAGGAAGATGTCTTTTCAGACATATGCTTGCTAACGACTACTTTATTAATGCACCTCTCACACCAACTCAGTTGAATTATCGTACTGACTTGAACCCTACAACTCCTGACCTCATACTTACGTCCAATGCAAAATTGATAGATGAACTTTATGCCATAACAGCTTTATCATCCAACCACTTACCTATATTTTGTGGAGTTAGCGGTTCAGTTTCTGTAAATCACAACGCTAAGTCCTTTCGTTACGACAAAACTAACTGGAAAAAATTTCGCAGCTCCTTGGACTTGAACATTAACCTCAAATCTAAACCCTATTCTACGCGAAATGAAGTTGATGATGCGCTCGAACAACTTCTAAGTGGTATTATTTCAGCTAGAGATGCGCAGGTACCCATAGGCCGGGTTAAGGATAATCTTGCCATACTACCAAACTCGATTAAAAAGCTAGTCCGTGATAAAAACTCATTACGCCGCACTATGCAAAAACTACCGCCTGGAGCAGATAAAAGATATCTGCGATCCATCATCAACAGCTTACAAGCCACCATACGCTCCTCTATAGTTGAGCATCAGGATAAAATCTGGAATGCCAAGCTATCTAAGATTGACAACTCCAACACCGATCTATGGCGATTTACTAGGTCTCTAAAACCGAAAACTACTATCATTCCTCCCTTAAAACGAGGCGATGGTACCTTTGCATCCTCACCAATAGACCAAGCTGAAGAGCTTGCTCGAGCTTTCCACACCAATATGTGTCTGACCCTTAACTGGAAAAGTTCTGACTTGATTGAAGGTGAGGTACGTAAATCAATGGAACAGCTAGAAAACATCAACAGCCACATACGCCTCCCCCTAGTTACACCGCGTGAGTTGTGTACTGTGATCAAAAAACTTAAAAACCGTAAATCACCAGGTGATGACGGTATTCACAACTTAATGTTGAAAAACCTCTCTCAAAAAGCATTGATCCTTCTCACTAAAATACTTAATGGTTGCCTTGCGCTTAATTACTTTCCGGAGCGTTGGAAGACTGCTAAAGTAATAGCTTTGAGGAAACCTGGCAAAGATGACACTATACCAGGTAACTTCAGACCAATTAGCTTACTTCCTTCAACTGGCAAAATTTTCGAGAGGATCATTTATAAAAGGCTCTTAATATATTCTGAAGCACTTATTCTAAAAGAGCAATTTGGATTTCGTACTTCACATTCAACTGTCCATCAGTTAGCGCGAGTATCTGAACATATTTCACATCATCTAAACCTCGGTGAATCTACTGGTATGTTCCTATTAGATATCGAAAAGGCCTTTGATACTGTATGGCACGATGGACTTTTGCACAGGCTTGTGAATCTCGGCATCCCTCTGAATCTCGTTAAGCTCATCCAATCTTATTTAGGAAATCGGCGGTTTGCAGTGCATGTTGGAGAAATAGCTTCACCTTTATTGCCAATACCTGCTGGAATACCCCAGGGTTCTATTCTAGGTCCTTACTTGTTCCTCCCTTACGTAAATAGCATGCCTATACAACCTCGAACTAAACTTGCATGTTTTGCAGACGATACTGCATCGTATACTTCTTCTAAGGATATCGACCTTATAGTAGATCGTTTGCAGCTCTCCCTGAATGCGCTGCACGCCCACTTTACTAATTGGAAATTGAAACTAAATGGTTCCAAAACCGAGGCCATCCTATACACACGACATCGCAAGCCACCAATACGCAAACTTAAAATTAATGACCATTTAATACTACTAGATAATAAATTAAATTGGACAAAACACGTGGCAAATATCCGCACAAAAGGTGCTCAGGCATTGGGCTCACTGGGTCCTATTTTGAACCGTAAAAGTAAAGTAAGTCCTTGCACTAAAATGCGTATATATGCTGCACTGGTGAGACCATGTCTCACCTACGCTTGTCCTATTTGGAGCAGCACATGTCTAACGAATTATGAACTTCTACAGACTATCCAAAACAAAGCCCTTAAAATAGCTTATAATACACCATATAAAACCAATTTAAAAACACTTCATTCTTATTTAAAATTTCCTCCTATAAAAGATTTTATTTACAAATTAACATATAAATTCTATACCACGAATAAATTTAATACTAATATATTAATTTCTAACATATGTAGAACAACAGTTTCAGATTTGCAATACATCGACAAATACAAAACCTATCGTTTGCCCCATCACTACATGTTATTTCCGCCTGACCAGTGTAGTGAGACCCGCTCGTAGGTGCGCTGCCCCCGCGCCCATCCTACTGTCTGGGATAGCGCGGGGCGCGGGAGCCCGCGTCGCGGCTCTGTATACTGGTCACTACATTGTATGCGCAAGCGTCAACTTTTATTAGATGGAGGTAGCTTTTTTTCTTTAATACATATTTTTATGCAAAAAGCAATTGTTAATTCAATAACGTTGCATTTCTATTTATGATTTATTAATTATAAATTTTATAAGTGTTATAATTAATATCCACGTTTAGTGCTTAAAAATTTTTATAGGCGACCCAGCCTGGCAAAATTTGAAAAAGTGTTATGATTGTACTATTGCATGTAAGTAATTTGTACATATACTGTATGTAAATAAAGACATTTTAAAAACAAAAAACAAAAACAAAACTCCTTTCTAAATTTGTTCCCAAATCTCAGTCTCTTCAATCACAACATGTCGTATTGTGCGTCTAATCTATAACAGGGGCGCACAAGTTAAGCCTAAATGGCCAGTATTATATTGCAATAAATGTCCAGAGCGTCGTGCATATGACCACACGTGTTACTATTTTACTTATACACACATCTGTACCCACAAAGCAATTGCCCAGTTGCGTCCATAATCTGCACTATGATACCCGGGGTCCATTTAATGTATTTGATCGATATGTTTGCTTTCCCGGAACGTTTGTTGTCTGACCTTGGTATCTATAACCTCGTCTGTAAATTAGCAAGAGCACTAAGTAGCAGGTGAGACTGGTTTAGGCTCTAAAGATGCTGTACACCCAATTTCATTTATACACACTAAGGCTCGTATTCTTGAATTATACTCTGTTCTAAATCATGATTTATCTGAGGACAGATTGTATAGACAATCTGTCAAATCAGCCTAAGCACGTGACACCTTTTGTCAGCGATTTCATTGGTCGAAAAGATGTCTCGATTTTGTCGATATCCACTATGCTGAGGCTGCTGTCCTCAGAGGAATCGGAATTCAGGATTGAGTGTCGTTCTAGAAAACGGGCCAAAGAAACCTGATCACTATTTGGAACATAAAAATTATTGTAAAACCAGGTGCTCTTCAACAACGTGTTTCACATAACGTACGATAGATAATAGCATATTCGTTTGACGTAAAAAGGTCGTCATTTTTCATTAAAATAAATGGCTTCTCTTATCTAAACATTTCATGAAAACTTTTCCTTCACACAGAACGCAGAAGGCTACGTTTTCAATAAAGTAGGTAATTACTTACGTACACAATGTCACTTTCACAAAAGCGGCCTCACTTTATTTAGGAGGGTGTACGCACCTAATTTTGAAACTGCTCTCATTCGTTGTTTCACTTCAATAACTAACAATTGTCCAGTGTGTATAACTATTGTACAGAATACTGCACATTTAGTATGAAGCAGACTTGACGTGACCACTAAATCTTCTTATGAGGATTTATAGTTGATCTTCATAAAATCATCATCATCATCTTCATTGAGACGTATTATCCTGATTGCATCCGAGGCCAAGGTGACCTTGGAGCTTAGGGTCCACCTTACGGCTCTTCCTCCCCCACTTAACACGATCTTGGGCGTCCATCCATTATAAAAAATAAAATATACAATCAAAAATAATTTAAACCTTTTAAATTGATATGAGTTGATATGAGAACCTTTTAAATTAATACAATACGTAAATAATACTTACGTACCGTATGAGTGTGAGATATTTTAGAAACTAAACAAGGTTTTCTTAAATAAAATATTCTTGAACGTTGTTGTAAATGAAGCGACTCGCCTGAAAATCCTGAAAATCAGTTGATGCGATGATCTAAGAAAAGGGGCAGTCCCTTATCGTAATAGTTTTTTCCGCCGTCAATAGAACGTAGCCGCCAATCAAGAAAGAGGTAGTTTTATGCTTGGGCACACCGATATACTACGGATCGAATATCACAGCCACGACAAATTGATTCCCAGGGATGTCAGTCAGCCAGTGATTACAGTCGATATCATTCAGGCTTAACGTAGGAAAATAAGCTAGAAAAAAAATCTCGCTTTCGTAGATACCTAGTTTAGTATATATTTTCATTATTTCAGTCAGTATCATAATAGAGGTGTTACTACTGGCTGCATCCGATTAGCATTTTAGAAATATTTTTTATCACACTCATCTCTGAGATACACAAGATGACCGTCCAAATATGTCGAAAAATATTTTTTTTGTTCCCAGATCTTAAAACTGAATGTTAATTTTTTCATTAAAAGGACGTTATAACACTCATCCATTGCAGGTTTACCACAGAATGCCACAACCACCGACCGCGAATGGATGATGGCTTTTCGTGAGCACGAGAATAATTCGGTTTTAATCACTGATTTTTAAACAAATTGAGGCGTAATTTTTTTTTCTATTTCTATTTATATATTTATTTATTTTCTTACAATTGCAAATACAGGTATGTGGGATATTAAGTTCATACATTTAGGTACACTATATTTAGCCTTGCGGCGTGCAATATTATATCAATATAAGTCAATTAAGGAAATACAAATTTTCAAGTAATATTATATGTCAATGTGGGAGTGAATACAAGATCAATGGTACATGTCAATAAACTAATTCTACTATACGTTTTATAACATGTCAGTATATTAGTCTACATCATATTTTTAGGCTTGCGGCGTGCAATATTTTGAACCTACTGTAAGAGGTCAAGGAATATAAAATAGAAAGAATAATGAAATGTCAATATGGGAGTCAATACAAAATAAATAATAACCTGTCAGTAAACTAAGTCTAATACAAGTCATATAGAATGTCAGTACGCTAGACTATCACAGCTGATCATGTAAATAATCCTCCACAGAATAATAACACTTCTCCAACAGTATCTTCTTTAACAATATTATAATTAGGTTCCTCTAAAATTGACTGAGGTAAGTGGTTATATATTCTAGGAGCCATGCAAAAAATACTTTTATTTAAGTAAGCTGTGGAGTTGGAAGGTATACATATTTTAGAATTTTGTCTATTAGTTCTCAATTTCTCGAACATATGAGCATTCCTCTTCACAAATAGTATGGTTTCTAAAATATAGACACATGGCACAGTCAAAATGTTCAATTTCACAAAGAAGGGCCGACAACTATCTGTTGATTTTATATTACAAATGGCCCTTACGCATTTCTTTTGGACTTTAAATGCATATTCTACATCAGTAGCATTACCCCAGAAGATTATACCAAATCTTATGATTGCGGCAACATAACCATGGTGGGCGGTCAGGACGGTAGACGTACTTGAAGTTTTTGAAAGCCTATAGAGAGCGTAAGAGTACTGGTTTATTTTTGAACACAAACTTTCAATATGATTCTTCCAGTTTAAGTTCTCATCGATATTTATACCTAAAAATTTTGCGGCTGGCACTTGTTTAATTTTCCTATTGTCATACTGTATTTCTAAGTCCACTAGTTTATTTACTCTGTTTCTGAATGTCATTAAGTTGGTTTTATCGATGTATATTTTTAAGTTATTATGAGTGAACCAATTTATACTAGTGCACAGAGCATCGTTAATTTGGTGTTCAATCTCTTGTTTATTGTTCCCTTTAAATAAAATAGTGCTATCATCAGCAAATAGTACAGATTCTTGGTGCAATGCCTTGGGAAAATCATTTATATATATAATAAACAATAGTGGCCCCAATACACTGCCCTGTGGGACACCAAACACAACACTCTGCTGCTCCGAGGAGTAACTCATAATCGTTTTGTTAATGGGACATACCTTTGAGATTTGAGTGGATTGCCTTCTATCACTAAGATAAGATTTTATTAAGTTGAGTATGTTTCCTCTTATACCATAGGCATTCAATTTATCTACTAAGATTTGATGGTCAACATAGTCAAAAGCTTTCGATAGGTCCATATAGAGAGCACAGGCTTGACTTTTATTATCTATTTCAGTCATGACTGTTCTAAGAAATTTAAAGATGGCGATATTTATATCTCTATTCTTTCTAAAGCCTGATTGCTCATCAACCAGCATATTTTTGCTCTCAAAATAATTATACAAGCACTCGTAAATAACCTTCTCAAATATTTTAGACATAACTGGAATTAAAGCAATCGGTCTGTAACAACTCATATCATGTTTGTTTCCTTTTTTAAATATTGATCTTATAAGCGTTATTTTAAGCTCTTTCGGAAATTTCATGAATATTTTTAAATACCATATTTCAATTACACTAGTGTAGGATTTCAGTATTTTGATAGTAGCGGTATACAAGAAAAGCATTCAAATATGTATCAGTTCGCACACAACTACTTTTACTAAGTTTTAAATTTGGTTACAACCGCGTTATATAACGCGTTTGCTTTTTACTTCGAAAATTTTATCACCTATTTAAAATAGCAATGCAAATGATGTCAATTCAAAATCATGTAATATATTAGTGGAAAAAAAAGTGCTTGCTTGCTTGCTTACGTATCAAAAACAATGTTGTTATTTGAAACCAACTTTCAAGCTTGCTTTGTTTTGAACACAAAGCAAGTAAAGAAATCAATTTTACAACACAAACAACGTAAGCACTCTTTGAGAGCTTTTTGCCAAAAGTCTCGGGTGTGAAACTTTCGACAGTACACAATACACGAGTTAAGCTGTGTCGTCACGATGGCTACGAGGGAAACTGCTATATCCTTTTTTCTTGGTAAACTAACGTAAATGAATGAATTTGTTCAAACTCGTGAAAGCGAAGGTAACCTTTTGGAATGTAAAACCGATACACAAAACAGAGTTAACGAGGCAAACCGAGAAAACAATGGAGGTGATAAAATTATGTATAGTACACACTTAGGTACTTTCGGCTTGCCTTGTGATGTCTTGTGCACCTCTAATTGATATAAAAATATTATACGAATGAAAATATAAAACAACCCTAGAAGCAGACATCTACAAAATAATTCAGTAGTCGCACTAATTCGGCACTTCAGTAGTTCGGCACGACAAGCGTTTATTGATCAAGTTATGTTAGTTAAGAAAATATGGAAAGAAGTACAAAAAGAGAAAAATTTTGTTTTAAAAATGTAATCACAGTTTAGGATTATTTATTAGTAGTTTGTGAAACTGTTTCATAATAAGATTCCTTAAAATACTCGTGTGAGTTAAAAAAAATAAACGGCTCATTTTGTTAACTCCCACGTGTATTCTTAGAACTCTTATTAGGCAACAGTTTTTTATTATTATAATAATCAGTTTCTTATTAGGCGAGGTTTTTTCATAATATTACACGAGGATTTTGGGACCAAATTATATGTGCAGTTTCAAACACTAATTTATCTAAAGTCATAAAATAAAAGTTGGCCGCGTACAAGTCAAAAGATGATCAGTTGATCACGCATGCGCGTTGCACCGCGCCCACAGATTATGTAGAGAAAAATGCATTGACACCTCCTTGTGTCCAGCTGAAGGTGTATCGAAATAGAAAATTAAATTAAATGATACAGTGGCCCATAGAAGAACTATACTAGCAACTATACTATACTATAGTGTATAGTAAAGTATAGTATATACTAACTATAAAACTATACTATAATGGATTATTTTAATTTTATTTTGATATTTTGTGCGTAAAGACCCATTAAAGTATTATTTTTAATTTTTTAATGTTACCATTTTAGTATGAGAGTATTATAAATATTTTATTTTGTTCATTATGATGATTTTATAAACAATCCGATAATCCTAACATAGCAGTGGCTTGGCTTTTTAGTTGTATCGTAGAACTATCTCGTACCTATCTAATGTATAATCACATATTTCAAACCATATTCTAGCATTATAATCTGTTCTGTGCCCCAATTCTGTATCTAGTGAAATAAATCTAATTTACGAGGAAAAATCTACACAAGTGTATTATGTAAAATGTACTATTGTGTACGAACTAACCGCTCTATCAGCCAAGTTCTTCACTCGACAGTGCAGATAAGCTGGTTGTCCCACAGCCGCTGTGTAGTCACGTTTAGTAGCGTTGTCGAAGTACGGCTGACCGACGCTCTCGGTCGTTAGTGTAGAATTCACATCGTAGATTAGCGTGGTGGTACTAATATCGGTAGTCTCACCACCACCACCTGCTGATAAACCTGTAAGAGAAAGTACGCTTGTAAAATTACCCAAATTTATTTTTTACACAAAGTGGAGCAGTCATTATGTAGTTAGCACTTGGATCAGCGTACACTAGATTGTTCATGCACAATTGGAATTGAGATTTTCCGGATATACACTTGATTGGACATTAACGGTAGGGCTAGTCCATAAACTAAAAGTCGCGCAGTGGGCTATGGAGCGAGCTATGTTTGGAGTTTCTCTGAAGGATAGAATTCGAAATAATGCGAATAATCCAGAACTAAAGTTACCGACATAGCTCGCAGAATAAGCAAGCTGAAATGGCATTAGGCTGGCCACGTCTGTCGAAGGACCGATGGTCGCTGCAGCAGACGAGTTCATTGGAGAGTTTTTGTGCTGTCAGTGCGAAGAACTAAGACTTGTCCTGCTTTATCTTCTACACTATGAATCACTCTGTTCTAACAGGGTTGGCAGCGCAAGTGTGACACTCCTGGTGTCGCACAGCTCCATAGGCCACGGTAATCACTTTCCATCAGGCCTTTGTTCTTGTCTGCCACCTAAGTCGAGTCCTAGAGTGGAGACCGTGAGAAGGCAAACGGGAGGTAGGACTGCCCCTAGCCAGGTGGACTGACGGCCTGAAAAAGGTGGCTGGGACAAACTTTAGATATTGCCGGATTATAAATATCTAAACGTATTAGAGGTGAGCGTTATTTAACGTAATCGGTTTCAGTAACTAGTTACGAGGCTGATAATCGTGTAACTAGTTTCGTAGACACAAATGTAACGATTATTTTACGTACGCAGTTCACACTCACACACGCGTTAGCGTTTCGTTCAACAGAATAATATTAGTATGATTATGGTTACACGTTATAACCAAATAACGTTAGACGACTCGGACAACGAGAGTAAAGGATAGGTATGGCTTACACGCAAGATAAAAAGAGAAGGCAATATAATAATCGTTGCGTCTTTTTTTATTTTCATATGCCCATGCAAATATATAATATGCAATTGGAAAGAATTTAAGTTCATTAAACGCAAAACTAACCAACACTCTCCTGTATACAGAAGTAACTAGTTACAAAAATAATCGGTGCAAAACTAACCAACACTCTACTGTATACAGAAATAACTAGGTACAAAAATAATCGGTACAAAACTAACCAACACTCTACTGTATACAGAAATAACTAGTTACAAAAATAATCGGTACAAAACTAACCAACACTACTGTATACAGAAGTAACTAGTTACAAAAATAATCGGTGCAAAACTAACCAACACTACTGTATACAAAAGTAACTAGTTACAAAAATAATCGGTTATGAAACTAGTTACTCATATCTATGTAACTACGTATAACCGATTACGCCCAAAAGACGTTACGACCCACGACTAAAACGTATTAAGTTAATTTGACTCCCACACAGGTAAAATGTAAGTTTATTGATTATCATTGTCATTTATCAGTAAATGTCATCAAACGAAAGGATTTCTTGAATGTAAATGTAAATAATAACAGGAAAAACAAGAAGAAAGCATTAAAACGCATACCTCCTTATAGATAGATACATCATACATAATTACACACATGTAAATCCCCGAAGGGACAAACAGAGGTGTATTAACAATTACCACCCACGTTTCTCCAACTATGATTTTCGGTTCCATATAATAGGGGACGAGCCTATTGACATTTAGCAGACACTTTGCCTTGGGCTGTAAGTTTGCGTTTGGATGGAATACAGCCCTATCTCTTAGTCCCCTTTTACGACCCCCACAGGACGAGCTTGGGTGGTCTTATTCTACTCCACGGGGAACCAACACGGCACTGAGAAAAAAATGCTACGTATATAAGTAATGCGCTTGCTTGTGTAAGGATAAAAATCGACCACTATTACTTAATTAACCGCCATCATGCCGCGTAATGGAACTGCAGTACGTAGGCCGCATCATGACAACAGTCACGGTGCGGGCTACTTACAAGTAAGCGGTTCTCCAGGAACGTATCCATCATAGCTTGATGTCAACGTATGTCGCTTACTTACAAACCATTGTGGCATAGGTACATATGGATGTGGATGCATAACGGCATGATGCCGATTACTATCATACTAGTGCGGCTTACTTACTGTACAGTGGTAGGTGCAGTAGGGCAGGGTACCTCTTAGTTACAGACCGGTTCGGTATACGTATTGTAAATATGTGGATGTATTACGGCATGATGCCGATTACGTTCATACTGGTGCGGCTTACGTACTGTACAGGGGTAGGGCAGTACGGCAGGACACCGCTTACTCACAGACTGGTGCGGTATTCTTATTGTAAGTATGTGGATGCATGACGGCATGATGCCGATTACTATCATACTAGTGCGGCTTACTTACTGTACAGTGGTAGGGCAGTACGGCAGGATACCTTTTACTTACAGACCGGTTCGGTATACGTATTGTAAATATGTGAATGCATTACGGCATGATGCCGGTTACGTTCATACTGGTGCGGCTTACGTACTGTACAGGGGTAGGGCAGTACGGCAGGACACCGCTTACCTACAGACTGGTGCGGTATTCTTATTGTGAGTATGTGGATGCATAACGGCATGATGCCGATTACTAAAATACTAGTGCGGCTTACTTACTGTACAGTGGTAGGGCAGTACGGCAGGATACCTCTTACTTACAGAGCGGTTCGGTATACGTATTGTAAATAAGTGGATGTATTACGGCATGATGCCGATTACGTTCATACTGGTGCGGCTTACGTACTGTACAGGGGTAGGTGCAGTAGGGCAGGGTACCTCTTACTTACAGACCTGTGCGGTATACGTATTGTAAGTATGTGGATACATTACGGCATGATGCAGATTGCGTGCATACTGGTGCGGCGGCACACATACGTAGGGTCTGGTACCATAGATATCTGACCACTCTTTTCTTAAAAAGTTGAAATTTTATCAAAACTACCGATTCGGTTTTCACTGGTAGATAGACAAGGCACTAATCTATCCACCAACGAAAGATTTATTTTAAATCGGTAGGGTTGATAAAATTTCAACCTTGTAAGAAAAGAGTGGTCAGATATTTATGATGGTACCAGACCGTACTAGGTATGCCGCCGCACCAGTATGAACGAAATTAGCATCATGCCGTAATGCATCCACCCTTTTACCGTACCTATACCGTAGCAGTATGTAAATAAGCGGTATCCTACAAATGAATGGAACACATGCAGTTAATTAATCTCCTATGTAAAAAATATTTGATGGACACTTTCGGGGGTTAACGAATGCTGTAAGTATATCTTATCAACTACATCTGTATACAATTTTACGTTTAAATTTAAATATGCATACCAAATACCTACTTAAAATAACAGCAGATTAGATAGCACCAGTATGAACGAAGTAATTAAGTAATTACATGGATATGTATGTAGGTGTTTTGTAAGGTCAATAATAACATTGAGGTCCATTAGAAGAAATTACTTTTTAAGAATGAAAACGGAAACGATTGAACATAATAATTATTTTACATAATATTATTTTAACACAATGGTATAAAATATAACTATTAATTATGGACTTAAAAATGTTATTATGTAGTAGGTTTAAGAAATTAGAAAAAAAATATTGAAATAATTGTTTTATTTTTATATCTTTTTACACATTTTCATACATACAATTATTCAAACAATACACCATATGGCCTATCATGCAAGATATTCTACGTGAATTTTTAATCGTTTACATCCCTTTATTAAATGGGTCAATGTACCTACTCATGAAATCGAACAACTTTTTGTATGGGACCTACGGTCCTACTAAATACAGGTTGTGTATTTGAAAGTACGTTATATTCTTAGAGGAAGCGAATGAATACGAACAACTTTTTGTAATGTAAAAAAAATCAGCTGTTCCATAGAAAATGTTTATTACCTACTCGACAAAAATGTATGAAACGGCTGATGTTTCTTTCGATTAGGAAAATAAAATTGTTAAGAATGAAAACGGAAACGATTGAACATAATAATTATTTTACACATAACATTATTTTGACACTGGTATAAAATATAATTTTTAACTTATGGACTTAAAAATGTTATTATGTAGTAGGTATAAGAAATTAGAAAACACAAAAAATTTGATAAGAAAACACAAAATTTACATTTTATTATATATATATATATGCAATTTAGTAATACATCAAAACAGTGTGAAAGATTTTATTGACAAATATATATATTTGTCAATAAAATCTTCCTGGTCTTTTGTAATACTTATTGAAGCCTGTAAACAATAGGAGTTGAATAGGGAGGAACAATAGGGGTTGATGTAATCCCTACTTAAACGTTTAACGGTTTTTGAAACAGGTTATGGACACCGTTAATATTATGTATTATTAATTCCTATAAATCTGAATTAGGTAAACTGAGTGATTAATTAGGTAGATACTTACATGTACAGTGACCAGTTCTGAAACTTTTTCCTGAATTTTTATTCTCCCAGCCAAATGCGGACAAAGCTCCTTATAATTTTCAGGCGTCAGCTTTGGCCATAGCTCCACTGTTATTCCGTTTTCTGTAATAAAGATTTTACGTCGAAATCATAGACATACAAGGTAGGTATATACCTAACTAGCAGCGCCCCGGTTTCACCGGCGTAAGTACCGATGCCGTGGGAATTTCGGGACAAAAAGACAAATACCTAGCCTATAGGTTTGTTATTCCTGGTCACCATCTAGATACCTACCTACTCACCAAGTTTCACTGCAATCGGTTTAAGTATACTTAGTAGTTTTTGCGTGCAAGAGTAACAAACATCCATACTTTCAAACTTTCGCGTTTATAATATTAGTAGGAAGGACTATGGTTGAAAATTACTTTAGACCTAAACTCAGCTAAAAAGTTGTCACGTAGGCAGGTACCTACCTAAATAGATTTTGTCTAAGTTTTTAGTCACTGTTAGAACACAACGGCTTCCAAAGCTGCCTAAAGTGGATTGCACTCCTCACACTTACCAAACTGCCTGGCGTTTGGTTTAGGAAATAGGAATTAGGACAATCAATCAAGCTTTCCTATCTTAGTCGCTTCTAAGAGAATGGCATAGGTATTTAGATTACATTAAATTTTAATAATACTTTATTTAAGTACTTACCGATAAATCGAAGGGTGATATCCGATGGAATGTCCCACTTCTTAAAAAGGTCTTCAATACAGTCCATTGGTATTTGTACTAAAGTAGTCTAAAGTCACTAAAACCCAAACTAGAAAAGCGAAGCGCGTCGGAACAAGAATTGAAGAGAATGCGAGCGAGCGCGCACGCCAGTGTTGCCAACACTTGAAATTTTATCCCCCTAAGAGTAAACTCAAAAACCCCTAAAACTCCCTAAACTCACAATTTGAAAAATGTAGGTTCTTACGTAATATTAAAACGTTTAATTTTTAATTATTATTTCTATTTCAAATAATTACAAGTGGTGTAAAAAACTTATTTATGGTTATTATTATAACAATTACTTACTATTAATAACCATTTTTTTTTGTAGATGTATTTAAAACTTTTTTTTTAAATCTCTATATCTAACCCGCAACGAAACAGTTCGCATTCTACGAGAGATGGGTAATCACTAGAGATGGGTAGCGGGTTATAACCCATTCATTCCATTCGGGTTAAAACTGGGTGATTTGGGTTTTAACTCAATAATAACCCATAATCACCCATTTGACTGGGTGAAAATAGTTTTTTGAATGAGAAGTGGGAATTAATGTTTACTATGTACTAGCTAGTCAAAAATAAATTCCTGAGCCTTAAATTAGGTATATTTATTGGAAAATAATATATCCGATTTAAGGATTATACGACAAAATAGTAGACAGTTTATCATCATTTGAATCGGGAATACGGTTCCAATCCCGACGACGTAGTTGGTTCAGGATTAGTGGAAGCCCCTGTTCATCTATGACTACACGCTACTACTACAGTATAACGAACTTTAATATAGTCTGTAAACGAAGCCATCTAGACCGAGCAATTCGGCAGTGCGGGGTAAGCGGAATGGTGACGGAGATGGCCGTACCGAGTAGCCATACATTTTACTCGGTACTAACAGGTAACACGGTAATAAGGATTCAGGGCTGTCTCAATTATAATTCCCTTTTTTATAAAAAAAAATTAAACAATTAAATAAAAAATAAAAAAAATGGTTAGGAATAAATTATCCATATAGCGATCAAAGATGGCGGGCTCGATTTTTCATTACAATCGATATGAGTATCGTTTTCAGGGTTTTCGGGGTCGCTGATTGCTAATATATTATCCATTTAGCAATTAAAGATGGTGGTCTCGAAATTAGTAATAAAATCGATACGAGTATCATTTTCAGAGCTTTCGGGACTACTGATTACCTACGAATATATTATACATTTAGCAATCAAAGATGGTGCGTATTCTTATTGTAAATATGTGGATACATTACGGCATGATGCCGGTTACGTTCGTACGGGTGCAGCTTACTTACTGTACAGGGGTAAGGCAGTACGACTGGATACATCCTGCTTACAGACCGGTGCGGTATACGTATTGTAAGTATGTGGATGGGTGAATTTCCCAAATGGCTTTTTTTTTTGTCTTCGGTGAAATTAGTATTTGAAAAAAGGAATATTGTTCTGAATTATTTTTTTTAGTATTCAATAGGTAGTTATTGGGTTGTGGCAAAAATATATTTTGGCTAGAACTATATTTAAAGGTAGAAATAAATACATAAACCTCTATTTTTTTCACATCGGTGCTGTCCCTCTACTTTTTTTACAAGCAAAAAAGCTTATACTCTAATAAAAATAAGTAAGTTAGGTATATAAATTATTATATTTCATAGAATATTAGTTTTCTTAGTAATATATGGCATATTTTATTACATAATTAACGCTTATTTTTACTGAGAGGCACAAACGTACTTGTCCTGCCAAATGTTCTCATATCGCTGGACAAAAGTAATTTACACCTAACTTTACATCGACGGGTCCGACAGTGTCCCCACCCCAATTTTATTTCTCTAGTTAGTGCTTGCTAGTGCGCAGTCAGGACGGATGGGTGTCAAATCGCTGCATATTCCAGCCAATAACGTATGTATGCCATTTAAGTTGCTCCCGGACAATTATTTTATACTATCGGTGGTTGCATCTTTCTAGAGTAATGAGCAGTTTTATTATTGTTATTTGGTTCTAATAGGGGTAGTAAGTGAATTAGCTTCATTGACTGTTATTGAATTTATCCTAGATATTATGCATTTTTTCTAATTTTCTAAAAAGTGTGTAATTTCTCACATCGCTGTTCTCATATCGCTGTAATCGGTGGTCTTTATTACCACGGATATGATAATTTACACCGAAAATGATAAGAAAAAATCAATCGGTGTCTTACATCTAATATCGGTGTTTTGATTCATGATCAATGCACAGTTTTATCACATCGGTGGATTGCTTCATCATATCGGTAGATCATTTTATCATCTCGGTGAGTCGTTTTATCATATCGGTAGATTTCGAGTGATTTCGTTAAGTATACAAAGAAAAAATAGAACATACATATAAACACATACACAACACACTTTCATCCCTTATTCCCCCCCTCCCAACCCTCTTTTTTGCGACAAAAGGTTACCTATGTTAGTCCCCAAGCTTTAATCTATCTCTGTACCAAATTTCGTCAGGATATCGTCAAAAATGACAAATTTTCATCCCAATGCCATATTCCTCCCCTTCTACCCCCTTTTATGCGATCATAGGTAGCCTATGTCCGTTCCCAAGCTTTAACCTATCTCTGTACCAAATTTCGAAAATAATGACATTCATGGCCCCACTCCCCCCTTCTACCCCCCTTTTCGTGATAAAAGGTAGCATATATCCGGGTTCAAGGTCTAATTCATCCCTGTTCATCAGGATATCTTCAAAACCGACAACCCTTCACCCCCTATCCCCCCCCCCCCCCTTTAACCCCCGTTTTCGCAACAAAAGGTAGCCTTTCTTCGTTCCTAAGCTTGAAATTCATTCCAAATTTCATTAGGATATCTTCAAAATGACGAACTTTCATATAAAATTTCATCCCATGGCCCTACTCCCCCCTTCTACCCCTCTTTTCGCGATTAAGGTAGCCTATGTTCATTTCCAAGCTCTACTCCACCTCTGTACCAAATTTCATTAGGATATCTACAAAACTGACTAACTTTCATCCCCTATTTCCCACCTTAAACCCCCTTTCTTGCGATAAAAGGTAGCCTATATGTCCTTTCTCAAGCTCTAATATACCTCTGTACCAAATTTCATCAAGATCGGTTCAGTGGTTTAGGCGTGAAAGCGTAACATACAGACAGACAGACAGAGTTACTTTCGCATTCATAATATTAGTATGGATTGGATTTCCAAGAACTCAGTTCTCGTTGGATATGATCTTCTTCAGATCAGGTCTTCAGTTTTAAGTCACCCTTGTAAAAATGAGGTACCTTCTAACTATTTCCTTTATGACGTTCAAAAGTGGATAGATTATCATTTCGCTGGATATATTATCACATCGCTGGATATGCATATCATTTCGGTGGATAAACTTATCATATCGGTGTACAGAAAAAATAATCGGTGCCGGTTTGTCATGTCGGTGGAAACCAAAATTCAAACTGAATTTTCTCCATAATCTTAAATGATACGTTGATGATATTAAATTTGGGGATATATGATATCGTAAAGATTACATAAAACCTGAAAAATATTCAAAAAGCATATAAATGAAAAAGTTCACCGATATGATAAAAAATATGGCATTTGTTGAAATTCACCCGGATGCATAACGGCATGATGCCGATTACTATCATACTAGTGCGGCTTACTTACTGTACAGTGGTAGGTGCAGTAGGGCAGGGTACCTCTTAGTTAAAGACCGGTTCGGTATACGTATTGTAAATATGTGGATGCATTACGGCATGATGCTGATTACGTTCATACTGGTGCGGCTTACGTACTGTACAGGGGTAGGGCAGTACGGCAGGACACCGCTTACTTACAGACTGGTGCGGTATTCTTATTGTAAGTATGTGGATGCATTACGGCATGATGCCGATTACTATCATACCAGTGCGGCTTACTTACTGTACAGTGGTAGGGCAGTAGGGCAGGATAACTCTTACTTACAGACCGGTTCGGTAAACGTATTGTAAATATGTAAATACCTAAATTTAATATTGAATACCTAAATTTAACATTTTATTGGATGGATTAAAATGTTGTACAAGATCCACCATTTCGATTTAATGTAAATCGGACCATCATGATGCTTTGCAAAAATCCCTGAAAATACCCCTAAAAATTTCAGACCCCTAAAAAATCCGATCCGTGAAACAGCACGTAGGTACTACTCATAATTGTGTTTGTGAATGTGAATAAGTTATCTGATAGGATACAAGTAAGTGAATGTGATGTGAGTGATACAATTGTGTAATGAAGAAATGGCCTTACTAATTGGATTACATATGTAGAATCATCATCGTGCCGGCAACGGTAAGCAAGCGTTCTACTGCCACTTACTTCTGTAAATATGATTCAGGTGTAGAACGTAAGAAGAGGCGTTATTAATGTGACGCCACACGTAGTAAGGGTACATCATCGTTAATAAGTATCCTATAGTGGAAGTACTTATAACGTAACGGCATACGTAAGTACGGGATAATCATGCTGGCTACATTTTTTCTTGTTGGTACTGCATTAACAACGATCCACAGTCTTTGTACGAGCTTTCCCGAAACACCATTATCAAGAATGGCGTGTCTTACATCTGAATCAGTGTCTGACTTAATTATTAAGCGAAAGACATCATTCTTGCGTATGCAATACACTTAATAAGTAGCAAATTGCGGGCTCATTGGTACATAACGGACGCTTTTCTACTTGTAAGTAGCTTTTTTCTCTCAGTGGGCATTTTAATAGATATTAACGAAAAATTTAAATTAGCTTATCTGTTGAAAGACAAATATTTGATCTATTTGTTACAATAAAATGATAATCTGTTTTACCTAATATTGGTTTAGAAAAAAAATTAAACTCCCAAGCACTCTTGCTTACTCTGCTAAATTATATTATCGCTGGAACTTGTGATGATAATATCGTTTCAGGGGTTCGCTTTTCTACAGTCACTTTATCTCTAAATTTAAGAGCAGTACCCGGTGAAGTAATCGCTGCTCTACTCTTTCCTTTCACCTCCTGATACGGTCCGACGCGTATCTTTTCCTTGATCTGTTCCGTAACCGTTTCTCTTAGCCTGCCTCCTGGTTCCTTTTCTTCGACTTTCGCTTACAACAATATTATTTGGCCAACAACTGTACACACGAATCTTACAAATTTTGTTATGAGTTCAATTGTAGCAAGTTGTAGTTTTTTATGCTCTAACTCATTTTTGGGCAATATGTTAAAATATTTTTACTATGATTAGAATAGTGACAAATGTGATAGGCGCAGAGAGCGTGGTGTGGGTTCGTCATTGCGCGATTCCGCATGAATGCACCGTAAAAGCCGAAACAATGCGGGGAAGCAAAAGGACGAAATGTTGTAGTGGTGAAAACTATTCTTTTATTATAAATGTATCTTTTTGACCATTTAGAATCTTTAAGTAGTGACAACAATTGTATTATATTTTCTGTAGTAGTGACATAAGAAACAATAATGATATATTGACGTCAATAAGAAACAATAATGTTGTTGTTTTTTTTATGACATAGGAAGCGACGGATTGCCTGATGGTAAGCGATCACCGCCGCCCATGGACACCTGAAACACCAGACGGGTTCTAGGTGCGTTGCTGGCCTCTAAAGTGGGAGTACGCTCTCTTCTTGAAGGTTTGACTTGACCCGTCTCACAGGCACCATCACTTTTATTATTGAAATATATTTATACCCAAGGATCGTGGGGTTTTCTCATTACATAACATTACGAATAAATTTAGATTGTTCTTAAAATTGTAAAGGTATTGTTTTTTAATTGTATATTCAGTTATTTTCCAAAGTACGTCATTACCTGAAGGTTAAGACTATTAAAATTATGACTATGCGTAGGAAATTGAAGCTAGCTGAATTTTGAATGAAGACGAGACGACTACGTCTCATTAAAAATCTAATCAAACATACATACATAAACATGCGTACTACTTTCAAATATTGACTTTCATTTTTATTCATTCTTTAACCATATCAGCGACCAAGACTAACTAAAAACAATGTCGTGTAAATATGTTAACTTACTCACAAAAACAACAATCTATCCAAAAGGTATTCTACTAAACAATGTCATTCAAACAAAAAGCCCGAAGTAACATCTGCTATTTCGGCGTGGCACTGTAAGATAGTTAATTTCACTTTATCGTCGGAAAGATCCATGGGGTGCAATTCAACGAGCACTTCATTTACATAAAACGTCGTTTTTGTACTAAAAGACGTCACTATCTTCTAAGCTTACAAAATTTCAGGGTCCTTTACGAGACATTGGATTAAAAATGTTTGCGGCCGCTGTTTGAATAATAGATTTTAATTTACGTTATTTAGACCTCTTATGACAAAGATGGATTATTGCAATAACAACGGCATAATATTCTAAGTAGTTTCAGGCTTCCCAGGATAATAAGAATTAGAGCACACCTGAGTGAAATAGCGATATACATGAGAGATAATGGTTAGGAGCATCTTACTGACTCAAGTTTATCTCGACTTGGGTCGGCAAGGGTAACACGGTGTTGTACTAAGTTTTATCGCCCACTTAGTAGACAGAACCCGCACATCATACCACATTTTATGAAGAGTGGGCCTTGATATCATATAAAAGTAGCTCCGCGCTTCATTCATTTGAAGCGCAGAGTATGGCATATAATATGGCGCCGCGCCGGGGCGGCAAGGGCGGCAGAATTTTTTGACTAAAACAAATAGGCTGGCATACGGAGAATTGTTCAGAACTACTTAGCGTATATTTATCCCTAGCAGTTATACTCTAACCAAACCTTAATTGTTAAAAAAAATCCTTTGCTTTCATCTTTGTCTAACTTCACCTTATTTAGCAAACTAATTCTGGTTGGTCAGCAAAAATTTATCAATGTTAATATTAGGTGAATTCCAAAGCATCTCCAAAATACATTATTAAAGCTAAATATATTAAAGTCAGCATACAGTAACATCACAGAATGTTTACAGTCTCAAATTTGGCTAAATGTTTATGGAAATTACATGCTAAAAGGGACTAATATATTTACTAGAGAGATTCTCTTAATCCTCAGTCGCAGCACTGGGAAGTTTGTTCAAGGTTTTCCATTTAAATTGCTTGTATTTTGTAAGTGTACAAGCTCGTGTCCAGAATTTGTTGACTAAGTTACCTTTAGATTGGTTATCTTTCCTATTGCAAAATATGTTTTAATGGTCCTTTAATAGACTATAACTAAATATAACTAAATCAGTTTTGCACTGAGTTTATGCTGCTAAGGCTTTTCACAAGGTACATAGAACAACAAATGATAATTGGAAAGAAAATCTACGGAGAAAAGCTATTTCTGACCCAAACTACACTTAAATAAGAGAACCTCTGATGTAGACTGTCCTCTTAGGGTTAGAGGTCCAGACGCCAGTCGCTCTTGACTTTCAGATGATCCAAAATGCAACTCACTGTCCTCATCCTTCCACGTTCGCACTCGAATGGTAACGATGAATTTGCAGATCACCAAAGGTTATTAAAAAAGACAGAATTATTCAACCAGGCAGACTATACAGCAGAAGAAGTTCTCCGCACTAAATTTTTACCTTCCTCGATTTTTTTCGATTGATTCTATGATTGAGTTTAAAGATAATTATAAGGCTTTACGAAAAAGCAACCAAATAAGGTTAAAGCATTTAAAAAAAGTATTTAAAATACTAAAATACAACTTTTGATAAACATTATAAGTCATAGTAATCAACACATCGATTTACAGAAATTTCATATACTTTTACATTATTTGTATTCACTATATAACATAATAATATGTATGAAACTAAATGTCGATGAAAGGTCGTATCCAATATTTATGTTTACAGAGGATTCGCAAAAGGCTTTCTTATCATGTAAATAGCCATATAATAAATTTTCAGAGTAATAAAGACTGCTATTGAAACTAGTGGGTTGCTCGATTTAATGTACTGGTGCAAATTATATGTTTTTGTTCAAAGTATCTATCTATTTAATTATAGTATAAAAAATATATGCTAGTAGATAACGGGTAACATAATATAGATATAGTTGTCAAGCAAAAGCTTAGAGGCTTGCACAGTAATGAATGAATTAAAAACACAGAGGAGAAATAGCGCAAAGTAATTTGTGTTTAGAAGGATAACACTTAAGAATGTATTTTCTAAGAACTTAAAATTACACAAGTGTATACTATAATATAGGTCAGTTTAATACGCTTTCGAAAAGTACTCAATGCGGTAAAACTACACCCAGACAGGGTGTACGACATAGCAAACATTGGTTCTTCAGCAGAATAAACTCACAAGTAATTCCCGACGCTTCGCTTAAGTCGATTTTGTGCAGGCAAACAGATGATCTCGTCTTACTATCAAGGCTAAAAGCCTCTAGATACGACTTGTCTGGAATTACGGACAACTTTGTTGGCATACTAAAGGGAGAGTAACTCACACCTAATGCATGATAAATCGATTAGACGAAATAGGTTTACGTTTTTTCCGTTACTTGGTATTCGTACTATTTTAAGACTGCAATTTTGTTAGTGAAATATGTGTAGTGCTTTTATTCTTACTTAATTTTTTTTACGATAGAAACCAGTTATAATCTCAATTTAAAAATTTGACCTGACTTGTACTTATAGTTGCTCAACTGAGATAAAAAGGAAAAGGAAAGCTTGACAGAAAACTTCAATCTTTAGATCTTAGAGTTGGAGGCCGCTGTGTAATTAACAACTATAGAAGTAATAATACTGGTTGACCATTTTATATTACCATTTTTTCAGGCTAGCATGGCTAGAGTTGTAACATGAGTCCGTATATACACATACATATTAGCTACTTTTTACGACAAGCTATGGCCTCAGTTGATTGAAAAAAAAAAGCAGCTAAAGATAATTAGATTGTTTTCACATTCATCCGATATCCATCCGATCCGACTAGTTAGGGATGCTAGGGAGAAAAAAAGATAAAATAGTGCAAGCTATTTTCGAC
Source organism: Eilema caniola (assembly GCA_949126895.1). NCBI lineage: Eukaryota > Metazoa > Arthropoda > Insecta > Lepidoptera > Erebidae > Eilema > Eilema caniola. The sequence continues at coordinate 9,597,000 of OX421479.1, read as the reverse complement.
CTTATTGACATGACATGGTATTGAGATGTTTTCTTATATTCGTGATCAGCGTCATCAATTAGGGCGGAAAGACACGTAACTAAGAAATTTCCATAAAGGTCGTAAGGTAAATTACTTGCAGTCGCTGATATCAGATTGATATCGGGCCAAAACGGTGGTGGCGCCGGATTATGTGAAAGAGAGATACATAAGTCATACATTTGACTTCCTCCGATATCGGATGTCGGATATCGGACAATGTGAAAACGCTCTTATGTCCACTACACCCAGCTGGCAATATCTTCAGCATGCATGAAAATTTCACATTTTATTTTATAATGGCTATAAGTGCCATTTTCCATAACTATTCGCAACCTACGGTTATTCTTGGATTTAAGCCCCTAGCTCTTTGAAATTAGTGCGCGAATTAATCAGAGAACTTGTCTAATTGTTTAACTGCTCCTACCTACGCACGTTTCCACTTGAATGAATTATTTGTTAATAGTGACGCTTGAACAGCGTTATCATGCGTACATATTCATAGAAAGTTTTGTCTTTGAAAGTCTAACCATTAGACCGAGAAATAGCACCAAGCAATATCAATTATTGTACACTAGCTGTTGCCCATGGCTCCGCCCGCGTGAATATTGGTTGTCGCAACCAATCATAGCCTTTGTCCTTTCTGAAAGTCAAATCAATCCACATACTAAATTTCATCAAAATCGGTTCAGCAGTTTAGGCATGAAATCGTTACAGACAGATAGTAAGTGTTAAGTTGTAGTATAACGTTAACGTTAAATCTTCAATAATAAAAACTTTTAACAATGAACCACTTAAATAATGAAATTTTATAAATGTTTTGTGATTTAAAGATCTTCAAATTTGATCATTACTGGTACCGTAGACGATTACGATGTTCGGCAGCGAAGAACACAAAAAAAAAAGAAAAAGAAAGTTATTTTTTAAGTGATTCGGATTGAGGGCGATAGTCGTCAATCTAAAAATAAGAGCGTTATATATTTAAATGTCAATTAGATACTTGAGACATTTAAAAAGACGTTTAAGTTTTTTTAAATTTACTACGAGCATTCTACGTTTTAGCTACCTACATATAATTAATGGGAAGTAAGAGAAAATAGACATTGATTGAGTTAATTTTGAAGGATTTGTTTAAGTAAAAAAATAACCTTCCTATAGAATGTGTTTTTAATAATTTATTTTAAAATAAAAAAATATCTAAGATGCAAGACTATTTACTAACAATATGTATTTTGAATTAATAAAATAAATATAATGAAGAAAGTTTTTGGTTAAGATTGAAACCTTCATAAAAATTTGAAATATTCTATACAGTATTATATAATAATATACCTAATTAGTTTTCCCTTATTGGTTTCTCAAAACTGTTTTCGCGCGCAGTTTTTGCAACTTGGCTGGGTGAGGGTGCGGATCAGACTGACTTAAACCAAATGACCTACATAAATGGGTACCTTTTTTTTTTTTTTTAACGTGAGGGAAAATCCTTCATGGATGCTATGCCGGACTCCTACCGACTAAAAACCCTCACGTACCGCCTAATAGCCTGCAGTTGGTAGACCCGGTTAAGCCCTCGGAAGGATGTCCCAGGACTACCAACATCCCTGCGGCTGCGGCCTCGCCTAGGAGGTTCGGGTGTTATCCCGCGTCTATGGGGGGGGGGGGGGGTTCGGGTGTCACCCCGCTTCTTGGGGGAGGGGGGCGTGCGTGATCTCTCACGTCACGCTGCCGTCATGGGCCTGCTTCTGTAAGGACGGTGAGCAGCCCACTCACCGTCCTCAGGACCCTGGTCACGGAGGCCGATGGTCTTCGGCGAAGACACGTCGGCGGCGCCCAAGCCGCCGACTGCGGAACTCGGGTGGGAGAGTTCTCTCCCGCTCCCGCCCCACCGCCTCTTTCGCGAGCATGACCTGTTCGCAGAAATGGGTACCTTGCCTTGGCTGAAAAATATAGGAAAGATGGAAATCTTCTATTCCCAAAAGGGAATAGGTGCGCTAAGATGGAAATGGAAGTGATAAATACCAACCACACTCATAACCATTCCAGGAGGAGTTTAACATCCAGCACCTCTTTAAAATACCTAAATATTTTTTTATAGCAAAATTTGGTTGACCTGAATATGGAACAGGCATGATTATAATAAATAATTATGCTGTGCTTCTATGCACCACGGCAACATAATAAACAGCCTTTCGCAACAGGCTACATGTACAGACAATGACATTTTCATATTGCATTGTAATTTTATTACATGTAAAATGTATCCATACGTATTGAATAATGATATCACTTGTACTTTTCCACACTTTATTTTGTTTTTATTTTTAACCTAAACGGTTTTGCCAAACCTTTGATAATGCCGTGAGGTGAAACCGGTTAGGTTAAAAATAAAAACAAAATAAAGTGTGGAAAAGTACAAGTGATATCATTATTCAATATGTGTAGTAGATTCCACCAAGTGCCATCAATCGCCAGTATAAACAGTCTGTACCCATACTAATATTATAAATGCGAAAGTAACTGTCTATCTGCCTGTCTGTATGTTACACTTTCACGCCAAAATCACGAAACCAATCTTGATGAAATTTGGTACAGAGATGGCTTAGAGCTTGAGAACGAACATAGGTTACCTTTTATCGCGAAAAAGGGTGTCTAAGGGGATGTAAGTTTGTCATTTTTGAAGATATCCTGATGAACGGACGTAATCGAGTAATGGGCCGAATATAGAGGGTAGTGGAGAGGCGAGTGAATTTTTTTCTAGGGGCCGGTGGATGGGCGTGTAGAGCGAGTTGAGAGAAGGCGAGTACAGAGTCGAATATAGAGACGTGTAGAAAGTCGAGAACAGAGGCGAGTAAATAGTCAAGAAGCGTCGGCTCAACACTCAGTGATAACCGACATCCACGCGGGCGGAGCCGCGGGCAACAGCTAGTACTTGGATATTGCCTTATTATATTTTCTTATGTTTGTAATATGGTCTCACTACCAATGGACGCCCAAGATCGTGCGAAGTGGAGGAGGAATAGTCAGCAGGCGGACCCCGAGCTCCGAGGGCATCTTGGCCTCGGATGCAATCGGGACAACGTCTAAATGGCGATGATGATAATGACGTTTGTAATAGTAATCATTTCAGTATAATAACCGTAGCAAGGCGTTCGCCTGTTACGCCGGAGGTCACAGCTTCGATTCAATAGTAGGAACATACATAAATAATTGCTGCCTACAGCATAAACCACTATTTTATTTTAATACAAAATAATCTTAAACTACAAATGGAAAAGGCACATGGCGGTAAACAGGACTTTTATTCTTCGTAATAAATTTTACAGCTGTTGTAACCACACATCGAGTGGGTCATACAATTTATTGTTATGAAGTGCCTGTCCATTATTGTACACATACTCGTATAATACCAATGTAATTTATATAACTTATACGTCACAAACAGACGAAATTGAATGGCGACGCATAAATGCAACCCTTTCAGCTTTAATCCTATGCACGAAATTGGCACAGCAATTAACATGAAAGTTGTTATTACAAGTCAAATCAATTTGCATCGAGTTTTTTAATTGGTAAATTGCTTTATGCTTGGTTAAACAGTATTTAATTTAATTTAGGAGTTGGTACTATGCTTCTATGGCGAAGCCTTTCCCCATTTTAAAAACCGTAGACGGAATTGTCTTATTGGGCCACCTTAAGACCCGACATGTGAGACTCAAGATGGCGTCCGGTGTAAGTCGGTTCGAGACTGACATAACCATCTCAACCCCGGGATTTTCACTTTAAAAAAAGGGTATCCTCTTATACTATGCAGGGCCAAGTATAGGAGATAGAAATAGTGAATAATATGGCAATACAAACTTTTGCTCGAAATTAAGGTGTTATTCCGAAGCCGACCTCATACAACTGCAGACGCATGCACCACATACATCGCGATATATACATTACTTGTTAAACTTCGATACGGATAAAGGGAACCATTGAGAAACCGCAATGAATCAAGAGTATCTGCTGAATGCTTCTGCAGTTTTCGCTATGCACCTATGTCACCTTCGGAATCATACCTCTGTGTACAATGGTGTAATGAAGTAAAGAAATTAAGAATTAGATCTGACTTAGATTTCATTTCTTACCCTTCTTTTACGTGCACAAAATCCCCACGGATAACCCACTTCCCCGCTGGAGCTAGAGGGGAAGGTTATGTTGAACTCGAACCGACTAAAGCGCACGACTTCTGTGGTTCGTTGTGCTAAGCCGCAGGTGGGGTTGGCACGCATATCCCTCACAATTTCTAACCTTTTAAACCTGGAGATCAGACCTTTTATCTAAGTTGCTTGTGTCAGGAGTGTGTTCACATCAAGCGGTAGTTTAAGCACTAGAATTTGAACACGGGACCTCTCAATCGTAAGACCGACTCCTTATAAACTAATCTTCTAACGATTTTTGTTTACAAATCCTCTCTGAAATAACTAAGATCAGCTAACTCAACTGCAGTTATAAATCCAATGTGATTTTTGCTAACCAGAATACACATGACAAACTCTAGAGTAAATAAACATGAGTCATTTCGGCTTTGCTCGAACATGAGCCCTAACTAACAATGTCCCCTTTGGGCTTATCTCGGACTTAGTGTCACTAGTGAAAACAATAAAAATGACATATTTGTAAAAATTTATAAGTAATAATTCGGTTTAATGCGCTAATCTCAGGATCTGCTTAACCAATTAGATTTTTTTTTAAGATATAAAATCAGCACGCTCCTATTTAAGGGACGGAGCAGAAATCGTAAATGTCACAAACATGGCAGATAAATATGAATCCTATCCAGTAAACTAATAATTTACGGGCATAATAAATGAGTTATAGGGGTGCAACGGAGTATACCACGAGCGATGCCGGAGAGGTTCAGCTGCAACTAACAGAAACTTGAGATTGACATGGTCATTGACATTAATATTGTAACACTTACCGGGATATTTACCATGTATTTTATTTGTTTCGAGTATCCAAAAAAAATCCAAAACATGGTCAATATCCCGGTGAGTAGTAAACTATTATTGAACAATAATTTAAATTATTAAATATTATCTGTTATATGTTATCTGGAGGTTGTCATGAGATGTGTTGAACAGATGAACCTACATACACACTTTCATGGCCTGTCATAATCATAATCCTCCTTTGGATTTGCGGTAGTAGGGTAAAAAAATAGTATTATTGTTGTTAAAGAATAAAATCTGCTACATGAAACACCCATGTCATAACAACGGAATGTCTCCAATATTTTCTATTGTGATGAAAATTGTCCTTTGATTGAAATTGACAAGGGTTTTATCGAAATATTTATATAAAACTCGTTAAACCCCTAATGCTGGGTACACACTAACTGATTGAAAGTGAACAAATGCAAACGAGTTGGATTCACCGATTATTACGCTATCCCGCATGTCAGCAGCTCAAATTCATTCGGGTTCGTTCATTAATCAACGTTAGTTTTTAATCGCCTGGTATGTAGCTGAATATTGATCTAGTTCTCATTACTCACAGGAAATTCTTGAGTAAAATAAATTAGACAACAATCTACCTTTGCGTCAGATTACAGCCAGATCCATGCAACCTGACGTGGTATGGTACGTAATAACAAACATTCATTCATCTATCCAATATATTCTTTTATAATAATAGTAATATTAAAAGACATACTTTTTCATAAAGGTGCCTAGAATTGGTGATGAATACTTTGACCATTATTGCGCTGATATTTACGATATGTAAACTCTATACTCTATTCAATAGTAGAAGTACAGTACCGACGTTAAGTAACGTTAAAAAAATGATAAAACCGTGTGTACTGAATAATATGAATAAAGCTTTATCTAGAAACTTCGTAAAGGCCAAATAGAAATAGTCTCCTTTCATCCTTTTTCATGTCAATCCACACAGAAAGGTGGTCCTATTTTTATCTGAAAATCAGTTCTTTCAAGGTCTCTCGCAGGGCCTTCCCGTTGAGAGACATTGAAAAAATTGTCTTTAAAATTGATAATAGTTATAAAACGATAGTACCTACCTATCTAGAACATTTTACACTATTACTTACTTTATAGGCTCACAAAATTAATGCGAGTACATTATACAACATAATGTTGTAGACAACAATTTTAATGGGCCTCCAACATTTATTTTTTCTAACTGGTGCCCGCGGTTCTGCATTCTGAATCCGTTCCCGCTACCCATAAGACCCTATTCTGTGATAAAAAGTAGCCTATGTGTTATTGTAGAATGTAATCCCACCCATGTATAATTTTTTTTCTTTATTCAGTCAGATCTGTTCAGTCGTCTGACCGTGATTAACATACACCCAAAAATCTTATCAAAATAATCACATCAATTATGATGTTAATAGGATGAAGAATAAAGAACATTGTGTATAATAATAAAATAATCCATAGTCTACTTACGTTTTAAGTAGATTATCGTATTATAAATAACTAATTGTCTTCTAGACTGAGGAGAGAACTGCCTTTGATGCAAGAAGCTCGATTTGTTACATCCACAAGACGTGTTTATCGGACTGTGTGACATTGACCTCTAACGATTACTCCGTGGATTGAATAGATGGGTGGAGTCACGTTTCACTTTCAGACTAAGGCGTCCATCATCTCGACAGCTGCCAATATCACTGGCCTTCTCGATTTCCACGGCGAAAATTATAATACGATGACACGGTACCAATTTATATCGCTATATAAATTTTTTATCAATCTATCACGCTTTATTAAATTGAAAGAATTGCTGAAACTATATTCGAAGATTATTAAAGCTGAATTTGTACCTACTAGAAAAGTAAAAATATCAATTTTGTGAAGTTGATTGTTCGTTCAATAAACGTGAGTGACGCTGAAAATAGTTATAATAAGAATGGAAAACACTTATTATCCCCAAAGGTTCACTTATATTAAGAAATGAAAAAATAGCACTGAACTTATAAACTTATCGTGAAGAGCAAGTGCTCTCCGAGATAAGTTTATAAGTTCAGTATGAAGTAATGAAGTGTGAAGAACAAGATTAAAATAAAACGCTGAGACTAGCTACGAGTAAGTAAATTTGTAATGAAAAATAATTGTCAAAATTTTTGATCGTGAATGATTGAGTTTCTGTAGTCTGCATTTATTTTTAATGATCCTTTTTTAATCAATGCTTCCTGGTTTCATATTGCAACATATTTTCTTGTATTGAGGAAAGAGCAAGAACGAAGGAAGAGGAGATAAGACAGGACGGCAGGTTAGTCCTCTGACAGTGAGCTACACCCTCAAAATGCAGCATTTTGCTGGTGATAATCCCTCAGTAGAGCTGTTTCATTCATACCCGGAATCCAGAAACCAACCGCCTTTGAAAAGCTATGACGTAGACCGAACGTATCATTTTAAGACCCTGACGGCCATTACATACAGCAGGCGTCGCAGAATCGCGATATTGCGGGATATTAGAGCGTTTTCACATTGTCCGATATCCGATATCTGAAATCCGATATCGGAGGAAGCCAAATGTATGACATATGTATCTCCCTTTCACATTGTCCGGCCTGATATCGGTTATCGGAGCCAACACCACTATTTTGGCCCGATATCGGATTACAAAGAGACTAAAACACCGACTGCAAGTAATTTTCGACCTTAATGACATTTTCTTAGTAACGTGTCTTTTCGCCTTAATTGATGACGTTCATCACGAATATAAAAAGAACTCGATACCAAGTCATGTCAATAAGGTCGAAAATTGCTTTATTTTTCATTTTTTTTCTGTGCTTTCGAACAAATGGTGAAAACAGCACAAGGTGTCGGCTCCCCACACCGGGGTTGAGTCGGGGACCGCGTGGTCCCCCCCTTCCCGAGGAGGGCCAGACCGAGAGAGATGGCCCTGGGTCAGCCGGGGTGCGAGGGATATATCGCATGACAACCTCACCTTCGGCCTAGCACTACGACTCAGAGACGGCGTGCGGTTTAGTCGGTTCGAGTCCGACATAACCTCCCCCTCCGGCTCTGGAGGGGTGGGTATCCGTGGGGATTTCCCGCACGTAAAAAAAAAAAGGTGTCGGCTATCGGCGTTCGACACCAATATCGGATATCGGATGAATGTGAAAACGCTCTTAGATTCACGGTCCACAATGATCCCAGACCTTGGCTCGTATCCTCCTCCTGTACATAATAAAGAGCATATGGTTCTATCATGGCTTTCTAAATACCTATCTTTTAATTATCAGATTAATAAGCTATGTTATGGTAGTGCCTGAGCGAAAATTTAACAAAATCTTTCAGTCCTTAGACTTTGAAAGTTAACAGTTATACAGAGTTACATTCGCCATTACGAATATTAGTATAGATATAAATCACAATCCATTTTATACACATACAATATTAACATTTCTCTAACTAAAGCATAAATTTTTGCCAAAAGCGGGAATGCGATTCGAACGAACTCTTTGATCTTGCTTTTAATCATATTATCTTTGATTGAATACCCTGAACCAAAATAAACACTAGGGCCCGTATGTGTCTTGTGATTCGCGTTAGTAGGTATTATAATATGTTCAAGTAAGTATTGAGAGAAAATGTTTGGAACTAGGTATATACTTTTCCAATAAGTTATAATGTTGATCTATGTATTATCATAGTTATTACAAATTTCTTAATTTTATTTTAGTTAAATATTGGAACCGAAACAATAATTTTATTGCATATGTGGATTTTGCAAATTGTATTGGTATCGTCAAATCTCTTTCATTCATTTACACTAGGTGTAGTGACTCCGATAAAGTTCCGTACAGTTCCACTTGAAGCCATGATAAGCAGCCAATGCCTGGTGGGGATTCTGGAAAATCCCTTTATAAAATACCTACGTTATGGACCTGAGTATGTGGTATGAATTTCAACCCGATGCCTTCGCACATTTCTGAGAAAAAGATCTTGACACATAGACAGACAGACAGTCGGACAACGAAGTGATCCTATAAGGGTTACGTTATTTCATTTTGATGCCCTGAAAGGGACAAAATATCTGTTTCCATAACATTCGAAGTGTTATGATAAAATTGTTTACCCTACCGGTTTATATGTAAATGTTGTGTTATTGGTACCAAATAGTTATTGTTTTGAAAGATAATTTGATGTAAAGCCAGTGGATTATTATTTTTAATTAAATGGACAAATACCAAACACCCACATCATATTTGCTATCTTCAACAGTTTATTACATACGCTGACATATAGCTTTACGTAACGTTTACACAGCCAAATATAATATTTTTGATATTAAGAATGTTTATTATAATACCCACGATGTATGTGTCCCCTAACGAGGAACGTATTAACTGCGTATACACGTAGAGGATTGGAAGTAAGGATTTACCACGCGCCAGTCTAAAACCGTCAGTTCGAAAGAACGTGTAACGTCAGCGACGTGCCGGGAACGACAGTTCGATATGACGGTTCGCGTCGCGTATCGCATCACAGTTTCATCCGCGCTTAAGAATTTATAAAAGATATTTTTCACGCAATATCGGCTTGGGGCGCGGAGGCCATTATACAGTTCATAAATTTGTAATTGATATGTGTCCATATCTTCGCCTATATTTCTTTTCCCATATGCAATGTCTTCCGGTGCTGTCCAAACCAGTTACGAACCCAGCCAACGCTCCTACCACATGGCATTCAATTTTTAAGCAACACAAGAATGTGAAAGATCTGCCGTTTCAAAACTGTGGTGATAATTTAGTCGCAATATATCACCACGGTTCGATCCGCAGCCCAAACCGATAGGTCGAACCGGCGGTTCGGCGCTAAATACTTTTTCTCTCTGCTCCCTATTTGCTAGTAAAAGTATGATTCCGAACCAACCGCATACGACAACTGCAGATGCATGCAGCACATACAGTGTATACGTTACTTGGAAAACTTCGATATGGACCATTGAAAATTGAGAAGCCGCAATTAATTACATGTAGCTGATGAATGCGTCTGCAGTTGAAAAAAAAAGACGGGTTGCACTCTGGGAGTGCCGGCAGAAGTGAAAATATTTTCTTTTTTCTTTCTTCGTTATATACATAGAAAAAGATAAAAAGGAACATACCATACCATACCTATAATATAGCGCTAATCATAGAACCTATCACTTATTTTCTGCTAATTTTCTGTCAGAAGAAATTAATAAATTATGAAAAGAAAAAATAATCACAAAAAATAATAAATTACAGAAAGAAAAAATAATCATAAAAAGTAATAAATTACAAAAAGAAAAAATAATCACCAAAAGTAATAAATTATAATAAGAAAAAACAATCACAAAAAATCCCTGAAGGCCAGGTGGTTTGAACCCGATACTATCTGAAACTATAAGGACTTACAGTCGAAGTGCTTACCGTTTAAGCTAGGACGCTATCTATTGTAAATTGCAAAATAGATAGTTTGTACCAAACTTGTATGACGTCAGTCGTCGGTTACGGTTCAAAGGTCAACTAATCCTGACGGTTCCCCAACATTTTACACCCATCCAACGCCGCTAAAGAAGTTTTCACTTCAAAAATGGTTTTTGTTGTGGATAAAAAGGAACATATATATGTAAAGGAAAATTTAAATTAGAATAAACAAAAGATAAATAACAATATCACCATGCCAAAATATCGGTGGACCTGCAGCAACTAAGGAGGCAACCATGTCCGAACTCCAAAACGGTCGAATGCGGTCGACTTTGGAATCATACATTTAGCTCTATAATTTCGTTATTTTTCAAAGTACTATTTAATATTTTTTTAATTAAAAGATTAAGAACAATCACTCCGATAGATTTTATTTCACTGCTAAAAAACCATGTCACACTTTGTCTAAAAACTCTAGTGACAAAATTCTCTTGAAACTCACAATATTCCGGTCCTTTTTTCAGATTGTTTGTTTATCTGGCTGGTCGACACCTCATAATCCGTTTAACAATTCACGGTTTCCAATCTAGACATCGCCCTTCGACAGATGTGGCCAGTCCATTGTCACTTCTGCCTGTGAGTGCTGCGCGTTGCTAGTTGCTAACTCCCTCTAAAAACAACTTCTAACTAGTTCGTCCCTATTCCAAATGTGTACAGAAGCCTCCCTGCGCGAGTCTGACTCACACTTGAAATGATGTGCGTAATACGTTTACGTATATGTCCTTTCCGCTTTGGGCTAAGCAAACCTCTTCAATTTTTGGGCTTGGCTATTAAGATACTCTTTATGTTTTTCAAGCACATTGTTCAAAACATTAGCAAGTAGTTCGATTTAATATAATGTAATTTAAAATACAAAAAAAAAACAAGTATACTACATTAATACCAGTCCAGATAGTCACTATATAATCAGTTCAAAAAATTAACAAAATTTAGTTACTCTTTTGACGAAAACATCAAAAGATTATGTAATAATTTGAGTCGACCTTGAAACGCATTCTACAGTAAAATATAAAATAAATTTATCAAAACGGCGAATAGCATAATAAACAAGACGGTCTTATCGCAATTAGCGTAGAGTGGAACAAAATAAAATCAACGCTATAAGAAGCTAGACAATGAGCCTTATGGAACGGCTTAGAGCCCGTTTAAACCCTGTTAACGGCGATACGTGAACACTTGAGCTTAAACAAGGACTTTCAAAGCTCCATCTAATTCGCTTAAGCGCCCTCTTGTTCCGAGATATCTCAATTAAAAGGCACAGTAAATACGAAAACAACTGCGTTTTTGTAGACTAAATGTCATGTGACAAGTGAATAGTTATAATGAAATCAAGAACGTATATTTAATACGTTCTCGATTTCATTCGTCATATTCAAGGTAAGATGACTGACTATTTGATACTGCTATAATCTATTCTGTGGTTTTACATGGTATACAATATTAAAAACTAAAGAAGGTAAGTTAGAGACAGGCCCCTGAACCAAATTAGGCTGTGAAATAATCCCGCTGGAAATATATTTAGCTGCCACTATAATGCGAAAATAGCTCTCAGCCCTATGAGGTCACTTTTCAGCAGTACATTTTTGTACTTATGAGAACTGAATCAGAGATAAGGTCGCGGCGTGGCCCTGACCCTTGCCTTTTTACATTAAGTCTGATCCTTTCTAAATGTACACATTCATTTGCCAATGTTGTTAACTATTACCCTCTGTCTCAAAAAACTACCACTAATCAAGTAGAAAACACATTTAACAGTAAACTTTAAATAATTACAATTCATTTATTTGAATGCTAATATTTTTTTAATTAAAAAGCAAAGTGATTATAAAGATTTATGGCTGACTAATTTATCTAAGTGCTATAGTGGAAAGTTCTGTTTGTAGGCACTCACTGAGTTTCCAGGTGATTATTAATGATCTTGTTTTGAGAGTGTTTTCGGCGAGGAATATTTATTTCTTATTATCCAAAAACGGGTCAAGTGCGAGTCAGAGTCGCGCTCTGAAGGTTTCTTAAACAATTGGATTGAAAGACAAACTTAGCATTACTTTTGGAAATGTAGAGTTCAATACTGATTTAATTCGTAGTTAACTAAACGGCAATGGCTGACCACATGTATTGTAAAAAAAAAACAACAGCCATAGAAAATTATTATTATTTTGTTCAGATTGATCGTTACCTACTTATATTTTGATCATATTACTACTTATGTATAACATTTTTAGCTGTGCTTTTAGTGTACAAAGTTTACAGAGCCCTATTTATACCTTTGAAACCTTATTTAATCTCATCTTCAAGCCAGTGCAAACTGCTAAGCGACGGTAACAGTAGACGGTAGTAGCAATAATCCAATCAAAAATGTAAACTAAACGCAAACAGGAAGGGGACTAGAAGCTCGCTATGGGGTAGAAGACTGGAGTTGGAGTATATTTAATGCTAATTTCATCAGTCTAATTACTTCATTCTCAGTTGCTTCATGCCAAAAAGATTAGTTCTAGATGTTATTACCAGAGTTCACAGCAATACTCATAATATTTTCATAGCGGAGTTCGTAAGTGAGCAAAGTTTTGAAGTGTATTAATAGTTGAACTGAGGTAAAATATCTACAAGTCGAAGCAAGTTTAACTCACAGCCATCACGCCGCACCACTCAGCTTTTAAACTTTTCTGGAAAGGCGATTCTGTAATCTTGAATTTAGAATTTCGCTGAATTGAAACAAGAGATTTGGCATATTGGTTATATGAAAAATGTTCTCATACTTGAAACTTGGCATATCTATTGGTGCCAGCATCAAAGAAAATCAAACTTTTGGCTTACGTTTCATATCTACTACACAACTAATGGTAATTGAGGGGCCAATATACGTTTGGCTGATTTAAAAAACCCGACATAGTAATTAAGTGACTAGAAAATTTTTACGTGTATTTTCATTACCTGTTTATATTTGATAGACTATGTATCATTTTGAGAACTAGTCATTAAATCTTGATTGAGAGCATTATAAGCATCATTATGAGAATCCTCAATGATTTTATTTCATTTTTAATATGAACCAAACAATCATGTCTAGGCTCAAATTTATTAATTTCCAGATGCGTAGGCAAAATTTTACAATCTTTTGAAGTGCGTGTTATATCACCCAGCCAGTCACTTGACCTAATTAATAAAAACTTAAAACGTCAAAAGATTTTCATATTTTTAATCAAAATATAAATATTGTACATGAGGCAAAAAAGATACTAGACCTTATCATTATTATAAATTAAAATGAATAAGATAAATGGAAATAGTTCAAAAATTCTTTGGAAAGTCAATATTAACTCTGAATGATTCTACGAAAATTTCTTACGCAAGTTAAAGTGTGTTAATGTAACATAGTTTAGTGTAAAACTGAACTGAGATCACGAACTGTCGACAGGTCATTAGCATACAACCTAGCAATAATAATGATGTAATTAGGCTAACTTATCTTCCACAACCGAGGCTCACGACCAACTTTAGGATTTATCTAAACGGGTCATTACTGAGTGCGTGATTTCCTGGTTCGGTATTTAGGGTTGGAGTTATCAATGTATAATTAGGTAATACGTATATTTGGTACTCTAGAGTATTTCTGCCAACACGTATTTAAAAAAGAAAGAAATAGAAAACGTTTTATAACTTAAACTATCATGATCGTTGGTCATGTAGGACTCGATGGGGCTCCTCACACCCTCTGGTGACCAGTTTTCATGAGTAAATTCAACTTTTGTGCAAGTATAAACTACGCTTAGTGCGAATCAGAAATAGAAGACATTTCTGATTCGGATGCTAGAATAAGAACGGAAACCCAAAAACGGGAAGTAAACGAATAAATCAAGCGATTATCCGGTCAATGGGTCTCGACCGACACGTTCCGATCAACTTACATCGGTCGTGTTCATTGATTGACTGTGTAAGTACCTATAAATGTGACCACGCTCTGAGGAAATATTCTTATATGTAATCGTCAGGATATTTCATTTCTATAAACTGAAAAAGAAAACGAAAGAAATGAAATATAGGTACCAGGAAATTGATAAATCTGTACGTATAATAAAATTTTAACCGATCGATATTTGCACAAAAGCGGTATTTGCTACAATCACGTACCAAAGACGATTCAAATAACAATACCATTGTTAATCTTAATCTAACTTAACGGATACACAATAATTTATTCAACTAAGTTATCATTCGCAGTTAGACGTTACAGCTGCCAATCTAAAGCTCACATTAGCTCTATTTGAATATATCTTAATCTGTAGGGCGACACTGAGACCCAATACGCAATGAATAATGTATAAATTTTAATATAGACATAACCCTCTTACTTTAAATGGTTCTAATTGTGATGCCGTTGCGTTCAGCGGGTTTCGTTTCTCAATTAGAATTCCGTTTGCGACTCTTAGGCTAGGGACACAATAGGCCAGTGCTGAAGTCAGCTTGTCTGGCCGCGAGGCAACAATACACATTGCTCCAGGCTTTCGAGTCGTCAATATTATAAGATATTTATTTTAACTCTTTTTTGTAATAAAAAAATGTCAGCTTAGAATTTAATGATATTGTGACAAAAAGGGAAAGCTTTTGGTGTAATTTTCGGTCTTAATTAAATTTTACCAAAGGATTTCAGGGTTACTAAAAATGTATTTTAACATGTAAAGGAAGTAGGTAATCGATTCTTGATTTTCTCAATATTTCGCCGGTTTTCCTGTTCATATTGTGAATTAGAATGCAAGAAACCTCACATACCTTTTAGTTCCCTTGATGCGTCTGAACTGATTTGACTAGGTAGTGTTATGCTAAGTCAATTTTCTCCAACGTTAAAACGGTGAGTTATTTAGAAACTTCATTAAGTAAGCATAATTCAGTTTCTCGTATCATTTTATAATAATTTCTGTATTCAATTTTACGCACAACACCCGTGTTTTCATTCCCTTACAATTTTGAGTACTTTAAGTGTGAAAAGACGTTACTCGAGGCAATAAAATCGACTTAAATTGTTTCTAAATAGGGTTTTTTTACGTGCGGGAAATCTCCACGGATACCCCCCCCCCCTCGCCCCTCCTCTGGATCCGAAGGGAGAGGTTATGTCGGAAACGAACCGACTAAACCGCACGCCGTCTGTGGGTCGTTCTGCTAGGCCGAAGGTGAGGTTGTCTATCAACATATCCCTCGCACCCCAGCTGACCCAGGGCCATTCCTCTCGGTCTGGCCCCTTCTCGGGAGAGGGCACCACGCGGTCTCCGGCTCTCCCCCGGTATGGGGGGGCGCATCGTCCCGCGTTGTGCGCAGCCGCCGTGGCCTGCTTCTGCTAGGGTGACGAGCGGCTCCACCCGTCACCCTCAGGCCCGCGCTCATAGGGGGCGGAGGTCGGTCTGCGCCCTCCGACGCCCGAGCCGCCTACGAACGCGGGCAGCGAAGTCCGCGAGTCTCTCTCGCTCATCTCGCCGCGCCCGCTCTGCTGTCTCCTTCACGAGCATGACCTGCTCGCAGAAGCAAGCGCTGGCCGCCCACGCATCCGCGCAGCGGACCATCACCGCGAGCAGGGTGGACAGCGTGAGCACTCTCACCTCCAAGGCCGCCACAAGCTCCCGCCTCGGCGTCTCGAACGCCGGACACTCGGTGAGAGTGTGCAGCTCAGATTCCACGCTCGCGTCGCAGTGATGGCACTCGGGCGTTGGCTCTATGCCCATCAGATGCAGGTACCGCCCGAAGTTACCGTGTCCGGTAATGACCTGCGTCTGACGGTATGAGAAGCCACCATGTGGCCTCTCTAGCCACTCGCCCATGATGGGTCTTACCACCGCAATCACGGCGTGCCCTAACTAGGGTATAATATTGTCCTTTATTCTTAGCTCGATTACCGTTTGCCGGGCAAGCCTAGGGAGTTTAAAAAAATAATTGAATGCAGTTTTGTTTCTTGTTAAAAATAAAGAAATGTTTCCTTTGAGTGCAAAATCTCCAGTAATTAGAGTACTTCCCCTCCAGGTAAAGTCAAAATCTTCCACTCTGAATCAGTTAAAAATAAGTATTCATCTCGTTTCTAACGTTGAACTGTTGCCTTTGTACAAATAGATTTCTTGACTTTACCCAGATAAAAAGTTTTCATGATTTCATTGTATTCAAATAATGTATTCAAAAGCTAAAGTAAAGTATTAATTGCTTCGTTAATTTTTTAAATTAGTATCCACTCCCTCTGAAACAGATGACAAGTTCCCTCACAAGTGTGACTATAGCCTAAAGAGCACAATTATTTCATAATTGTCTTCGGCCTATTTAGAGCATTTATATTTGAAGCCTTTGTTCAGTTGTTCGCTTCATTTGCATACTTAAGAGATGCAGGTATTATAAGTACTTATGTAGGTAAATATCTTATACAAACTAATACATTAAAATTTATACATTGACATTTAGGAGTCTCTGGAATAATATTATCTCGAATGTTTATTTTAGAAATAAGTTTACTTGTATTCAATATTGTCCTCTTCGCGATTACGTCACATAAACAGCCTGGGGAATAAAGAATAAAGTAGGTAATAAATTTCTCAGTTTTCCAAAAGATTGACAACATTATGATGATAAATCAAAAATTAAATCTGCGGTGAGATTTAAATCTTGAATTTGATGTATTTTTCTCGGTGTGACTATCATTATCCGTAGCGATATCATTACCCTCATTCTCGTCTAAAACGGATACTTGAATAGGAATTTTATGTTTGTTGTGACGACATTGATAAAACCAAGAGTATATAATTATATGGCTACTGCCCAAAACAGCTCCGATAAGGTTCTGAGTCAGGAGGTTTTCAGGGTAGATATTAGACTGATGAATTGATTGTGAATAGTCGGTCCTGTATATAACTATATAGGATCATTAGCTAACGGAACCCGCTAAACTAATTATGATCACACCACTCTGCCAAAAAGTTTACACAGTCTTTTTTATTTTGTAGAAAAAATGTAGTTTTTATAATTTCTTATTTTAATATTCAAGTGAGAAAATGTAATATTATTTTTATTGTGGATCGTTTGACCGATTGTGAATAAAAGTGTAATGTATCATTCAATGCCAATATTGACACGAAATAAAAATACCGTCAACATTATCATTGACTTATTTAAATTAGTAGCGATTTGAACCACTTTACAATGTTATAACATTCAAGGACTATTTTTACATCCTCTGTATCGTGGTAGTAGTGAACGCGGCCGCTACATAGGAGGCGCCAGTTCGATCCCCGCTCAGTGCACATATATTTGTATGCATGAATTTGGGTATCTGCATTGAGCTGGTTGTACCTCAGAGAGCACGCTAAGCCGTCGTTACATCCGAAGTTAGACTAGTAAAGCGGACCCCAGATTTCAACGCTTGGATGAAGATAGGACTATTTGACTTCTGTGACTTAAATGCATATAGGTAGAACAGTCTCTCGTTATTAGGTACTAAATCTTTGGAAGTTGTTATGTTACTGAATTTGACAGCTGTTAATTAAATTTAAGACTGGAGAGTAAGTGTTAGTCGCTTACTTACATCAGGAGTTAGTTGTTTAAAAGTTTTGAGGTGAGGTCTATTTCTTTAGTTATTTTCTTTTGTAATTTTTTTTTTCAGTTAATTTACTTTGTAATTAAAGATTACTTGTAAGGTGGGTTACACATTAGTAGTAATTGTGGCCAATTGAAAAAATTGCTCATCTTCTATGTCAGTTGTATAAAACGGGGGTTTGAACCAACATCCACTTCATTGCAAGTCAACGTCAAAGCAATTACACTACCGATCCTTTTTATGTTAGAAGTTTATTCATCTTTACATAAACCTTTTTTCATCTTTACGGCTCACTGAGAAGCCGGTGTTTCAGATCTTCTTAGATATTGAGTAAACGGGTCCGTAGCTTAGCCCCCTGTGGTCTACGCCCCCGTGGCCGAAGCCCCCAAATAAACCACATCAATTTCGAACCACAGCTCACAAAATAAAATTGAAGTTCCTTAATTACGTTGTAGCTTTATTTATAATCAAAACACAATTATACTTATACAGTATACAGTACACAGTTGCAGGTTTTGAAATTGTACTACTTATAAATTATCTGAGTAAGGAAATTACTTCAAGCAATTCATCAAATAAAACGGAACACGTTCAAGCTCTTTATTAATAAATTTTGTGTTAAGCACTGTTCAACAATATCAGATTTTGATATTGTTGTGACACACGAACATCCACACCCAAACTTTATTTCGTACGTGGCGTGTTAAGTAGCACTATTCAGCCTCCATTACTTTTGAAACAAAATGCCCAACCGCGGGCCCATTTAGGCTCGCGTTTGAAGTTCAGCGTAACTAATACCCCATTAGCAAAATTCATAACAAGTTTTCATGTTACATCAATTGTTTGATATGTTCTTCCTTTTTATTATATAGGTACGTAAGCCTCCTATGTAGTAAAGTGCTTATGTGGAAATTCTACTTTGGTTTTATAATCAAACTGTGTTCAGTTTCACAGAGGGTATTTTGTTCAATCTAAAATTTAAAAATGTTTGGTCAACTTTATGATTTAGAAATGTGAAAACATTTTCTTTTTCGTTAGGTGTTTTAACAGGCCAGGTGCACTCACTGTTCGGTAAACTATCAGTAGTTTATGATGGGTGACCGTTTTGTGGTGTCACATCTGAGCGCTTCCGTGCTTCAGAGGGCACGTTAAAAGTCGGTCTCGACTGTCAACAGTCGTTAGGTCAAGATGGAGGCCTATATGGGTGACCTGAACAACTTTGTCACAGGTTGGCTACTAACCACACAAAAGAAGAAGAAGACTTTCATTTCTTTTTTAATTTTAATTTATTTACGTTAGACATTGCCGTTTCGTTTGATATTTGCTCACTAAGCGTTTATGATGTACTTATTTTGTTAAGCCCTTTTTATGTTTATAATAATCATTTTCATTCGTTCAGTTCTATTTGAGAATACCAGAATAAATTTTTGACCGAAGGTGCTCCCCGTATCTACAAGTATTTGAAATATTTCAGAATTTTGGAAGAACAAAAACGGAGTGAAACGTTAATGTTATCATTTTTTTTTGTATATGGCAATAAGTTTCGAAACCGTTAAATAGGTACCAATAACTGCTTACTATTATCATCATATATTACTAGAGTAGTGTATAGAACACAAACATATGATTGATAATAAAAATATATCACATCCTACAATTTATTGTCTTTTTTCAACAATTTAGCAACGAAACACAAAAAGCATTTTCGACTTAGAAGCAATGTACGACAATAAAACACTTGTTCAATATATTTGAAAGCTATTGTGTACTCCAATCATACGCATTGTGTACCAGTCGTATTTCACTAAAGTGAGTCAATACTATGGCAAAGAAGATCTCATTATAGCTTTTGTTAGCGTCCTATGAAAATATGAAAAGAGGATAGCTATTATTTGACGTGGTCTAATGTATTTTATTGTGAAATGAATTAAATGATGGAAGAATGGACGGTCCTTGCGTGTGCTTCGCTATTATGAATGAGATTAACACAATGAAGGAAATAAGTGTACTCAAATAAGTGTGGTGTCTGATTTAACGACGATAGTGTTTGAGCGTTCTGACTTTAGATGTCATTTACTTCATTGATATTTGTGAAGTACCTACTCGTAACACGTACTGCGAACGATTTCCATATAAATATCTTGAAATCACATGCGGTTCACATCATAAACGACATACTGATAATGAATTTGTTCAACGAGCAATCATGACATAAGCGGAAAGTTCGATCCATAATAATGCAATGAATTGGATTAGTTTGGTTGTTCTTTTTTTAATCAGGAACCATCAATCCCTAATTTATTGATTTAATATGTATCATTTGTCAACAATAGCACTTTTTCTTCACCTAAAGTAGTAGGAGGTAGTAGAGGCATTTCTTTTCCGCCTGACTTCGAAGAGGAAAAATATTGCCAATACGCATTTATTGATTTATTACTAAACGGTTACACTACTATATAATCAGCAACGGCGATAACATAAATAAGCTCATAATAATAAGCAATATTTATCGCAAGCTCGCCCTGTATTAGCTGTGATGAGAAAACTTATTACTTATTTACCCAGTAAATAAAATAAATCATAATTACTACAACCCCAAATACTAGCCAACACGTTCATCAAGACCCAATGTATTTTTATAACCGTCATTATGAACGAGCAACATACTTTTATTGTGGTAAGCTTTATTGCATTGTAAATATCAGTAACTGCGAATAAATACGAAGGATGAAATAATGTTTCTGCCATATTTTTTCTCGTACAAATAGAACGAGATATGAGATACAGCATGATGGAATAAATTTATACGATGTCGTATTGTCCCCTGCGTTTTTTATGCGCAACTAGATGCGCTCCCATATGTCCGAATGACTTTCATTCTATTATTTACTAACGTGAAAAACATTGCAGAACGTGAATATGTGCCAATGGCAAACTTTGAAATTCCGGTTTTATACATAAAATAATGTACCTGGCTCTTTGTCTCTGAAAGGGATTTTAAAAGCTTTATACTCATCTCAAATATAAGTTGGCGAGCTTATTGGCATCATACGAGTACACTTTAGCATTTGAATTGATTACGTCCAAGCTATTTTAATAAATTGCAACTGAAACTATCATGAACAGATACTAAGTAATTTGTATGTGATACATTTCTTTGAGTCGCTAATATAATACCGTGAATATATTTGCAACTTTGAAACTGATAGGCTAGATATATGATAGGATAGACATATATAACCTCGACGGCACAGTAATAACGGTTACACCCGCCTGTTGCCTGATAATTAAGTATCAGGGCAAAGTAGGTACTATGAGAGTTTACTTTAAGGTAATTCTTATGCTTGCAGGCTGTTTGTACCGCAATAAAATAGTAGGTAAGCAAAATGTTAATTAATACATCTCTGGTTATGACTCATGGAATGGCGCCGTTTAGTTAACAGACTAGGCAGTTAATTGAACGGCTGATATGCGTCAATAAAATGGAAAAATTAAAACTTTAACGTTCCAAGCGTACGCAAGGCACAATTAAAATTAACTTTAGGTACTTATCCATACTAATATTATAAATACGAAAATAACCCTGTCTGTCAGTCTGTATGTTACGCTTTCACGCCTAAACCGCTGAACCGATGTTGATGAAATTTAGCACAGAGGTCAATTAGAGCTTGGTAACGGACATAGGTATCTTTTATCGCGAAAAGAGGGGTTTAAGGGGGGAAGAGGGGATGGAAATTTGTATGATAGTTTGACATTTTTGAAGATATCCTGATGAAATTTGGTACAGAGAGGGATTGGAGCTTAGAAACAAACATGGCCTGTCTTTTGTCCCAAAGAAAGGGGGTAGAAAGGGGGGATAGGGCTAGGGGATAAAAGTTAGTATGACAGTTTATCATTTTTGAAGATATCCTGATGAAATTTGGCAAAAAGATGGATAAGTAATTTTAAAAAAAATAGGGTATGACAGTTTGTTAGTTTTGAAGATAATCTGATGAAATTTGGTACAGAGATGTACTATAGCTTGGGAACGGATGTTGGCTAAATTTCATCGTAAAAAGAGAGGTGGAGAACTTGGTAGAAATAATTAATTTCTGAAGATATCTTGATGAAATTTGGTACAGAGATGGATTAGAGCTTGGAGACAGACATACGCTACCGTTCATAGCCAAAAAGGGGGTAGAAAGGGAGAATAGAACTAGGGGATTAAAGTTGGTATGAAAGTTTGTTACTTTTGAAGATGTCCTGATGAAATTTCGTACACAGGCTACCATTTATCGTGAAAAAAGGGTTAGAAGGGAGTAAAAGTTAGTATAAACGTTATTATAAGTCTTCAGGCTTTCACGGCCGGCGTTGCATGTAGAATATACTGCTTCCGGGCTGTTTGGCGGTGGTCGATGTGAAACTTGCGTTCCAGACGTTTCGTCGATCACAGTGTCGACCGCAGTGATCGACGAAACGTCTGGAACGCAAGTTTTACATCGACCACGGCCAAACAGCCCGGAAGCAGTATATTCTACATAAACGTTATTGATTATTTCATTAATATTTATTATTTAATATTTTTAAGACTTCCTGATGAATTTGGTATATATAGACAGATTAGAGATTGGGGAGACCTAGCCGAATAAAGAGTCTAATAAATAGGCAAGTGGAGAGACGAGTACAGAGGCGAGTTTAACGCTCAATAGCGTCGGCTCCACACTACGCGATAACCGAAATCCACCAACAGTCTTAGATATACTATGTACACATATAGGCATCAAGTCTGTCTCAGTTTACGATTTATGAAGTATAAATAAATAAATACCTTCCGGTCCCAAAATCTTTGTTGGTTCATTTCAAAAATCTGTAGCATTTTTGCGTTGTTTACTAAAGTGTGAGCTTAGGTATGTGGCAAATATAGTCAACTCCGTTTGATTCTATATCTCCGCTTTCCTCGTTTTGTTGTGTAATGAATCTCCAGTGTTAATGAAAATGTCTCTGTAGACTTAATTACTTAGTTCAGTTTAGTTGAAGCAATTTTTATGTATAATCTTGTATTTTGAATGTTTTATTCATTGAGTAAGTCTAGCTTGTTATGAAGTACTCTCTTCAGGTGCTCTTCACTGTTAATCTGCTGAATTTTGTATGAAGTTGGAGTAACTGTCTGGAGATCTAACCTGAGCATGAATAGAAGTTGATATAAACGTTTCATCAGTTTCACCTAATACTTTAAAGATAAATTTATATTGTTCTTAAAAATCTCGCGGCCATAATAACCTCGTGTTGTGTTCCCAGTGGTGAGTGGGGTAGCCAGAGCTAACTGGAGAGTTTTTGTGCTGTCAGTGGGAAGACCTAAAGCTTGTCCTGCTTTGTCTTCTACACTGACGGCACAGAAGTTCTCTGTTCTAACAGAGTCGGCAGTGTGAGTGTGACTCCCCTGGTGTTGCACATGTCCATAGGAGACGATAACCACTTTCCATCAGGTGGGCCATGTGCTTGTCTGCCACCTAAGTGGTTTACAAAAAAACTACACCTTAGATACGTCGAGTACGTAAAATAATAGAGAGATAGATATTTTGCCTGTCATAAAAGGAGTGAATATGACAGAGGAATCTACCCATATTGCGGAAACTGAACCCGTTTGATGTAATTAAACGTAAACCCGTGAACGGTTCATTCAATATATCTGTCGGCTGTAAAAGATTACATTTACATCAAAGCGAATGGAAACAATTTTAATAAACATTAGATTAAACTCCATTCAATTAATGTATAAATTATGTAACATAATTAATATGTTTCAAACCAAAAAGTAAGCAAGCATGGTCGGTCATTTTGAAACTTGGCTCACTATTGCAGTGCTTTCACATACATAACTTTCTGACAAGCGTTTACTGCATGGCAGGTATTAAACGTTTGGATATTTGTTGAGCCATTGCAATTGCAAGTTATGTATTATGTTCTGGGATATAACACACTATTATTTCTAGATAATAGTATTTCATGTGAACTATGAACAAACGTACTAGCCACCGTTTGTACTCCTATGTCATACATTATTTATACATATATTAATTATTATTTTTAACACTAAAAAAGCTACAGTTGAGAAGATATATCGATAACGAAGTGATACAAATCAGCATCTCTGATAAGCAAAACTGGAATATATGAACCACTGCGCATGTAATTAACCTAAATGCCAATTTTAATGAATAAATAAATTAACGTTAATGAAGTCATTAATATTAGAAGGAAAAGTTGTACGTTCTTGTCAAATAAGCATGTTTAATTTGGTAATCTACTTTAGCTTAAATCTATGTAGGTATAGGTATCTATATACATCTAAAAGTTTCATTTTTTTTGCACATATTTTTACTTCTATGGCAATAGTCCCGTGGACCAATTCATGCATTCGTGTACTAGTGCTATTCATTTCTGCAAAAAGGAGTAGAATGAGTAACTCGTAACTGATATATATGACGTTGTAAATGTTAATAAACCTTGGTAGCCTGTAATTCTTAGTTTTTAATTGTTTGAAATATTAGTATTACAATAAGTCATTTCGTTTAATTAGAGTTTCAAATTAAACGGTTACTCAACCCATCATCTACCCACTAATTAGTCCCTAAAATTAAAATATCAGAATATCTTTAATCACTTAGTCATAGTAGACGAAGGACAGAGTGAAAAATTACATGGTTATCCATCGAGATTGTATTTTTATTAAGATTGATTTTGAGCAAAGTTTTTCAATGAAATAAAGTAAAATATAGTGTGAAAATCATTTTTATAGTTGATCTCCAAATACACACTTATTCAATCATCTTAGCAATTCAATTCTTGACAATGTGTCAAAGAAACTAGTCAAACGATTTCTAAGTATATAACGGGGCAAAGGGCAATGTTTAATTTACTAAAAGGTCCCCAAAAGTACGTTTGCACACACGCTGATATCGTAAAAGTTCGATTCAATCCATCAATTCTTTCGGGTTGCGGTCAGACCAAATATTTAGATTTCCGTTCCTGACGATTCTATTGTTATCTACTACATAATCAAATTTTATGAATATTTTATGAATTGCTTGTTATTTATTTTGATAATATAATATTTTTGTACACGTACAAAAATGATAACTTTTGAAAAATACTTACTTCATAGGAGTGATGTACGAGTAAATATTATAATTTTGTATTCATTAACCTCTTTTGCTTCTTCTACGTGGGTACATCAATTATTCTAAATATACATACATACATATAATCACGCCTTTATCCCCGGAGGGTTAGGCAGAGGTGAATTAACACCCACATTTCACCAATCTGTATTCGGTTCCACGTAATAGGGGGTGAGCCTAATGACTCGAGTCATGCATCTGAGGCTGAGTCTGGGCTGTACCTATCTGTCTGATGCTAAAGTTAATCAGCCCTATCCCTTAGTCGCCTTGTACGACACCACAAGGGAAGAGAAGGGGTGGCCCAAATTCTACTCGGCCGGGAACCACGCGGCATAATTATCTCAATTTTCTTCAATTTGTAATTTAATAAATGTAATGTTCTGAAAATACGCTCGTTGTTTGAACTTCATAAAATTTAATCAATAACATGGTAGTCCTTATTGTTACAGACATACATACATACAGACATACTTATATCTATATGTTCAGTAATTCGTATCTATGTCACCGCCAAGTAGCTTAATCAGCCGTTCAATTAAATGGCTCCATTCATTTAACGGCCTGAATGATGTTCAGCCATTTAATTAATCGGCTAGGCAAATTAATTGGATCGATGACGTTTAAGTCCTTGCCTAGCCATTTAATTGAACAGTAAGAAAAATAACTTATTTCTACATGGTTATAAAATAAATCACTAATTTCTATGAATACATCTCTGTCTACCCCCTCGGGGATTTACAGGTGTAAGTATATGTATGTATGTAATTTTCTATCTTATTTCGAGGTAGTGCCCCATCTTATGATTGGCCTAAACATTAGCCAGCCAGATTATTAAATGATGTAATTGACGAGATGGCTGAATATCATTCACGCAGTTAATTGAATGGCGCCGTTTAGTTAACTGCCTAGGCAGTTAATTGGATGGCTGATTAAGCTAGTTGGTGGCGACATCTATATAATATAATACGATAAATCAGTAGTTCCTGTAACTTTCAAAATAAATTATATTCTTATATATTCACTCGTGAGTAAACATAGCATCTTTTTATATACGTTTGTTTACTTTGAAACTTTCAAATAAATCTGTAGATTGACATTGTTTGTCTCATAGTCGAGTCGTGTGTGCTATTTATTGGAAAAATATCTAAATTTTCTACCAAGAGAGAAATACAACTGCGAATTACAAATATAGAAAAGCTGTAACTTTTCTTAGCGGTAGATATTATTATCATGGTTGGGAAAATATCTTTTGGAACATTATGTGGCATTATACATAGTAGAAACTTTTTTTTTGCATGAAATGATTGTATGCACGCTGTAGCTAAAATATGAGCTATGAGAAAAACTTAATAACGCTTTGACATGAGATCTCGTATATAATCGTAGTTAAATATTGTGGTATAGTATACTAAAGTTTGTAAGAAGTCTTATATTAACTTTGTGTAAAAACTTTGGCAACTCATTAATTCATTCTTATACTAATACTAGCTGTTGCCCGCGGTTCAGCCCGTGTGGATGTAGGTTATCTCGGATCGGGGTATGAAAAATAGATAGTAGCCAATTCTCAGACTTACTGAATATGCATACAAAATTTCATAAGAATCAGTCCAGCCGGAGTATGGTAACAAACATTGTGACACGAGAATTTTATATACTAATATTAGACTAGCTTATGCCCACGGCTCCACCCGCGTGGATGTCGGTTATCACGACCAAACATAGTCTATGTCCTTTCTCAAGGTCTAATCTACCCTTATACCAAATTTCATCGAAATCGGTTCAGGCGTGAAAGCGTAACATACAGACAGACAGACACAGTTAATTTCGCATTTATAATATTAGTATGGATTCTAATAAGTTTATTCAAATACGATCTAAACGATTGTAATACGAAATGTATATGTTACCTTCAAAACCCTTGGCTATAACATAAATTCAAGGTACGTAATTACTGATGTAAGTCTCCCAAGCCTCTCTCCATCATAGCAAATAGGAGTATATTATATGTGGAAAGTAAATGAGTCCTTGATATGCGATATTACTTTGATACATACTCGTATCAAGAGAGGAGCGTACGATATAGACAATTTCACCGTCTTCATGATCGATCTCATCTCTGAACGGAATCTGTGTCGACTGTACACTTTCTGCTATAGAAGGTATACGACTCACATATATGTTACGTAGAAAAATACATTTTCAAGTTGAATAGTATTGTAACCCTATTTTAAATTATGCAAGTACATATTTGTATTCTACTGGGATATCGATTATATATTTATCTTATATGTTTGTCTGATTTCAAATTCAATATTCGGTATAATATTTTCATTTAATTTTAATAGATTAATAGGCTAATGGCTAGGTAGGCTATGTAAGTAGGTATGTTTGAAGTCTATTGTCATCACAATCAGGTTTATGCGTAAATTTAATACACTCCTTATTAAATTGATGTGGTTTAATTAGGTATATGTTTAGTTAGGACTATTTAATTATTATTTAGAACATTGGTGTGTATAAAATTGTTGTATTATTGTTTTTCTTTGAGTTAAATTAATATTATAAGTATCTCCGTTAACATCTTTAAGCTGAATTTATCTAGGAGTTGGTACTCCATAGTAAAGGTAACGCACTTCACAAACAACATTTGACATTCTAAATTTTAGTATATTTAATTCTATAATATTTTGATCTGAAGATGTTGATTGAAACGATATGAATTAATCAACAAAGAACGCAAAGCTTATTATTAAGACTTATTGACATCCATGACGATGATGAACGACGAATAAACATGATTTTCCTAAAATAAATTTGAGTAGCTACTGGTAGCAACTCAATCCCCTGCGTTACTGCACCTAACAGCTTTATCACGTGAAACCACTCAGGAATAATGGAGACATCGTTCCGAACAAATCACCGAAATACGGAGGGGGCAATATTCACCCCATCAATACCAGCCAACACTTATGACAGGCCCGCTTAGCAATCTCTTTTACAGTAAATAAAAAAGATAAGTTTGAGCACTCGACGTGTCAAATTTTATTTCATCAAAGTTTATTCAAAATTTACTTCTTATATTTATTTCGACTTGTTGGAGCAGGATACCGCTCATAAAATCATTTATTATTCAGGAGAAGTATATTTGGGTGACGAAAATTACAATTGTAAACCAAATTATCATATAAAATTATTTGCGTATTAAATTCGCCTCTTACTTTGCGACAGCTAGATTCCCGTGAACGATAAGAAAGTAACAAAAATAACTTCGGGTAGACTGAACTCCGCTGACTATTATTTTCATGACAGTAATATGTATTTG
Organism: Eilema caniola; assembly: GCA_949126895.1. Taxonomy (NCBI): domain Eukaryota; kingdom Metazoa; phylum Arthropoda; class Insecta; order Lepidoptera; family Erebidae; genus Eilema; species Eilema caniola. The sequence goes on along the minus strand of OX421479.1, from coordinate 9,568,471 downwards.
ATATGTTTACATGTTTAGTGAGTGAATATATATTTAATTTGGTTAGTCATTATTCAAAGTTTAGAATAAATTAACATCTAAATGACAATGATCTTGCCCAATCTGGTCAGGTAAAAGGGGAATGATTCAAAACAGTGTCGGTGAGCGCTTATTAACTATCGATTTATGCCATAATAATAAAGGATGTCACTTTTCGGATTTTAGTAAGTTCGATTACAGGGTGTGGCAATTGAGTATGCGAGAATCATTATAAAAATAATTAAGATTCATTTATTTTTAAAAATAGGAACATAGGAAGGGAAACCCCCTTGAGTGAAATTAGCTATCTCCATTATTTAGAGTACCCTCCCTCCAGATAAGGTCCAAATCTCCCATGTAGACGCCCGATGAACCCATAGAACTCATAGAAAGAAGAACTTTTTCTTGTTCTTCCATTACTCAATACTACTTTTTTCATACACTAATTTTTTTTTGAAAAGAATATTAGCAACCGAAATTATCGAAATTACTAATAGGTATTCCTCTAACTCCTCCAACTAAGCTCAATTGCTTGTGCTAGGAGTGGGTTCACGTCGGTAGTGTAATGGCCAGGATTCGAACCCGGGACCTCTCGATCGTAAGGCCGACTCCTTAACCACTAAGCTACCGACGCTAACATTTACAAAATTTTATCAGACACTAACCGGTTTAGTGATACCAAAGAATCACTGTCAATATCTTAAAGTATCATTACTTTATATTCATATAAACTACGGCTGAAGCCCAAGAAGCTTAGATGCTTTAATAATATCCCTCCACAGATATTGTGGCGGCGTCATCTTATAAATCTAGACAATCCACAGTAATTCTGAGTCTTAGAAAATTCTTACGGCAGAAGAACGAAAAATTGCTATTATTGGAAAACTGAAAAGAAACTAAGATTGAGATCTAGCTTAGACGTCCTCAGATAGGGTTTAATTTCGAGAAAAATATAACTGTATTTTTTTTAGTTTACATGTAAAACTTTTTGTTAAAGAGAGAGGCAGGTTCCTTGCAATATATTTTTCCACTCGCAACTAGCCCATTATAAATCTATCACTTTTGGAATATACAGGGTGGATATACCGTGATCATACCAGTAGGCAACACTGGTGGTAACACGGGCCAGTGAACAATGTGTGTTGACTTTATCAGCGCCTTTAAAATAATAAAAAAATTAGTGAGTAATAAAAAGCTGGTTAACATTTTTTGAAATTTTAGAGACTAAATTCTTTAAAATTCCATTAAATAGTAACTGGGTTGGTGTTTAGTTGGTCATAAAATAGTAATGCCTCCCTGATTTTGAATGTTTGCTATTATCCTTTAGAGGAATAATAGCTATTATTGAGAGTAAAGCTTCGATTAAGATAAGATTTTTTTAAATTAGTTCAGCCGGGATTCGATTTCGCAATCTTTCGCTTACAGGGCAAATACTTTGTAAATTAATGTTAAACATGATTGATACAGGTACGGTTCATTGGCAGAGTGGTCAGAGCATTCGCCCTGTCGTCCTGTAAACGAAAGATCGCAGAATCGAATCCCGCCAGAACCAATTTAAAAAAATCTTATCTTAATCGAAGTTTTACTCTCAATAGCGGCTATTATTACTCTAATGGATAATAGCAAACATTCAAAATCAGGGAGGCAGTAAATCAAAAAGTACTTACAATTTAGTAAGTTCTGGAGTGTTAGAGTTGATGTAATATTAATCACAACTTTTTATGAACCATCCAACTTCTCAAGGAAAGTAGGAAGAAAATTACTTATTGCCCACTAACGCAACCCCTTTATACGCGACCTCACACCCCCGTACCCCACTTGACCCTCTGCATAAAATAAAACCGCTTTAGGTCGTGGCCAACGAGCAACTAACTTACCTACATAATACAAAAATAGAAAAGTGAACCAGGAAACTCCGACGGATTCGACTTTACCCTATATAGACAGTTTTGCAAGCTAATCCTGAAATGGAAAATAAAAATAGAAGTTGGCTGCAACAAAAGTAGTGTTGGAAACAGATTATACTCGTAGGTATACGAGTAATTTTGCATGTTTCCTTTGTTACGCTTACATGCTTTGACCATGAACTGAGCATCGTGATTTTTTCCATACACGTTGTCAAGAGTACAGAATAGGATACACTGTACCTTTTGTGCAAGAAAGTGGCCATTGTTTATATACCCATATACTGCGACATCTAATATCGAGCTTGCTATTTAAGCTTTCCCACTGAAGAGGAACAACCGCTATCGGTCTTACAAGTGTATCTCCACCCTACTTGGGTAACTCAACCTACTGGGAAAGGCAAATTAATGATGTTCGTCGGAGTTACACTAGCAAACTGTCAACTCCCTGTGCTCTATCGCGATCGTTAAGACCGATAACGGTAGTATACATGTTCAAAGTAAAGCTAACATACCCTGTTGTTGTTTGCGTAGGCAGGTACTGAGTAAGCGGAATGATCGTCAACTATTAGGACGGTGGTGAATTCCACAACAGGCGTTAAACCTTTCGAGTCACAAATATGCTAATATACGTAATTGAATGTAGTTAGTTTGCAGTGTTGTGTTTGCTAACTTAGTAAGAACTATTTGCAATATTACGTTTATGTATTTCTAAATGTTAGCTTATCATATAATAATATTAAAATTATGATATATTATAATTTGTAATTAGAACGGGCACCTCTCAATGCAAAATAAACTGTGGTTTAAATTTCTGAACATAACTAGTTCTTAACATGGCTGTCCTAATGCATACTTTTTACTGTTCTCTCACAAAAAATGAGCCTCTAACCACACATACAGTTTTACGGAAATATGAAATATTAAGTAATTATTCGAATAGAAAGAGAGAAAGTATTAAAAACTAGACGGTTGTGTGGCGTTGCAGCAAAAAACGGACTATAGTCCCGTCATGCATCCTTTGGTAGGATTAAAAATGGGACTCTAGTCCTTTTGTGCAAACAAACGGGTAGTGCTCATGATTATACTAGGAAGCATGGTACACATTCCACCTCAGCTATACTCAGGGCTTTGATTACCATGGATCGAATCAGTAATAGTATCAGACTCGCGGATTCCACACTTACTTTCAAGAAATCATTTAACCTATCATGTAAACCTAATTTATTTTTTTAGTAAATTTGAACTTTAAAAATACTTCATTCATTATTGTCTAAATATATTTTTAACCATTCTTGACACCGACCATCAAATAATTCGAGGTTTGTAACAATAGGTACATTTGGTTTATCATGAAATAGAATCTGTGGTATATAATTAAACGCGCATCCGCCTTATTCACGCTACTAGTCCGATCATAGCTATCGATTACGTCTTCATATGTTCGGAAATTGACTGAGCCAGTTTCCGGAATTATACGGGCTAGGGGAGCGATTTGCTGACGGACTGCACTCAATATTTTCCTGTTCGTACTAACTGTAACGCAACCGTTCGTGTGACCAATGACCAATCGAGCGTGATTTTGTTTTGCTACGTATGATTCAAACTATAATTGGATATTTAAGGAATTTGTGAGTCCTTTGATATGTTTCTGGATAGGACAACGATTATTGAATCTAATATCGGCATCAAGTCATTTTTTATAAGCAATATTTTTAGTTATAAGTTCTACTGCATACCTACTAACTACCGGCAATATTGGGATCTTTGACGTTTCAATATAAAACCAGAAAAATCAAAGTCAAGACCGTCAAGATAGGGATCAGTCAAAGACAATAAATTGCTATCTTACAAACCGCATAAAGTATTTAAAGAGAGAAAAAAGTATTCTTAGCTATTTTTTTAAATGAATAGTGCAACTGAATGAATTTTTTTTGCATGTAGCAAGCTAACTATTCAAATCGACTAAGATAGTAAAAATTTGTCAGTACTGTAAGCGAAAGATCGCGTGTTCGAATCCCGCCTGAACCAACTCAAAAAAGAATATTGAAAATGAGTATCAAGGGATAGTGTAAGTTTTTAGGTATATAAAAAATCTTAATTCTGTCCTCCACAATTTATAAGTATATAATAATAATAAGTTCAGTAACATACAAGCCGTAAAAAGATCAATGCCTCTGATTATTCGGTCAGGATAAGTTACATACAATACTTCAAAGAGAACAATGGCTCTGATGTGAAGTGATACGGGTATATAATATTACCTACACCTTTTTCGACAACCTCTGTTGTATTACAAGGGTGACGGATATCACCTATTTGTATATAAGTGAGCATATTAACAGAACCAACAGGCTCAATTTGATTAAGACTTTTTGTCGAGCACTTTGGCACTAAAGAGGTTGATAAATTTGATATTTTATCTGGCTCATTTTTCTTTTATAAGTTAAGAGGTGCTCTTTCACCTAGAGAAATGACCTGTATTTTAACGTTACAAAAATTCATCAGTGAGCCATTAGAATCAAATATTACCTTGCGTAATGTCTGTATAAAATAAAATGTTTTAATACAACTTTAATCAATGAATAGTAGATCAACTAAAGCTATATGTAATAATTACATTACAGGCAAATTACCGGTCAGAGAACACCTCGAACGATGAAACGAAATCAATTAAAGCGTTCCTTGTTTATATCATAACATTTATGTTCGAATTTCATCGACACTTACATAAATTTATTCGTAGCAGTTGACGTAATCACAAGCATCTAAATAATTAATGCAAAGACTATAGAGGTATAATCTTCGACAAAAGAACCTCGATAGCGTCGAAACTTAATTATTTAGCGAAAGACGGTTCTATAGGTGACAAGGACGTCCGATTCTACCCAATACTGCCTACTAATTTATATTTTGCTGAAAAAATATTTATCTTTCAAAATAAAATACTGCTTACTGAACTGAAACTTTGACTTTTTATTATTTTTAATTAAAATACACATCAATATTTTGAGGTCAAAATACAAATAAACAAATTGAGCCTAAATTTTTTTTTAGATTCCGTATTAAATTTAAAATGACTTATGTTATCAACCATATAGGTGTAAACGCAATGCAGACTGGAATATTCTCTTGTGCTCTATGTATTTGCACTATTTGTCGAAAGCATGGCGTCGATTTGTAACGATTCTCGAGAAATTGAATTTTCATAATCAAATATCTTTAAAATTATTTTTTATTATGAAATGTCACTTATGCAGTTAATTATATTATTGTAAACTGGTCATTTTTCGAGAATAAAAAATTGCATTCTAGTATTCTGCAACTCGTATCAGTCTTAAATAATGTGAGCCTAATGCCGTCATCAGACCTTTTTACTGACTGTACTGCTACTGAATATTTCCTGTACAAGAATTTATATTTGCTTGATTGAAGTATCGAACTCATGCGTAGCAAATCTTACTCGAATAGCATCACCAAAGCAGTATATTCAATACTTAATTCCAACACTCTAAATTATTCTATAAATAGTGAAAGAAAATAAACATTATAAACTAATGTACAGATTCGGTTTCGTCACAAGACCGGAATATTCAAATGAAGAGCTTCATTTAATTCAAATCCACAAACGGTTCTCAAGTTTGTTTTTTGTCATCAAAACACAAGCTGTATTTTATCTCAAAACATCTTTGTTTGTGAAACCCGCTGGAAGAATGCCGTAACAGGAAAAATTAAACTCTCTTATCTGGATTAAAACGGATTGGGGGATTTCAGGCGTGTATTTCTTTTAATGCAATCTAAATTCACTTCAAATAAGCTTACTTCTTAATATTAAGACTAAAGAACTATAAATATTAAACACACTGTTCTTCTTTTATTCATACGTTAGAAAATATTTTGCTGAACTTCTACAAAAGAACTCTACTCGTTTCTACAATTGGCGTAATATGAGAAAAATAAGACTAGATAAAGATAACACGTGTTCTTTGTTGTAATGCATAAAAACATTAAATTCGATTAGATGTTGTTATGATATAACAGAACTTATATGGAATGTTCACTAAGCCTTTGGGTAGATGAGAACGATGAGATGATAGGAGTAAATTAAATTATGTAGCACAATAAAAACAAACGAACTAAAATAAATATACCTTACTGCCCCTTGATATTGTTGTATACATCTAGGTATTTTTAAAGCCAGGACAAGATGCCACGGAACTTCATAACTTTATTTTAAAATTTATTATTTAATATGTAAAAGAAAGTTCACTGACAGGAACTGAAAGCTTTTAAAATATTACAATTTATTTTATCGCCGCGTGCTGATACTGTTCTTGAAGAAAACTTATTTAACTAAACAATACCGAACACAATTAATTCAATAAATTTTCTCAAGCGTCGTCTTCAAAGAATGGTTAAAAGGCCAAGTCAATTAGTCAATTTAATGTCAAAGGTCAAAAATTACTTCATTCAAAGTTGCCGCTTCGGATCACCCTTTAATTAAATATAGTAACACCATAATTGTTTCTTACTTTTCATTCATATAACAATATCTCTCTTATTTGTTTGAATGCTATGTAAGTGTACAATTAAGAATAAAATAAAATAATAAATAAATAAATTGTGCGTAGTGAACGTTAAAAATTATTAGAAAACTTTTGCATATAATTATCTTTTGTACATACGCATAGAAACACAACATGGTTTTCTAAGTTTCAAACAAGGAAAATGAACCCCTAAAAGACCTCTAGGTTAAAATCGGAAAAAAATATTCGTGGATAGAAAACAGAAAAGCTCAACAAAAGTGATGTCCGATAAATATAATATGCACAGTCTGAAAGAACATCTAATCTGATGAAATAGAATTATCACTGACGAAAAAATAATTCCGCTGCTCTCACACAATATAATAAGCATTCTAACCTAAGCCTAAGCAAAATTACTGGTGTTAGAAGTGGGTTCAATCAGTACTGCAGTGGCCAAGATTCGAACCCAAAATCACTCGCTCGTAATATTAACTACCAACTTATCGATACCGATACTTATAAACATACAATGACTGCATGAAGTGGCGAACAGACATGAAAAAAATAAAGCTGCTATTTTACTTTTCTTATATTCTGAATGAAAATTACAGTGTTTCACTCGAGTGAAATTGCCCATTTCACCCTTGGTTAACAATCTACTTTTCAATTACAAAATAACAGATATTTAAATACAATTGTAAGTCTTGTAGATCAAAATATTGCAACATTTGTACGTCAGAATCAGTATTTAGGTACGAAAAACTATTCCTTCCGCACGTGTACTTGTTGTGTGTACAGTGTTACACTGAAAGAGAAATAAATTTAAAGGAAAAAATACTTTCTACCTGTTTTTTATTAGTATTACTCCCTCCCACCCACAATCCCACTGTGACCTCTGCCCACCAAGATCAATAGCATTACTGTGTATGAAACTCGTCGAGTTCCAGGAAAAGTTAACCGTATTGAAACTAGCAACGAATTGAAAGTAAATTGAAAGAGTTGGAAATGGAAGGAATTCATTTTTCTCCTTGGTAAAACGAGGGACAAAAGAGGTAAACGCCCTACAAGGAACAGATTGAAGAATTCAGGTTCTTAAGTTGGTATATTACACTATACTTGTATTTGGTAAAAACGCACAAGGTCTGTGATATAAGTACACTACAGTTCATAGAAGATTTACATATTTGTAGTATCTTGTGATATGATGCAAGTCATGAATATTAGACGAATGAAATATTTTTATATTCTAATGGTTATTTACTTATCCACATGAATCTAATAAACATTGTAGTTCGGTTGATATCACAATTTAATAATTTCTTGCAACTAACATAAAACTTTGATGACATCAAAACTTTCAACGACAATGAAAAAACACTCAGTATACATCGATAAACTGTAACTAAATATTAGATATTTTATTTGATTTTCGTTGAATAATCACGTAAACCACAGCGTTTCATGCGCATACCAAGATAAAAAAGTTTTATATAATAAAGCACCGCAACCTTCCGTAACATTATCATATTCGCCTTCACTTCTTCAAAATTAACTTGTGCCCGCGTAAGTAACTTAGGCGTATGATAAGAGAAAATTGCTGGAAATTGCAATTTTGTTTACCCAATAATAATGTCGACTTAGTACACGTACTTTGCCAAAATTAGGTGTGAGCCAACCTTATTTATACGTCATGAGTTGGGAACACACTATGGAATGATTAACCGCTGGTATCACACGGGTTAATAACAGGGTAGGTATACATTATAGCCTTGCTTGGTTGGTATCTGAAATGGTAACGTTATTAAACAGCTTAAAAAAAGACTTTTATGCCAATTAGGTGGAAGACAAGCACACAGTCATCCTGATCAAAAATAACGAAAAATTGTCATGACTGGCCTACGGTCGTGTACAATACGCTGCCAACCCTGCAGAAACCTTCTAATTTTCTTCTTAATGAACCCCATTGAATGGAACTTCATTCATGTAGTCGCTTGGAAAAATTTAAAAGCTTGGCCATACGTGGGATGAAGTTCCTTTCATACCGCACTTTACGCACCATTTCCGCTCGTAATGTATTGTGTGAATTAGCAATATAATTAAAAACAATAATATCTTTGGAATGATTAGCTGACTAATTATATTAGTGCGTTGTTGTTTTAGAATATTCAAAATTGTATTACCTATGTTGTCATTTTAAGCCTTTACTACGCGTTACCAATTATACAGATACAGCCATACTCCTTTAGTCAGTGCCAAAAGTAGCTGATTGAAAACAGAATGTACAAACTCCTGAATGATATTTGTGTCAACTTTCGCCAGTACTACACTGTTCCCAATAGTAGCGTATTGAATAACCGATGATAAACGCTGAGTGTGCTATCGTCAGAAGTTAATGATATTAAACTCTGTCAAAAATATCTGATAGTTTTAGAACTCTATTGAGAAGGATCGGAGAAATGATCAGAAATCGCTAAAACCGATCCATGTGAATGGAGCCGGGCATCAGCTAGAGCAATCAACATATCTTGACAAGCAGCATATTTAAAGTAAAACCCAACGATTTCGTGAAATGTATAACTCTAAAACAGATGACGGATGAAGAAAGGGATGACTATTCAAGAAAAAAAAGGAAACAAAACACCATTGATGTGTCAGTACCTACACTAATCATCAATTTATGATTTGCAAGACTATCAGATACTTTTGACAGAGTTATCAACTTTTGACAACAGTACAATCAGCCAATTCATCGGCTAACTACTTAATTACCCGCTTTAGGAACAATGTAGTGAGGGTTACGAAACGCGATCTGCCAAAAGAATTGTAGCCAGCACTAGCGACATTTGCCACAAATATCATTCAGAAGGTTTGACATTCTCTTTTGTCGCTGACTGTACAATATGTACTGTTACTAAGTTACCATGCGTAACACAATTACGTTTCAGTAACATCATTTCCAGGCATGACTCATGTTAGTGGCACTATGCAGTTTCCATGAATTATAATACAAATTAACCATGAGCATGAGACTGCTGACCAAAGTGAAGTAATTCACTAGAATATTAGATAGATTCATGTTAATTTTAACTTAGGTTTGACAGATGTACTGATGCACGTACCTACCCAATAAGAAGCTACATAATAAATTTATCAGCAGTCACTAGGTGTATGTCTATCTAAACGTCCAATAATACATTTATTATAATGGATGCTTATTGTTGTATATGTAAAGCGGCATTTTATCTATACCCAGCTGAATAAATTTATTACGGCTACACTCACGTAAATTTATTTATTTGAAAAATGTGTTACGATAGTTTCTATACGAATGTAGACCCAGCATTAGCAAGTAAAATTAGCAACAATATATAATTGATGTTAACCTACTTACATACAGAACTTTAAATTCCAAAATGAATACTCTCATTGTTTTAATTACTTTTGCAGAGGGACTATCTAACCTAACTAATTGGCTTTAAAGTTACTTGCATAACATAGCGAAATTCATGCAGCAGGCTTCCACGTATTAATTCGGACAGTGTTTGAAATTAGTTCATACTGTTCTATTGTGCTCAAAGGATTATGTCAGTCAGTGTTATGTTGGACAAGGATTTAGCGAAGTTTAGTGGATTGATTGTTATCAAGGAAATTTCGAAATTCATATGACTATCTAAGCTCTGAGAGTAGTAGTGATAAATACAATTAATGATTAAACTGTGATTAATTCACTGCTTAATTAGTTAAATTATTAAACACTAAAACATGTAGATCTTAATGTTCATTTCCAGAAATGTTAAAACATCGGTTTTAGATATTTTTGGTTTTTTTTTTCACGAGCGGAGCTGGAGGGGGAGGTTATGTGGGTCTCGAACCGACTAAACTGCACGCCGTCTGTGGGTCGTTGTGCTAGGCCGAAGGTGGGGTTGTCTCGCGACATATCCCTCGCACCCCGGCTGCTACAGGGCCATTCCTCTCGGTCCCCGACTCGGCCCCGGTATGGGGGGGCGCGCATCGCGTCCCGCGATGCGCGCCGCCGCCGTGGCCACCACAAGCTCCCGCCTCGGCGTCTCGAACGCCGGACACTCGGTGAGCGTGTGTAGCCCCGAGTCCACACTCGCATCGCAGTGATGGCACTCGAGGGTTGGCTCTATGCCCATCAGATGCAAGTACCGCCCGAAGTTACCGTGTCCGGTAATGACCTGCGTCTCCCGCCAGTACGAGAGGCCACCGTGTAGCCTCTCTAGTCACTCCGCCGAGATATTTTTGGTAGAGGACTTCGCAAACATCAATTATATCAATTGGTCTATTGCAGTCCACTGCTGCGCATAGGCCTATCTCCAAATGTGTGCCATTTTTACCCAGGTGTCCCAGTCACCTTTTTCAGGACGTTTCACAAACATACGAACATGAAATTCACATAAATGTATCAGTGAAATACATATTTAAATATTATTGTATATTATTTAATGTGTAAGAATTGTTGCACTTTTGACTGTACCATAGAGAGATAAGTTCACATTGATACTAAATCATCTTTTATCATTGGGAAAATCGACTGAAATTTAAATCTTGAAATTGCTGTAAGTTGAATAAGCCTGACGGCATGTATCAGTGGTAGTAATTTTTATATTCCCGGGGTAAGTTCCATCTACATTTAAGAATGCAAATGTGCACCTAGCACCCTTGAGGCGATAAATCAGACATGTCCAATTATAGAGTTATCGCTTTATCCGCCCTCTACGATAATGAAAACCGTATTTAACATTATAGATTCTAGGCAACGACATAGGGCGAGCACGTACGGTGAGTCTAACTTCCCTCACGGTCTATCAATCGAATCATAAATAACGTTGAAGCCAGTATAGACGACAATTACTCTGAATATACGAACATATTGTACAATTCATGTAAGACAATCTGAAATTAAATCGCATTTAACCTCATTATGACATTGTATGAGTTCAGCAGTATTGAATTCGCTGTAGTATGCATAATTTTAATTATTTTTACTGTATACTTATATTATGATGACAATGTAATACCCAGTCGTCACAAATTAAATACAATAGTCTAGGTAGATTATTTTACAGCGATATCACCTAATATCAGCTTGGCAACATAATAAACATCCTTGATAGTACAGGATTAATGCCATAATCTCTTTTGGCATTGAAATCGGTTTGTACCTATAATAATAAGTCCTTTACTGTTTTACTCATGATATTAGATTAAATTATTAATAGGGCTTTACACATGAATAATTTATGGTGAGAAACAAATTTACAAATCACCATCATATACCTAGTTAAAGTGATTAATGGTTTTTGAAATTACTTAATAATGATTTATGTATATTTGTAATAACGAATAATTAACCAATGGATTAAGTGCATAATTAATAAATCTCTTTCTAGGTTCAGACTGACTTATTGACTTAGTGACAACGTATAACCTAAATTGTTGGTCGCTGCGACTTGAAATTTATACAGTGTTTATTTTAATGCGTGGAGGTGTAATAAGAAAGGATTTTTTGAAATTCAAAAAGGAGGTGTTTGTCCCTTTTTAAGCCTAAAAAGGGACAAAACCTACTTTCTCATCACTCAAGAATTGCTGAACAGATTTTCACGATCGATTGTTTTTTGAAATTGTCTCTGTTGCCGAAAAGCAATTATCATAAATAAAATGTGGTAAATTCACGAAATTATGTAATATTCATGAAAATAAGATAATATATTATTTTTATAAGGCACTAAAATAGCTTATAAATTGTTTTTATGACAACAGGAACTACAAAAGAAGAACGGTCACTTTTGATCTGTCAAATGATAATATTCATTTATGTCAGGTATATTTTTATAATTTACAATAATTTGTAATGAATTATAAGTACTTTGATTTCACCTGTATAAATTGATGAACAGTAAAAAAGGAAAGTTTTTGAGACGGAATCGCTTCGATGAAATTTCCAGTCCTCAATAAGTTCCACGGACCCCGAGTACGTTACTACCAGTATTGGAAACGTAGGTACATAACAATAATTTCCTGAAGCACCCATATACTGCTTTAACTACCCCTCATACGCCGGCACCCTTAGACGACACCAACCTGCAATTCTTGACATATAACCAGGCGTATTTCGCTCGATCATTGATGCACGATACGTCACACGCTACCGCGACGATAGCTCAAAATGCATTGTATATAAAATAAGTTCAAAAACTATGCCACAGCCCGTCATTATCCAGAAGAAATTTTATTTACTAGCTCTCAAACAGTAAGGTATATGAAAATACACGTAAGCCTTTTAGAAAACTTCATTATTTTTTTGACGAGGACTACATTGATGTATAATCGATACTAGCGATGTGGATGCAATGACTCAAGCACAGTGCACTTCTGATTAAGATGACAAATCACGAGAAAACTTCCTTTTTTCAAACGACTGCGGCTCTTAAAAGGTAATTTTTAAACAGCAAGAATAGCAATAATTAGGTACTTACACCAATCGATAGAATTGCAGACCTTTAAAATCATCTTCATCATCGACATTTAGACATTTTCCTAATTGCATCCGAGGCCGAGACACCCTCAGAGCTTAGAATCTGCGTTCCGGCTCTTTCTTCTCCACTTCGCACGTGTGATCTTGGGCGTTCATGGTAGTGAGACCATTTGCACGTATATCATCCTGCACGACGTCAAGCCAGGACTTTTTGGACCTATCCCTTCTACCTGGACCCGGCGGGAGAGCCATTGCCAAGCATTTGTTACCCACGTCGCCTGGCTGTTGCCGCAAGACGTGGCCACACCAGCGAAGGCGACTCTCTTGCATTTTATCTACGATGTCACGAATATGAAGGCTGCCGCGGATGCGAGTTACTCACGCGATCTTCACGCGTGACTCCGCATATCCACCTAACAGCGGGTCACGCCTCATAGCTGTGTAAAAGGACAGGCCTAATGATCGTCTTATAGACCTGTCCCTTCAACCTGACTGGCATTTGTAGATCGCATGTGACGGCAGTCATTTCCCGCCTCTTCGCTCGACCAAGTCATCGCCTATGTGTATGGGTGTGGGATCTGTTTCGTTAAATGCATTTTTTTCCAAAATATGGTAATAATAGCCATTATGTATCCATCTGTTATAATTTACTTCAAGCAGGTTTCATATGTTCATGATTGACATAATTTAAAATTTCTTCCTGTTATTTTAAGATTGTTATGAAAGACTAAAACATTACAAATTATATGTTATTTTTATGATCTTTTTTGTCTTTTCACATATTAATTTATAAAACCTCAGCTTACAGCAGCAACCTACATAGTTATGCGATGCTGATGACAGAGCGGACAGAGCTCTTAAAAGAAGGTGGCATCCCACTTCTAAGAAGGCTAGCACACCTCTTTAAATTCGTCATCCAGCAAAGCTTAACACCTCGAAGCAGGACAGCGTTGGTACTGTTCTACGAAAAAGGCTATTAGGCCTTGCTGAATAATTTTAGACCCATCACTCCTGAATCATGTTTGCAAGTTGTTCTTGGAAGTCGTCATGAATTGTCTCGCAAGCAAGCTCGCCGAGTTCTAGCCACCGGAGTAAACCAGGTTCTGAGAGAGTTACAGTAACCAAACTGATCAGTGAGAATAAAAAAGACCTGCGAGTGCAATTAGCTATGAATGACATTCGTAGACTGCGAGGAAACTGAGAAAACGACAACAGTTTAGAAAAACAAACAGTTTTTTGCGTCCTGCGGGAGAAAAGCTAGTATGATATAAATTACTACTACTATCGACTTTTCGACTAAGAACCGTAATTCACACGATTTGTGTAAATATTTGTACTGTAGGTAGAAATAACAACTATAATATTCTAAATCTATATTTAGTTGACCCACTGTAAGTAATCGGGTATAAGCTGAAGTAAAACCTACTAATAATAAGAGTTTATCTAATTTACCACTTCAACTTCTAAAAAATCTGGATAGCGTTTATGCAGTACATTATGCTCAACCAAGATAAGCTTAAGTTTTTAAGTCGACAGGATTGAATAGTTAATACAGTTTAGAAAACAAATAAGCCGAGATATTAACATATAAATGTAAACTTTAAGGTTTTAATTCAGTTCGTGGGTCATTTCACCCTAAGCGTATAGACCGCGGTGTGAATTGCCCCAGAGCTATTTTTGATACACACCGATGCCGCCGCTTAAATCACATCGTTACTTAAGTAACAATTTAATGATATATCAATGCCCTAAATCTTTCACGGCTAAGCCATTTTCGTGTGCTGTACATATATGGCAAATACGGATGACAAGAGACTCGCATATCACCACTACTTAGTCACATGCAATGACTTTTTAAGCTACTGGTATGTTACAAGAAAACTGAACACAATCTTTACCCTCTATCTAATCTTTTACTGTAAAAATATCTGAAATTTCGGGCCAACACGAAACACGAACTAAATAGGAAGTATTTAGCCATGTTGTATCTCCCTTGAAGTCACTTCAATTTTCTTGTGGTAGGGTTTAATCTGAACCTATTCAACCAACCTAGAAGTCTTTGATCGCAATTCTAGACAAATGTGTTCTATGGAACTGATTGACCGGAATATAGTGACATTGATAGTCTACCCTAAAATATACAAAGAGAAATCTAAATCGAGATAAATATTTAGTATACTGATTGTTTTAAAAAATAATTAAATACAATATTTACGTTGACGGTTCTCCAAAAAAATCCCATTACACTATACCATATTTTGTTGGAGCTTTTAACGTAACCATTCTACGCTTTTATTATAAAATTGTTTCTACTTACTAGTACGTGTAAGTAAGGATAAGTAAAAAAAAAGACGGGTTGCACTCTGGGAGTGCCGGCAGAAGTGAAAACATTTTCTTTTTTTCTTTCTTCGTTATATACATAGAAAAAGATAAAAAAGAACATGCCATACCTTACCTATAATATAGCGCTAATCATAGAACCTATCACTTATTTTCTGCTAATTTTCTGTCAGAAGAAATTAATAAATTATGAAAAGAAAAAATAAACACAAAAAGTAATAAATTACAAAAAGAAAAAATAATCACAAAAAGTTTCAGAAGGCCAGGTGGTTTGAACCCGATACTATCTGAAACTATAAGGACTTACAGTCGAAGTGCTTACCGTTTAAGCTACGAAGCTATCTATGGTAAATTGCAAAATAGATAGTCTTTACCTAATCTTGTATGACGTCAGTCGTCGGTTACGGTTTAAAGGTCAACTAATCCTGACGCTTCCTTAACATTTTACACCCATCCAACGCCGCTAAAGAAGTTTTCACTTCAAAAAAATATTCATAACCTTAAATCTGGAGAACACAGTTCATATAATTTCCCCTGTATTTTATCTCGGCAGTATACTTTTGCCTTCCACGAAATATAGAGCGAGCCCATTGCCGTTTACTGTCGGATTAATATACAATTTTTACACCGCTATACAAACAGTTAAATATCTTTATTTTCAAAGAAAATGGAAACGATTTCCAAACAAAAAAATGAATTTAATTAAACTTTGTTTCTGTAAACACAGACAAAGCGTAGGGTAACTGGATATTAAAGTTAGCAAACAACTTTATGGCAGCCCAAACAGAGTTTAATCATAAATGTAGGCTCGCTGAAAGATATTCCAGTCAGGCGTTTTATGGGTAGCGATGTCTACGTTGTAAGATACAATGAATTAAATATGCTATGCCAAATACCTTCAATGCCTTGCCTATACTATAAAAAGTAGATACCTAAAGCTACACTACTACCTGTTTGGAATTACAAGTAAAATTAATAATTGCTTAATTATTAAGTTCGACAAATTTACTCAGTTTCAGCGACATAAGATAAGAAGTAAGTGAAACACAATAAACACTGATTAGGTACCATCATTTACGAATGTCATCAGGGAAGAACCTCAACAAAAAAATACAACCAAACATAATGAAAATCAGATGAGACCTTCTTAAAGGGATTCCTACTCAGCCTGAAGACATGGTTGAAATGATTTTATATATTATAGAAATAAGCGTAAGAGACAAAAGCTAAATCTGTTTTGTCGCCATTATTTTCCCCAATAATGCGGCATTTTGTATATTTTTTACTCACGATTATACATTGCATATTTTTATCTCGAGTGTACTTTTAAGGGGCAGCAGGTATTGCTCTTGTCCAAATGTGCCAAAAATGCAACTGATATAACGCATTATGTTCTATAGCATTTAGCGAAAATCCATACTAATATTATAGATGGGGAAGTGTACGTGTGTGTCTGTTTGTTCGTCTTGCATGCCTCAACCAATTTTGATAAAATATGATATAGGTGTAGCTTAGATCTTGAGAAATGACATAGGCTATGTTTGGTTGCGATAACTGACAGATGATAGATTAGCTTTTGCCCACGGCTCCGCCCACGTAGATACGTGGGCGGAGCCGTGGGCAAAAGCTAATCTAACATATTTATTAAAATAGTTACGAGGAACTTTCAAATTGGTAAAGCATTTTGTAGGAATAGAAATTGTACTTAAAGTTAATACATAAAATCCCTGACCTCAACACAGAAGACCACTTCAATAAAACTACATTACTATGTAAGTCAACATAATTATATTTTGTCCGTGCCGCCTTAGTAAGTAAAGTCTAGAGGGAATATGTTCAAAACAGAATCAATGTTTCATGAATTGATTCTCAATTACGAATATAAGTTATAAGTTACAGTTGCCATCATTGCTATGGAGTCTCACTTTACAGAAACTCGACATATTTATGTTTCAGAAATTTTGAATGAATATATTGATTTTTATAATGCATTTTATTTTCAAATATTATCTATATTATAACTGAGGATTGAAACGTATCAGTGATTAATTCGACTAAGTAATGCAGTTAGTACATTATGGAAATGCGACGAAAATGAGTTGCTCGATCCCAATAAAAACAGCAGTGTCTAATCTGAGATTTTATGTTTAAATACCACACATGCATAGCGCCTTAAAAATCTAAGAGTACATACATCGTAAACTTCTAATAAGGAATACCGAACACAGGCAGTGCCTTCCTAGTCAAAGTCAAAGTATTTTTACGGGACGTACAATGAATGCAGTTTATCTGCGAACGTTTGTAGCGTCACAAATACATTGCTTGAACTTTGAATTGACTTGTATAGTTGAAGTAATTTAATAGGTGCATTATGACAGTTGTAGTCTAGGGTTGGAGTGACTTAAATTGGTTATGAGAATAATCAATTCAAGTTACAAAAAAGTAAGCATATCCCTGCTATAATATAACTGTTTCAAACTGCATCGTGATAGGTGGTATACCTACAATACAAATAACAAATAAATATTAATGTAGTCCATTATTTTGTAAAAATTGATATTATTAAGAAACATATTAAATTACAATATGTTTCTTAATAATATCATTTTAAATCAATATTTCACAATAATTATATATTTAAACGTTATAAATTGAAATTACTAAAAGCAAAATATTTATCACATTACAGCAGAACTATGCTTACATCATTTATATAATCATGATAGGTATGGGTATTACTACTTACAATTGGGGAATCTACAATTTCTCTTCTTCTTCATCATAGCGTTTATTTCAGTCGCATCCGAAGCTCCCATTTGGAGTCTGGGGTCCGCTGAATGCCACATGTAGCGTGCTGTTCATGGACAAGGCTAGGTGCTATTCGGCTGGGTGCTCTAAGTGGACCCCTTTTCTCAAGCGTCTTCTTCCACACTTTACTGACACTCCGAGAGTGCACTCTCCTGTCGGATCCGAGAATCGATTATCCTCTCGTAGAGCTTCATGGTGTGGGACATTATCTAATACCACGATAACTGCTACATTCCTACGCAGATCCTTTGCCTTTAAAGACTGGCGTAATGATACTCAGCCTCCACTGGTTCGAGACCTTACAGATGTGAAGGACGCGTTTATAAAAGTTTGTGAGGATACCCACACCATGGGCACCCATTTCCTTCCAAGTTCCGATGGGGACATCGACGAATGGATGTCTGGACTGCTGCAGGCGTTTTGGCAGTCTGGACTTCTGCAGGTGTTTGGATACGTTGTCTAAATGAATAGCAATATTCAGAAATCCCATATATTATATCAATAAATAGTACTATTTGGTACACTAATTATGCAATTTTTATATGAATTTCTTATAGATTAAGATGATTGCGATTTTTGTTCAAAATTTTAATGGAAATTATAAAACTAGTACTATAGACGCAAACTTACTATTGCTACTAGCATTATATTAAAAAGCCGTGCGCTACACACTACAATACTACAAAATCCTATTCAGCTACTTAACTGTTTTCCGCAGAATGTACACTCGAGAGCAATGAATCCGGGTCACTCAAAGAATCCAAAAAATCTCGGAAAGTAAGAATGCTAGGTTAATTCAATAAATTGTATTTAATAGACAATTTAATACTCCTTAAATGAAAGTTAAAAAAATATGAGTCACCATACATTTTATTTACACAAAATTACATAAAGAAAAAAAACTGCTGATCTCTCCTTAAAACAAAAATAGGAAACATGAAATTTTTGAACTTTATGACGATTTTCTTGAATTTCAATACTTCGTATTACCTCCTCGTGCTTCCATTACTGCGTTTACGCGGTTTGGCATGCTGTACACCAAGTTCCTTATACGATTTTGGGGAATATTCTCCCATTCCTCTGTGAGAGCAATTTTGAGCTCAGGAAGCGTGATTGGGGGAGGGTTTCGTTGTTTTACGCATCTCCCTAGCTCGTCCCAAGCATGCTCGATCGGGTTGATATCCGGGCTGCGCGCTGGCCACTCCATACAAGTAATGTTCATCTCTTGAAGGTAGTCATTCACAATCCTACCTGTATGAGGTCGGGCATTGTCATGCATAAATATAGCATCCTCACCCAAATTGACCATAAATGGACCAACGTGTTCGTTGAGGATTTCTTCCACATATCTTACGCTAGGTAAAGAGCCGTTTTCTATGATCACCAGCTCTGTGCGACTTTCAGAGGAAATTCCGGCCCACACAAGTACAGACCCACCACCGTAGGCTACTTTTTCTTCGATGCATGCTTGCTTGAATCTTTCCCCTGGTCTTCTATACACTCTGTGTCTTCCATCGTGCTTGTAGAGCATAAATTTTGATTCGTCGGAGAACATAACTTTCGACCAATCTTCAATACTCCAATTTACGTGGTTCTGGGCATATCTTAGTCTTGAAATACGATGGCCACGCTCCAGTTTAGGGCCGTTTGCAGGTCTAAGGGGTTTTAAGTTAGATTCAGCAAGCCGACGTCTTACTGTCCATGCACTTGGGTTACTTCCTCCGAGGCGTCGAAACTGATTTGTGAGTTCAGTTCCTGTGAGAAAGCGATTTCGAAGCATGGTGTTCACCAAGTATCGGTCTTCTCGTGCTGTGGTACACCTAGTTCTGCCCGTTCCTGGTCTGCGTAGGTTAGAACCAGTTTCTTCGTAACGTCGGAGAACTCTTTGTACTGTTGACAGCGACACACCGACAGTCCTGGCTGTATCGCGCTGACTCCGGCCGGTTTCCACCAATGTAAGTATTCTGGTGCATTCTTCAAGTGTAAGCGACATGATTTCAGCTTGAATAATGAATATTGAGCACTATCAACCTGGTTTATGTACCAACATAAATGACAGATTACAAACAAAAGCAAAAACAAATCCTGTAATTTCGTAGTTCCATCTTCGACAGTGTTCCCTTTTCAAATTTGATTTTTTTATGATATAACTTTACAATAACTAAGAAGTTTTAATACTTTCATTTAAGGAGTATTAAATTGTCTATTAAATACAATTTATTGCATTAACCTAGCATTCTTACTTTCCGAGATTTTTTGGATTCTTTGAGTGACCCGGATTCATTGCTCTCGAGTGTATATTTGACGTAAACTGAAACGTATTTCTTGGTATAAATAAAGTTAAATAATTTTCAGTTTATCCTAGAACACAGTAGTAATATTGCTTATATGGGTCCCCAGTGCCAGCTGCCGTTGACCCAATTAAGTTGTCGCTACCAACTTGTGTCATTAGAAAGCGTTATTTATGTTTGATCTGTTGCATAAAAATAACTGTTGCACTCCCAGTGTCATTTATAATATACACACTTGAACGAATGTCTTTTCAGTACTGTAGGTCTATCAAAATAAATTAAATTAAAGGAGTAGCCCTACAATAATTCGCACCCACCTGAAAGTTGGTAGGATTGTTCAAAACTCTATCACAAATGAATTTTAAAATGGCCTCATCGATCCGACTCCTGGAATTTTCTAAGGTCATAAAAATAGGGTTTCGCGATGTTCATCAAAACGGTAAGATTTATCATAAATTTTCTGGTAGAAAGTTAAAGAACATGCAATTTTTTAAAATTGCAATTATTTTTGAGGAAAGCTTTACTTATTTTTTTAAATAAAAATACATAATATAGTTATATTTTCTGTATAGTAGTATTAATAAACCAACAAAGTTTGTGTTAATATTGTCACAAACTTTTGTAGTTGACTATGTAGTTACTAACACGTTACTAAAAAACAGTACTAAAAACAGTAATTCAGTGATTAACATGAGTAACCTGGACATCCCGAAACCATAAGGGTTCCGTGTTCACTATGGAACACAAAAAATAGTGCGTTACTTGCGTTATTACCCATGTGTTTGTCATGAATGAAAATGATTTACTTTTTATCAGAAATTACAAAGCTGAAATAAAAAAATAATATAATACTTTTTTTATTTCAGTCCAGAATCGAGCGCCGGCTTGAGGGTCCGCACAACAGGGCAGGCGGTGCTACGAGTCCTGCTCTCATTGGCCCTAACTAACTTTTAAACTTTCGCGTTCTATGATATACAATATACAATAAAAATAACGGGAATTAACAGATCATCGACAGTCTATACCCAACAAACAACATAAACAGTCTATAAACAACATCGTGGGCACACCGAAGGATGTCTAACCGTTACAGTGTCCAGGTGTCTATAAGATAGATTGCAGCTGTGGTAGTTTAAATAGGCCAAACGAAGTGGACTACCTATTGCTGAACGAGTCAACGAACACATCGCTGCTGTAAAGAATCACCAGATGATCAAATCGGCGATTGCAGATCACCTGCTAGTAGCAGGCATCAGCTACTGGATTGAATTCTACCATCCGCAAGTTCTCTCCCAGGAACGTCACTTTTATTGAAGAGCAGTGCGTGAAGCGATTGAAATCAAGAAGCACAAAAATTTCAATCGAGAAGATGAGTTTAAATTATTTGCAGCATCCAGTGATAAAAAATATACAACCTCACTTTTCTGCGCAGTCGGATAGACACCGGACAATTTGCTTACCGGCCTCTATGAATGTGGTATATGCTGGTATTTTCAATTAAAATTAATGTTTAGATTTATGAGTTAATTGTTAAATTGTGATAAATTAATAGCAAATTAATAGCAAGTTGCTAATATATGAATGTATGTTTATTTTTCTCTCAATTTTATTAATTATTTGCATATAATATATTTGATGACACATTGTGTGATAAGCTACACCACAAATTTTAACGTGCGTGTTACTGAATATTTCTCCATCCCACGATTGCCTGGAAGAGATCGCATTTAGCGATAAGGCCTCCCATTGTGTATTTAATTATTATTTCTGTAATCCATACTTATCTCTTGTAATCTGATGTTGGTGTACAATGAAGAATTGTCTATCTATCGATCTAATTTACGTTTACTTTTTTTATAATTTATCTCAATATTGTAAGACGCTAATTTCTGTTCTTTTTTGGAGTCTATAACATCTGAGCTTTCTTATTATATTTGATTATTAATTAAATTATGATTACCAGCATGAACAATAAACTATTAAAAAAATATATTTTAACATACATTTCTTATTCTTCCTATATGATATTTCTTTTTCTAGAGCTCTAAAAAGAGAGGAGTCTGATAGTCTAGGTAAGTAGTGATTGAAACAAGAGGTAGGTATTAAGGGTTAAATACAAAACTAAAAATAATGCACTTTAGAGAACAAACAAAACTCACCCAAGTGGCAGATAAAACACACCAACGCCGTCAGCCGCATCATGGTTGTCTTCTCACATCATTAGCGGGACTTACACATTACTTGTCATTCCCAAAAGTCACTTCTATGTATCATTAGTAACAGTTCACTGCTCAGAACGCGTTATTAATCACACAATAAACCTGGAACAAGAAAAGTGTTATTAATATTTTATCTCGCACCGCGAGCCATCTAACTAAGTGTTTAATCCTGAAGATTTCTGTATAGTATTAAACCGTATGCGTGGAATTAAAAGAAATGTACACGTAGGTACAGCTTTTAAAATTGTATATAACTTATAAGTAAGTGGTAAGCCTATTTGAAGTGTATGGCAATGTTAACACAGTTTGCGAGCCTTGTAAATTATGTAGTTACATAAATACAAAAAATAAAACACTGAATACATACAATTGTCATCCGAACTAAAGGTGAATGCAAATTTCAGATCAATCCGTCCACAGGAGGGGGGCAAAATTGTAATTAATCGACCCAACAATAAACAGAGCAAGCTAAATAAAACCCTTTACAAAACCCTTAGTGAAATCGAAAGCCTCGTCCTTTCTTGAAGGAAAAGCGAAAATGTATAATTTCTATATAGAATAGACACTTGGTCTTGGTATAAAATATTGTTCTATCCCTAATAATTCTTAACTAGAAAATACATCTACTGTTTTGACTTCCATTAAGGTGAAGCTATCGTCAGCAAAAAATGGATTGACTTTGCCGACTCTCCTTTCATATGTGTTTTTCCTCATTGTATTTATTGCTTCTTTCATGTTGTTACCACACATATCCGCGGGCTAGACACGACGGGAGATAGAGTATAATATTTTACAAATAAAAACCTACTAAGAAATATTATTATGACCGAACCAACGTTACTGAAATATTATTTTGTTTGTTCTGTTATATTATATTTTCGATAATGGGTACTACTAAGAGAAGAGTTTCGTTTAGCAGGTAATAGATTGATGTGAATTAGTAGATTATGGTACAAGCGTGTAAAGTTGGTGATTACCGCGGAGGCGATATTGAGACCCGAAGACGGTAATCAACAATACACACGTGTATCATACGTCGTTTTTCAATTCATTTGTGAATAATATAACACTAACATAGATATTAACCCATGCAGTATTCAGATAGTAAACATTCTATAACGTTAAGGACTTCACATCAATCACATCATGTATCGGGCGTTACAGTATACAGTATATGTTACAGTATATGTGTATAAGGAGGGCCAGACCGAGAGGGATGGCCCTGGGTCAGCCGGGGTGCGAGGGATATGTCGCATGACAACCTCACCTTCGGCCTAGCACTACGACCTAGAGACGGCGTGCGGTTTAGTCGGTTCGAGTCCGACTTAACCTACCCCTCCGGCTCCGGAAGGGTGGGTATCCATGGGGATTTCCCGCACGTAAAAAAAAAGTATATGTGTATATATCGGGCGGTATACTAGGTATATAAATAGTTTTCTTCATAACTAGTACTTGTAGACATTTTAATTAAGAAATAACTATAATTTCACCAGTAAAAACGAATTGCGAAACTTTTTGGTATTGGTGGACTGGCGGAAATAATATAAAACTACACTTGCCACAGACAAAAAAAAATGAGGTTTCTTTTTTATTACGTGTACAAAATCATGAATTTACTTAAAGTTAAACAGAGGGCAAACAAAAGTTATATATTCAGTAAAGGTTCTGTTTATTATACACTTATAAGATTATTTCTATTTAAATACGAAGTTGCATGAAATGAACAAGCAGTAGGTATTATTCATTTGTTCTATTGAACATGATCTTTTTGTATCTATTTTTTTAAGAATAATGCAACTTAACCAATAAAATTTAAAAAAAAAACTCATTATCCCACTCGTGATTTAATAACAATTAAAAAAACCACAGTTTGACAATAGGTATCATTATGTGCCTAATTGCTATGAGTTTGAACCACACGATGAGCAAATGAATTGAAGAATATATTTTCTAACACACTTGCTCATAAAATGAATGGCGCCTATAATCAAACTGTGGCTTTTTGATTGTTGTTCTTTGATTTGATTCTTTGTTTAAATGTTATTGGTTCAGTTGTTTTTTCTTCCATGAAAAACTTTCGATACAAAAAAGGTCGAGTAATAATACTTCAAATATATATATTTTTTAATTCGATTTGAATACTATAAATAAATCAGTATACTTATTACTTGTTTATTTCATGCAACTTCGTATTTTAATAGATAATCTTATAAACAAAAGAGTTTCAATAAATTAACCGTAATAACTTTGTTTTCTCTGTAAAGTTCCCCATTTAGTCCGTGACACATTAAAAAGAGAAACCTCTTTTAGTTTATGGCCAATCGAGATGCGAGTGCATATCAAAACAAATTAATCTTTCCCGCTATTGCGATAAAATATTTCACAACAGGTTTTCACTTTTGAAATTATAGTTATTTAATAATTAAAATGTCTACAAGTATTAGTTATGATTTATACTGTCCGATATATGTGATTCATGTGAAGCCCTTACTGCAAGGGTAAATATTTGTTTTAGTATTATTTTATTCACAAGAGTGTTAAAAACATAGTATCATACACGTGTATTGATGATTACCGGCATCGGGTCTCTTAAGACCCTCACCTAATGGGCCGGGTCCCAATGACGCCTCAGCGGTACTTGTACCATAATGTACTGTAGTCAAAAAAAATTACCCTTAAATAAATAAGGGCACGCCGTGATTGCGGCGGTAAGACCCATCACGGGGGAGTGGCTAGAGAGGCCACACGGTGGCCTCTCGCATCGTCAGACGCAGGGCATTACCAGACACGGTAACTTCGGGCGGTACCTGCATCTGATGGGCATAGAGCTAACACCCGAGAGCCGAGTGTCAGGCGTTCGAGACGCCGAGGCGGGAGCTGGTGACAGCCCTGGGGGTGAGAGTGCTCACGCTCTCCACCCTGCTCGCGGCGATGGTTCGCTGCGTGGATGCGTGGGCGGCCAGCGCATCCTTCTGCGAGCACGTCATGCTCGTGAAAGAGACAGCAGAGCGGATGCGGCACGATGAGCGAAAGAGACTCGCGGATATCGCTGCCCGCGTTCTTAGGCGGCTCGGGCGTCGGAGGACGCAGCAGACCTCCGCCCCCATGAGCGCGGGTCTGAGGGTGATGGGTGGAGCCACTTGTCACCCTAGCAGAAGCAGGCCACGGTGGCACGATGCGCCCCATCCCCCCTCCCCATAGCGGGGGCGAGTCGGGGACCGCGTGATGCCCCCTCCCGAGGAGGGTCGGACCGAGAGGAATGGCCCTGGGTCAACCTCACCTTCGGCCTAGCGCAAAGTTCCTACAGACGGCGTGCAGTTTAGTCGGTTCGAGTCCGACATAACCTCCCCCTTCGGCTGCAGATGGGTATCCATGGGGATACGCATCTAGAGCCGAAAAAACCCTTAAACAAATAATAAGACAAAGTCCAATATATGATAGAGTATTTCACACGTACTTAAGTAATTTTCAAAATGGATAGAAAACATCGAAACAAAGATTAAAATAGGAATTTGAATCGGTCTAGAAGGGGTTTCAACCCGCTCTCTTTGCCTTACAGGGGCAATGCAATTTCTCCTTTTATATATGTCTTTCGTGACAGTGGAGTGTCACCTATGAGGAGTGTGGAGTGTGACGTCATTAATTGGTACCAATTAATGATTTTTCAATCTTTTTTGAATATTGATTGTAGAATGCTCCGCTCAAACAATTTGAAAGAAATGTTGAAGCATTTTGCATGCTAAATATTCAAATCAATTAAAATAGGAACATTTTTTTTGAACCTGCGATCTTGACCACTAAGCTACCATGCCTCACCCAAACAAATCCAATTTCTCCTTTTATACCTGTCTTTGAGGTGACAGTGGAGTGTCTACCGATATTTTTACGAACTATCGGACCCAATGATTTTTCAATAATTCATTGGTTCCGATACTCCATTTGAACATTTAGCACGCAAAAGGCTTTAAAATTTCATTAAAAATGGATAAAAAACAAATAAAATAGTGTTCGTAATATATTATTATTTATAAATCACAAACAATATTAATTAAGTCAATGTGTACAATGTGGCATTATCTATTCATTTCTCAGTCACAATCGAGAGTAATAACGTCAAACCAAGTTTGAATAAGAAAGGGAGCACAAGGAAACAGCCGTCAATACACAAACAAATAACAATTACCGAAGTGTGCAAATATCATTCAAGTTATCATAGCAACAAATAAATAAATACAAATAATAAAAATAGGAAGAGTAAGAAATGCTGTAGAGAAAACTTCTTTTATTCATGCTTAAAGAGAACTTCAGCTAACTTATTTCCATTTGCTTGCTAAGGCGACAGAAGAAAAGTTAAGGACTGGCAATTACATCCGTCTTAGTTCTTTTTTTTTTTTTTTTTTTTTTTTTTGTAGGTTGTGTGCCTAGTGGGCCTACCAGTCCACCCGCAGTGGGGTGGCCCGCGAAGCTGGACCTACGCTACTTCTCCCTCGCAAAACGAAGGCTTGGTTGACTATGCTATTGTGTCGTTTCAATAATTGTAGCGGTCCCCCTTTTTGGGGTTGTCTATTATTTATTTAAGTTTCTACATAAGTTGAGTACAATTTTGTTAAAATTACTTCTTAATACTATTTACAATTTGCTTATTTATCACAGAATTACAATGGTTAAAAAAATAATTACAATTTGGTGTATAATTAATTAAAATAAAATGAAATAAAGGTACATGGATTAAAATAAAAAATAAAGCAATACATCTATGGCCAAATTATTAAAAACATTCAATATTTTAAAATTACAATTATAATTATATTGATTGAAAATAAATAATTAAAATACAATTAAAGTTAAAATCAGTATAAAAGAACCATAATATCATAAAACAAGAATTTCACAATTAAATAAGCTCCGTCTTAAAATTGTTTGTACTCTTTTTGGAGTACTGCACCCTTCTCCGAACGACGTGATTTCCGGTGACGTGCTGGAACCGCCGTATGCTGGCAGCGCGGCGCGCTTATCATACGGCGTCCAACACGTCACCCGTCCTTGTTCCTCTCAATACACTTTTTAACAATATGGGTGCAGTACTCCAGAAACTTTTCCCTACATCTATTATCTTTAAATATTTCTCTTATCACCTCTGCCTTCACTGCCTTTCCCATTTCCTGCTCTAAATTATACCTTGCTACCCCATTCGCAGGGCAGTCAAATAGGAGGTGTGAGACCGTTTCGTCCTCAGTCGGACTACAGATGCACGATGGGCTCGCCCTGCACTTGAATCTGTACAAGTACGAGGCGAACGCACCGTGCCCCGTGAGGACCTGCGTGGTCTCATACGTGAGCTGCCTTTTCAGGGCAAACTTGTACGCGGTGAACACATCAGGGAAGAACATTTTCGTGCCGCTGGCTACCGTCCCGGACTGATAGCGCCGGTTCCATTCGTCAAGCGCCCGGTTACGGATCATGCGCTTGACGAATGAGACCGGCACCCTGTCGTAAACAGGTCGGACCTTGGACCGGAGTGCCGCGACTTTCGCCAGCTCGTCGGCCCTCTCGTTCCCCGCTAGGCCTGCGTGAGCCTTGACCCAGTACAGAGAAACCTCTCTGCCTTGGGTCAATGCTTCACGCAGGTTCGCCCTGGCTTCAATCGCCAGGGGATGCGGGGAGTGGCTGTTGACAACAGTCTCGAGGGCCGAACGAGAGTCGCTTAAAATGGCAGAAGCTCCTCGGTGCTTAACTGCAAGCCCCGTGGCCTTGCATATGGCCAACAGTTCCGCCTGGTAGACAGTGCAGTACGGCGACAGGGCAAGCTTGACGGCTTTGGTTTCGGTGTCGCCATTCCATATAGAAATGGCGGCACCCACCTTGCCGTCAATCTTGCTCCCGTCAGTATAGTACCGCACTGCACTGTCTACCTGCTCGACCTCTTCAGCGGTCGAGAGGCAATGGAACTGCAGGCTCATATGGTCGGCCGGATGGGGCCTGTCCCGGAACGGTGTCGGTGTCTCTATTTGCCGATCCGCTAGATCTGGCAGGTCAGCCCCCCGTCGGCACTCGTACAGGGCGGCATTCTCCCTAATACGAATGTCGAGGGGGAGCAGCCCGGCCAGAGCTAGGGCGGCGTTTAGAGACACTGTCCGGTAAGCCCGGCAGAGCTTCTGCGCGAACCCGCGTTGCACGGCCTCCAACCTCTTCCGCGTTCCGACCTTGTTAGTGGACGGCGCCCAAACGGCGGCGGCATACGTGATAATGGGCTCCACGGTGGCCGTATATATTATACGTACCACCTCCGGGTGGAGCCCCCAGCTGGACCTGGCGGCTGCCGATACACGCTTGTAGACGTTCAACGCCCTTTCACAAACGCTTCTGACATGGGCGTTGAACGTCAACTTGCTGTCTATCAGCAGCCCCAGAATCTTAATCTCCTCCACCGCGGCAATGGCGACTCCCCCCATGCTCAGGCGTGGGGTGTCATACTTAAGCTTATTGGTAAGCACCATTGCACTTGTTTTGTGCGGTGCAAACCTCAGCTTATTTATGACACCCCACTCCCGCACGTATTCGAGCGCTGAATTGCCGCGGCGTTCGATCTCCGCTGCGGTGGCACCGGAGAAGACGAGTACTACGTCATCGGCAAAAGCCTGGCAGTACTCGCCTCTCCGGGTCAGGCCAGCAAGCAGCGGGTCGATGAGGAGATTCCAAAGCAGGGGTCCCCCTATGGAGCCCTGCACGCAGCCTTTGCTGCACTCCCTGGTGTGTTCAGCCCCCGCGTACCGGACCGTTACTCGTCTCTCGCTCAGGTAACTTCGCAGTATGGCGTCGAGTCGTGGTGGGCACTTGGCCCTCGCCAGCGCGACCTTCACCGCGGGCCACCAAGCGCTATCGAAGGCGCCCTCTATGTCTAGCGAGACCATCGTAACGAGTTTTTTCTCGCGAATTTCAGCTCGTACGTGGCCCACCAGATCATAGAGGGCGTCCTCGGTGCTGCGCTGTGCGGTGAACCCGTACTGGCGAGGGCAAAGTGCCGGCGCCAGATGGTGGCCGAGTCGTCGTACCACCATCTTCTCGAGCACTTTCCCCATGACCGGAAGCAGCCCTATGGGTCTGTACGACCGTGGATCCTGGTAGTCCGACTTCCCAGGTTTGCGGAACGCTACCACGGTCGCCTCCTTCCAGTCCTTCGGGAAGTACCCGAGTGCGAAGCACCTGTTGAATAGTGATAGATGGAGCTCCATGTTGGACAGAATGGCCCGCGCGCATATATCTGCCGTGAAACCCTCTGCCCCAGGGGCCTTTTTCGGATTGAAACTGAGCACCGCTGACCGAAGCTCCTCCTCGGTAAAGGCCGGTTCATGGTCATCATGCACCAGAGCCTTTACCGGGATTTCGGCTTCGGCCCTGATGCTGCGGTGCTCCTCGGTTTCATTGTCCTGATGGTCCCTGGGGAACATCCGTCTTAGTTAGTGCTTGCTGGAATATAAGACTTGGTTATGATTATGCTAATATTTACTTCTAAATTTTGCTAATATTTTCTTTTAAATATATTAACATAATTAACTTATAAAATTAAACATAATATTATATACTAAAATATTCTCAAGAACAAGGAAAGTTTGGGTGCCATAGAATTCCTCCTCATCGATGTCAACTGGAGTGATAACGTACCAGTATGGCGGCATAGCCACGTTGATGGCCTTCTATAAATATGTCAAACTTTGTGAAGGTACAAGGTTTTGCATTATATTTGAATTTTGTAGGGGATTTTTTATGTGATAAATAGTTACTATTAAAACCATTCTATAAAACCAACTACTAAAATGATTTGACTTAGTGCGCTCATCTTTGAAAACAAAATTACTCAACATATTATTGCCAAGACTAGAGATAAATGGCATCAACAGTCATAAATAAAGATAGTTACAAGACAGAGAAATCATGATCCTCTGGGGTGAACAAAGCGTGTTGAGTAAGATATAAAGATTAAGTCAAAAGTTCGAGAACTTACCTGCTATCATAAAAATTCTATGTAACTTTATTACAGAGAATAAAATAAAAGAGATAATACGAAAAATAATACTCCCTTATTTTAAGATCCATTAATGGGAGACAAGTAACAGCCTACGCTCGAATTATAAATTCCGGACTGAGCGTCTAATACCTAAGACTTCGCAGGTAATGCAATCAATCTTATCGAGCTCAAAATTACGAACTACGAATATACAGATTACTCGAATTCAATAGCACGTACCAGCTTTCGGTATCTAAGTGAATGCCTGATTATATCTGCTAATATTACAAAGAAAGGGGTCGTTTGTTTATTCGATACTAAGTAGACCAAAATGTCTTCTAAAGGTTGTTTTATATTATCACCTCGGCTGTGTGAAGTGATGATCTAATTTATTTAAAGGGCCTGCTATTATATGTTGATCGCTTTAACTGTTTTTCCTTTTAGGGTAATTTTATTCGATGTAAGTACGAACAGTACTCTGTTGTGAATTTATAATATAATAGCCTGCGTGCCTGCGTGGAAATCTATCCCCGTTCCCATGACCGATGGGAATGATTTCTTTTTATATTTTAGCCTCTCGTGGAACTTAAGGAATGTATAAAGAAACTAGCCGAATTTATCGAGCCGTTTCAGAGTTATTTTAAATAACAGCGTGAATATTACTTCGTCGAAAGTCCTTTGCTATAAGGATATTCCCCCAAAAGAAAACATTTCCCTAAAAAATATTGAAAGTGTGGGTTGTTTCATTATTAAATTTACGAAAGGGTTAAGATCATACTCGAAACTATCAGATGGCCAATATGATAAAATATTAGTTTCATTTTATACCATAATAGTTATTATTTGCAGACCGACCTCCGCCACCCCATGAGCGCGGGCCTGAGGGCGCCGGGTGGAACCGCTCGTCACCATAGCAGAAGCAGGCCACGGCGGCGGCGGCCCCCCATACCGGGGGTCGAGTCGGGGACCACGCGATCCCCCCTCCCGAGGATGGTCAGACCGAGACGAATGGCCCTGGGTCAGCCGGGATGCGAGGGATATGTCGCGAGACAACCTCACCTTCGGCCTAGCACAACGACCCACAGACGGCGGTTAAGTCGGTAGGAGTCCGACATAAATCCTTGGACGCGGGTGGCGAAATTGATCGAGCTGCGAAGCACAGAATAGATGCAGGGTGGATAAAATGGCAGGTCAGAGCCACAATGTGTGATCCAGAATTTCCCCTTAAGCTTAATTAAAGGGGAAAATCTATACGTCCATGATCGGACCTGCCGCAATGTACGGATCGTCATGTTTCGACGTATGAAAGACAAATGCATGTTGCGGAAATGCGAATGCTAAGGTGGATGTATGGTGTGACGCGAATGGATAAAATAAGGAATGACTATATTAGAGGAAGATTGAAAGTGGCACCGGTAAATGAAAAATTGAGAAGAAGAAATCGACTGTCGTTGACATAACATGAAAACACAGGAAAGTAATGTTGTAAGGAAGATTCAAAGAATGAATGTTGAGGGGCTTCAGGAGCATAGGTAAGCCCAAGAAAAGATGCATGGATTGCTTGAAAGATGATATGGCAAAGAATATTATAGGAGTAACTGAGGAAATGACGTCTGACAGGAATTTATGGAGGAGAATAACATGTTGCACAGACCCCAAATAATTGGGACCAGGGCAGGTCGAAAATGATCATGATAAAAATCATTAGGTTAAATCTACCTATACTTGTACAACTCTCATCGCAATATCTAATAACACGACAAATATGACAACACGTTGATTAGAATCACGATGACTGTATTAAATAAACATACTTGAATCCCGTGTGATCCAAATAAAATGAACTCCGGGCAACACGATGCAAACCGAGATGTATGTCCACCGGTTTTAATCAACTCAGGCCTTGAGCGGTTTCACATTCATTTGATATTCGATATCGGTGTCGGACGCCGATAGCCGACCACGGTAGGCTCCGACACCATGTGATGTTTTCAAATATATCCGATAAAATCGGCCCGATACAGCCATTTGCTCGAAAGCACAGACTAGTTAAAGCGTTTTCACACTATCCGATGCCCGATATCCGATGTTCGAAATCCCGTACCATAAATACCGTACCGTACCGTACTATAGTATAAGTACATACCTACATACTTATTACGTATCCTTATTTTTATAAAGTTGTATATAAAGATGCAACTGCATCTCCTTTGTCGATTGTACAACAAAATTAACAAAGGATATCAGAATTCAAATATGCAAAACGAATACGCGAAAAAGCTGTAAGATTAGTTGTTTGGCCTTGACGATGTTCAAAAAGAAAGAGCATTGTAGTCATAAAATCGTACACACAGATCAATACTTCAATACGCCTACGTCGCAATGTCCCTTGTGGGAAAACATATTCGGTAACAGGAATCAAAATTAAGTAAAATTGAACAAATTCCTGCGGAGCACTAATAATTTTTTGAAACTATGGATAGTTGATGATCAAATACATTACTAGATAGGTAACCAATAGACAGCTTCTCATTTAAAAAAATGAAAAAGAAAACATCTTTAAGTCTCTTGACACAATTGCCGGGTTTGTAAGACAATGGAATAGAGTTTGTCTAAGGACCATAATATATAATCGTGAAAATCTACAGAGCAGTTTAAGTTAATTGAGTAAAGAAATTAATTACAGCAAATTAAACAGAATTAAAATACGCAAACAAGTCCACATTAATCTTTGACGCAAATTACTTTAATTCCGCAAAGTCTACTGATTCCTAATCAATTTGAGGGGCATAAACATCAAAATGAATTAGGTTTAAGTTCCCATTCAGCAGTTCGATTAAAGTCTTTGATCAGGATGACTGACTGTACTATATTATTTGAATACCTTTACACTGTTAATATATATATTTGTGTTTATGTAATCATTACATAGCATTAAGTTGTGTTAAAAATATGTGACATTACGAAATGCCTCTTCAGATAAACTGTCGTCAATTTAGACATTTACAATAGTGTTATTTATTTTATTCTTTATTGTACACACAAATGATATTTATGCAGTATTGTGAGACGTAATTGGTACATTTATTTACTAACTGCAAATGTAAATTTGTAATCCTGTATATTTATATGAGATTACAAAGTTATTTATGCAGTTAATGTATCTAGAAAACTTTACCGAAATTGGAAGATATTTTTGTTTTTCCTTGATGCATACATTAAAAACGAATTATATTCTAAATTTCAAGCTTCAATGTCTGCTACAAGTGCCTTAGAATTTTGATGTTCGGCCAGTTAGTGAGGGACAGAATTAAGAAACTTTGACTCGTTATAATTCTAAAACTACTGGTTCAAATTAAATTATATTTGAAATATCCCGTGTTTATACAATGCCTGCTTGGTTACTGAAAATTCTGGTTACTACTGGAGGTTATAGGGGGGCGAAAATGGTCTGAATTGCTTCGAGAAAAGAATGGTACGACTGTGTAGGTTTTTTTTACTCGACACTCGGCACTCTAGTGCCCCCAGTTTTAAGTAGGAGTAGAAAACTTAAATAACTAGTTCGAATCTTTTTGAGACTTAATGAAGTTATAAATTACAATCTGTTATCAGAAACAATCTTTCATTAAAAATTAATTCACTATAAAAGTATCAAGAACCTTGATAACAATATGATATTAAATTATTGTTGAAAAAAAAACCACAGTTGATATTGTGTAGGTACTAGTTTAAACTCTTTTGTGTTGCATAGTCTAAGATCCGTTTAGAAATCATCGATAAAAAAAAATTATATACCCCTTAGGTGGCAGACAACCACACGGCCCACCTGATAGAAAGTGATTACCGTGGCCTATGGACGTGTGCAACACCAGGGGCGTCACACAATTTAAATGCTGTCGTAGGGCAGAGAAGTAATTTATATATAGCACAATAATTTATTCAGTTCACGTCGACGTTTATTAAAGCTCACCAAATGTCAGGAATGCGACGTCGACCTCAAAAAAGAACATTAAAATATTCGCCGAGCTTTGCGTACCTTTTGATCACGGTATGGAGCTTTAAAGCCATTCCATACGCGTTTGTGCAATCATCACGGAGAGAAAATCTGTATCAGCTCCTTGGAGGTTTCAATTACGAATTCTTCCTTTATTGTTTGAAAACTTTGCCCTATAAAAAAATATTAGAGAATTTGATCTCTAAGTAGGTTCATATAGGAATCCCATTCGTAACTTCTCGTTAGATTAAAAAGAAATCTTGAGCGCCATAATCGTAAAAACACGAGGGCGACTTAATTTAGTAGGATAAGATAAACGACGTTGAACGTTATGAACAAAGTCGTAATGAACAATGTTGCAATGTAATTAAGGTACAAGTACAATGAGTGATAGTAGAAAATAGTCTTGAGCAAGGTGGAAGATCGGATGTGACTGTTGATAGGGATGAATTCTCGGTTTCCTATTTATGAGTAATTAATTAATGTTAGAGACCCCAACATTGAGCGAGGCCTGTGTCTAGCAGTGGAATATGATAAGTTAATTGATTGATTGAATGTTAGAGTAGAGTAGTGCTGTACTCCAGTCTAAACATTCATGATTTCTTCTAGTATTAGAGAGCAAGTGGCAGATACGACTCCAGTTTTAGATTTGGAGACATCCGAAAATTTAAATACTAAAATATATTTGCTTGATATGTCAGAATTCGTATTACGTCTGCTATTGTTCAAGATTTTAGTGACAGACATTTAGTGAGCTTTAATAAACGTCGACATGAACTGAATAAATTATTGTCCTATATATAAATGAATTTATAAAAAACTAATTTTGCCAGTTTTGTAATTATATTCAATGCTTGGGTAATTTATTTTGAATTGAACTGACGAAAATTGTGTTCGAATCACTGTGTCTTTGATAACTGAACTCGAAACTACAGCCCCTCTAGACAAGTGGCAATTCGCTTGCCAGCGTTTGATGAAATAGAATGACGAATGTATGGGATTTGACGTTTGTGACAGTCGATAACGCATGTCATAAACGTCAAATCCTATACACTTATCATTCTATTCCATCAAACGCTGGCAAGCGTATTGCCCCTTGTCTAGAGGGGTAGGTGTGAATTCGAATTTCAAAGAACAAAGCTCAATATGATTATATGATTTATCTCGTTTAATCTATACATCTTTACATAAAAATGAAATTGGAGTGTCTGTTTGTAATATTGAAATAACCGTTTTTTACTGCACGCATATGTATGAAAATAATACGGGACATACACCAAGTTAACATGACCGATCTGAAATGGCTGGACCGATTTTGACGTTACTTTTATTTGCAGGTAGCTGATGTAATAAGGAGTAACTTAGGGTGCTTTTATTTTAGAAAAAAAGAGTGTTGACTTTACACTAAGCGATAACCGACATCCACGCGGGTGGAGCCGCGGGCAACAGCTAGTTTCAAATAAGCCCGTAATACATCATAATTCGAATGTTACTATATAGCTTTATATTATATTATATTGTGGGACATTTGTATCTGCCTTCTGAAATGACGCGAATGGTGATGGTGCCGGTGGTCAAAAATATGACGAAGACTTATTAGACCTGTCAAACTATATGCCTATTTCGCTTGCAACCATAATTGATAAAGGGCTTGACGGTGTGCTTAGTTCACATCTGAATAAGTACATCAAGTCCCATGATGCCCAGTTCGGCTTTAGATCTGGTTTATAAACCGAGAGCTCAATCGCCTGTCTTAAGCATACCGTCAGGTACTATGCTGATAGAAAGACGCCAGTATATTCTGACTTTCCTGGACCTTTCCTAAGCATTCGACAAGGTATCCTACGATATCCTGTGGTATAAACTGCAGGGCACCGCGATCTCTAGGGTACTGCTGGATGTTTTTCGCCGCTGGTACTATCATCAAAGTAATGTGGTTAGAGGGAGGTAAAAGTTTCGTCACCACATGTCAGGGAATGTGGGGTACGACAAGGTGGGCTAACCTCCCCAAAATAATTGATTTGTATGTAAATGCGCTGATGGATGCGCTCAGCAGCACGCGGACTGGTTGCTATATTGTTATAATGGTAGATACGAATAATAAAGAATGAAGCGATTTTTTTTTGAAGTAGCAAAAATTTTATAGTACAGCTACTAACAGTTTTGTTTGTTCTCGTTAGTAAAATGATCATCGGAACCATTGAAATGTTATTACGAGCGACGGAGTGATGAATCTGTCCCTTCAAAACATCATCAAAACAGCACTAACTGGTTTATTCGGAAGGTCACTTGGTTTTTATTATGAGATCATCATCATCGACATTTAGACGTTGTCTCGATTGTATCCGAGGCCAAGATACCCTCGGAGCTCGGTGTCCGCCTGCCGACTCTTCCTCCTCCACTTTGCACGATCTTGAGCGTCCATGGTAGTGAGACCATTCGCACGCATGTCACCCTGCACGACGTCAAGCCAGGACTTTTTGGGCCTACCCCTTCTACCTGGACCCGGCGGGGACGCCATTGCCAGGCATTTGCTACCCACGTAGCCTGGCTTTTGCCGCTACACGTGGCCACACCAGGGAAGGCGACTCTCTTGCATTTTATCTACGATGTCACGGATATGAAGGCTGCCGCAGATGCGAGAGTTCCTCACGCGATCCTTACATGTGACTCCGCACATCCAACGCAGCATCTTCATCTCCGTGACACGCAGCTCCTGCTTGTGTCGCTCCAACAGCGGTCACGCCTCACAGCCATGTAAAAGGATAAGCCTAATGATCGTCTTATAGACCTGTCCCTTCAACCTGACTGGCATTTTAGGATCGCATATGACGCCAGTCATATCCCGCCATTTGGCCCACGCGGCAGCAATACGTGCCTTGACGTCGCAGTCGATGCCACCAGTCACGTAAAGCACAGATCCCAGGTACTTAACCTGGTTCGTGCGCTCGACCAAGTTATCGCCTATGCGGACGGGTGTGGGATCTGTTGAGTTTAACGCCAAGTATTCTGCCGTTCTCAAGCGCCTCTTTCCACACTTTCACGCGTCGCACCAATCTGTTCTGGAGGTTTTTATTATGAATTAAGTCAATCAATTATCCTACAGTAGTCCACTGCTGGGCATAGACCTCTACCAATATGAGCTATATCATCACACATAACACAACACGAGGTTATTATCTCCGCGGTTTATTGTAGGGCGGAGATACTTCCCCTTACTTACTTTCAAACTAGATTTTCAAATTTTACAAAGATAGGTCCTCGATATTTAATAACTATTGATTAAAGGCTTAATTAGAAGAGAGATGAAAGGAAGCTTAGCAAGACAATACACAGTTCCTCCGCCCGCATACCGCAGCCATAATAACCTCGTGTTGAATTCTCGGCGGTAAATAGGGTAACCAGAGCTCACTGAAGAGGTTTTGTGCCGTTAGTGGAAAGACCAAAGGCTTGTCCTGTTTCGTCTACATTGACAGCGCAGAAACCCTCTGTGCTTACAGGGTCGGCAGCAAGAGTGTGACTCCCCTGATGTTGCACAGTTCCATAGGCCACGGTAACCACTTGATGGGCTTTGTGCTTGTCGCCACCTTATGGGTATAAAAAAACTAAAAAAGGGTTAGCTTAGTAGTTAAGGAGGCGGCCTTACGATCGAGAGGTCCAGGTTCGAATCCTGGCCATTACACTACCGACGTGAACAAACTCCTAGCACAAGCAAGTTAGCTTAGTTGGAGGGGTTTTTTTTACGTGCGGGAAATCCCCACGGATACCCACCCCTCCGGAGCCGGAGGGGTAGGTTATGTCGGAATCGAACCGACTAAACCGCACGCCGTCTCAGGGTCGTAGTGCTAGGCCGAAGGTGAGGTTGTCATGCAACATATCCCTCGCACCCCGGCTGACCCAGGGCCATCCCTATCGCTCTGGCCCTCCTCGGGAGGTGGGGACCACGCGGTCCCCAACTCAACCCCGGTGTGGGGGGGCGCGCATCGTCCTACGATGCGCGCCGCCGCCGTGGCCTGCTTCTGCTAGGGTGACGGGTGGCTTCACCCGTCACCCTCAGGCCCGCGCTCATGGGGGGCGGAGGTCAGTTTGCGCCCTCCGACGCCCGAGCCGCCTTCGGGCGCGTGCAGTGATGTCAGCTCTCGCTCATCGCGCCACGCCCGCTCTGCTGTCTCCTTCGCGAGCATGGCCTGCTCGCAGAAGGAAGAGCTGGCCGTCCACGAATCCGCGCAGCGGACCATCGCCGCGAGCAAGGTGGAGAGCGTGAGCACTCTCACCCCCAGGGCCGCCACAAGCTCCCGTCTCGGCGTCTCAAACGCCGGCCACTCGGTGAGCGTGTGCAGCCCCGAGTCCACGCTCGCGTCGCAGTGATGGCACTCGGGCGTTGGCTCTATACCCATCAAATGCCGATACCACCCGAAGCTACCGTGCCCGGTGATAATCTGCATCTGACGGTACGAGAGGCTACCGTGTGGCTTCTCTAGCCACTCCCCCATAATGGGTCTTACCGCCGCAATCACGGCGTGCCCTGCGCGTGGTTGCCCAAGTCGTCGCTCCCACGCGTCCACCATGACCTGGTGGAGCCGGGATTTCTCGGCCCGAATATCCTCGGGCTTGGGATCGAATCCCCGCTCCCGCGCCTCCTTTCGGAACTGATATAGTGTATCGTAATTTGTATCGTAATTTGTCTTCGTGATAAGAGCTGAAAATGTTTCATGAAAATGCAGGAATAATTGCTACGCGATTTCTATAAGGAATGCTATAATCACGTCCTCTGCCATAACAAATAATTATCATAAATGCAATGCAATTAAGTAATATCCATACGGCTATACGTGACAAGAAGAGCAGAGCCCCTCTACAAAAATTGTTAATCCTAATTATTTAAGCACATGGCATGTAGACATTGCATTATTGTCAGTAAATATGTACTGCTTACATGTACTGTTTGCCCAGTATAATAAAAAAGACAGAGACAGCATTCATCCTCCTTTACTGATCGCCAGTGAGCGGCAGTAAAAACTTTACGCTCCACGAAAAGCGTTTGTGCAATCAGAACGAATTGTGTCGAGAATCTAAGCTAAGTCGCTTTTAGAGCCGGCGGCACAGGAAAAATAGTATGGCTCGCTTGAATCCTATTACAGTGTACAGTTAACGTATGTTAAATATTTAAATTCTTACTGTATCTCCAAGTGCCCTTAGGATTATAAGTTTCGACGGGTAAATTGCAATAAGCTAAGAGTCCGTTAACTTTGGAATCGATTTTTTATACCGCTTAGTTGGCAGATAAGCTTACGCACTACCTGGTGGGAAGTGATCAGCGTAGCATATATTCTGAGGAAGACCGCAATTGATTCAAACTGACTACTAAATGTTACTTACAAGAATAATATAAAAGCACAGGTGTTAGCTTTCTAGCTACTACTTGTATTGTTATCTGTATAAGATTTCTCACCACCCTTTCTTGCTTGGGAATACAAAACTTTAAAGAAAGAGTCAAAGTCTTGTATTCCCAAGAAAGAAAGTGTTGTTAATACCGCGAAGAAATTTTACATTTTTTTTAATTATAGCCAGGTGGAGAGTTAGACGGTGAATCATTCATGTCCTGGGTAGAGCACTTATTATGGCTACAGGTCTAAATATAGTTAGTTGGTGCATAACTGGTACCTTAGAACAAATTCAACAATTCAACGTAACTTGGGTAGAATAAAAATAGTACTGGTAAGGATACCGATTTATTTACTCGCAGGAATTTAAACAAATTAAATTTCATCGTTAGTTTCTATGTGGGTACATAAGTCCTATACGCCTGGTTTATTAGGTTCATTACACTGAAAACGGAACTGTCTGAATAATAAAAATGGCGTCGCCCCCAAATCCGTAAAGTGCTGCCCGCACAAAAAGTATAATTACCCAAACAATGCCATTCCAACACGAAAATTAATTAACTTCAAACAACCGTTATTTTCTGCTAAGCGTGAGTGAGCGCTTTCCTTAGAATAGATTTTTTGTTTTATGAACTGCATCTAACCCATCTTGAAGCAGTTGTTGATACTATTAAAAATGAACACGTCTTTCAAAACATTACCAATTTCAAAACAAAGCAGTTCACCTGCCCTTTATTCCAGTGTACTCTTATCAAAGGTTTAATGATAGAATAAATATGGAAATGTCGCCGCCAACTAGCTTAATGAGCCGTCTAATTAACTGCCTAGGCAGTTAACGAAACAGCGCCATTCAACTAACAGCTTGAATGACATTCAGCCGTTTCATTTATTACATCATTTAACAACCTGCTTCTGCTAGGCTTTAGGCCAATCGTAAGATGGGGCACTACCTCGAAATAAGATAAAAAAATATAAACATACATACATATACTTACACCTTTTAAGTTAACTAGGGGATAGACAGGTATATTCACAGACAATTATTGATAGGTTTATTGTGATAACTGCGCAATTCGACTTGGTTAGGTTAGGTGAGAAGGCTAATGCGGGAGTGGAGCGGAGCATAGCTCCCGCATTAAGCCTTCGTGCTTATTTTCTTTATAACCATGCAGAAATAAGTAATATTTCTATCTGTTTAATTAAATGGCTCGGCAAGTAGTTATTAGCTATTTACCTAGCCGTTTAATTAAATGGACAACACCATTCAGGCCGTTAATTGAATGGCGCCATTTAGTTAACTGCCTAGGCAGTGAATTTGACGGCTGATTAAGCAAGTTGGCGGCGGCAGAAATATAGAAACAAATGACTGTCTTTCACTATTTCTACCAAACTCACATGGAGGAAGTTACGTGTATTTGTATGAAAGTATCTGATTATGTACCTAAATCAACGAGACAACAAGGGTAACAGAACAGCAAAGTAACGATCCCTACCAATATCCTCGAGGTCTAAGCCCACTTCGCTTGCAAGTGTTGTGTTCCCAGCGGTGAGTAGGGTAGCTAGAGCTCACTGGAGACTTTTCGTGCTGTCAGTGGGAAAACCACAGGCTTGTCCTACTTTGTCTTTTGCACTGACGTCACAAAAACTCTCTGTTCTAACAGGGTGTGCAGCACGAGAGTGACTCCCTGTGGCACACGTCCATATGCCTCGGTAACCACTGTCCATCAGGTGGACCGTATGCTTTTCTGCCACCTAAGTGGTATAAAAAAGCCAATCTATCTGCTATACAACGGGTGAGCCTCTGAAGCAGCTTACCTTCAGGCGTGGGAGGGAAAATGC
Organism: Eilema caniola; assembly: GCA_949126895.1. Classification (NCBI taxonomy): domain Eukaryota; kingdom Metazoa; phylum Arthropoda; class Insecta; order Lepidoptera; family Erebidae; genus Eilema; species Eilema caniola. The sequence goes on along the minus strand of OX421479.1, from coordinate 9,526,644 downwards.
TAATCAAAAAGGATAAGCGGAACGTGCAAACTTTATTCACAACTGAGTAATCGCTATCGAGAATGATGATGATGGCTTAAGCTTGAAAGTATAAAAAATTTATATCTGTGGGTATGATCAAAAATCGGAAGAGAAAGGTCACTAACGATCCAATTTTATACCGAAATAAGCCGAGAAGAACGAACTCATTATATTTTATAATGAGCTACGGCAAATGTTACGGATGAGAAGTATTGCGTGTAATAAGAAGCTTATGAAGTGAATTTTGTGACACACGAGTGCGAAACCATTGAAGTGTTTACTTTTATCATCACTACGAGCTGATGCATGCGGCTTCGTTAGCGTGGATATTGGGAATCTCTTTAGTGCTACTTATTAACTATACAAAGAATCTAACAATAAAGATTACTTACCTGTGTAGATTATATTCTGATTAAATCTTCACATGAAGAGATAGTGATATTAGTTAGTCTTAAATTTTCCGTGTAACACATAACAAAATGAAATAAAATTCATTACAATACAATTTAGCATAATACTGGGCCTTGCAAATGTATAAAAATACAGAACTTCTATTTAAGCTGACTAAATTGGAGAAAAATATTACCTATTATTCACATTTCTTGTATAAAATCCAGATCTTTATCTATTAACAGCATTATATATATAAATATAAAGACGGCAGACGTTTGAGCTCTGAATTTCAGACACGTTTCATTGAACCCGTGAAAGCTTCTTTGAAAATTAAAATCCACTTATTACTTGCCGGTCGTAAGTGAACCCTGAAAAATTTGCAAATTAGATCGTTAAGAACTAGATTGTAACTGAAAAAACTCTTTGAAATCAAGTAAAATGAAAGGCTCATGGCACGGATCAATCAAGAGCCTATTAGGGAACTGTGAAACTAATTTAGTTAATATATTTTGAATCATCTCTTTTTATATTTAAAAATCTTTTTTTATTCCACTGATACTGGTACAAAGTGGGGTACTGTGGCATATGGACGTGTGCAGCACCAGGGTAGTCACACTCGTGCTGTAAACACAAAGTTTCTGTGCCGTCAGTGTAGAAGACAAAGCAGGAATAGCCTTTGATCTTACCACTGACAGCACAAAAACCCTCTAGTGAGCTCTGGCTACACTTCTCACCGCCGGAAACACAACACGAGGTTATTATGGCCGCGGTATTCTGTAATCTATAATATTAAAAACATTATTCCTTTACTAATATAAATGTGATAAGTATCTTTTCACGAACTTAAACTTATTCAGACGTAAACCCTAAACTTATTTAGGTAGACAAAGAAAACTTACCCTAAACTAACTTAGGTAGACAAAGGTTACATAAAAAAAAAAAAATATTTTTTATATACTCAGTGCATCAATTGATTGCACCCCGCTAAATGAGAAGAAGCTTGGGTGAAGTACAGAAGTTACAGGCCATTACCCGTAAGGCAAAATTTTTGACCGTAATAAGATATTCGACGACAATATGAGTCAAGGTAGTAAAAAAGATTTATCTCCATTAGAAGTTTTAAATAGTTACTGAAAATAAAAGAGAGACGCTATTGACAGAGGAGAAAATGCTTTAAAAGTTTTCACTACATAAATTCTACTATACAATGTATGTAATCTATCCTATATATTTCACTCCATGGTACGTGGAACGAAAGCATTTCGTTTATTATTCCGATAAAACACAATGTCTGGAACCAGAAACTTGCAGTCATATAAATTTCGTAGGGATATAAATTTAAATTGAAATAACTTTGAACATGCAATTTGCGAAATAATAATAGTAGAAAATTTTCCAATGACAGCGTTTATATCTTCCCGGAGTAATAATACATTTTAGTTATCCATATTAAGTTTGTTATACATGACTTTACGATCCAGTAATGTTAACAGTATTTTAAAGAACATTCTAAAAAGTACCTTATACAGTATTGCATACGTCCCAAAATGTTATTAGATTATTGAATCATAGACCGTTTTCTTGAAATAGTTCGGTATGATCCCTTCCGTTTCGATGACCAAGGTAATAGAATAATAATGACAGGATTTTGGTGGCATAATTTCCTTGTAACCTAATTTATTTTAGGTAATAGGTACCTAGTTGTTTTTACACTGTTAATGTGTACAATAACCATTTGCTTTTCTGATAAGCGGTTACCTTGAACAGTCTGTACAATCAGAGTACCATTTGCACATTCCCATCAGAATTCTTATTATATGGTAGTGACTGCTTCTAACCTCCCAATCTCGAGACAAAAAAGCCTGTGGCCAAGCCTTGTACTTCAATCGATTGGTGTACCGCTTGCTGATGAGTTTCAATTTAGCACTTCAAAGTACCCCGCATAGTCGTATTCCGTACCCATGTTGAATTTACCAAATAAAAATTATCAATTTGTACCTATTTGTTTAAAGATACGATTCCGAAGCAGACCGCATACGACAACTTTAGACGCATGCAGCACATACATTACATACATGACTTGTTAAACTTTGATACGGATAAAGGGGACCATAGAGAAGCCGCAATCAATTGCGCGTAATCTACTGCGTGCGTCTGCAGTTGGTCTTCAAAACCATACATTAACGGTCGCAATTCGCACGGTTAATTATATAAACATTGTTGACACACAATACTTGCGAAGTAATCGCTAGGTGCAGACAATATTTCGCCACAATATTGCCTGTATGAATCAAAGAATCAATTTCGTTTATTCAGTTTAGGCACATAAAGAGCACATATGAACGTCAAAATTTTACAATAATCTCAAGAAATTACTAATATAATATTAAATTAAGTGAATAAATCATTTGAAAATGATTCTTTCGCTGGTTCGGTAAGTTGGTTCTACTGAGGAGAGACCAGCAAGAAACTCAGTGAACAATATTATAGTTTCTTTTTTTAAAACAATTTGTTTTTTTTTTCATAGGTTTATATTGTGCGAGCAAGCAAAGAGATTAAGATGACCATGCATTTTTATCATTAAGGTATTCGTTTACTTTGTAATATCCTTTTTTCATTAAAGTCTTTTTTACTTCGATTTTAAACTTATTTAGTTAAACATTTTAATATTGTTGCCTACAAATGATTTTAACAAATTGGTAGAATAATATAATACGCTGCAATCGAAATACACAATTTGATAAATAGACCGTCTATACAGGATGAGGTTTTCAAATAGACGTCGATAGCCAAATTCGAAACGAAACAGCAAAAAATGCTCAAAGTCACGGGTCGTTTAAAAAAACGAAAACTACATCATACAAAAATAAAACAATAGTTCTAACCGGGACACAAAAGCATTGATTTTAAAAAAGAAAATACACACACATTGTAGTATAAAACCTTACAGTTGAACATTTTGCTAACAAATAAAGAATTCTGGGAAGTAATAATACAAACAGGAAAGATCTCAATTTTAGCAAAATACTCTTAAATGGTGTCAATAAATAATATGTTCAAAGCGTTTTATGGAATACAAAACTGTGTAATTTTTTATGTGTAAACGCCCCAAATAGCTCATCGAGGTACACCGCAAGGTATTCCGCCATGGGGACATATTACTGGAGTATATTAACACAACTCACGCCTTTATCCCCGAAGGGGTAGGCAGAGGTTAGCACCTCTGCCTACCCCACTCTGGATGCACCCACATTTCGCCGGTTTATGTTTTGGTCCAAATGTAATAGGTGGCGAGCCTATTGCCATTAACTGGGCACTTATAAATCTGCGATAAATACACACATGACTTCGAAAAGCATCGAAAAGTCATTGGTGTGTGCCATGGAAAACCTGGGATCGAACCCGAGACCTCGTCTCAGCAGTCCATTACCCATACCACTAGGCTACCGCGGTTGGAGTATATTAAAGTAGTTTATTTCCTAGAAACCCTATCAGCCTGGCAAGTGCCTATCTCGTATGTCCTCACTATGGAGAACAGAGAGCGTTGTCTCTGTTCATTAAGGGTCGTAATTTAATCTAAGCATATCTTTTTTTATCATGTCTTCACCTCTTAGGAGCTCCCTCCTTAATGTTAATGGTGAGAAATCAATGATGGATATTTCGGACTTTAACTAACTAAAACCACACGGTGTTACGTCACATTCGCCTGTGTGCCCAGGAACTCTGATATAGAAAGAATATCCCAAAGACTTCGGTCAGCCTTGGCCACCAGCATAAGCGACCGAGCATTATCGAATTCAAGCATCAGAAACTAAAGAAAGAGGCGCTCGCAGAAACACGACGCGCCACCATCTTGGGCCTGCTTCAGCTAGGGCAACGGCTAACCTGAACTGTCCCCCCAGATCCACGTACATGGATTTTCAGCGACCAGTACGCTTTACCGGTACGTAGATAAATATATTTCATGCCAGCTTAAAAATTTAAATTTTCTTTTAATTCTTGTTTTTCATATGCTAACCAGCGTTCGTTTTTTAACAAAATTTACTGCCTATTAAAACCTCGCATCATCAGAGTATTCATATCAATCAACTGATCAACTATTAGCATTGTAGTCCATTGGTAGATGGAAGACATTAGGTCTCTCCCAATATGTGCCAGAGTATCTAGTGTTCCTCTTTGAGCACAAGAGCGAACTTGTGCTACAGAGGGAGCCCACTATCTATAATTTATGAAGTCACGCTTAATGAAATAAAAGAATTAAAATTATTTGACGTTGTGGTAGGCTGTATGTAGTACATTTATATTATTTGTACCAGTCATTGTGTACGCATGCCCTTACTAAAGGCGCTTCGCCAACCCTATAATAATTATAATCGCAAGATGACTTCAACCATATTCTGAAATTATTTAATTGCGCTTTCTGTAGAGACCTATAGATACTTCCTTCAACGCGTGACTTCAAACTTGAACAATACATCCCGTTATGTCACACTTCCTACAAAAAGCAATATCAATAACATTATGGGTTAATGGCCCAATCGTTCGAGAGGAAAATAGAGTATTTTTCAGTACAGGAAATAGTGTTAGACGTGTTTGTGACAATTGTTGGTGTAATACCCATCCACGCAACTAGTTCAGTGAATTGTCTTGTTTATTTTTTTTTCATTTATATTTTAGTCTGAAATAATCTGTAATACGTTTCTTTGACGTAACTGATATAAATCTTGCAGCTAAAGGTTTCGCATAAAATTGAATAACTTTAAAAAATATAAAACTTTTTAACTATAAGATAATACGAATAATTAAAAAAAAATTAAGCTATAGATAACATATAAAATGTAATTCTTACCAAGTAAGATACCACAATAAATGATCCAGAAATAATTCATCACCACACAATAATTATGACAACCATTCACAAAATTTGTTTGCAACTATGGCAATCAAAAGTTTTCTTCCGAATTTTTCCTCTTCACATTCACAGAGAATAAGCGTTTTGAAAATAAAATTATTTACAAAAAAAAAGTGTTGTTATTATTGCGTTTACTGGCAAAGGTCTATATATTTATATTTGCATTTACGAGTCGTTCGAGTTTCGTATTTGAAATTGGAACACGTCGCAGGCCCGTTCGGAAAGATCACGAGCGTCGAGCAGACTGGAGGCCGCGGCTATCGGGGACCACCGCGCATGTGCACGCTACCACTTATAATTTGATATCTCACATCACCGCCCCTGTGACATTCTGTGGTAAAACCTACTCGTAAATTATTCAATTTTATTTACTTATGCGCTCGCTTTTGTGGAATATTATGACATGGGTTCTTTGATTTTTTTATCGATACCGGTATCAAGTATTAAACTTCTGGTTTACTTTATCTCATGCAGAATCTTTTCGCGGCTTGGTAAGAAACAAATCACAAAATAAGTCAACAATTTACATATCTTTACTTTTATCTTACTAAAATTAGTGATAATCATTGTTAATAAATTAAAAATCTTACCTATTAAAAACAGCTGTCTCCAATTCTAGATGTGCTTGCGACAGTGTTGCGAATTTTTGAAAGTCCATACTAGTAGTACTATAAATGCTACAGTAACTCTGTCTATCTGTATGATACGCTTTCACGTCTAAAACACTGAACCGATATTGACGAAATTTGGTACAGAGGTGTATTAGAGCTTGAGAACTGGTACAGATATAGATTAGAGCTAGGGAACGGACATAGGCTACATTTTATCGTTAAAAAGGGGGTAGAAGAAGGGAATAGGGTTAGAGGATTAAAGTCTGTAATTTTTCAATCGCGCAAAAAGGGGGTAAATAGGGGATAAATAGTAAGGCTTTTTTTTAAGATATCCTTATGAAATTTAGAACAAAGGTGGATTAGAGCTTCGGAACGGACATAGGGGCGAGTGGATAGGCGTGTAGAGGTCAAATAGAAAGTCGAGTAGAGTCGACTACGGGTGCGAGTAGATATGCGACTAGGGAGGAGAACAGAGTGCAGTAGAGAGTCGAGTAGAGAGACGAATAGCGAGGCGAGAAGAGAGACGAATGTAGAGGCGAGAGATCGAATAGAGAGCTGAGTAGAGATTCGAGAAGAGAGGCGAGTAGATAGGCGAGTGGGGAGAGGCAAGAAGAGAGGCGAACAGAGAATCGAGTGGATGGGCGTGTAGAGATGCGAGTATAGAGGCCAATGGAAAGGCGAGTATAGAGGAGAGTACAGAGTCGAGTAGAGGGGGGAGTAGAGAAGTTAGTAGAGAGTCGAGTATAAATTCAAGTATGGAGGCGAATAGAAAGTCGAGTAGAGAGTCGAATATAGAGGCGAGTAGAAAGTAGAGAACAGAGGTGAGTAAATAGTCGAGGACAAAGTTGAGTATAGAGGATGAATTTAATGCTCAATAACGTCGGTTCAACATTAAGCGATAACCGACATCCACGCGGGCGGAGCCGCGGGCAAAAGCTAGTGCTTTATTAATTACCATTAGGCGTCTTATAAGTCAATAATCATTTAAACCAAGTGGTTGGTTTTCTTAGAATAAAGGCTTTTTTCGAAAGTGTCCACTATTGGCACAATGTCCACTATTGGTGCTTTACCTTAACAAGTTACAGGCACTTTACAGTTACAATATTTCTCGCGGGTGAAGCCGCAGACATCAGCTAGTTACTAATATGTTCAGTCTCTCGACAAATCTCTTGAAAAACTTATGTACGGTGTACAAATTACCTATTTCTGTTATTAAAAAAGTTTGATTGCTTCGAAGACCTCGTGAATAGTAGAAGACGTAAGGCCTCTTTTACATTTGAACTCTCAGGTAATTTTATTCTTCCCTAAACGAGTAACTAAAATGGCAGAATATGAATTCATAGTTATATTAGTTGCCTTTAATTAAACATCTATTTGCAGACTTTTTAAAATATCTTCACTTCTATCACTGGCAGAGAAGGCAGAGGTTGCCATTCACCAGATGCTACTACATTTCTAGAACAAAACGATTGAACATGTATTTTTTTTGAGAATGATTTCTCCCGTAGCCATTTAATTTCACGTAATATCTTACATCAAGATGTATAAATTCAAAATTTGTCAGGTTTGACGTGAAGTCTTTTCATACAGGTCTATGAAGTGAGTGACTAAAGGGTTGTGGTTTTAGGGTTGGAATGTAAGGCGATTTATTTACGACGGAGAGAAATCTCGGCTCGCGTTAATGCTTTGAAGTAATCAACAAGGGAGACCCTTTAGTTGGATCTTGTGATGGCTTGTTTGCGTTTATTAATATTATGCGGTCATTTATTTCAGCATAGGCTGTTACCGTGGCGTGTTTAATTGAATTAAGTGTTAAGTTCTTTTGCTTTGATCGTTTATACTCATTAAACGGAATACAGACTGTAAAAGAGGAACTTGGGGATTTCTTTGCATAATTTAATTAGTAAAAGGAATTCAATCTTCAATGAGCATATCGTTTGTACGCAGATTTAACTCTCAACCTTACTTTTAGGTTTTTTTCTTTTATAAAATTAGACTTATGCAGAATTGATTCTTTAGGTAGCTTATAGACTTTATGGCTGTCAAAAATACACATAATATGATATATAATTGTAGAGGTGTTTTTGAATTCCCACCAAGATCTCCGAGATTCAAATATACATCAGAAAATGCCTGTACCTGCTTATTAACGGAAGCGCTTCTAACACAGACATTACTCTTGCAGTTGGGAGGTCAGATGGCATTTGCGCAAAAACTGGATAAGCTAAGTCAAGGGAAGGAGGAATGGAGTTGGTGTAGTACTGGATTGAGACTTGAAAAATTGTGTGGTGGATCAAGGCTCGCATCAAGGCTCGGCGCTAAGCCCCTATCTCTTCCTGTTAATAATCTTAATATCGGAGATACAGAAAGAGAGCCCCTGGTGTATGCTATCTGCTGACGATATTGTCCTTGTTGGTGAAGATGGGCTGGAGTTACAGCATATATTTTTTGGATAGTTATAACGATCGGTCGCTGTAAATAGGTTAACACAATGTTGGTAATCGAGATCAAATAATATAGAATTTATAGAAGACTAGCTTTTGCCCGCGGCTCCGCCCGCGTGGATGTCAGTTTTCGCTATAATATCGGATATCGTTGTAAATTGTAGTCCATGTATTAATCTGATGTATAAGCTATATTGTTGTAAAGATGCATTAAAATCCATTCAGTAGTTTTATGTGAAAGAGTAACAAACATTCATCCATCCATCCTTTCATCCATCCATACTTACTAACGTTCGCGTTTATGATATTAGTAGGATTCCCACTATCCGATATTTTATTTGGTGTTTGAAAATAACCTGACACAGATCTTTTCCCAGTCTAGCTGTAACCCTGACCGGTTACCTTAAATTTAAACCCTTTTTTTTACGTGCGGGAAATCCCCACGGATATCCCCCCCTCCTTCGGAGCCGAAGGGGGAGATTATGTCGGACTCGAACCGACTAAACCGCACGCCGTCTGTGGGTCGATGTGCTAGGCCGGAGGTGAGGTTGTCTTTTGACATATTCCTCGCACCCCAGCTGACCCAGGGGTTAAATTTAAACACTATTTATAAAAGATATTTTTTTCACACTTTTTTATCCATAGTGAACTATTTGTCATTTGGCACTCGCGGCCAAGTGTGGCCGTTAAACATTCCGATATATATGTATATATAACTAGAAAATTAATAATGCTAGAGAGAACAAATGTTAAGGAGTTTTACATGTAGTAAGACCATTATTAATTCAAATAAACACTTACAATTCAAATTAAACACATATTTTAATTCCATAAACTGCTAAATATTATCTGCACTGGCGTAATAAAATGTCATTCTGTCCAGATTTTGTAGTTTTTACTCTACTGAGTTGGTTGGAAGGTAACAAAAAATCAATTATTAGAATTCTATTATTACGCTTTTTACTGATAAATATAATAGATATAGATATATATAATGATTTTATAGCTATCTTATTTCACAAAACCTAACGCCCAAATTCTACCCCTATACCGTGAGCAATAATTACAACTGGGTCTATGCAAAGTTGTCACACAGACGACGCTTTGACTTGTATTAAGAAATTAAGTCACTGGTCTGGCATACAGCCAAGCCATACTACTTATATGTTCAATATATATAAAGGTTGAGGGTTAAGGCTGAGTTGCGAGACTGATATGCTTTTGTTTCAATCCGCTTCTGAATATACAAATATGACACATTATGTGCGGTCAGATGACGTGCAGTCTCGTCACATCCATTACTTGTCAAACTTTGATACGGGTTAACGGCACCATTGAGAAACCGCAATGAAATAAAACAATAAACAATATCATCACATTCAAGTCTATTTTACGGTACGCTGTATCTCCTGCTGCGGTCCACGGTCGGCCACGAAATCATAGGTCCCTTTAGGCCATGTTGAGTTATGGCCGTGTAGGACTCAGCCTTGGTAACTTGGCTTTAAATAGGAATTTAGTTTAATTGGTGGGATTAAATCGAAAACATGAATTTGAAAAACTGCCTTTGGAGATCGTGTCCGAGGTATTTCTAGTATTCTGCACTGCTGGCAGCTATATCAGTGATCACACTACATTCTGTACACTTTGTTTATAGTTTTTACTATATGGTACGGTGATTTTTTATATATCCTATTAAAACAGTACCTGCTATTGAATCATGAATTAATAAAACGAAATGAATGAATGCGTTGTCACATCACTGCACTATAAACTTTGAAAAAAGTACACATAATGAGATAATTCACATCCATGATATTTATGAAATGAAGAAAATAAAAGCAAACAAAGATAACTATTATATCTCAGAAAGAACTTAAACATTTAAATAAATTTTATTTTAATACTAAAGAACCCGACAAATACTTTAAGAAGAAGGAAAAACGTATACTGGTAAATATAAAGTTGCGGTAAAAGCAGCACAATATTTAATTCTCAATTTGTAATATTCTTCCAAAAATCTCTAATCCCTGTAAGTTTTAATTTTAACGCCCCTTGTTTTCTAAAGTTGTCACTATTACAAGTAAATTACTCCTTCAGCGATTAATTCTACAGCGAAATAATTAACTCAAATCGATTTCAATTTAGGTATACGTTATCAAATCAAACGTGAATAGCCGGCATTAATATCAAATTATATCAATCATTCACGTTATTGATTAACCTAGATAGACATTACATGATATTCGGGGTTTACGTAATTTGTCTGGACTAATAATTATGTAATTAATAGTGTTGGATATTTTTTTGTATTGTTAGCGTTTTGATTTGGGTCATTACTATCTAATAGTACACTCGAATATCTACGGTAGTAAAAAACAGTATTTTGAAATTCACCTTGTTTTCTTTTTTTTTTTTACGTGCGGGAAATCCCCGCGGATACCCACCCCTCCAGAGCCGGAGGGGTAGGTTATGTCGGACTCGAACCGACTAAACCGCACGCCGTCTGTGGGTCGATGTGCTAGGCCGGAGGTGAGGTTGTCTTTTGACATATCCCTCGCACCCCGGCTGACCCAGGGCCATTCCTCTTGGTCTGGCCCTCCTCGGGAAATTCACCTTGATGTAGTAAGTCATTAAAAAATATATTTTTTCTACACAGTGCTGTTTCAGTAATAGTGAACTAATTAGTGATCTTCTTTTGTTGCTTCTTCATACAATATTGAGTGAGGTAAAATAAGATATTGGCAGTCTGCTTAGATTACTTGTAAACTTTCTATCGCTTGTATTGTGTTTTGAGGAATTGATCGAGACGATGCCAGCAGCTACATTCATACATTGAAACTAGAATCAACTACTTTGTAGCTAGAATCTTCTTCCGCAGTATTTTAATAATAAAATGATCTCTATTTTCCAAATGGACCCAAGGTTATCTCAAAACCGGAGATGGTCAAAGATCGGCCTGGGATGACCAGAGAAATGTCTTATTAGCCCTACTGATGCCCTGGAACTTGAGACCTGAGATAACGTATAGTATAAGTCGGTTCGAGTCCGATATAATGACCGACTGGTGAGAGGGTGTTCGAGGAATGCTCTGCTGAAAAAATCAGGGAAAACAGGCTGCAGTGCATATTTTTTGGTTTATATATAAAACTCTTCTTAATGATTCATTCATGTTAAAATTTTATTGAATCATTGATACCTACTGTTCATCAAAAAGATTATGCTTTAAAAACGTAGGCGCAAATAGTCAAACTATTAAATACTCTTATATACCTAACTAATAATGCTAGGAGCTAGTGTATAATTACTTAGGGCTCATATTGATTAATTTACTTAGAGGAAAGGTTGTTTACATGTTGAGATTTCGATACATGAATCGTATGACAGAAAATAAAAATTTGCTTAGTGTTCACAACATTAATCAAACCCCGTAACCAAATACTTACAAGCTGAAATAAGTACCATAATTTTATTATTATTGTAAGTTGTATATAGTCTTTTTAATTCTATCATCCAACAGGGTCTAACACCTAGGGCGTAGAGCGGGAGTGTGGTGATACTGTTATTCAAAAAGGCGACAAGACCTTACTGAACTAGAGGCCCATATCACTCCTAGGCCACATTTACAACTTGTTTTCAAGAGTCCACGAGTTCCAGCCACTGAAGCAAGCCGGGTTTCGGAAAGGCTATAATAGCATCGTGGACCACGTCCATACTTTTCGGCAGACTGTAGAAAAAAAAGACGGGTTGCACTTCGGGAGTGCCGGCGGAAGTGAAAACTTTTTCTTTCTTTCTTCCTTCGTTATATACAGAGAAAAAGATAAAAAGAACATACCATAGCACACCATACCATACCTATAATATAGCGACAATCATAGAAACTATCACTAATTTTCTGTCAGAAACTAATTCTGCCGAAGTCTTGTTTCAGAAGCCCAGCCAGAAGCATTCAGCTGGGCTGAGCAGCATTCCGCAAACTACGTCAAGTCTTCTCTTCTCCCCTACCGTAATGCCTGAAAACAAAGGTCTTTGACCAGTGCGTCCTACCTGTTATGACTTACGGTACCGAAACGTGAACAATGACAGTAGGGCTAGTCCATAAACTAAAAGTCGCGCAGCAGGCTATGGAGCGAGCTATGTTTGGAGTTTCTCTGAACGATAGTGTTTGAAACGAGTTAGCGACATAGCTCGCAGAATAAGCAAGCTGAAGTGGCAATGGGCTGGCCACGTTTGTCGAAGGACCGATGGCCCTTGAAGCTGACGAGTCCTAGATTGGAGACCGCGAGAAGGCAAACGAAGGGCAGGAGTTGTCAGATGGACCGATGAGCTGAAAAAGGTGGCTGGGACGGACTGGATGCAGAAAGCGGAGGATCGTACGAAATTGGGAGAAGCCTATGTCCAGCAGTGGACTGCAGTGGGCTAATTGACTGATTGATATAAAATCGAGCCATTTTTACATATCTATTACATTATTATATAATATATCTTCTAGCAGTTCAACAGTAGAATAGTACTCATACCAGAAAATACATTTGCTTTTCGGTTATATTGTGTATTCATGCGTTAACAATTTTCGTTTAACTATTCAATCAAACAACAGTTTTTGAAGTGAAAACTTCTTTAGCGGCGTTGGATGGGTGTAACATGTTAAGGAAGCGTCAGGATTAATTGACCTTTGAACCGTAACCGACGACTGACGTCATACAAGATTAGGTACAGACTATCTATTTTGCAAGTTACGATAGATAGCGTCGTAGCTTAAACGGTAAGCACTTCGACTGTAAGTCCTTATAGTTTCAGATAGTATCGGGTTCAAACCACCTGGCCTTCAGGGATTTTTTGTGATTGTTTTTTCTTATTATAATTTATTACTTTTGGTGATTATTTTTTCTTTTTGTAATTTATTACTTTTTATGATTATTTTTTCTTTCTGTAATTTATTATTTTTTGTGATTATTTTTTTTCTTTTCATAATTTATTAATTTCTTCTGACAGAAAATTAGCAGAAAATAAGTGATAGGTTCTATGATTAGCGCTATATTATAGGTATGGTATGGTATGTTCTTTTTTATCTTTTTCTATGTATATAACGAAGAAAGAAAAAAAGAAAATGTTTTCACTTCTGCCGGCACTCCCAGAGTGCAACCCGTCTTTTTTTACGTGCGGGAAATACCTACGGATACCCCCCCATTCGGAGCCGAAGGGGGAGGTTATGTCGGACTCGAACCGACTAAACCACACGCCGTCTGTGGGTCGATGTGCTAGGCCGGAGGTGAGGTTGTCTTTTGACATATGCCTCGCACCCCGGCTGACCCAGGGCCATTCCTCTCGGTCTGGCCCTCCTCGTGAGGGGGGACCACGCGGTCCCCGACTCGCCCCCGGTATGGGGGGGCGCACATCGTCCTACGATGCGCGCCGCCGCCGTGGCCTGCTTCTGCTAGGGTGACGAGCGGCTCCACCCGTCACCCTCAGGCCCGCGCTCATGGGGGGCGGAGGTCGGTTTGCGCCCTCCGACGCCCGAGCCGCCTTCGAACGCGGCCAGCGATGTCCTGTCCACTACGCCGCGCCCGCTCTGCTGTCTCCTTCACGAGCATGACCTGCTCGCAGAAGGAGGCGCTGGCGGCCCACGCATCCGCGCAGCGGGCCATCGCCGCGAGCAGGGTGGAGAGCGTGAGCACTCTCACCCCCACGGCCGTCACAAGCTCCCGCCTCGGCGCTTCAAACGCCGGATACTCGATGGGCGTGTGCAGCCCCGAGTCCACGCTCGCGTCGCAGTGATGGCACTCGGGCGTTGGCTCTGTGCCCATCAGATGCAGGTACCGCCCGAAGTTACCGTGTCCGGTAATGACCTGCGTCTGACGGTACGAGAGGCTACCGTGCGGCCTCTCTAGCCACTCCCCCATGATGGGTCTTACCGCCGCAATCACGGCGTGCCCTGCGCGTGGTTGCTCAAGTCGTAGCTCCCACTCGGGCACCATGGCCCTGTGGAGCCGGGATTTCTCGGCCCGAATTTCTTCGGGCTCGGGATCGAATCCCCGCCCCCGCGCCTCCTTTCAGAACCGACAGAGTGCCGAAAGGGTCCTCGCTTCCAGGATCCACGGTGGCGATCCGGCCAGGAGACTCGCCGCTTCAAAGGATATCGTGCGGTACCCCCTGATGGTCCTGGAGGCCGTCGTCCTCTGCGCCGCGTGGAGCAGAGGCAGGAATCTGGCCCCCAGGGTGTCCGCCCATACGGGGCACCCATATAGGGCCATGGACCGCACGACACCCGCGTAGAGTCTCCTGCAGGAGTCCTCTGGGCCCCTCAAGTTGGGCAACAGCCTGCCCAAGGCATTCGCCGTTGCCACCAACTTGGGGCGCAGACTTCGGAAATATTCTCCGAAGTCCCATCGACCGTCAAGCACCAGCCCCAGGTATTTCAACCGGGGCTTGATGTCGATGGGAGTGCCTCCCACTGTAAGGCTGGCTCCCGGGTCTGGCCTACGCCGAGGGCCATGAAAGAACATGGCCTCGAACTTGTGCAGAGCCACCTCGAGACCCAGCCGCCGGATCCGTTCCACGACTTGAGCAACCGCGGTCGTGGCCCTCAGGGTCGCCTCGCAGTGTGTAGCCCCGCCCACCATCACCAGCGTGTCGTCCGCGTAACACGTGACGGTGGCACCGTACGCGAAGTCACGGCGAAGCACCCACTCGTAACCGATGTTCCACAGCAGCGGCCCCAGGACCGATCCCTGTGGGACACCGCACGACATCTCACGCCTACCGACTCCGGTCGAACTCGGGTAGACGAGGCGCTTGGTAATGACTCTCAAAGAGCTTGCCCACCTCGTCGAGCAGCACTATGGGCCGGTACCCGGACGGCTCGTCCGCCGGGCGCCCCATCTTGCGGATGAGGACCAGTTTCCCCGTCCTCCACATCTTCGGAAACTGGCCCCGCTCCAAACATGCGCTGAGGAACCCTCTCAGTCGGGGTTCGAGACCGTCTTCCCCTAGAGCTAGGACCCACGCGCGGCCTGGAATGCCGTCGGGTCCCGGGGCGGTGTTCTTTTTGGCTCCAAGCCTTCGCACCGCCAGCTCTAGTTCTACCTGAGTGACCTCGGGCACATCGTCGTCAATCACCGCACTGGGCGCCATAGGCGACCGAGGCGGCGGCGCCATCTGCGGCGGAACATGTTCCGTTCGCGCCGTGAACAGGGATTCGACCACTCGCGGCGCGGGCGTCGGAGGGCGCAAACTGACCTCCGCCCCCCATGAGCGCGGGCCTGAGGGTGACGGGTGGAGACGCCCGTCACCCTAGCAGAAGCAGGCCACGGAGGCGCGCATCGTAAGACGATGCGCGCCTCCCCACACCGGTGTTGAGTCGGGGACCGCGTGGTGCCCCCCTCCCGAGGAGGGCCAGACCGAGAGGGATGGCCCTGGGTCAGCCGGGGTGCGAGGGTTTTGTTGCGTGACAACCTCACCTTCGGCCTAGCACTACGACCCAGAGACGGCGTGCGGTTTAGTCGGTTCAAGTCCGACATAACCTCCCCCTCCGGCTCCGTTTTTTTTTACGTGCGGGAAATCCTCACGGATATCCAGCCCGTGGGGATTTTCCGCACGTAAAAAAAAATTCCTTCTTCTTCCTAGCGTTAATCCCAGTCGCATCCGAAGCTTTTAACTTGGGAGTCTGGGGCCCACTATTACCAGTCTAACTGTGGGTTTGACTAAACTTCAACATTTTTCGTGAAGCAACTGCCATCTGACCTCCACAACGGTGATATTGAAGGATTGTAGTTAGACTAGTTCCTGGATTATGAAAGGCTCCAACTACCCGTAACGACTGACTGCTTAAAGTGTTCTCCGAGGCACGACCAGATCAATGCAAAAATAAAATTGTGACCTTTACTTTTTCAGGTAAATTGACTGACCGAGGCAAATTTATTAGAAACTGTAAAACTTTATGCTACTGAGCAGTCTAAATGGAAAAATAAAATGCGATTTACTCCAAAAGCGTCGTTACTTAAATGGAAATAAATTTCAATACCTACATAAGATTGTTGATATCTATGTACCTAAATGTATTATTGAATTCTTCATATTTTTTGATAAATTGTGGAGTCAGTGAAAATATTAGTATACATGATTTGCATTGGTCTCGGTGATTCGACGTATAACATAACATGTACTGTAATAACAAAAAAAATATAGTACCTGTGGTACTAAATTTTAGATTGGCGCATTCTAGATTTCATAACATAAGCAAGTTAAGTAATGCTTATTTTGGGCCTAGATAGTGCGGTGTGAAATGTCGTAGAATACTTATTTGTTAGTATCGTGATGCTGACGAACCGAAATTCTAATAAATTGTCTATTAATAAATAATTATTCAGTTTGGTAAGGAGTACAGAAAAATGCAAGCAATACCTACAGGGTGTGGAAGGCTGAGTAAGTTCACTGGGCGCCATTTACTTCAATTAATACAAATTATAAGTTAGTAGGAGTAGCAATTATTTATTGCCTCTTTAATGTTTAAGCAGGTATAGTGAGTGGCGAAGCTTGATAATTCAAAGTATATTTCCAGTTAAGTTCTTCTCCGTATCGTCAAGGTAACCGGTATTGTTTTCGTCCGTGTCTATGAATATTTGTGCTTTTGTCAGTTCCAGTCTAGAGGCTTATTTCTTAACAGATTTTCACCAAACTTTGCAGCATACATACACATAAAGGACATAATTATTTCCTTATAAATTGTAGTGAAAAAAGGGCGCCTGTGATGTCTCCTTTTCACAGAACTACGAACGACTGTACAATTTTATAAACCTTCACGTGAAATACAACGAAAAAATTGCCATAATTTAGATGTTATTATGTTATTAGACGTCAATTACTATAATTACATCTGATAGTAAGTATGGTAAATGTTTGGGGTTCCATCGTAATATTATGAAAATCTTATAATGACGAGAAAAATCTAAGTTAGTCTGTAATAATTATTTTATTATTAATTGTATCTATCAATTCTAAAAAATTATAATGGTAAACAATCTGTCGTAGAATGCTGACGCCTAAGATACAGGCCATGTTCTAGTTTAGGTGGCTGGAATACAAAAACTAATGTAAAGTAAACAGCCAAAATATTTCACTAGTAAAGTTTATCTTGTAATATTTATCTTGCATTTAACTAAAATGTTCACAAGAAATCATCATCGTTATCTTAGCAAAAAGCTAGTTTTAACAAGAAGGTAGAATGAACCCAAGACAATTACCTCAGAATCCGGAAGTTCGTTGATTATTTTTTTATTAGCTTAGCTCTTATGCGAGCGATCGCCATTTTGGCCACTCACGTAATATCTCATACATCCAACGAATGGGTAAATTACCAATTTTTAAATTGTGTAGGAGCTGAAACGGCTTCTGTGGCGTAGCGGAATTGCGTTCAGCTGCTACACACGGGGCGCCGGTAAGATATCCTATCAGTGCAAATATTTGTATCCATGAATACTTCTATTGGTCTGGGTGTTTCTGTGTCTATGTATAATATGTATGTATCACATGTATGTATATTATAGTTTTTGCCCACGGCTCCTCTTGCGTGATACAAAAGATAAACAGCCCGTATTCTAGAATGCCACTCAGCTGAATCTTGATGAATCTGGGAAAAGATTATATACACATTGACAAATTTGACCGGTTGTGGAGCAGATTGTCTATAAAAGTTTTCCTCAGAAAAATCGCAATTCAGCTGATTGACATTATAGAATATGAGCCTTAGGCTCGTATTCTAGAATGCTACTCAGCTGAACCTCGATTTACGTGGGAAACGTCTAATAAAAAAGTCTATATAAGTTTTCCTATGATTTTTCCTCAGATAAATCGCTATTCAGCTGAGTGACATTTTAGAATATGGGCCTTAAAAATAATATCGCCAACGTCGTATTCTAAAACTCTACCGACGTATAATTTTTTTTTTCTTAAATCCTTATAAATGAAATATTCTTAATATAAACATTAGATTCAGTCGTGGATTTAGTCAATATATCAGGTTTATCTCAACCGGTTGTCTATCCGTTACGAATGTGAATGGCTGTGCAATGCATTGGCAAAATAGGTCATGAATATTGGAACAAAAACTGTCGTAACGATTCAGATACTACCTTTTTGCCTACAATTTTAGTACCTGCAAGGAAAGAAAATATCGTAAAATGTGTAGTAGTAATTTGGATGCAAGCACGTTTCGTCGCAAAAGAGTTTTGAGAAAACTTACCGAATTGGTTCAAGAGAAAAGTAGTTGTGTTTTGAATGTTAAGTACTGACACAGATAATATAATACTGAAGTTTTGGTAGAGTAATGTTTGTTCAATGTTTTGTAAAAAATATGTCAAAGAGGTGCACTGAGATTTTATAACATATTTAAAACAAGTACACTGTGTACTTTGGCATTAATCATATTAACGTTATCAATTTTCTTTATTCAAATAATAAAATTAATATGATATAAATTGAGTAAAAAATATCAATATATTTTTGTAAATTTGCGTAAATACCATAACAAGACACTCCCACTTTAATTAGTCTTACATGAATATATTGTTTTCCTAAAGGATTCCAGCTCAGTGACACACTAATTAATTAGCGGAATATCTAATGAAAGATACACAATGATAGTGAATTTCGGCTTCGGTATCTATACGAAAATCAACAAGGGAACATTGGTCGGAGATGGCTAAAGGCGATAAGCTATGTCTTTATTCTACTGTCTTGGCTTTCAGAGAATATTATTTTGATTTTTCACTTTACAGCAGGTTCCTATTAGTGGTGGATCGAGATCAGAACTCCACGCGAATGGAACCGCAGATTTTTTTTTTCTGAAGGTTCCAACTAAATATCTTACTAAACGTTTTCAACTCTCCTTCGTTTTATTGAAATTGATAACTAACATTATATCCTCTGTGGCGTAACGGTAGTGAACGCGGCCGCTACACAAGAGGCGCGGGTGCGATCCCCGCTCAGTGCAAATATTTGTATGAATTAATATGTATATATTTGCATTGGTCTGGGTGTTTCTATGTTTAATATATATATATGTATTTACAAAAAAACAGTATCTATTTTTATCCGCATTCTAGATTCCATAACACAAACTAGTTAAGCTATGCTTACCATGGATCTAGATAGCGTTGTGTGAAATGTTATGGAGTATTTATTTCATCATCATCATCATCATCAGGCTATATTAGTCCACTGCTGGACATAGCCCTCCCCCAATGAGCGCCATAGCGCCCTGTCTTCAGCTTGCCGCATCCAGCATCTGCCTGCAGTCTTTCTTAGATCGTCATCCCACCTGGTCGGAGGGCGTCCTACACTATATACGCTTGCCGAGTCGCGGTCTCCACTCAAGAAAATTTATTATATATTTATAATTATAAAAGTAAGAATCTCGAATATTCAAATCGTGCGGTTGGCGGAAGGTGTGACCACATCATTACAACTGTTACCAGGCTGATCGTGTGGGCGTCAGCAGGACCAAAAATATGCAAAAGGACGCTATAGTTTAGTTTCAAATCCAAATCCAAATGCTTTATTGTGAAACATTTCAATCCTCTCTAAAAATATATACACACGAATATATAATATTTAAGTTCAATGGTGTCTAAGCCAAAAACTGTGTCCAAGTCGGTGAACCTACTAGATAACAAACGGGACTCTGGTATAGGCTTCCCTCGTTTACAAAACCGATATACCAATAAAAAACAATAAACGGACCTAGCCTGCAAAGTGCAAACTTTGAATACAATTGGAAATTCGCTATGAGGATGAAGAAAATTTATCAAAATAATAACCATACTGAACGTAATGTTCAAAAAGAAACTTTCCACTTGACTCTTCAAAAAGAATTAAAAACTGCCGTCTCGTTAATATACTTGTCATTACATTTATAATTTCCCTAAAATGAAGTCGATTGATGTCGATTTGTTCCAGTACTTCTCCTTACAATTTGCTACTCTGAAATTATTTGGCGTATGGTTCTATATACCTCATTCATATAAAAGCGTTTGGTTTTGGTTAAAAATTTTGATCAGAATATTCTTAGGAGCAGCGGTGTTCATAATACCTACTGGCGGTCAATTGATATACGTGATACAACTGTTCATACAAGGTAATGCAAGAATTCAAGAGGTTACTGGCATGTGAGTTGACAATATTGTAT
This sequence comes from Eilema caniola, assembly GCA_949126895.1. NCBI lineage: Eukaryota > Metazoa > Arthropoda > Insecta > Lepidoptera > Erebidae > Eilema > Eilema caniola. The sequence goes on along the minus strand of OX421479.1, from coordinate 9,506,082 downwards.
TTATTTTTTTATTAATATTAGTGAATACATTGATCGCAGTGACATCCAAAGCCCGCAATTTTAGGCCTAGGTTCAGCTGTCTCTAAATAAAAAGCAGTTATAATAATCAACCCTCACAATATCAAACGTGTATCCTTTTTATGTCTATACCATTTGTAAAGTAAAAAATCACACTTACTTAAAACTAATTATATTTAATAGGTACTACATAGTAGATACTGAATTTGTATAATATATTTCAATAATATTTTGACCAATAAAAAATTGAATACTTAAAAAAATCCGATTAGACTGAAATCACTAATATATTTTTCTTAGATGTTAAAACTTTGTCCTACTTTCCCACATAATTCTTTTTAAAGGTAAAACAGAATAGAATATTCGTCGCTAGTCCCAAAATGATCCATTATTGATATCTTCGGGCTTACAAAATCAATGCCTCTTATTAATACTTCACACTGTTTGTGTTAAAAATGTTTTAGATCGAATTTAGTTTCAAAAATAGTTTCGACAATGTTATATTTCTATAAACCATGTAGGGTAGAATATGATTAGGCGTAAACTATAATATATGTTTTGTGACTGTCTATTTTTTTTATTTGAAACATGTCTTCTGGCATTTTAAATGAGTGCAATACTGACGTTTACCAGTAATGCCTGTTCTCAACACAATGTAAATTCACAACTGGTTATAACTGTAACCAAAAGAAGAAAAAAAGTGGTTGTCACTAAGAAAATATATTTAAGAACAGATATAAAAGTCTCGCCAACACCTTTGTACTAACAATCCTTTAAGCCTTGTTGTACAACAATATCAACACAAGGCTATTCGCAGCATCTATTATTGTACAGAGTCGAGCGGCCATATAGCCTCATACAGATGCAAATTTTATTAACGACTATGCCATAATATATATTTAAATATGTGTTTAGGTTCTATGGAAATGAGGACAAAATAAATACTTGTAAAAGTGGAAAGAACCCTTTCGTGCCTATAAATTACAATGTAACGACACAATAAATCCACAGTGGAACAGAAATTGCGTGCACCATACATGACAAAAGTAAATTAAGCACCCGTTTTGAAGCTTTCGCTTTACTTGTTAAGGTCAAATCTTATCAGATTGGAATATCGGTTGAAAGAAAAAAGTTCCTAAGCGACATTATGATACATCGGCTTCAAAGAAGCGAGGTTGAAAGCGCACAACTTCGAACGATAAATGTATATTGAAATAATAAATTCTTATTCTATCCGATATCGTCCCTTAGCTTACAACACCGCTTAAGTCATTTTTACCAACTTTACAGGAGACGAAAAAAACTATATTTTAAAAATCTGTGTTTTTTTCTATTGCTTTTTTATACATACTCTAGTTAGCGGTTAAGAAATAATTAATTATACTTATTTTGACGATTTACTTTATTTTAACTTTTATTTTATGACTTGTACGGTGTTGACTGATATTTTATTAGATTTAGGCGGTGTTGTTTGTGAAAATGTTAGGGATTAAGGTTTCAAAAGATGACAGACTAACGACTTGTGCGGTGTTGCGACGCCAACCGACTTGAGCGCTGTCACTATTTTTTTAATTACGGCTTCTGATTGGCTGAAATCTATTTCATGAGACCAATGGTTCGACGCGCAATGCGCAGCTTCATCCAATGGCATTAAAATGTAAAAACCGCCAATTTTCGACTTGAGCGGTATTGTTAGCTAAGGGACGATATGATAAGGTTTAATATATTTCTTATATTGCTCTTCCTTTGCTACGTAACTGCATACAATTTTGTACCTTATGTTTAAACTTATTTTATTGTATGTAGTTAGTAATGCCTTTGGCAGCAGGGCAGAGGGCAGACCTATGGCTTTCCTAGTGTGACCTGTCTGACCAAATATCAAAGCGACTACTTTTCATTGTATCTTAATTGTACTTAGAACCTTTTGATTTTAACCATCGTATGAGAACTAAATTCATTATTCTGATGATAGGAAATGTATCGCGTTAAAAATGTTATTTCCTCAACAATCTACCTTTCGCGTGTGGCTACGAAAATATAAGAGTAATATTTGATGAATAGTTGTAAATGGACCGTTTTATTACAACAAATTATGTTAGAAATCACGTTTACAATTTTTAATTGTATGTTATGACCTCAATGACCTTGATGCAATTATATTACTAGCGTAATGGTACCTTATTTTTGGAATTACCTGATTGAAATTCTTAATATGTAGGTAATATTAAATAGAGTAATGTGATTCGCGGGTATGTCGAACTTAAACCGACTGAAGTTTATGACATGCGTTAACGACTGTCATTTAAGTCAAATCACATTCGTCTTTCTATTTGCTCAAACGCCGGCCAGCGAATTGCCACTTGTCTAAGGTGTGAACCATCGCCGCGAGCAGGGTGGAGAGCGTGAGCACTCTCACCCCCAGGGCCGTCACAAGCTCCCGCCTCGGCGCTTCAAACGCCGGACACTCGGTGAGCGTGTGCAGCCCCGAGTCCACGCTCCCGTCGCAGTGATGGCACTCGGGCGTTGGCTCTATGCCCATCAGATGCAGGTACCGCCCGAAGTTACCGTGTCCGGTAATGACCTGCGTCTGACGGTACGAGAGGCCACCGTGTGTCTTATCGCCGCAATCACGGCGTGCCCTGCTGAACTTGGGTCATCTAAGGTTATAAGAAGACCCCTCGGGTGTTGGAAGTATGGTCTCTGGGGTGAGATATAGGCGGTAAGTATAGGGCCCTAGCAATAATCCCGAGCCCAGCCAAGCCAACCTCACATGCTAGTCCGTGGTGAAGCGCCTATTAATTATTATTAATGTTATAATTCACCAATACGTATGTAAACTGCAATAATTTTAAAATTGTTCTATGTTGTAATTAAACCGCTTCTATTATCAAATGCAGTTTGCGTCTGTGCGCTCATTTGTTTACCACTTAGTGTTTCACAAGGTCAATAGATGGCGTTGAACACAATTTAGTTTAAACTTCTCGAGGACCGGAAATGCGTCCGCGCGTGACACTACGGAAGTTCAATCTGATTGGAGTTTGCTTTGCTGACCCCCTGCACTCTTCTCCAAGCCGCTGCCGCGAACTGGGGTTGAGCATCTCAACTCTCCGTTTTTACGTATTTTTTCTTAAAAGTCCTTTGGGGACGCGAGCTTTCGCCTTATTTTATAATAAAAAAAAACACGTTGGAACTCAAGAATTCGATTCATCTCAACTACCTACCTACCAGTACGTAAGCTACGCCTGCCTGCCGACAGCCGAATCTTCAAGAGGTGGAAGGCAGGTCCGTGCCAGTCTCAGCTGTATTTTGATTTGTAGAAGCAGTCAAATATTTTCTTGTTACAAATTTCACGCCTTCTATTTAGGTACCTACTTGCCTACAATCTGTGTGCAAACACACCACAGGTAGGACATTTAAACGTCCTACCAGTCAGTGCACCTGTTAAACAGCAGCCAAAGCTCTGACACAGGCTTTCTTCTCGGAGTTGGGAAATTAGACGGCTGTCATTAGTCCTACAAAAGCCAATCAATCAATAAAAATTGCGAACCCCGGGCTCTAAAGGACTTTGAAAATAATAATTTACTCAGCATCATCATTTCATCTTTTTATATTGATAGAATATTAAAATAATATTAACCATATATTTTACAGCATAAATTTAATTCTGACAGAATTATTGGTATCGATAAAGCTTCTAGATATGTTTCTGCGCCGACACACATTAATGCAGTTGACGGATCAGCTAATGTCCAAAGAGTTTCAATTTTATCTAAAACCGCAGCAAGCCATCTTGCAGAAAGCAATCTCATCCTTCAGAAAAATTTTCTGGGTACTTACAGTAAGCAGTTCGACGGATATAATTGGTAAGTGATGTAAATATGCAAGCGAAATATCGTCATTTTGTTTACTATCAAGATTACCTTAGGAAGACCATACACTAAAGCAGCTTTTACTGCGCAGAAAGAATAAAGCTTGTTTCGATCTTTTCAGCATCAGTCGGGTTTTTTTATTTGAACAAATAAAATATATTATTATATAAAAAAAAAAAAAATATATATATTTTTTGTTCAGTACTTATTTAATTTCTCAAGACTCACCTGCTATTAAATGATATTGTGCTGTAGTGAGCAATAAATACCCTAGTTTATAATTATGAAGGTTCTAAAGGAAATACAATATATCCGTTGTTGCAGTTCACGTTATTGTGGTACCAGGGATGAGCAATTTTGAAATTTTGCCATTGAAAATGGATCTGATATGGCTTGATGTTAATAGAGAATCGTATTTCAACTATGTGTTTGCTTATCAGGTAAGTTTTTGACTATTGGAAAACAGAATTTGATGGCTATTTAATCTATTCAACTTATTTTGAATAAACAGTAAAATTGAAAATAAAATATAGAAATGTTTTCCGCATGATTTCACATAAAACAATGTAGCATAAAATAATAAATATGGTATGTTTTGCATTAATTGCGTACAGGTATTATACAAACCTATGGTGTTGGCTACTTTCATCGCACTGCAGACTTTACCGTGGGCCGCCATGTCATTTGCAAGTAAAATTATTTTCTCTTCTAACATGTGTACCAGATCACTAAGCAAAGATACTAAGCACGATTTCTCAATAAAATAAACTCACATCTCCGTTCATATATTTATACTATGCACAAAAAAAAACGCAAACATTTGCATATAAGATAGGATTACCTTACCAGAGAAGTATATAAAAAATATTTAAACGAACTCAGCACGACAGTTATTTTGTTTTAAAAATATACTGCAACACGAACTATATTCAAAAGGCGTTGATTTTACGAAGCAACATATCACGTTTCATATGAAATATTTTACATACCTTGTATTTGTTGCCCTTGCAGTCAGTCAATTGGACGTTCTAATTTGTAATTTTGAAAATATCAAAGGATTAGTTAAATCAACCATGACTAAAAAGCAGTGTGATGCAAATACGGCGTTCAAAGAAGTCTTCAAGGAGTGTGTTTTTCATTATTGCTGCATCAAAAGGTACCGACCACTTATCAAATAAAACTGGAGAATTCCTTGTTATTGCAACGTTATCCTACATAATAGAAATGTTCCGCTACCCTTAAAATTATGCAAATGATATTCAAATTTAAGACAGCAAGCGTCGTTTTCTTTACAGATTTGTAAACAGACTTCAAAATACCTTCGCGGGCCAGTTTGCAACAACATTGGCGCTGAATGGTTGCATAGTTGGCACTACTGCCGTTCAAATATTTTCCGTAACGGTCACGCATTCATTATGTATTATATTTTAAATTTATTCCTCCGAACACTTATATGTGGTGGTTGTTTTCAGATTGACTCACCTTTGAAGAATATTACGGACGTGGTGTGGATACTGACATATCTCGCCATATTTATTTGTATTCTCTTTATTGACTGCTATTTTGGAAATACTGTCACTTATAAAGTAAGTGTGATGAATGCTCTGCTACTGTCGTTTATAAAAAGTGTTGGATTATTAGCGGTTTGATAAACAAGACAAAAATTACTGATTGTCATACTGGTGTGCCAATTTAGTGTGACCACGAGTCCGGCATCGTTTATAAAGATCAAATATTGTTCTTAGTGCCATTGTAAATCACTTGTGGCAAGCAGCACACTTAGGTATCGTATTAGTCTCGAAAGAGTTTTGATTAAATTCGTGGAGCTTTGAGTAAATCTATGACGTTGAATCCAACCAACAATTTCTCACTTACTTGAAAAGTTTTGTTTTGTTGAAAAGTTTTGGGGCAATGCAACTGGTAAAGATTTAGTTTTTAAGCTCAAAAGTGCTGCATTAGAGCTATATGTAAGATTCGAACGACTGATACATTTAAACCTCATTTTATTAGCCTGAAGATACTGACGATGCCATGCATTTACATATATGAGACAGTTATGTTTGTTAAACAGAACAGGGAGAAATTCTCGGTTATAACCAGCAGTAGAAGGTCTGATAGGCTATGCTTGGTCCCATCCAAAACGGCCCTACTGCATAAAAGCATATTTGTAATGGCACCTTAGATATGTAACAAACTGCCTCAAGCTATAAAATCTTGTAAAAACCTACAAGTACTATTCAATAGAGGAGTATCTTAATGAAAAAAGCACTTAATTAATCCGATTTCTGACTTAATTATTATTTAATTTTACATTGACAGAATTTTTATTTGAATTGATTTATTTATATTGGTGACATTACTAATCTATTGAAAGTGCTTGCATTTGTAATAATAATTCTCTTTAATTTTATGATTACATTGACATATTTTTTCTGAATTGATTTATCGATATTGGTGACATTACTATTCTGTTGACATTGCTTGCATTTATGATAATTTTATTTAATTTTACTTTTTTTACATTTGACATTTGTTAATAATAATATTTTATCATTGAATAAAACATAATTGTAATATTGATGAAAAAAAAAATGATTTGCACGCCGCATATGGCAGAGTATGTAGAAATATGCATTGTATTATTTATTGTAACATCTTTTGTACCATATTCTTGCAAATTAATTTAATTTGAATTTGAAAAGTTTACATCAATATTATCAATGGAAATAAATAACAGTTTTTTTTCCATTTCAGAGCTTACAAATATCAACACTGGTTTTTTCTTGCCCGTGGATAGAGCTCCCAACATCAATGAAGAAAGATCTGATAATATTTATAGCAGAAACCCAGCAACCTGTTGTGATAACCGCCGCAAATTACGTTCCAGTGTCTCTGGAGACCTTTACTAAGGTAATCAGATTTATTTTGTACCTCATGTGATGTGTGGCGTTGGCTTTCTATTAATGCATTAAATTTTATATTACAGTTATGCTCTGGGAGTGTTTATTAATGAGATTATTTTAAATTTTATTAATTACAATTGTTTATAGTGATTATTTTATTTAATGGGCAAACGTAGTGTAGGATGCCCAACGGCCAGGTGGAAGGACGACCTCATCAAGGTCGCCGGGAAGCGCTGGATGCGGGCTGCTTTGGATCGGTCGTTCTGGAAGCCCATAGGAGAGGCCTATGTTCGGCAGTGGACTGTGTGCGACTGATATAATGATGATGATTTAATTCAATGTGCAATAATTAATGTTCACTACGAAATTCTATTTCTTGGATTCCTTCAAGATGATAACACGAGTTTAATGTCAAAGATTCATGTCAATAGTTCGTTTACCTACGCTGCATTGTAAAATTTGACCCAGTCTATCTAAACTTTCGGCTCCACTATTAATTTATCAGTCGATAAATTGTTATAAGCTCACAAATAAACATTGTCATATATCAGCTACTGATCTACATAATTTAGTAACAATATATAGATATCAATGGAGCCTTACATACCCCGTAATAAGGCTTAATAACGGTTAATTAACTTGAATTCCCTAGATATAAATATACAAGTTCAGTATGCTTTTGATTTCAAGGCAGGTGTGATTCTTTGGTTTAAAGGTATGAATTACATTTATTTATTAGTTCACGTTCCACCATCATGAGCCCGAAAGTCCAATAAATAAAAGAAAACCTAATGAAGAGTATTTTGACATTGCCTATGTCACGTATGTTACAAATAGGTAAATGTCTGAGATGTGCAGACATTTACTTTCTTTAGTCCCAACGATCACAATACTCTTGCAAAACTTCAGTCATCATATTATAATCAAACTGCCTATGCAAATATTATTCAAATCACATCCATTTTAGGGATTAAATAAGCTCGTTGGTCGCAGTTGTAATCCGACATATCTGATATGTCATATGGATAAGAGTTACGAGCTTTAGGAAAGTTGAAACATTTTTTTAAAAATCCTACATTCTGTAACTAAACTATGATATAGATTACGAATTTTAGGGATTGTATTGATTATTTATTTATTAGAAATTTTAAAGTTATTTCTATTTCAAAACAAATAATGCGCGTTCGATAAATTTATTACGGCTATACTCACGTCATTCGTCAGGATGCGCCCGACTAGTTTCGGACCCGCCCGGAGTTCTTAATCAAGGACTAATTAAGGACTCCGGTCGGGTCCGAAACTAGTCGGGCGCATCCTGACGCGTGACGTGAGTATAGCCGTAATAAATTTATCGAATGAAAAATGGCTCACGATAGTTTCTATACAAAAATAATGCGCGTGTTTTTGCACCACCTTTTAAATAACTCTTGTAAGTTGTATGTGAAGATGTATACTTATTTTTTTGGCCATGTGTACATTGCAATCGAAAACGAATTCGGTCCTCAGTGACACATCTTTGACAATTGAAGTTTAATTATGTGCAAAACTGATTACCACCTGGTTCAATATTGAAGGACAACTTGTGTTAGAAAAATCCTTTTTCAGCGTTCAATGTAAAGGAATGAAAGTCAGCTTGATCTTGATAATATGCAGAATTTTACTGAACTACTCAAACATCAACTCTTATCCCGAGACATCCTATAAATGCCAACATTTATATTATCAATGAAATATAAGATTTAGATTTTTTTTTCTTTGGCAGGTTATGAATTGGACGTACAAGGGTTTTGCTGTAATGAATCAAATGAAGAAATAATATGACCCCAAAAAAAGTGGCCATAGAGAATTTATGATTTTGTGGCTTGAGAAGACTTCAAAAAAGGATAACGTATTATTTACTTCTAAAAAGAGTTTAGATTGAAGAAAAATTTACTAAAGATTTCTCTGATCGTTTTATTGTACTCATGAATGCACAATGTAGTTCTTAGTTCTAGAATTTACGCTGATAAACGCACGCTGGCAAAATGATAATGTATTTTCATTTAATAATGTTATATGCCAAATTCCATCAATTGCAATTAAAGAAACATATGATTTTAAGTCAGGCCGATACCTTTATAACAAAGTTCTGACCCCTAGACTAGTGGCAATTCATTGGCCAGATTTGACGTTTATGACATATGTTGATGACTGTCATATACGTCAAATCCCATAAATTCGTCATTCTAATATATGAATTGCCATTTGTCTAGAGGGGCAGTAGTTTTTGCGTTCATTGCAAACTAACATTTAGGTAGAGGAGTTCAAGAAGATATGATGACTTTAGTTAGGATTATTTCTGAAATATTTATGTAGTATTTTTAGCCTTGTGGCGCAAAAATCTTTTTGGTTATTTACTTCTAGTAGTAGCATGTACTTAGTACCTACTATTATCGTAATAATATTTTCAGATACATAGAAGTAGACTCGAATGATATTTTACCAGTTTTAGTTGTATTGGGTATGTTAGGGTTATTTACCTTATGCTTAAGAACTCGCTGGCAACGCAAGATGATTTGGCCCATAACCTGCAGAGCATAGACACTTCTTAGGGAATTGGGCCCACTAGCGGTGCATCATCACGCAAGCCCGTCTCAGCCTCGTGGCAACCTCCAGTGGACCTGACGCTTCATATTTGGTGGGGCCCTAGGCATCGTCTCATCACATATCGACAGGACTCAGGGGCTCAGGACTGTAAGAAAGCTATTGTCAGAAGGTGCACAGGATCCAGTCGCTTAGGCACCCAGTGTGGTTCGGGTGTAGCCTCGTGGCGGTGAGACATCAGACCTATATTTTTGTATCGGTGATCCAATGACTCCTTCCCGATAACAACACGCCAGTCTTGCACACAGTGCTACAGTGAGATACTCGAGAGCGAAATAATTCCGATTGAACTGGCCCTCGAAATTATATTCATCTAGTTCCCCTCCCATTGTGAGTCGCGAACCCCAGGCCGCAGACCACGCATTAAAGTCCCTGAGCAAAAGAATCGGAAGGGGGTGGCAGGTATTGACGATGTCGGAGTGCTGATCGAGCCATGAGGCAATTTTTATTGTTTTAACAAGTTTTTTACTGTTTGAACTACCAAGCTTATATTTTTTCTTCGCAAAGCTATTGACGTTTACGCAGATATTTGCAAACATCAAAAACATATGGGAGAGCATAGTATCTGAGTTGTACAAATGCCAGGTAATAATTGTTCGATTTTTATACAGCTACATTGGTTATGACTTGAATACTCAACTAAACATACGTTTAGCTGTCACTTGACAATGCCTTTGATGTAAATGACACTGTATAAGACAGGTAACATCACTGTATTCTATCGGTTTATGACTTATTCTAAGTCTAGTTTAAATCCTAAAATATTGTAAGCATCTATTGTGGTTTCGTGTAACAAAGTAAGTGTGATAACGAAGCATTGTGTACCTACTGGACTGTAGCTCGCATTGATTTTTGAAATACCCTCGCATCTGATTAACATCATGAATATTACGACTAATAGAACCTCGTGTGATGTCATTTTGATTTGACCCATCTGATCTGTCGCTTCGACAAACATATACCTTGAGCCTAGACTAGAACTTTAATTAAAAGTAATAATAATAATGATATATCATTTTTAAAATTAACGAAAGTTGAAACTGAACCTACGTGTTAAATTCACTCCAAGTAATTTACGACAGTTCAAATGCAATTAAGTTATTAGATTCCAAATACTATAATTATGTGTCTGGTATTTAGTATGGTAAATGTTTGGGGTTCTATCGCAATAATATTATAAAAAATCTACAGAGCTGGCTTATACAAGAAATCATCGAATATGAATGGCTGGAAATTGGCAAAAATAGGTCATGAATATTGGAATAAAAACTGCCGTAACGATTCAGGTAATAACTTTTTGCCTGCAATTTTAGTACCTGCAAGGAAAGAAAATCTCGTAAAATGTGCAGCGGTAATTTGGATGCAAATACGTTTTATTGGAAAAGAGTATTCTCAAAACTTTTAGAATTGTTTCAAGAGAAAAGTTATTGTGTTTTAAATATTTTAAGTATTGGTTGAAAACATCTCGGATAAACATCCTGGATATAATTATTAAAGAGGACTTTATGCCTGGAACACCCTCAGTGTACACTTTATATGTATCTATAGTTCAAGTATCCATAATTTACGGTATCCACTAACCACAAAGTATATTATGTATTTGGTAATCACACATACACACGGTATATGTAGTTATGTACGGTAATAAGCAAGTACATCATATACATTGGCATTAAAAATATCAGCATTATCCATTTTCTTAATTCAAACAGTAATTTGATGTGTGTTTAGTAGTTTTACATTACAAGACACACGTTCATTAGACTTACTCTTACATATTGTTTTCCTAAACATACAGCCTCAGTAACGTAGTGGTATATAGTGATCGCGGCGTCTACACAGGACGCGAGGGTTCGATCCCCGTTCTGTGTAAATATTAATATGCATGGATATGAGTATTTGTATTGGTTTCAGTTGCACGAACATGTATGGCAGTCGTTACGGGTAGTTGGAGCCCTCAAAGTTCAACAACTGCTTTTACTACTATGCTTTCATATCGCCTTTGGGTTGTGGAGGTCAGATGGCAGTCGCTTCACAGAAAATATCAAAGTTTAGCCAAATCCGCAGTTAAACTGATAAAAAGGACCCAATACGTTACAAAACGCTAGGATGAAGAACATTGTTTTCCTAAAGGACTCGTGCTCAATCATACACTAAGCAATTAGGGTAATATGTAATGAAAGACAAACAATGATAGTTAATTTATGCTTCCTTGAGCGGACCTTGGTTCCAAAGTGCAAACTTTGGACACAACATTAAATTACTTTGAAGAACAAGAAAATAAATCAAAATTATAATCATACTGAACTCAGTATTTCAAAGAAGCCACCACTTGCCTCTATGAATAGAATTAAAAGCAACCGCATTTTTAATAGATATGTCATTATATTTATAATTTTCTCAGAATGAAGTCAACTGACGTCGATTTGTTCCAATACTTTTCTTTACAATTTGATACTTTGAAATTATTTGGCATTTGGTTCTATATACCTCATTCGTATAAAAGCATTTATTTTTGGTTAAGTATTTTGACCAGAATATTTTTAGGAGTAACAGTATTCATAATACCTACTGGCGGCCAATTAATATACGTAATACAACTGTTCAGACAAGGTAATGCAGAAGTTGAAGAGGTTACTGGAATGTGAGTTCACAATATTGTTTTATTTTTTGTGTAAATACAGGACATACATTAATTACCATTTTTTGTATCTCGTCCTTCTCAAGGGAGACGCTGTGGACAATTCCGCGGCCCCATAGAGAGCTCCTGATCTTTCCACAGGTTCCTCTAACTAGCAGAAGGTACTCGTACGTGGAGAGCAGGCAAGGGACGGACCGATTGCCGAGTACAGAGTGTTCGGGGTTCACACAGCTTGTTTCCGAAACCCGAGGGGACCCTCTTAAAACCGTAGATGATCCGGGATCAAGAAGGATGCGAGGTCATGAGTAGACCAGAATGGTGTGCGGTTTTTGAGTGGTTTTCCGTACGAAAAAATAAATACACCCTCATAACTTTACCCCATTTGATGAAGCTTTTGATAACTAGATATATTTTTTATCATTATAAGTAGGAAGCGGACATTGTTATCAAGCCTCACAAGATCAAACAAGCGTCGTTATTGTCAGAAATTCGTTGAGGAATCATGGGATATATTTACGGGAGTCGTCAAACTCTATTGGACAAAATGATTTCAGGCAATTTCTCACAAGATTTCTAGCAATTCAAGCGAGTTCTTAATACTAGTAAAACATACTTTATAATTATTACTAAAACTTTGGATAGTTGATTTGAGAAGCAAATTTTCTCTCAGTATTAGGTACGTTTATTAAAGTACGAAATCACTGGTACATATATTTTTTTAGACGGCTATAACCCTGTCCTACATTCCCCCATTATTTTTTTTAAAGGTAAAATAGAATAAAATATTCGTCCATAGTCCCAAAATAATCCATAATATTGGGCTTACAAAATCTCTTGGTTATTGCCCTTTTTGCTACTTAACTGCACGCAATGAATGTTTTCAATACTTTTCTGCCACTAGGCGGCGCTTTATCGGCGTCAAGTCCAAACTGCGCGTTTATTAAAACCCGATTTTGCTGAAAAACTACGGAAGACGCGAGACATGTCTATTGAAAGGTAGGCTTCCCTGTAAAAATTTGAAAAATCGCATAAAAATAGTTTGTTTACTGGAATTTTTAGATATACCTTTCAGAGAATCGGACATGGCACCTACGGACAGAGGACGTCCTCGTGGACACATTCCAAGCATCAAGAGTACAATGTAATGAATTTTTTTAGCATTTTGCACGCTAAATTTCAAATCTAGAAAAGAATTTTTTTTTATCGGTCCAGGTGCCTCATTCCCCTACCTTTTTCTTACAAGAGGACTACTCTAATCACTAAGCCATCAGACCACGCCCAAACTAATCCAAATGTCTCCTTATGTTCGTCTTTGAGGCAAACTATCGGAACCACTGAATGATTTTTAATTCATTTTTAACATTGATTTTTGACTACTCCGCCCAAATAATTGTTTTGGAAAAGCATGTTTTATTAAGTAAACTGATAAAAGTGTTGACCAAATATCACTTAATATCAAAACTAATCGTATGAGAACTAAATATTTTTTTCTGCTGATAGGATATTTCTTACGTTAAAAGTGTTATTTCCTCAATAATCTACATTTCACACGTGGCTGCTAGAGCAATATTTCATAAATACTTTTAAAAAGACCGTATGAAAAATTGCGTTAGAAGTCAGGTGAAAGATAAAAATAAAATTCAAATTAAAATGATAAGATAACAATAGCTATCAATATAACTTAAAATAAAATATAATTAAATTACTAACACGCACAATAACTACAAATTAAATACAATGAAATTCCTAACATTTACTATTACAAAAATAAATATAACTAAATTAACATAAAAACAAACAACCCGCCCCATAATCTTTCCCGGTGTAAAGGTGCCCATGATGCTGGCAGCGTTACCTCGCTAAATTGCAGTGGCCTCTCTTTGCTTCAGGAACGCATTACCGCTTTGCTCTTCGATAGATTATTATTTTAACATTGGAAATGTATTTTCAATCGCTTGGTGCGCGGCCATTTTCAGCGATAGTGCGACATCGCTCAGGCATCGGCAATTTTGGAGTTACGCGGCTCAATGGGGTATCAAAAGACGCGTCTTGATGAGATCTACAAGATGGAGAAAAATAATACGTGATTTTTTGAGACTTTTCAACTTGAATCGACGATATCTCGAAAAGCATCAGAAAAGTGTTGACCACAAAAAGTACTCAAAATAATCTGAATTCCGAACTTTAGATTATGTTAAGTCTCGTGATTACCTATTTTTTTATTGGTATTGTATACATTACTTAAACATATTTAATTGCAAAAACAAAACTGTTTTGTTCATTTGTTATAAGATAAATTGTTTGACATATGAAGTAGGCTGTTCCTGCAAGTAAAAGACTATGATTATTATTTCTATTATTTCGATTTCACATCTGGCGGACGAAAGCGTGTGTGCCAAAAGCAAGAAAAAAAGACTGAGCTTTGTTAAAAAAGTAGTTCGTTTAAAAAAAAAGACGGGTTGCACTCCGGGAGTGCCGGCAGAAGTGAAAACTTTTTCTTTTTTTCTTTCTTCTTTATATACAGAGAAAAGATAAAAAGAACATACCATACCATATCACAGAACCTATCACTAATTTTCTGTCAAACAGTGTACAAAAAGAAAAAAATAATCACATAAAGGGTAACCAATTGAAATATCGAATTTCTGTTACCCGAATCTTAAAACCCCGAAAACGGTTGGTAGAACTTTTAAAAGACAGATGTAATGAATGACAACTTTCTATAATTCTGTTTTTCATTTCCCAGATGAATCAATTTCCAGGTGCACTAAAACCAAATTTTCAAATAGTATTTTTTTGTTTCCCATATTGTCATAATCTAAATATAGTTATACCAGATTCTCAGAATTTTTCTTTTGTTTCCCATCGTACCATTTTCCAAATAAACTATTACCAAATTTTCATAATCTTTTTATTTGGTGCCCATACAAATCGTGTTCCAGTAAAACTATATACAGGTATAGTAAAAATCAGTAAATTTATACGATTCATTTAGGGAGTGTAACGGTTGATATAATAATAAAAAATCTAACGTTCACTTAAGACATTAATAATTTCACTTAATATAATGAAAGCCTAAAGACTTATAATATAATTTTGTTTAAATTATTGTTTTCCATGTCATACATGAACAGTTTTGTATGCAGGTATAATCAATGAATCAGGAAGGCGAGCTCGTGAACACTGCGTACCACACCCGACCCGACTCGCCGTGGTACTTGTCTGCCCTACACTAGAGTGTTATTTAAGAACCGGAGGCGAGGAGGGACGGGAGCCCCTTATTTCGTAGAAAGAAATTTCATAGAATTTCGTTTCACAGAAAATGCTTCATATAATATTTGGTTCTTATATTTTTATTTCGAATATTATTGTTTCAAAAACAATTTCCTACAATGAAACATATTTCACAGAAACACAATTGAACGAATTTTAAATCACATTTTTTTGTTTAACAAACGAATCAAACTGTAGAATTATTTTTTAAAGAATGTTAAACCACCTTTATAATATTCCAAATCACATTTATTTTTAACTGTAACATTTACAATTTTAACACCCCGACTCAGATTACCCCGACTCGGATAGGTTAGGTTAGAAGGCTAATGCAGGAGCGGAGCGTAGCGAAGCTCCCACATTAGGCCTTCGTGGTTATTTTTTATAAACCACCCAGAAGTAGGAGCCCCACGTAGCGGGGCTCCGTCGACCTTATAGACGCATCAATCGTTTCTCAGATTACCCCGACTCGGATAGGTTAGGTTAGAAGGCTAATGCGGGAGCGGAGCGTAGCGAAGCTCCAGCATTAGGCCTTCGTGGTTATTTTTTATCGTCGACCTTGTAGACGCATCAATCGTTTAGTTCATAAAAACCATATATATGATAATATGTTATTCTTTGTAATAAGTTTCTATTAAATAAACAATATAATGATTAAAAATGGTTCATTTGATATTCTATGAAATGATTATTCTAATGTTTAACTTTATATGAAACAAAATTCAATGATTTAAAATTATATTGATTATATATAATGATTATATTGATTATTCTATGAAACGAAATTATGCGAAACATTTTCTGTTATACGAAATTATATTAAACAATTGTCTATGAAGCAACGCACACCCGCGGAGGGAGGGCAGTCCTCGCCCGCAGTAACGAAGCTCGGGCGCCCGGGCGAGCTGAAACGGCTGAGGCTGGTCGCCAAAGCTGCGGAAGCGAGCATGGGTGCCCGAACTTTGTTACGCAAGGGCGGAAGGACTGCACTTCCCGCAGCGCCGGAGAAGAGCAACACTAAAGCTTGCCTGCTTGCCTGCATGCTTGCATGCTTGCCTGCATGCATGCATGCCTGCATGCCTGCATGCTTGCCGGTTTGATTGCCAGCTTGCCTGCATGCATGCTTGTTTGCTTACATGCATACATATATTTTTTAAGACAACGTGTGTTTTGTTCAGTAGGTCTCCAATTGTAGTTAGTAGACGCCACATGAGATTTAGTTTTAGGTTTATAAATCTGGGTATTGTTTGTCTGGATATCAATTAACTGGATATCAATTAATTGCATTTCAAAAATTTGTGTTTTAAAAATTGGGCTTTCGTGAATATGGATTACGGTCATCTGGATTTTGTGCATTTAGATTTCGTGACTCGTTCGTCTGGATTATAAAACGTCTTACAAATGAATAAATCGGCTAATGAAATTCGGAGTTGCGATTGTATGGCAAATAAAACTTCGGAATTTGAAAAACCGGGATTATGAAAAATTGGCCAAACGTTTTTTGGATTATGATATTCGGAATATTAAAATTCGGGATTAAGATAGGTAACCCACAAAAAGTAATAAATTACAAAAAGAAAAAATAATCACAAAAAATTTCAGAAGCCAAGGTTCGAACCCGGTACTATCTGAAACCATAAGGAATTACAGTCGAAGTGCCGCTAAGCTGTGAAGCTTCTTGGCATACCTAACAAAATAAACAATCTGTAGCTTATATTGTATGACGTAAGTCGTCGGTTACGGTATAATGGTCAAGTAATCCTGACGCGAGTTTAACACTTTTTACCCATCCAACGCCGCTAAAGAAGTTTTCACTTCAAAAAACGGTTCTCACCGGTATCTGCTACTAACACTTGTATAACTCTTGCGCAAATAGTTGTTCTCGTAATAGTTTGCCCTATCTAAGTACATTTACAATGTATCAGAAGGTCGTGAAAGGCGCTAGATCAGTGAATTTTTTATAGTAGCTTTCAACCTCAGTCAACTTTAACTCAAATAGATTATTGACCAATTTTATTCACTTGCGTTATAATATTTTTTTTTTTTTTGGAAATTCATAATATAATGAAATGGAGTATGTATTTAATACTACTAGTAAATTTGAGTCCCAAATGTTCTCCCTATCAATACATTTGGGGCTCAGGTCAATTTTAAATTTTAGTCGGTGCATAATGTTAAACAACGGATAAGGCTTTGGCATAGTCTTCCCCCTTGGAGTTGGGAGATTAGACGTGTGTCATGGACTTATAGTGACTGTATTTTTGGGCTAGCCTAAAATCATAAAAATATATATTCATTTTCAATTTATAGCATAAATTTGGTAATGACAGAATTATTAGCGTCCGTCAAGCTTCTTGATATGTTTCTACGTCGACACATATTGATGCAATTGATGGATCAGCTAATGAGTAAAGAGTTTCAATTTCATCTAAAACCGCAGCAAGCAATATTACAAAAAGGAATCTTATCGATGAGGAAAATTTTCTGGGCCTCTGTTGTAATCTCTTCGGTGGATATAATTGGTAAGTGAAGTAAGCATGCAACCGCAATATCGGTATTGTGTTCTTTCATTTGTTTCTCATGTCTCTCTTTTAAATAAGAAACAGTCAAAACTTAACTACCAAGAACCCAAACTGTGCTATTTGCTATTTAAGCTCAGAGGTATTATGATATAAAGGACTTAAGTAAACTAAAGAATCATCTTCAAAGATGTTGTGGCTAATGATGAAGTTAACTAAAATTATAGACCGCTTCTATAGAAATGATGATGATTATTTACTTGCCATTACATGTAAGTAAGCCTAGATTATTAAACATAATGCCCAAAATTTCTACAAAACTGAAAAATAAATAATTATTTTTAATTATTCTTTCCATGGCCGTACTTCAAATTCTAATGACATGAATTTAATAAATTCCAAATATTCGAGTATCATTTATAATATTACAAAGAGCTCTTGTAACTGTTATTAGACAAAATTTTGAGATATCCTTTACTTAGTGGCGTTGAACTGTATGACCTCGATGACTTTAAAGCACTTCAGTACTTATTATTACTGCACTATATCGGTATTGCTCGATTCACATATCTTGGAATATGCTATCATCAAAATATGCGTATTGAGCACATTTTCAGCACATTTTGGGTCCAAGATATGTGAAACGAGCTCTACCTACTCGTAGATTTTCACTCATTATTAAATAGCTAGCTTTTGCCCGCGGCTCCACCAGCGCGGATGTCGGTTATCGAGACCAAACATAGCCTATGTCCTTTCTCAAAGTCTAATCTACCCCTATACCAAATTTCATCAAAATCGGTTCAGTGGTTTAGGCGTGAAAGCGTAACATACAGACAGACAGACAGACAGACAGACTTACCTTCGCATTTATAATGTTAATATGGATATTACGCTAAAGAGAGCAATGACTAATCAGGATCATACGGAGATACTAAAGGAAATTAAGTATTGTCTTTGTTGCAGTTCACGTTATAGTGGTACCAGGAATGAGCAAATTCGAAGTTTTGCCACTAAAAATGGATATGATATGGTTTGATGTTAGAAAAGAATCATATTTCAACTACGTTTTTGCTTACCAAGTAAGTTTTTGGTTAATAGAAGATAAACTTAATGTAAAAATTATCTAAATAATTATTTATTATAAAAGAAAACAGTATCGGTGTAAATGGATACTCAAATACGAAAAACTATATTTTCGGAAAATTATAATTACGAATTACATAAATCCGAATATCAAAATCTGATAAATCATAAAGCATGTTTATAAAATACCTGTAATTCGAAATTTGTTTAAGGTAATTACTATTCTCATAATACTGAATTTCAAAATACCGAATCATTGCAATCCCGATAAATCGAGCAAACAAACAAATTTAGAAATACATATATTCTACCTATTCTACCTCTATCCGTGTCTGCTCGACACTTATATTACAGTGTAGCCCTGGTCGGACACCGAACTGATTTTCATGAGGTCGAATGTTTTTATTTAACTGCTCATTAAGCTACCTGTCAAACAACTTTGATATAACCGTGGCTAACGAGATATTAATCATTACCGGCATTGTTAAATATACGAAGTTTTGTTTCTTAGAAATTATAATTATCGGAATATTTTATGCCGATTATGAATGAGAATAAATTATAGAAATATTAGGACACTAAATTGTTTCATGTAGAGTCACCACATAGAACAATGTAGTGTGAAAGAAATGAAATTTTTATATGTAATATTAATTGCGTGCAGGTATTATACAAACCTATAATGTTGGCTACTTATATCGCCCTCCAAACTTTACCGTGGGCCGCAATATCATGTGCAAGTAAAATTATTTTTCTCTTCTAATTCGTGCACCAGTTCACTAAGCAAAGATACTATGCAGTACTTTTCAATACAACAAACTCACATCACCTTTTTATATATTTTTACCATTCACAAAAGACAAAGCTTGTACTTACATTAGCATACAAAATAAGATGACTTAAAATCACAGCGTTTCACCTTACCAAGGAAATATATAAAAAATATTTCCACGAAGAGCACGACAGTTTTCCTTTTGTTTTGAATATATAATACATCATGAACTATATTCAAAGGGCGTTGATAAGCCCGAAGCCTGTCACATTTCAAATAAAATAAATTATATAAATTTTATTTGTTTCCCTTGCAGTCAGTCAATTAGACGTTCTTATTTATAATTTTGAAAATATGAAAGTACTCATTCAATCAACAATGACTGAAAAGAAATGCGACATAAATACAGCGTTCAAAGAAGTCTTCAAGGGGTGTGTTCTTCATCATTGCTGCATTATAAGGTGCCTATCGACCACATAAAATAATACTGTAGAATTCTTTGCTATTGCAACGCTATTCTACATAATAGAAACGTTCCGCTACCTTTAAAATTATGCAAATGATATCCGAATTTAAGACATCAAGTGTCATTTTCTTTGCAGATTTGTAAACAGACTTCAGAATACCTTCGGGTTCCAGTTTTCAACAACATTGGCGCTGAATGGTTGCATAATTGGCACTACAGCCGTTCAAATATTTTCAGTAACGGTCACGCATTCATTATGTATTATGTATATTTTAAATATATTCCTCTGAACGCTTATATGTAGTAGTTGTTTACAGATTGACTCACTTATGAAGAATATTACTGACGTGGTGTGGATGCTGACGTATCTCTTCATGTTAATTTGTATTCTCTTCATTGACTGTTATTTTGGCAATACTATCACTTATAAAGTAAGTGTGATATTTGCTCTGCTACCGTTTATTCAGGCCAAATATTTATACCGAAACTAAACAAAAGAACATTTTGGTATTGTATTGGCCTCGAAAGACTTTTGAAGAATTATTAAACTAGTACGAAATCCATTCCTAAAATGTTTTGCCAACATGGTAAATGACTATAAATACGTAACTTAAGATTCGAATGATATTTTTATACTTCTGAGCATTAATATTCTACTAACTTCAAAGTATAGGTACTTCATTTCTATCAATGAAAACAACCTAATGAGCGAATTGGGACGCAGGTTGAGGGACAAAACCGGTGACTCTCGCTCCGCCTCGTAGTTGGGGCAAAGGTTGGCCGTTGCTATCTAGTGGGGTAATGCCGCTAGCGTCATGAGCACCTTTGCCCCTGGGACGGTGAGGGGTGGGTTAATAGATTTAATAGAATTTTGACAATGTATTTACATTTAGCTTTTAAGATGATATTTAATATGTAAAACACATACTAAATATATTGCCTATAATTTAAATTACAAAGACATTAAGTATGCATTCAAATAGTAATATAATAGAATACAATAATTTTATACTATTTAGTCATGAAATATATATTTTGGTTATATGAAAATAAATAGATGTGATTAATTTCAGAGCTTACATTTATCAACACTGGTGTTTTTTTGCCCGTGGATAGAGCTCCCGACATCAATGAAGAAAGATCTTATAATATTTATTGCAAAAACCCAGCAACCTGTTGTGATAACTGCCGCAAAGTACGTTCCAGTATCTCTGAAGACCTTTACTAAGGTAGGAAATCTGTTTTATTTTTTCTACCTTGAGTAATGAATGGCGCTGGCTTTCTATTACTGTATTACATCGTATTCAACAGTTATGTACTGCGTATATTTTATTAATTACATTAGTTTCAATACCACTTATTACTACAGTTATATAACGATTGCTAGTTTCAAATTGTATTAATTTATTATACCCTATATATCCTGTGACTAAACCACAATAACAATTTGATGATTGTATGGATTTAAAAATAAATTTCAAGTTTTTTTTTCAATAAAGAAATAAACAATGTACAACTTTGTCACTATAGATTCATTCCTGGAACCGTGGCATAGTTTTATGTTTTAATCGTTTGTCTACATAGAAATACACGCCAAATATTTCGACCTAACCCATTTACTTTTACTCTATTTGGCACTTTACTATATTCCACACAGTGGCATACTCTGATCACGTGGTTTCCAACTTAGTTCGTACGACCACAGATAACATAAGTACGACATAATAAGTACAATTAGGAACGAGTGAGTGAACCTGTGAGGGAAACGTAACTATGAAGCAATACATGTAGGAAACCAAAGCTCGACCAACAATTTCACAAATTATTGGTGTAAACTAGTTCTGATTAGTTTGCAGTAGTTGAGGCTTCAGAGTTTTGAGACTTGAGAATATTGATAATGAGAGAATAGAACCCAAAATATTAAAGTAGGTACTTGGCAACTTGCCTTAATCTAGAGAAGTGATTACTTGTAAAATAAGCTTCATTATAGCTTCCTTTTTATTCGCCCAACTAAGCTTATTTAACAAAACACGCACCCCACTACCGTCATTTGATTTAAAAATATGTATTTTTATTTTTTATTTTTGTCTAAGTTCATAATTTATATTATTGTACCTAACATACAAGTAGTGATAGTTAAAGGTAAAGTAGTCCATCCCATCATCACCATTATTCATGGTCGTTTGTCATATTTTTTATCTTTTGGGATCACTTCCAAGAAGTCCCCATTGTCACTGTACAATCGTAAAGAAAAGTCTCAAGTTGCCTAAAAATTTTCTTTTGACAAAAATATTGGGTTATGAATTACAGTGAATAGGTGAATAAGAGGTGAATAGGTGAGTAAGAGCCTAAAAAAATTTTTAACGAAATTAAGTACAAATTATATAAATAGTTGCGTTGGTAGACATCTCACAGAGACCTTAACAAAGAGTACATTAATACCTATAGTGTAGGGTATCTTTAGTCAGAACCAGGATGTGTTCTTTATTACTGTTTCGATATTACATATACTAATAGATGAGGCGTCGGTCCCGGTTACCATACTAAAATCTATGATAGTTGTTACGGGTAGTTGGAGGCCTAAAAGTCCAATAACTGGTCTAGCTGCATTGCTTCGATACCGCTTTTGGATTATGGAGGTCAAGTGGCAGTCGCATTACTAATAATATCGAAATTCAGCCAAATCCGCAGTTAAACTGTTCAAGCGGACCCTAGACTTCGGATGCTACTGGGATTAACGTTAGTTGAAGAAGTCAAAGTTTATTGTTACTCTTACATTTTTTTGAAGTATTTTCGTAAGCTAATTGTCTTTGAAAGTGAACTTATGTAGTGTCTCGTCTATTGATGTAATTTTAATTATACCTTCGGCATGATTATAACCCTCCTACATAAATATCATATTGCCATTCAGATATTACATATGTTTTGAACTACAAACTTTAAAGACTAGAATAGTTATTGGCAAACCCCAGACGAGGCTAGATTGTATAGAAACTAACTTCAAAGTAACTTAAAAGCGAATTCCATAAATTTTGATCCGTGACAATAGTTTCAGCCTTTGTGTATTTTAATATCACGTCATGAAATTATGTCTGTCTATCGCTGATAGTAATAGAAGTACATATATTCTAGCATAATTTATTAATGATCAAATGGCTTCCCGATCAATCCGGGTAATTCACGCTCATAAACATGGTTTGCACTGATTTGATTGCATCTATAATCTAACTTTCCACTTCAGCATTATATGTGAGTGAGAGTGAGAGATTATCGCACCTCTCACCACAGGCAAGGAATCCATCCTCACACGTCGCGGCTTGAAATAGTATGCACAGTCAGATATATGATAGGAACTTAATCCCCCAGGCCACGGCGGCGGCCGCATACCGGGGGCGAGTCGGGGACCGCGTGGTCCCGCCTCCCGACGAGGGCCAGACCGACAGGGATGGCCCTGAGTCAGCCGGGGTCTGACATAACCTCCACCTCCGGCTCCCGGGGGGGGGGGGGCTATCTTTGCGGATTTTCTGCACGTAAAAAAAGAGCCCCAACCAAACCTGTAAGTTTATCACTTTATTTTATCAGTCTGAGCTTCCTAAGTTATAACGACAAATAACTTGTCTCGTACAAATATACAATATAGTTCACTGAAAATAAATTTCTAACAATTAGAAATTTCCTAGAACCAACACCATGGCTGTTCTTGTTACAGTCTTCTCAGTAAGGCGAGTTTGCCAGTATTAATATTTCAGAGTATTTTGTTGTTGGTAATAATTATCACTTCGTCTCAAAAAAAAAATCTTTTGTAGTTCTTCCCACCTACATTATCAGAGTCCTAGCCCGCCTCACACACAGACATATAACCAGTACACTTGCAGATTAACGAAAGAGACTCTAACGTGCAGTTGCACCCATAAAAGTCAAGATAATACTTTCTACATTTAAGTTTTTAATAATAATATTATAATACAAAGCAAAGTACAAAATTGTTATTCAAGCATTTTCACGCACATCACGGATTTATCAAACTTTGTTAAGAGGCCGCCACAATAAATCAAAATAACTTTATTTTGTTACATAATTGGATCTATTATCATATTTAGAAAAACTTTGGTTCTAAACTTATTACTTAGTTGAATATTCACGAAAACCGGCGATAGCAATCAGAATATTTTATACAAGTATTTTAAATAGCTTTGGGAACAGCAACTTGGCGGAATAATCTTGTTTTCCATAATTTAAACTGTAATTTAATTTCAGTTTACGATTACATTTGAGCACTTTGTCATTTTATTTGAACTGACATTAAACAAATTTATGCGTACAGAGTTTTTTAAAAGCGATTCAATTTCGTTAATTCCAGTCACATTCGAAGCTTTCAACTTGAATTCTTGTACCTGCTTTTACCAGTCTAACTGTGGATTTGGCTGAATTTCGACATTTTCCATGTAGCGACTGCCATCTGACCTCCACAACCCAAAGGCAATATCGCATTGCAGTTAGATCAGTTGTTAGATTTTTGAGGGCTCCAACTACCCGTAACGAATGCCATAGATGTTGCCGTAGTGGCCGCATTCACTACCACTGCGCCACGGAATCAGCACTTTTTGCTCAGCACTATCTAGACTTAAAGTAAACGAATACGGTTTCTAGAAAACGAATACACATTACGGGGCATTCTTGCTATAATAAATATTTATATTAAATAGGAACACGAAAAATAATACAAATAGTGACAAAATATACATTTGAATAAGATGTTTCAAAGTAGACGAATATATGAAGCAAAAATCGGTGCGCTTTTTCTTACATAACTTTTTAACTCCTAACATCGAAAGTCCGAAAATATGTTTCATACAATTTTATTTCATAATGATCACTCTTCATAATTTTTATTTCAATAAATATTAAAACGCCAAATGAATCGACTTCATAATTTTATTGTTCATACATTTATTTGTACTCATTTTTGCTTTCATATATTTCTTAATCAGAAGTGCTATTTATCCTATACATCAAAATTCATACTGTTAATAAACATACATCACTTTTATAATAAAATTTATATTCATACAAATAAACTATCATACGATTAATTTTTAGATAGAAACAGATTATTAAGTCGCTGGAAATAGCCTTTTATTGACTTAATATCTTGCACGATAAACATTTAAATTAACTTGATATTGGAGGCAATTGCTCTTAAATAATCACTTTTATCACTGTATTCGGCCTTTTTCTTCAATACATTTTCGGTTCGATCAGATTTCTTCGTATATTTTCTTTTTTTGCGGGCAGGAGATATTGGACATGTTGACTATGTTTGAAATACCTAACGGTCGATTCGCCTACGGTTTATTGATACTACTACTTTGTGACAGAAATAATCATTTTGTTATTAAATTATTAATAAAACGTCATTATAGTTAACACCCCGACTCAGATTACCCCGACTCGGATAGGTTAGGTTAGAAGGCTAATGCGGGAGCGGAGCGTAGCGAAGCTCCCGCATTAGGCATTCGTGGTTATTTTTTTATAAACCACCCAGAAGTAGGAGCCCCGCGTAGCGGGGCTCCGTCGACCTTGTCGTCGGTTCACTCATTATTTAATCGTTCTGTAGACGCATCAATTGTTTAGTTTATAAAGTTTTCTATTAAATAAACAATATAATGATTAAGAATATTTGATTTGATATTCTATGAAATGATTATTCTAATGTTGTTTTAAACAGTAGTTTTTTTGACCGTAGTTGTCTTGAAAATAGTTATAATAACTGTAGTTATTATAATACGTAACCTTTTAAATAGAATGCTACAATTTAATCTTATTTGAGACAACGTAATGTACACAAATAATATGAACATTGTCTCTTATGAAGAAAACTATTCTGAATAAAAAAAATATTAATTAAACACCTTCTTAATGAAAACATTATGAAATAAAAAAATATGATGACGGGGTGTTATGAGTTCCGATTATAGGAATATTAATGTATGAACATAAAGTTTATGAAGAAAAAAATTATGAAGAGTGATTATTATGAACTCCAATTCGTAGTAAAATCGTAAATATGAATACAAATTTTATGAGAGCCGATATGGACCCAGCAAAAATACAGCTAAAATCTGGGGAAAATTCCCCAAGTTACTCTAACACAATTAATTGTTCGTGCAAAGGATAACTTATTTCCCAGATGTAGTTGACCTTCTAAATGTTCTACCTACGTTAACATCACTGCCAAGGTTATTAGAGGGTAAATCTTACAAAAGTCGCCATGTAAAAACGGTTAAAGATGCTACCAAGAGCGTAGTAAACTGCTAAAATCAACTCCTTTCTAAAATTGATTCTAGCAAAAAACTACGCGTAAACAGAATTCTAGTACAGAAAAACTAAAGCACATACTATGCACATACTATTTTGCAAGTAGTTCGATCTCAAAGAACCAAGAGCCACGTACGGTAAGTACATAAAGAATTCACACTACAACCTACTCAAAACGTTACTTCAAAAACGCGTGACCTTTGGCAAAGTGCTGACGACGTAATTTATTAGGGAAACTTATCACGTGCCTATGTACCAACACATTAATAGATACAAACTACTAAATTATTCATCAAGAGTCGCGTTAGCCGAGAAAACCTCGGGTTGCCCACTGTCCCTGTGGAAATGACCCCGCTTTCTGTAGTTTAATCTTTGCCAATTAAGCTGCGAATAAGATCCATAAAACAAGCCTTTTTTTCAAAGTTGCTTTATTTGGTAGCTTTTCTTAAAACAAAAATAGTTGACGATATTCAAAAAGTACACAATGCGAGTAAGTTTATTATGATAACAACATGAATAATGTACATATATATTTTACAAGCTTTTAATTATTATCTTGCTCTGTATGTAATTTGTTCGGAGCAAATCTTGCAACTTGATTGTGTAGTCAAAATCCTCAACAGATTTTGATGAAATTTTGCAGTCAAAATCCTCAACAGATTTTGATGAAATTTTGCATACACGTTTAATTCGAATGACAATACATTAAATGGTTGCATGAAGCTGGTCTGATCACGGAGAAGAAAGGTGGCCATAGCAACTTTTAAATTGAATAAGTTAAATTGATCGAAATTGGGCTCATTTTTTTGTCTCAATAAACTCTCTGGTATTACATAGTATTCAGAATCTAATGATGGAGTCAGAAGGTGGCCATAGTAACTCGTAAACTAAGCAAGATAAAACTATCAAGTTTAGCGTAATTTGTTTTGTCTTACTAACCTTGTAGTATCATATTGTATTCAGGGTCTGAAGATTGATTCAGAAAGTTGCCATAGAACTCAGAAACTAAAGAAGATAAACCAATCGAGTTTGGGTTCATTTGTTTTGTCTTAACGAACTCTCTGGTATTAAATGGTATTCACGGTCTGAAGGTGGCGTCAGAAGTCAGAAAACAAAGAAAATACTTCCGCGATACAAGCTTTTTAAATCAGCACAAACCTTACCCTAAAATTATTGTTTTCGTTTCAGTACAAATTATTTAAAGAAAAGCTTGTTTTTAAAAGGTCTTTTATCCACGTTCACCCTCAAAACCCTAATAACTATAGATCGAGTACGTGTTTACCATCGGTCTATAAACTTCTTACATCTATTCTGAGAGATAAAATAACAAAGCACATCTCTACACACAACGTTATGAGTGCCTCTCAGAATGGATGTAGGAGTGGGGCTCGTGGTACTAAGGAGCTACTCCTTATTGATATGGCTATTAATCAACAAGTTCGCAGTAGCTGTAAAGATCTATCGACATGCTGGATAGACTATAAGAAGGCGTTGGACTCTGTGCCCCAGCCTGGGGGTGCTAGAATGATATAAAGTAAATATAACTCTTTGCACTTTTTCGGCGTCATGTATGAGGCAATGTAGAACAGTTCTTAACTATCCAGAATGTCGAGAGCTGTGTGGTAGCAGTGAACCAATAAATATTGAGCGTGGCATTTTCCAAGGTGACAGTTTGAGTCCCCTTTGGTTTTGCTTAGCACTGAATCCTCTCAATACCTTGGCGAATTCAGGGCTAGGCTATAGGTTACAAGGAGGTCAGATAATATCACATTTGCTTTACATGGATAACTTAAAATTGGTATTGGCAGAATTGGTGGATTTACTAAATTAACTTTTAAACTCTCACGTCCCATGATATATATTTAAGATTACCTAAAGCTTCAGTGATTCCATCAAAATGAAGTTTAGTGTGGATAAATGTCAGTCAGCAGTCATGCAAGTAAAGCGAGCCAGGTTGTGGAATCAGAAGGTATTTAACTCTCTAATTCCATTCATCTGACATTACTACTTGTAACCGACACCTGTAAGTACTTGGGTATGTCGCAGGCCTTCAGTATCAATGAGGCTGACATGAAACAGTCATTGCGGGAACGTTTCTTTGGTCGCCTGAAAAAGATTATAAACAGTCTTTTATCAGGCGGGAACAACGCGAGCGCTTACAATGGCTGGATCATGCCGCTTCTGATGTACTCCTTCGGTATACTCAAGTGGACTCTAATTGAATGTGACGCCATAAACAGGAGAATTCGTACACTGTTAATAACATATCGAATGCACCATCCTCGTTTATCGGTGATGAGGTTGTACATCCCGCGGAAATGTGGTGGCCGAGACTTTTTAAATGCTAAAAACCTCCACAATCGTGAGGTGTAAAGTGCACAACCTTAGAGAATATTTTCTACGAGTGAATGAGGATATGCATCACGATGTTATTACGGTGGACGTCTCTCTCACACAGCTCAACTTGGCTAAAGAGAACTGGTGCAAACCTGTGGAGCTGAGCATCAGTGATCGGCAGGAGGTATGGCAGAATACGGAGCTCCACGGTTATATCGCGCTCTCCATGGGCCCGATGTGGACCTATTAGCCTCCGTGGCCTGGCTACGTTTCGGTGATCTCTTCGGAGAAACTGAGGGTTTGCCTGTGCAATTACCAGATGAGGTTATGATGACGAAGAACTACCGTAAATATATCCCAAGGGACAGTATGGTCCCTATATCACACTGTACTGGAACAGTCAACAGTCCTGCTGTTGTTGCCAACAAACCTGATATCGTGGTGATAGATCGGTCAAAGCGGCGCGCAATGATTGTCGATGTCACAATCCCTCATGACGAGAATCTCGTGAAAGCTGATGTAACATTGTGGATTTTTGTACATACATACATACATACATAATATAATCACGCCTTTAACCTCGGCGGATTAGGCAGAGGTGAATTAACACCCACAGTTCACCAATCTGTATTCGGTCCCACGTAATAGAGGATAAGCCTATTGCCGTATTTAGGGTACTATTGTTGACTCGAGCCATGCATCTGAGCCCAGACTCAGGTCTGGGCTGTACATATCTGTCTAATGTTACAGTTTATCAGCCCTATCCCTTAGTCGCCTTGTACGACACCACATGGGAAGAGAAGGGTAGGCCCAAATTCTACTCTGCCGGTAACTTGATTACTTTACAAATTTATTTTAAATAATTACTCAAAATAATAGATTATTTTAGTATATTTTTATTCTAGATTACTAAATTCTCTATGGTTGTGCGAGCGAGATTATACATCACTGATCGAACTGTCAAATGACGACGTTCAGATCGGCCCTATCCTTGGCAACCTCTGTCAGGGATGGTCACTTTTGACCCCGGCGGCCAACTGCTTTCGGCACCGGGGTCTTCGCACCTGGCTTCGCGCCATCATTCGGCCGTGAGTCACACCTGGCACGCCGCGCCGGCAACATCAGCAGCCGGGAGTCAACGAGTTAATTGCTTTTATCATCTCAGCACTGCAGACCAAACACCGCTTCGGGAGAATATTTATTACGAATCCATCCCTGATGACGCTCTATTACTGCGATTATAATTGTCAAATTGTAACCAAAACTTTTATTTATCTCTTTAGTCTCACTAGCCGGTAGCCGGTATAGACCATCATTATTTACTTACTTTTAGTAGTGTGTGTAGCCATTTAATTAACGTATATTTAACTTAACATTAAACCCTGGCACGTAATTTTTCTGTTACACTGAGAAGGGCAAACAAATTAAGTATCTTGATTTATTGATTTAACTCACAAGGTTGTCGCCATGTGGGAGGTGGACTCGGCAGTCATTGTTCCGGTAGTCGTTACCGTTAATAGACTTATAGCCAAGAGCCTCGACTAACACCTAAAGAGGCTCGCGTTGGGCTGCTGGATTAAGGGCCTGATACAGAAGACGGTACTTCTCAACATGGCACACATAGTAAGAAAGTTCCTCTCTCTGGAGCCCTGACCACCGGTAACTTAGTCCCTGTATTCGATGCCAGTGGGGTACTATATTGTATATTTTTAATATATTTTGTTTTTTTTAGAATATATTTAAAAATGTAATGCATATGTTTTTTTTTAAATGAATAATGGCATTACAAAATAAAAAATATACAAGTTACGCATACAAATGAGTTCCGTAGGTCAAATGGAAATACCTATATCCATTACAATTATACATAGATACATTGAGCCCCTCATATTAAAAGCAAACCATGACCTCAAGTTTGAGCACGTATTGGACATGTGCTTATTAAATACCTACCTTTCCTTTCTCGTGTAGAAAACTCCAGGATCTCGTCTCCAAATATGCGACGGATCGATTATGTTGGAGTAGAACCAGCTAAACCCATACATATTAATCAGGTTAATTTTTTCCCTGTAGCCCCAAAAAGTCCGAACTCCTATATGTTGCCCGATAAAGTTATGGGTGGTCGGGACTCCGAACAGTCGTATTTGTAAGACCGGGGTCACACCATCTTTTAATGAATTCGCAAGCTGTAAAACTGTTTACACCGCATAGGATATTTTTTTCGCGTATTCCTGAAAATTCACCATTTTAATATGCCGCTCATCAGTATAACGTGTGTAGCAATCCTTATCCACTACTCCAAAATAATTCTGTGATAGCCTACTCCTTCTTTGGCATTAAATAAACTAATAGCAGCAATAATTAAATGAAATATAAGAAGAAAACTACGTTCAGAATTCCTGGGATAGAACCCCTCTCTAATATTCTCAGTAATTTATAAATAACACACTGCAAATTAACTTCTAACTAACACTGTAATTATAATTATGTAGAGTAATAAACAAGTGTTATTTTACTATGAACACAAAATTCTTCTAGCGGTAATTACCCCTAGGAGCTAGTTATCTCATAATACAATTAAATGATACAACAGCCCATTTCTCCACGTTTCTCCCTAATTTTCACCGAGAAATAAACTAGCTCATATTTCTTTATAAATGTTCAAAGTACACATCATAATATTAAGCCTGCCAAGCAATAACCCAGGATTAATTACGTTACGCAGCCGTGTCAAATAAATAAATCATAAATAGCTTTGTCTTGACATTTTCGCAGATATAATTGGAAATAAACAATTCTATAACAGGGTTGGAGAACGAGGTTAGAATATTTTGTAATGAATTTATTATTGGGCTTATTGGCTTATCTTCCGATGGGTAATTAATGTTTTGCTAAGCGATCACTGGTGTCCATGAGCGCTTAAAAGTGAAGTTTAAAACTGCATGTCATCTTTAATTATCGAACATAGCCTGAGTTTGAAGGTGACTGTTAAACTGCACGTCAATATTAACCGAAAGCATTAAGTTTGAACAAGTTTGCATGACATGTTTCGCGTACCTCTGAGGTGCAGGGGACAGAAAGGACGGGGCTAAAGCAAAGAAGATAAGCCTAACCTTAACACGTGAAGACGAACGTGAAGTTGTACCCTCATTTTTTTAGCCATATGTTAATACACTGAGCGCTCATACGGAAAAAAAATACCGACTTCAGTCCTCACTACACATATTTTGAATGCCAAAGTTTATGAACAAAACTGATTGCAACTTGGTTTTTAGTTTATAGTATTCTTGAGAGTTGATACTGCTATGGATTTTGACTTGATCCCACTCATAATAACACATAACTTTAATTTCATCATGCGTAATAATACTAATAATTAATAGGTTAAGATATAGTTTTTAGCATCCTCTAAAATACTATTAAAATCCACTTGATTTCTAAAATAATGCTGAGAAATATTTACTAAACTACCCAAATATCAAATCAGCCGAAATGTTTTCTCTTTCAGGTGATGAATTGGACATACCAAGGATTTGCTCTAATGAACCAAATGAAGAAATAACATGATTTCGCAGTGGAAAGAGGTCAAATTGTGTATTGATCAATTTGTTTAAAAATATTATGAATGAATTAAAACGAATTAACTAGAACCATACAATTTCATTTGCCTATAAAAGAGTTTTGATTGAAGGAAGATATGCAAAAAATATCTCTGATCTTTTTCTGTACTCATAAACGCACATTTAACAGTTTTAGCTCTAGAATTTACGCGTATAAACTCATATTTGTGAGATAATGTATTTTCATTTAAATAATAATGTTATATGTCAAATTAAGGTTTTGTGAACAACAAGGTGGGTACATAATTTGTGTCTAACTTGGCAAGAATGTAGCCGCTGGCGACAGGCTCACGTCTGTTCGTGGTTTTTGAAATAATTATGTCTGACATGGAGATTAGAATCAGCTTTATTTATAACAGAGGACTTCAAGTTCAAGAAATACATAATATGGTTTTTGTTAGGAACATTTACTGTTTGTAGTGTAGACTTGATACATTTATATACGTAAACGTACATATGTACGCAGGATTTTTTAACAGAGGTTGTACTTAAAACATTTTGTTCGGTTTTTAGTTCCAGTAGCATAACGTACCTAGCACTATTATGGAAGTAATATTTTCACGGTATAAGTAGGTCAGTTCGTACGAGAATTTATCATGAAATTTTCTAAAGTTTACGCGAATATCACTCATTGGAATAAAACCATTTTAAACGGTTTCTTCCGCGATTTATTTCCTTAGTCAAACCGCGAACATGGCTGCTGAAAAGTTACCGAAACGCCGGTCTAAAAGTAAATAATAATGCTACGCCCGGCGCTTGGCCAAATTTCCATAGGAGTGAGCGAGACGGCACTATAGAAAGAGACAGCATGCCTTGACGTCATCAATGAATAGAACGAGACGTCAGGCTAGAAAGAGACACAAGACCCAATAGAACCTTCCAGAAAGTTCCTGTCTTTTTCAGAACGTACCTGTCTTTTCTCGATCTTTCGCTACTCGGCCGCGCCCGATATAAAAGGCGAGCTAACAGCCTCCGCTCAAGTTAGTCTATGACTAGTATTCGAAGCGATCAAAGCGATAAAGTGTGCGAAGCGATACAGTGCGATTTATACAAGTGACTGTGTATTGTGTAAGGAAGAGTTTTGAATTTCTACGCGCTTTGCTGTAATTTAAGTACAGCTGAATAAAATCTGTCTTTAACGGTTTTGCTTGCATTTTCTATTTAAACCGACCCCCATGCTCGTAACAATAACAAATAAATCACGATAGAATCCGTAAAAAAGTGGTTTTATTTCAATGAGAGTTTACCAGTCTAATTTGAATTACTACGCTATGCATCAATTTTTTATACATTACAAGGAAAAGCATTTTCTTTTCCATCGTTAAATCTTTAGCATTTTCACTGTATAAGCGACAAAAGTCATTTATGAAAGTCGACCGACCAAAATTCCTTGAAGTGCTTTTCAAATTGCTTTCAACTAACAAACACATTTCAATGTACCAAGTCTTAGTAAATTCACAATTCGTACAAAAATTGACTCTTTCCGCGTAGTCGAAGTTATAAAATATTTCTAGTAAATTCCATACGTGCAATAGTCAAGCAATGCTGATTGATTTCAGTGATAAATAGAAATAAAAACAATGCAAAAATAATTATGTTTCGACTAGAATGTATGTCTGTATGATTTGTGTTTGATGTGTGATGATGAATTTAAATGAACCGTACATTGTGTGTCATTGGCGAAATTAAAATTACGAAATATAGTAATGATTTTTGTCAATAATATTTATATATTTTGAAGATGTATTGCAGTTAGATTTTTTGATTTTTATAACTTTTAATGTTTTGACGGCATGGTCTACGAGGTTCGTAGCCCAACACATTTTCGTAGAAGGCTACAAAACTGCGTGTGACATACATCTAAGAAATACAGTCTATGACATTTGCACTTAACACAACGTCTACGTACAAATCAATCGATCGATATCAAATGAGTTAACTGATAGCTGGTATATCGCAATAATCGATGGTGTTGTATTATGAGGAATAAGCGATTCATCCATTAGTGACAAATGTTTGCTGCAATCAGACGTGGTGCAGCCGGACATTGGCAATTAATCAACAGATATATCCACTTATACGTACGTGTTAGATGCAATAATGGATACAGCAATGCAAAGACAATAGACACTGTGTGTATTATTGATTGGCTCTTTCGACAAACGTTTTCGAAATATTTGAATGGTACAATGAAAATCCATTTAATGTATTCTAAGTTTTTTTTTTAACTTTTATTTATCGTATAAATGATTACACTAACAAAGTAGGTACAGCATTTGAAAACCTAAATAGTTTGTAATAAATGCTGAAAAGCGTTAGTTTACGTAAATTACATGTTGTAAAAGTTACAAAGTATTCACATTACATTTTAATAATATTGATTAAGCGTTTCTAAAAAATGTATCTTGAGTTTACATTTAATATTGTGAGGCGTAACAACGTACTGTGCATAATTCCGGCGGTAATGCGTTAATAAGTCGAGGAACTAGGTAGACAGTAGTTCGTTCGCCGTAAGCGTTGTTCACACGACTTGACGTACATAACCGATTCCGAGCCACCGCACGCGTGTATACAGAATGTTTTATTTTAATTCGTAGTTTTGTGTTAAAAAAACTTTTCTTTAAGCAACATGTATTTTACGTTTGTTTGTACTGGTAATATGCCACAATACTTAAAGTACTATAAACAGGATTCAGTCCCGGACGCATCCGAGGCTTTCACCTGGGTCCGCTTTATAACAACAACTACAATTTATTGCCAGTATGATAAAAATCTCAAGGGATAATAATTGTGTATTAGTCTAAAATCTGCTAGGTGTCCCATAAACAAAGATTTCCACTGACCATTCCATTGCGAATGTTAGTGTGGTGTACCAATGACTGAAGCCCACAATGTTCGAATTACAAAGGAGAGTAATTTTAGCGGCGACTAAGTACTGCCTTGAGTAGAGGAAACTATTTCACAGTGCGTGTGCAGCTATGAGGGAACTATGTTGGAACGTTGTGTGGTTAATAAGTAATCGGATTCTGCGGTAATCATGTGTGTTCAGTAGTTATTTCTATGAATTTTCTACTCACAGTAGGATTTAACTGCCATATATAATGCTTTGACTGAATGAAAATTATAGATATACAAGAGATTACCTGTATGTTTAAGCCATGGAGAAGAAAATGATAGCGGAGATGTTGTAAGGCAATCGAGTCGCGCGCCTTTCATATGTCAAAACGACTCAATTGGCCTGTGACGTCACCATCTAGTTCTATACTCCGCACGCCGAATGATGATCCCTATGACGTTTCAACTGACAGTTGTATTAGTTATGCGAAACAATTTCGATAAAATACTGTTTTTTTCAGGCAAATGTCATGTCATTCAGCCAGGTCATTCAACATAATAAGCAATATTTATTTATTTTTAAAAAAGACTACGCGCATTGATGGACATAAAACACTAGATAAAAAAGTAACAGCCTTATTATATTTTATTTTACTATACTTTAATTTTTATTCAAATTGCATAATTTAAAGAATTTAAAATTCTTTTTGAATTGAATTTTAAAGAATTCATAATTAGCTGGCAATTATGGATTACATGGAAAAGTATTTAAAAGGAGGCCATAGACCTCCCGTATTTTTTTAATTCAGTCATGTTATGTCTTGTCAGTCTGTTTTGTCTTCTTGTCACACCGCATCACATCGCGTCATACGAGTGCTCTAACGCCTTGTATGCGCCACGTCTTTCTTTGTTAGCTGAGTTTTGTTTCTGTTTACGGCATAACACAACTCCGCCATTCACGGCAAATAAAATGATGGTTTTATTGGAAGAAGCTTGCGCTCAAGTGACAGCTGACGATTGGCGAAAAGTGGTCGAAAGAACGAAGAAAATTTGCTTACAAGACTGGGATCGAGATGTACAATACGACAATATCATTGACCAACCGATAATAATAAACATCACGGATAGCTGCAGTTCAGACTCAGATTTTGAAGATCCGATTGACCCTGTATCAGATTCAGATTGATATAAATAAAATACAAACTCAAAGTATTTGTTTTATATTTCCAACAAATTATCGATATTTTGTTTATCGATGTGTCCCTTCTTAGTCGATAACAGCTTGACGACGTAACTTTTGCAGCACGTACCATGTACATTTGCATTGAGTTTTTTTCTATTATTTCCGAACATTACGTAATAATTTCTTAATATTCATTTTTATAATTTACAATTGTACACAATTATGATTTTTTCGTCTTTTTAATGGATCTCTAAAAGATTTGATGTGATAGGACGTCAGTACAATGTTAAGCGCTAACGAACTGTCATAGGGATCATGATTCAGCGTGCGGATTATAGTGAAACGTCCTTGCGTTCGGTTGTCATTTTTTGTCAAAAGTTCAACGATAAAAATAGCTTTAACCTGGTTTAAGAATGAAGTGTGCAGTACAAGGATGCACGAAGTATAAGGCTTAGCCTCCTATTAATTTGGCATTTACTTATTTTATGAGAGTGACTGCTGTTTGATCTCCAAACAGCGAGAGGATCAAGGAAAACCTGCAGGTACCTATAACAACTTGTATGTAAGCGTGACTTGGTTCACAAGTCTTGGTGATGTAAAGCAATAAAAGAATATGAACTTCAATGTGATAAAGTAATAAAACTATTGAAGCAAGCTAGCATTGAGCTAGCAGTTGATAGTTTTTTTAAAAGTTTAAATAGCTTGAAGATAATATAAAAGCGAGACGAAAGTATCCTCGGTGTGTGTCTAAACATTGACCACATGGCCCGCGTAGTGTCGCATAACGCTAGCCGACTACCCGACTATTCAATTTGGCCACGTCACAAATACAATTCAGCAACAAACAAGGACGCTTTCACGGCATCCTAAACAAACGATTTCAACTCAACGACGCTGAAAAGTGCTAATAAAGCTTTTCCGTATGTTTTCTTAATAATGTCGATTTTTTTTGTTTGTAATTTTTTAGGTCTGGGATTTTTTTCTATGTGTTTATAAATCATTTATGATATAAATTATGTACTGGATTAATATTCTTACACACCTTTCATTTAAAATGATTTTAACATAAACTTTATATTGTTGACACAGCAAAATAGATTGTCATTATCGTCGCAGTAGCGAATCTCTTATTAAAATCTTCATGTATTTTGACTCTCGGTCTACATAATAAAGGAAAGAGTGGGAAATAAAAAGTTCCAGTCGTCACCACCCAGTGGGAACGACAGGGTGGGCACGATCGGGAATACCGAGTATAAGATAACGACCACGATGAGATAACCGCGATATCGAGTGCATTCGGGGATTTCATATTCTTGGATACTTACTTACTTACTTACCCTTGAAGTCAGTATTGTTTTTATGTTTACGTCACTTTAGCTATGACTATGAGATGGTTTTGTCGGATTCGAACTGACGTAAACCATACGCTGTTTTGGGTTATCAGATGCTGGAGATGAGACTGCCATTTGAGTACCTAAATAAACTAAAATGAGGTTGTAAAATTTCCGTTCCGTTTTAATGACTTATTTAGTACGCGGCACTAAATTATTTACTCTTGCGGATAAACTAAAATGGTATTTGCACACAAAAACAATACCAACCTCAAGTAAGGGTCGACGTTTGATGGTACGAATTCAATCGCAGCTTTGTTCTTGTACCCACGGCACTATGCGGCTACGTTCGCAGTTAATAGGTAAAGTTTGAAGGTACGAAGGTCGTTAAATGAATCGGATGTGCTGCAAATTGTTTCAAAACTGATTGGAGCTTAGGAATTTACTTTTAACAACAATAAAATTGGTCAAGCTGGTATTGGCTTACTAAGAGCATGTTGCGTGTTATTCAGTAGACTGTGGCATACGTTAAAGTGTAACTGAATATAATAAAAATAGCATACAATTCTAATGTTTTTTGGGTTTCAACAACTTTATTTGTGGTTGCAACCAAACCGTGTAATTTTTCAATTCCGAGCTCGGTCGGGAGGAGACAGCGGGGATTTCTGCATGATATAATGTGGCCTTTTTTTGCATGCAGAAATTCTTTCATTCACTCACTCACACTTAGCTGTCGTATTACCTCAATCTCTTCAACAAAGCTTGTACCAGAACCTCGTTCATGAGTTTCAGGTGTACCAGTTAGCTGGTAAGATAGGCTTGCTCCCCAAAGATTTTGATCGAACACACTAAATTTTGCAATGAAAAGGTTGTAATAATAAAAAAGACGGGTTGCACTCTGGGAGTGCCGGCAGAAGTGAAAACATTTTCTTTTTTTCTTTGTTTGTTATATACATAGAAAAAGATAAAAAAGAACATATATAATATAGCGTTAATCATAGATCCTATCACTTATTTTCTGCTAATTTTCTGTCAGAAGAAATTAATAAATTATGAAAAGAAAAAATAATCACAAAAAGTAATAAATTACAGAAAGAAAAAATAATCATAAAAAGTAATTAATTACAAAAAGAAAAAATAATCACCAAAAGTAATAAATTACAATAAGAAAAAACAATCACAAAAAAATCCTGAAGGCCAGGTGGTTTGAACCCGATACTATCTGAAACTATAAGGACTTACAGTCGAAGTGCTTACCGTTTAAGCTACGACGCTATCTATCGTAACTTGCAAAATAGATAGTCTGTACCTAATCTTGTATGACGTCAGTCGCCGGTTACGGTTCAAAGGTCAACTAATCCTGACGCTTCCTTAACATTTTACACCCATCCAACGCCGCTAAAGAAGTTTTCACTTCAAAAAACATAAAAAATAAGAATGAATTTGGTTGTTTGTTCGTTACATAGTTACAAAATGAAAAATGATCTCTTATAAAAAATACAAGAACATAACTATATTGCCAAGATCATTCGGGCGCCTTGGAGATACACAGTGCCTAAGATAGTCAACGGAGGATTGTAGACTTGTAATCTTCCGGCGCTAAATAAAACCACTAGACTGAGGTTTAAGGTTTTATTTTAAACGCTCCAGTGTGCAGAGCATATTGTATAGTTTAGTACTTTTATTAAAGTTAAGTTCTCTCTAAGTTCGAAACTAAACATTCAATTCCAACGTCACTTGTCACCAATAGTTTTTTTAATGCATGAAGCTCACGGCATCCTTCGGCGCACACGTGAAGGTTCATACGAGCGAAACTAAAGCTCAAAAATCCATCCGAATTTCCATGCGTAGCCCATGTGGCACAACATCAAAAAGAAAAGTCCAAAAGAAAAGGGTCTTCCAAGAAAAGGAAAGAAAAAGTTAAGGCTTCAAAAGTAGAAGGCAAAGTAAAAGCCAGTTTCAATGGAAACCCGTAACAAAATTAGGTCATCAGAATAAATTCTAACAAGACTTAACGCGGTCCTTAATTTAAAAAAAATGTAAGTGTAAATTTGTGAAATCATTGTATTTTGTTAAGAAAATACTAAAAACAATAAAATTTAGACTATTATTTTTCCAATAACAAATGTGGCGGTCGCCATCAAAGGAAATCTAATAAGAGAATGTCAACTCACCAAAATATGGCGTAATCTCATTTTACTGTCATAATGGAGACACAATTAAATGTTCCATAAGAGAAAATCCTCTCATTTTATAAAGATAAATTTAAGAATATAACATATCGACCATTATGTTCGATCGTAAGAAAGAAATGTGACAGATGTCTCGTCAGAAGAACGTCAGAGTAATTTCCTTCACGGTCAGAAATGTAAAATGAAATTTTGTCTAAAAACGAGTAAAAACAACCAATGTATTGAGATTCAGACACGCGACGAGACATTACAAACAAATATAATAATAATTAAATATTCTTGTAATTAATTTGATCCACTGTAAGACCAGTAATTCGGGTCAAATTTTAAACCGAGAACTACAGAAATTAATTTCCTTGCGCAGTAATTTCAATATATGTGCTTTATTTTTATTAATCTTGATTTCTTGGTGAGGAATATTCCAATTATGTTAATAATACGACCGCATGAACTATAAATAGCGGTAGTAATCGTAAGTCGTCGCGTCGTCGCTATGCAATTAGTCGTATATAATCTGATTATATTTTAAAGGCCGTTTGTAAAACACGCGATTTGTACATTTTTCATCACAATTATGCGCCTAATACAAATGTTAATTCAATTCAAATTAATGACATTTGAATATTCCTTGATTACAATTTGTCCTGATTACAGTGGATATAATGGTTGAGTAATTTGAAATAACAATAATTTGAGCACTTTTATCAGTTAAAATAAATAGGCCAAGGGTTTAAAGGTCAAACTAGAGATAATTTAAAACGTCTAATGAACTCTGAAGTGACTGTATTTGGAATCAACGTGTTTTATAAAACAATTTCAAATATGTATTTTCCTTTATTGAAAACAATGAAATAGTTCATGAATAAAATATCACAAATAAACTCAGTTTTACTACCCCACATTTCGTTATTATCAAACAAACTTGACCGAACTGCCTGCAATGATATCACATCATGTCATAACATAAACCTCTTTACGTCAGTTTTATGAGTTCAACGTGCAAATGCATCCAATTTGCAGTAAAGCAAAGTAGTAGTACTTTTCATAGAATGAAATTCATAGAATGATTCTTGTCGATTATGCTGCGTAATAACCGTTATATCCGATGAGTGGTTTAAGCTGTTGCGCTTCTTGGTTTAGCACCCTATACAAGCTCATTATTATTTGATTATGCTCATTGAGAACATGCACACAAACGATCGCCTATACTGTAGATTAAAAACAGCGATATACTACGAGTATATATAACAAGCTAATATCGATGAACACATCAAAAATCTCAGGATAATTTTTAAGCCAAGAACTTCATTGAAAGTGAATAGATCTAATACAAATCACCACTCCAAAGATTGGAACGACGGTGGGTGAGGGCTGAAAACTGAGCAAACTGTAATTCTATTAGCTGGCTACAAGAAGTGTCTCTCCTGTGCTTCTCAAAAAGAAATTCGATAAAAATGCAGTCACCTGTAATGATCATGCTTACCACTGATTAGTGGGTATTCTGCTCTACGCTCATACTGTTTCTGCAATACGTGTAATGTCAGAAAAACCGTTAAAAAAATTTCGTTTGGCATCCGACACAATCCCCTACACCATACGCATGGTGAAATTGCATCGGAGGTTTCAATGAGTTGTAGATAAGACTGGTATAAAGTGTCGCATTATTAACTGTAGTCGATTATAAAAATAAGGCTTAAAATTATATTTGTTATTATGCCACATAAATATCGCCTGAACATTAAGTTTAAAACATGAGTGTATTTAATTTCTCCATAATTGTGTTTGTAAAGGGTGGGGAGTCATTACGTGTAAAGGTTACAAGCAATTTAGCATTATTTCACGTTAGCTTCGACCGCAAATAGGTAACATAGCTATTGCTGCAAGGTAATTGCTGAGCAATTTGGCCCACTATGTAATTATTACAGGAATTCTTCGATTTTCGCGAAATTACTAGGTTATTCATTAAAACTGACGCTGTGTGTTTCTTTGGACTTTAAAATCACGTGGTGCTTATAACATAACAATAATTCCATTGCAGTCATATTTTTGTCAATGTGTACAAATAAATGAATCAGCTATAATATATCAAAGCTATGAGTGACTTTAACTAAATACAAGCTTTTTAATGCATAGACCATTTTACCAGGTTACCATAGGCCCAAATGAGGATCCTGCTGAGAAATGCGAAGTAATTATTTCCAACAAAATATCTTTTACCTATTAAAGTACGAACATCAAAATTAGAGCATCTATACTGTAACACGATACGCACAAATTACTATCCAACCGCTTGTTATAACATTTCAGGTTGGCAGACTGAGAATACAAATGCCCGCCTACTTGAATAATCCCTTGGTTCGCGTTACCCATAGCACGTAATGGGTTCGTCCAAACTATTCGACAATTTTGTTGCTATTTCCTACGATATCGAATCGCTTAAAGGCAATGGCGTCGTGTTGGGCTTAAACTCCTCTGTGGCTGGCTATACAGCCACCAGAACGCAATGTGTACGATTGATGAAAGAGTTCTAAATTCAAACAGCACACCGCGGCGCGCCGCGGCGCGCTTTCTGTTCTAAATTTAAAGATCGCGCCGAGCAGTGATTTTGGTTTTTCAGTCTACGTAAATATGATATTTCGTAAGTAATGACAATATTTCCGCGCATGTTTAAGAAAATTTATTTAAAGGCTTTTGCATCTAAAAACGATTTTAAACAGCATGCGTGCGGTAAATAGTTGTGACTGTAGCGTCCGCATGATTGGCACTGATACGACACTGAGAGTCGCTTGAAATATGGGCAGATGAGATAGATGTACAACTACACGATACATGATTTCAGATTGACATTACTATTATATTAACTAAGTGGATATGTTTTTACTATATTTTTAAACTCTCGCGTTCCATGATATATACAAAGAGAACGGGAGTTAACGTCAAGGGAGTAACGAACAAAGTCGGCGCAGTGTTAAAAACGTACTCCATTCCGACAGTTTACACCCCAGGCATAAGGGTAAACAACATCGTGGGCACACCGAAGGATTTCTTACCGTTACAGTGTCCAGGTGTCTATAAGATAGATTGCAGCTGTGGTAGTTCCTACATAGGCCAAACGAAGCGGACAATTGCTGAACGAGTCAAAGAACACATCGCAGCTGTATGAGCTGTATGTTGAATATGTGCTCAAACACCTTGCAACATCCGCTATCTCGAGTGTCAACTAGAGTCTAGAGCGTTCCTAGAGTGTCAACAAAAAGACACGGTAAATATTCTATAATAAATTATATACATAATACATATGAATAAATGATATTGTTCTACATTTCAGGAACATTGTGAACGTATTCTTTTATTTAATTATTTTTTAGGACGCATCATAGAACGTTAATTCTTTTATGTTTTCTCTATACATTATTCTTTACATCTTCACCCGCAACGTTTTCTACATTATACTTAAAATAAGTGTTAAGTCAAACAGCTTTGTCCCCGATAACTGGTCTCCACCTAGAAACTGTTCTAATAGGATCTTTACAAGACGCTGGAGGCTGTCGACGCTCTAATTACATCTGGCCACGCCCGGTGACAAGTGGACTGGGTTATAATTCTTGCTGAAACTGGATTACATTGTACTGGAATTTGGAACGGATAGGATTGATGAACTTTCTAACCCTAATAATTCCCTAATAATAATCCCTAAAAAAACTCCACGTTTAACAAAGTTGACAATGAAAAGATAAAACTTTCTTTTCATTATCAACATTTTTAAACGGGGAGTTTTTTTAAATATAATGATAGAATCTAAAGTCAATCAAGTTATCATCGTCATCATACAAACTTACAAAGCTTGCACTTTTGACTTTAACGGGAGCCACTTCCCATGAGTAAAGCCGGCGAGGTGTGTACCGGCTTACAAGCCGAGCCGGTTTTACTATTTCGTAGGTAAATCGAATGTAATTTACTAGTTGGGTGTGTATGAATTTAATTATAAAACACCTACTTAAATACTTCATCATTTTATTTAGTTTCAATCGAGTCCACGTTGCTCATTTATATCTGGTCCTTACGCATGACAAACTGTAATCTTGATAAATTGCCAAATTCCCATTTATCCATGAAATAGATTTAAAGTGTGAAGATACAATTTTAATTAATTACTTTTGAATTT
The DNA here is from genome assembly GCA_949126895.1 of Eilema caniola. Lineage (NCBI taxonomy): Eukaryota > Metazoa > Arthropoda > Insecta > Lepidoptera > Erebidae > Eilema > Eilema caniola. The sequence goes on along the minus strand of OX421479.1, from coordinate 9,461,914 downwards.
ATACTTTATTAGTTAGGACTTGATGGACGAGGATCTCACGCCTCTTGACCTCACCCTTCGATCCTCTTTAACCGACCTCGAAAAGGAGGAAGATTCTGTAAGGATGAGTTCTTGTACAAAGAAAACATGGTATACTGTTTCATACTATGATTGTTTTGACATGTGTGTAAACGAAAATGTTTTAACTGAATATTGTAAAATCAATAAATTTAATTATATTAGGAGAGTAATTTTGAACCCGAGACCTCCTGATCGCAAGACACATCCCTTAATCACTAAGCTACTGACGCTAAAATATACCTTAGTAAAATATCTGACAAATGATACAGCACTCGACATATGTTATAGTAAACGCAAAATTATTAAAATATAATAATGATATAACTTAATAGAAATATACACTCTTAAGTCTATTTATTCCTTCCCTACTAAGAGCTTCCAATGTTTGCCTCATGTACAACAAATCGCGTTCGTAGCTGTACTTCATGGTGCCGTATTTCGCTTGCCAGGGCTTGTTTGATACTGCCTCGGCATCATAAAAATGAATTGTATCCCCGTACGTGATGAGAATCCCTAACCACGGAACTAAATAAATGTAATGGTTTTGTTTAAATTGGCCACGTTGTGTTTTGTGGGTCGTATGTGTACTTTCGGAGGTTTCGATTGTCAATAAAAATAGTGTATGTTATTTATTTTTATTGTTTGAGAAACTGATTTGATGGTACCCTATTGTAGCTGATAAATCTTGCCTAATAGATACAGTCGGCTTACCAGAGGGGCCATCTTGCAACCGGTGATAGTCCGGGTTAGCTGGAGTTGCGAGGGATACCTATGTTTTTTTACACCCTATCATCTGAATACTCAAAATGGTATGCGGTTTAAGTCGGTTTACGTACGATATATTTTAGTGGCTGGGAGGGATTATCCGAAGGGGTTTCCGCTCTTTAAAAAAAGGAACGTGGTTTTCAGTAGTGGCCCCCATAAATTCTCTTGTGATCTTCAGCGTACTGTTTTATTATTTTTCAACAGTCTGTCTTTACTATGCTTGACCAAAGTAGGCAAACAAAAACGAAAAGAGTAGTCACAAATTCAAATTGTAGAACGAGACAGGGCCAGTGGATTTGTGCCTTTGGAAATTCCAACGCGAGTGCTACCAACATGAATTCTATTAAATGGAAAATAGCCGGCATTCCTATGCCGCGAATTTTCGGCATATCTTACTTTGATAAACTGTAATAGACATAGAAAGCAATTAAATAGCGTTTATAAAAGTTTTTTATTTACAAAATATAAACAGCTTTTAAAAGGACTAGAGGTAACCTTTATTTCACTTTGATGAAAGTTAATTGTATCATTACCCGACTGCCCAGAAGGGTTATGTTTTTCGCACGTATCTTGTATGATTTATTACCTCATATCTTCTGATCGACCGTACGGATTTCAATGATTTATGTCTCAAATGAAAGGTATTTATTGCCCAAGTGCGGGTACATAAAATAACAAAGCTATATGTTGGGTTTTTGACGCCGAAATGTATGTGGTAAAAAAAAATTCACTCAAATTTATCAAGTCAAAAAGATCGAAACAAGCTTTATAGCAGGTGGTACCCATTTGCAAATCTCAAACCAGATGAAAATTAATGGGTGCTGCCTGCTATGAAGCTTGTTTCGATCTTTTTAGCATCAGTCGGTTTTTTATCTAGTTATTCAGATAAAAATTATTAGATATAAATCTTTTATAAATTACTATATAAATTAATATACCAGTTTATAAAAGTAAAAGAACGGTATTAATATCCGCGAACAAATTTCAATGTAAATTTTGCAGTGAAATCTGGATTCTAATTATACTGCAGCACTGCGACATTTACTGATTGTGTGGTTTTAGGAACAGACATAATTACTTATCAATGAAACAGATATTTCAATGAATACCTACTGCATTTATTGAACACACGATTAGAGATGTAATTGAAATGTTAACGGACCGATGATTCGTAAAATTATTACGAGATTACATATTCGAATAGTTATATTAAGTTGGTTTGTGGATGAATAGATTGTGATGTCTTTGTTGGGGTCGAAGATTTTTAATCGCTCAGCATTATACCTCTCATTAACGCGAAAGTGAATGCAAGGATGTTTTTATTTTATTTTTTATTTATTTAACTTTATGTAAAAACCAAACTGGTGGACTTAATGCCGTAGACATTCTCTACCAGTGAACCATAGGGTGGTGCAGAGCTATATTAGTTTTCTCTGTTGTTAATCTTCTTCGTGAGCAACCTTGTGATCACCTGTGTAGGAGCATAGGGAGTGGTGTTCCTCCAAAACAAAAAGAAGATCTAATCACGCTTGAAGGGCTTTGAACGAACGAAGAACGTCAGAACTTCTGTACCGTAATGCACGATCTGTGGTTTTGAAGCATTGCAGTTTAACTTCGTTAGACTGTACTACATAATATTTATATTTATAGATAATATGTGTAATGTCGCTAGTCCGTGCTTACCATTAGGGTGATTTTTACTGCTTTTGCCTAGTTTAAATCTCTGTCCCTAGTAGATAAGGTCACTTCCGGCCGTTTACACTTTAGATATAATGGGCTATAAAAGAGCAAGGCAGCCTCCGTGGCGTAGCGGTAGTGAACGCGGCCGCTACGCAGAAAGCGCGGGTTCGATCCCCGCTCAGTGCAAATATTTGTATGCATGAATATGGGTATTTGCATTGGTCTGGTCGTGCCTCGGAGAGCAAGTTTAAGCCCTCGGTCCCGGTTGTCATACCAACATCTATGGCAGTTGTTACGGGTAGTTGTAGCCATCAAAAATCCAGCAGCTTCACGGAAAATATTAGCCAAATCCGCATTTAGACTGGTAAAAAGCGGATCCCAGACTTCAAGTTGAAAAGCTTCGGATGCGACTGGGATTAACGCTAGGATGAAAAAGCAAAGAGCAAGAAAATAACATTTTGTTAGTGTTGTAGTTAGTAGTTGCTAGTAGTTAACGAGTAATCAACTGCTGTGCCAACGTTTTCTATGTGAATATATAAGGTTATTTTCGTATATGGTAATATTGATTAACCTGAATCAAAACGTAAGGAAAAACCTAATGACAGCCTCCGTGGCGTAGCGGTAGTGAACGCGGCTGCTGCGCAGGTGGCGCGGGTTCGATTCCCGCTCAGTGCAAATATTTGTATGCATGAATATTTATATTGGCATTGGTCTGGGTTTTTCTATGTATAATATGTATGTATTAACAAAAAGAAGTATCTAAGTATGTTTATCCGCATTCTAGATTCCATAACACAAGCTAGTTAAGCTATGCTTACCATGGATCTAGATAGCGTTGTGTGAAATGTTGTGGAATGGATATATAACCAGCTTTTGCCCGCGGCTCCGCCCGCGTGAATATCGGTTATCGCTACTAAACATAGCGTATGTTCTTTCTAAAGGTCTAATCTACCCCTGTACCAAATTTCATCAAAATCGGATTTCATTTATTTTACTGGATTTTACTTTAACCTCTCTGTTTTATGGACGGGATTCTTCTTTAACCTCCTCGCTGTCTTATGTAGCGGATTCTTCTTTAACCTCTCTGTCATGCTTATCTGGGGGCACGGCAAGGCCCCCGCCAAGACAAGCCAAGCGAAGCGCAAGGCCACTACCTACCTTTTCTCAAAACGCTTAGTCGTTTTTTTGAACTCTCATAACTATGCTTTTGATAATGCTAAATAGTTAAAATTTTGAAGATAGAATGCCATCGGTTTAATCATTAAACATACAAAGTTTGAATATCGTAGCTATTATACTTTAGATTTCATTAATGTCTTAACACTCTTAATTTCGTCACTGACTCATCACTTACTGATCATCAAAATTGTTAGGGTACTTCCTGAAATCCTAGAAAGCTGAAATTTGGTATATAAGCTAATATTACTACAAAAACAACAAAAAAATTGAAAAACCTAACCTAACCTATCCCCTAGGAATTGGAGGTGGAAGCACAGATTGCCTACTTCAGTGGAAGTTTGCACATGAGACACTTTGTGCTACATAATCCTTGTGCTACATAGTCCTTGTCATAAATAAAAAAATAAGTCATAATTAAAAATTATGCAACTTACAAAACCATCAATTTGACCCCAAGCATAATGTCAAATTACTACACACGTGTTGTAAAGGTAGGAAGCTGGATGCATTGGAGGCACTGGAAGTAAATAAACTAAAGCACAGGCAACCTAATGGTATATTGAATGAACAAAAAGATTTATCTCCCTCGCCATTATTGAATTATTTTGTACAATTTTGACCAATTCACCTTAATTTTGACATATTTAAATAATTTTGACATATTTAAATAATTTTGACATATTTAAATAATTTTGACATATTTAAATAATTTTGGACATTTAATTTAATATTTGACATCTAATCTCATATTTAATAATTGCGTTATTCAATCCATTCAAATTTATTAAAATTTAAGTATGTTACTCTCTAAGGCACACCCAGTGCCTTTTCTTTATATCTTTGGTCACTTCAATCGAACAAGAGCATGAAGTTTTAATAAGTACCCTCATTCAAAACAAAATAAATATGTTTACCTGAAGATGAGTAATTCGAAACATGTCGTAGTATTATAAATTAAATATTATTATTATATAGTGATAAAACTAAAACTAAATATAATTGTGTGGAACTTGTAAAGTGAGTTATTAATATATAAAGATAGTAAAATGAAGTTCCATCAAGAAGTTTCAACAAATTCAATCAACTACATAAAAACGGCAAGTACAGCTGAATTATTGTTGATATATAGAATGCTGAAATTAAAACTAAGAAAGAAAACACAGCATATCTGGTTTAATGCTCAATGCAAGAAATGGAATTTAATCCCAAATTATATAAAGATAAGGGTAGGAGGTGTGCCAAATAGACCAAGTTTTCAAAACATTTTAGCTAAATTTAGATGGACATGGTTAAATTATGAAATTCATTGTTTATATAAAGAAAGAGACAATGTTGGCATTCATTTAAAGGTTTCATACATGGAATTGGCTAAAAGACTTTATCCACAGGAGTTGGATGTTTTTCTGAAAGATGTTCAAGACTATGTTGCAGATATTTTATACGATATGAATATTAAACATGAAATGAAACTCGAAAGACTATATTATCAACAATACACATACTCATTTCAAAAGCAAACTGTGTTTTACCCCAGAATTGTCAATAATAGCAACATATCATTTGGAGACAAAGAGACCAACATGCTATGTAAAGGCCTTAAACATTGCCCTAACCTCCCGTTAAAAAGTAAAGATTTTGATAACTTAGCAGCTGATCTGGAAGTAGCAACAAAACAGGATAATGTTTCTAAGCACATATGTTCAGTCGAGTTACGTAAAAAGACAACCCAGAAATGTACACGCCCGAACCGAGATGCACAACTGCTGCAAAGCATACAGCAAAAAGTTATTGAAAATGATCTGATAATAACGAAAGCAGACAAGGGAAATACTGTTGTCGTAACTACCAAAGATGAATATAATCATAAAATCAAAGAATTTTTAAAGGCAGACCAATTCGAAATATTAAAGAAGGACCCTACTGATAAGTATCAGAAGGAGGTAAAAGATATTATCTCATCTTGCGAAAGTATAATTACAGGACCAAAATCATATTACTTATCGGAAATGAATCCTAGACCACCTAGACTACATGGTTATTACAAACTGCATAAAGTAGATGTTCCTATCAGACCAGTGGTATCCTATACAGGTGCCCCAGCATACAAACTCGCTAAAGAAGCGAATAAAATTTACAATACTGAATTACAGTTTCTCCCACAACATACAATTAAAAACAGTAAAAACTTAGTAGATAACATCATTAATGTGCCAGTAGCACCAAGTGACATTTTGGTCTCATTCGATGTGAAGAACTTGTTTCCCAGCATACCTGTCCGAGAATGTCTAGACATAATCAGCGAGAACCTCTGTACCTCAAACATAGAACCACAAAAAATCATAGATATACAGGCAGTGTTTGAGACTTGCCTTCGTCAGAATTATTTCGAGTTCAATGGCGAATTTTACCTACAAAATGATGGGTTGGCAATGGGAAGCCCTCTGTCACCCCTGTGTGCGGATTTATACATGGACAACTTAGAAAAACGAATATTAAGGAGCCAATTCAAAACAAGTATAGGATATTGGTATAGGTACGTGGATGATGTAATATGTCTATGGAAGGGTGAGGAAACAACACTAGATGAATTTTTAGTCTTTATTAACAGTTTGAACAGTAATATACAGTTTACCATGGAGGTAGGGGGAAAATCGTTAAACTTTCTAGATGTGACAGTTGACATAAATACAAACAAACACAAATTCAAAATATACAGGAAAGACACATACAGTGACAATACCATACATGCTTCGTCCCGTCATCCAGAAACACACAAACATGCAGCATTTCATGCATTCATTCAAAGACTACTGAACATCCCAATGGATCAATGTGATTTTAAGAAGGAGCTTAAAACAATTATAGAAATAGCAGTCAATAACGGCTACACTGAAAAATTAATATATAATATATTGCGGAAAAAACAAAAGAAAACTGTCACTAAACAAGTATATGCAGAACAACAGAAAGACAAAGAACCAATCACATGGGTTAAAGTTCCCTATATAGGTGCCAAATCCGAAAAAATCCGCAGAATCATCGATAACAAGAAAAGGAGGACGGCCTTTTATACGACACACTCATTAAAAAACCTTATATGCAATAATAAAAGTAAAACTAAAGCAGGAGAAAAAAGTGGAGTGTACAGCCTTACATGTGATAGTTGCAACAAGATCTACATAGGACAAACAGGAAGACGTTTTGATTACAGAATTAAAGAACACATAAGAAGCTGGAAAGGAAGGAAATCCAATTCTACGTTTGCAGATCACTTGATAAGCGAGAACCATCAATTTGACCCCAAGCATAATGTCAAATTACTACACACGTGTTGTAAAGGTAGGAAGCTGGATGCATTGGAGGCACTGGAAGTAAATAAACTAAAGCACAGGCAACCTAATGGTATATTGAATGAACAAAAAGATTTATCTCCCTCGCCATTATTGAATTATTTTGTACAATTTTGACCAATTCACCTTAATTTTGACATATTTAAATAATTTTGACATATTTAAATAATTTTGACATATTTAAATAATTTTGACATATTTAAATAATTTTGGACATTTAATTTAATATTTGACATCTAATCTCATATTTAATAATTGCGTTATTCAATCCATTCAAATTTATTAAAATTTAAGTATGTTACTCTCTAAGGCACACCCAGTGCCTTTTCTTTATATCTTTGGTCACTTCAATCGAACAAGAGCATGAAGTTTTAATAAGTACCCTCATTCAAAACAAAATAAATATGTTTACCTGAAGATGAGTAATTCGAAACATGTCGTAGTATTATAAATTAAATATTATTATTATATAGTGATAAAACTAAAACTAAATATAATTGTGTGGAACTTGTAAAGTGAGTTATTAATATATAAAGATAGTAAATGAAATCACATTCAAAACAGATCAGATCTCGAATAAAGCCAAGCTCTAAAGACTGTACGCTCTAAACCTAAGGTGTAGTGTAGGTTTTGTAGGTTTAGAGCGTGCAGTCTTTAGAGCTTGGCTTTATTCGAGATCTGATAACTTTTTCACAGGGTAAGCTACGTGAACTCGTCTTAGCAACATTTTTATATGAAAATGTTTTGGGTGGGATAGTTATAATAAATAGAAGAAGTAAAATTCAATGCTCTTGAAATACTTAGGGGTATTGAAATCTATTTGTGGACTTATCGTTTAAGCGCCGAACTGTCTAGAGGTCAACAATGTGACATTCTATTAACGATAACAACAGTGGAAATATTCAGTAATGTAAAAGATTGACATAAATCCATAATCGTGGTACTCGTGAAACTCAAACGAGTCTTTATAACCCAAAATAAATTCTGTGTTATTTTTATTTATTATAATCTTTTGAAGTGCTACGTGATCAATTGGTAACGAATATATTGTACATATAGATCTTATAAGAAGGTATTAAGACACACGTATGACAAACATATGACTGATTAGTGGGTATTTTATCGTTTACAAACACGGGAAATCTAAATGCAAACAATATGCAACAAGATTCATTACTCTGTTTACTACCCGAGCAAATTAATTAGTTCGTAATGTTCTCCATTATTACAAAAAGATTAAGCTGACAAAACACTACTCGTATGTAGTTAACAATTCGTTCACTTACAAACCAACATCTTCTTACAATTAATCAATCAATCAGCTAACCTGCTTGTTAAGCGTGAGTCGACACTACCTGCCCCTCAACCTTCATTACACGGATCCATTGAAGTCAGAGAGTCAGAGCAGACTGTAGAAATAAATTATTTCTGATAAATTGGAAGAGAACAGTGATTTCATCCAGTATTAAAAGAATAAAGTGTTATGTATAAGTTGAAAATTGACACCAAAATATCCAGGCAATAAATGTTTGTTTATTGGGTATAAGTGGCTATACCACTTGATGCTATTAAGGCAATGTCAGATATCTGTGGCAATAAGCCTTGTAATAGAAACTAACAGTATAATCAACTATAACAAATAAAAACATCTATTGAGTATTCAACCACAGATCAGTCAAATAACCGTTTATCAAACCGAAAAATGATCCATACATCAGCGTCGTTCAGCTCTATTCAATATGAGAATTTGTTTAGCTCGATGGATCTGTCATATCATATATTATGCCACGCTGTAGCACTGTTTGAATGATATTATGAAAACGTCTACTGAATTTATTAAATTGCCTAAAATTGCACATCAAAAACTGTCAAGGGCGTACTTTAGAAAAATTTAACTGTAATATTGGTGAATTGCTTATTTGAACAGAAATTATTGGTTATCTGATTTATTGCTCAATAAATTTTATCATTCACGGTATTGAATGTTTATTGTAAAAGCTACTTACTGGAATATTTATACTTTGTTATTATATTTAGTTACTATATTTAATACTTTTCTTTAGGTAAATAAGGCTAGTAGAATTTTGAAGTGTATGAGAATGACAAATAATGAATGCACTCAGGGAGATGTGCTTGATTTATTTTGTGGTCTATTCTTATCCTCTTCACACTTGAGGGTTGGTTTCTATCCTTAATTTGGTTTTTGTTGCTGACTGACTCCTGAAAAGAAACCCTACGGCATAGCCTCGTACGTCAAGCACGACTTGCAGGCAAGGTTAGCTTGTGCCAATTTATAACTATCATATTAAATATACACATTAAACGATGCACATTATATGTTGAGTAACGTAATAGACTTTGTAAGAAAAAAAAGCAATGAAATCCTTATCTAAAATGTTTATCTATTTGTCTAATTAAATAAAAAAAGATCCTGAGGCTAACATCAGGGCGTTAAAATAATAATTTATATTCATTGTGACATATTCTTTAAGACACTATATCTTCAGCATCATTATGTATTTAAATACGTAATCAATTAATTAATTCTTGAGAGCTTTTAAAGTCTACTTAGCGTAAACTTGGGTTTAATATTCTTAATTCACTAAGTCGTTAATTAACTTTCTTTAAATATTGGATAAAGTAGAAAAAAAACTAATGGCAATAGAATTAATTACAGCAGGCGTCTCTGACGCTCCCTCTTCCCTCCATCTAAATAAATGTAGGCAATAAATATTTAAATAGTCAATACCTACAAACGCATACGAGAGGCGAGAAGCCATGGATTTAGTGTGCTCGGAATCTTTATAACCAGATTATGAAGATATTGGTCGTGTTTTCTTGATGCACGCCTGCAATGCTATCAACCTTTTTGTACACTTTGCTTCGTGAGGATTGCTTTACGGTGGTATTTCTTTACACTAATTAGGATTTAAGGGCGAACTCCAATATTTGTTTTTGTGTAGAAAACGTTTTTGCAGAAAATTTGGGAGATAAAGACTAGATAGAGATTGAATTTTGAATAGATTTTCATTGCGAGAATAGGTTCTAGTACTTATACCTTTAACAACTATGATTTAATACTAAATAAGATTAACTCATTAAATTTTAGTTCATTACACCGTACACAAATTAAATTGAACATTTGTGCACAAAATGGAAACTAGTACATGAAATCTATTTACATTTATTCAATCCATCGGTTGAATGACGGAAACAGAATCGATATTATTTCAGGACCTATTTACTCTGTGTTAATGCTACAGACAGACGGCGCAATCAGCCATTAAAGTTGCTAAGTACTAAGAAATTTACAAAGTAAAGCTAAATAAAACATTTAAATATTCTACAACATTTCAATCAACGCTGTCTAGATCCATGGTAAGCATAGCTTAACTAGCTTGTGTTATAAAATCTAGAATGTGGATAAACATACTTACCTAGATACGTTTTTTTGTAAACACATTCATATTATACATAGAAACACCCAGACCAATGCAAATATACATTTCATGCATACAAATATTTGCACTGAGCGGGGAGCGAACCCGCGCCTCCTGCGTAGAGGCTGCGTTCACTATCGCCACGCCACGGAGGCTGTCATACTACTTAGATTATAAATGTGAAAGTCCGTGAGTAAAGGTAGGTACGTTTAGACTATGACACTATACAAGGTACACTTATTGTATATGTCGCCGCCGACTAGCTTAAGCAGCTATCACAATAAACCTATCACAAATTTTCTGTGAATATACCTCTGTCTACCCCTTCAGGGATTTACAGGTGTAAGTATATGTATGTATGCATGTAATTTTTTATCTTATTTCGAGGCGAGGTTCTTATTACGATTGGCCTAAGCTCTTTTCAGTATGTAAAGTACTCAGTGTTCGGCAGCTTTTTATTTTAAATACTGCACTCAGAAACATTTTACGACCCAAACTTTGCCAGTTCAAAAAGAAGATCTGACAGAGTCTGTCAAATATTACCTCGCCGAACGGCAGTTGCGGGTAGACACTACACCTATATTGGCTCAAAACTGTACAACATTATAAATAAAAAACTTCAGATATATCCACTTCTATTGAAAAAATGTAAAAAAATATGTAGAGAATGGCTGCTAACCCTAAATTATGACGACACTGAAGCCGTGCTGGAGGGCTACTGTTAAGACACACACACACACACACACACACACACACACACACACACACACACACACACACACACACACACACACACACACACACACACACACACACACACACACACACACACACACACACACACACACACACACACACACACACACACACACACACACACACACACACACACACACTACCCCTTTTATATGTTGTTTTTTTGAAATATCTTTGTTAATCAGGAGAGGGCGTTGATATCTGTGTCACAGTTTATACTATTGCGGATATCATCGTTGCATTGTACTGTGCAAAACTTTTAATTGCTTCAAATAAAATTCCTTCATTCATTCATTAGCCAGCCAGGTTGTTAAATGATGTAATAAACGAGACGGCTGAATATCATTCAGGCCGTTAATTGATTCACTGTTAACTTCCTAACACTTAACTGCCTAGGCAGTTAATTGGACGGCTGATTAACTGCCTAGGCAGTTAATTGGACGGCTGATTAAGCTAGTTGGCGGTCACATATACATCGAAGTGTCTCTATATGAACACGATGCGACACTAATTATCATGTCACAATACGACTATGAAGACGAGTGTCTCTGATTGCAAAGTTTGCAATCAGAGACACTCGTCTTCATACTCGTGTTCACAGAGACACTTCGATATTTACACTGAGTATACCGTGTTTAGTGCCGTAGTCTAAACGTACAATAAGTTTCGATGCTGGACAGGTCTGGCTCAAATTGGTATAGTCAGTTGGATGGATTCAGAATTTTTTACTTGCTACATTATTTTCTGAAAGATTTTAGAACTGAAGTGATCTACTACTCGTAATAACAATTACGTTATGCTGCTTTTGACATTGACTGTACTTCATTTGAGTTGGTATGCTACAGTTGTTATTTTGCAGCTGTGGGTTCTTGAGTTCATGTGTAACTTTAGTTGCGCGAATATTCGCCAGTGATATGAGAAACCTCATACAATACTGTTTTGGGACGTTATGCAAACAAATATTGCGAACATCATACCTCCTGTTATCTATTCCTGTAACTCCCCTGACACTTTATGTAAAGACGTGATATATGATATAGGTAATATTACAATTTTGTACTGTAATTTTGGTAATGTACATAATGGGAAACAGGTTTAAAAAAATATATATTTATTAAATATAAAAAAAACCCGGCTGATATTGAAAAGATCGAAACATGCTTTATAGCAGACGGAACCCATTTTAAGATATTCAAATGGATACCGCCTGCTATTAAGCTTGTTTCGATCTTTTCAGCATCAGTCGGGTTTTTTAATATTTCATAATTTATTTCATTTTATACTTTTTAGTTATGACACACATATATATATTTATATAAATATTTGTAATTGTCTTCTAATTTCCTTCATTTTTAATACCCCACTTTGCAATGAAAAAAGGTTTGATGCTAGGCATTTCATCATCATCATCATATCAGCCATACACAGTCCACTGCTGAACAGAGGCCTCTCCCATAGACTTCCAGAATGATCGATCTAAAGCAGCCCGCATCCAGCGCTTCCCGGATTTATGTGAAGTTAAATCTAGTAAATAAAAATGGCTATGGGTGCTCTGTAAAATCACTACATAGTATAAAACAAAGTCGCTTTCTCTGTCCCTATATCCCTTTGTATGCTTAAATCTTTAAAACTACGCAATGGATTTTGATGCGGTTTGTTTTTAATAGATAGAGTGATTCAAGAGGAAGGTTTAGATGTATAATACATGTTTAATATAGTAGAGGGTGCAGCGGGAACGGGATCTGACGCCACGCGGGTGGAAAAATATTGGCGGTACGAAGTTCGCCGGGTCAGCTAGTTAATAATATAAAGATGTCTATCTATACCGGCTAGTGGTATTCGGAGATAATTGAAAGATTGATAAACAATTTATAACAACTGTAATACATATAAAGGGTCGTTACATAAATTTATGAAGGTATCATGGAAATGAATCTCAGGGTGGATTCGAGATTCCAGAGATGGTATATGCACTTAGATCGTTCACTCCCGGCTGTTGATGTTGTCGGCGTGCCAGGGTCCTCGCTGGTGTGCCTCACGGTCGAATGATGGTGTGAAGCCCGATACGAAGACCCTGGAAAAAGAAAGAGTGCGGGTCCGTATGTCACATGGGAACTACGTCCAGTGACCAGCAGGTGAAGATAATCTCCTCAGTGGCAGAACAGTGTAGCTAGAAGCTATAAGAAAGATAAATAATTAAGCAGCGCAAGCTGGTGACGTGACCTCTGACCGTAGCGGTCATCAGTCTCGTGGCACCACATGTGAGGCTGAAATAGCACATAGATAGAACTAGTAAAATAAAACATAAATAAGTCATGCATATTAGCAGGCATAAAGCTGCGCCGCTGAGGAGTCTTCACCTGTTGAAAGAAGAAGGAAATGTTGATCTCATAACTTACCCGGTGCCGACAGCAGTTGGCCGCCGGGTCAAAAGAGACCAGGGGCCCGTTCCATAAAACTACAATTTACAAATTACAAGTACAATTCGATGTATATTGCGTAGGTAATTGGTCATTTAAATAGGTTTCATAATTTATGGCCAATTAACTACGCTGTTTACATCGTATTGTTCTTGTAATTTGTAAATTGTAGTTTTATGAAACGGGCCCCTGAGGGGAAGTTGCCAAAGAAAGGGACGATCTGAACGTCCTCACGATGTACACTCTCGCTCGCACAACCATAGACAATTTAGTAGATTAGAATAAAATATACTAAAATAATCTATTATTTTCAGTAATTATTTAAAATAGATTTATAAAAAATCCACAACGTTACAACTTATCAAGTGAGTAATTTAAGTGAAAATGTTATGAAAAAACTAACATATAGATTTTGTTCAAATTTTATTTACCCAAGAACACTTGAGCTATAAATTCCTTCCATTTGGGATATGAATCATTGAAATCCGTACGGTGGTTCAGAAGATATGAGGTAATAAAGAATATTAAAAACATTCATAAATACAAGATACGTGCGAAAAACATAACCCTTCTTGGCAGTCGGGTAAAAATTACGATTTCTTTATTTTGTACTAGCTGACCCGGCGAACTTCGTACCGCCAATATTATTCCGCCCGCGTGGCGTCTGATCCTATTCCCGCTGCACCCTCTACTATATTAAATATGTATTATACATATAAACCTTCCTCTTAAATCACTCTATCTATTAAAAAAAACCGCATCAAAATCCGTTGCGTAGTTTTAAAGATTTAAGCATACAAAGGGATATAGGGACAGAGAAACCGACTTTGTTTTATACTATGTAGTGAAGACAGATTGTTCACATGTTATCGAAATCGGCAAGTTGTCGTTGAGCTCCTAAATACCCGTAAAAATATACATACAGTTAGCAGGACCGTCACCGGCTTAACATGTTCTTCAAGACATGTAGAGGTTACCTATCATAAGACTATTTCTTAATCTTCTAATTTTCTGATAGAGATGAAAAGACACAACTATGTAAATTATTCATCATACTGAGGAAAATTAAGTTATCAAACAGTATCTTGGAAGACGAAACATTTACAAGCCAGATAGTTGGACCGTTCATTACAGTTGCAGCAGCGTTAACATTAGGTGAACTATCTCACTCGAGATAGAATCTCCAAGTCAAAGTTGGTTGGCAAATCGCATTACAGCGTATACACGAAGGTACAGAATCTATTGAAAGTAATTAAAGGCTAGTTTAGACACGACTGCTTTGGCGACACACAATATACAGGTTTAAAAAATAATAGCTTAATTTCTGCACGTGACATTACTTGTGGGACTTTCCCCATTATACTTTAAAAATCATTAAATTTAAAGAGCGTTTTGATGGTTGCACCTCCATAGGGCAATCCATACCGTATTTCTCCACCAAGATGCATGTTTCACATAAACCAATCAGTGCTGATTCAATACCGTGTAAAATAAACTACGTACGTCCGCATGAAGAATCATTATTTCATCAAGCGAAATAGGGTTCACTCACTGGAGAATTTGCGAGGCTCGTCTTGTAAATTATTCCATCGGTTCAATTCGCTCATCTTTTTATGTTTACACGTGTTCCACTGGTAGCCGGAATCAAGTTTGAATATTCATGTTAGGCGCGCGTATTACCTATATTAGTTTTTATTCAATAGAGGGTAGCATTGCAAAGATGAATGATACTAGTTTTTAGATTTGATGGATGAAATACAAGTAGATTTATTTCTAATAAACCAGTTTACTAACACACATTACCATGAACAATGAATCTGTTCAATTAGTCGATACCACATTTTTTGTTTGGAATGACTCTAGATAGTAAACTGCAATGGGGATCTCATATCACAGCCTTGGCAGGAAGACTTAGCTCGGCTGCCTATGCGATTAGAAAAATAAGGTCACTAACTGATGAGGAAAATTTTAGCCATTTTCATAGCGTTATGTCGTACGGTCTGATGCTGTAGGGCTCAGCTGCCGATATTGCGACTATTTTCATATTACAGAAACGAGCGATATGAGTAATCTATAGCCTCAGACCCCGTGACTCGTTGAGAGAACTATTTAAAGGAATTAATATTTTAACAGTTGCTTGCCAATACATTTACCATAATGTCTTATATGAACACAACAACCTAGATCACTTCAAAAAAACTCTGACGTACACAATTATAATACGAGAAATAAAAATAAACTACAGAAACTACAGAAGATAAATCACGAACACCATCTGATGACAAATCTTTGAAACTGCTGTATTGGTCTTATTTTTAATAAACTACCTCTAGAATCAATAATATTCCTCCCATATCTTAAACAAGCCTCCCATATCTTAATTATATTGTGTGTTATTAAGCAATGCCATTATCTACCTATTTATTCAAAATCTAGAGTATTTCAGCATGCATGCAACCATAGTTAGGAACGTCTACCTAATAGAATGAAACCAATAGCCTAAGAATTCCCTCTATCGCTTAAACGAGACATTCATACCGTATAAGGAGTTCTGTTGTCTATAGTTGTTTTCCAAGTCCAAATAATTTCAGCATGTCCTTGACCACAGTAATGTACCTACCGTGTTACAGGATGATGGTCATAAATTGATCATTTCACATTTTCTATTTGATTTTGTGGAGTTTTTTTTTGGGAATCTATGGTACCCTAGGTCCTATACCAATGAAATTAATATAGGAATACTTTACAGCTAACCCAAAACGAATACAAAAAGCAGGTTGCGTAAACACCGGTAATATGGCTGAATATGTTGAACACCTCTACATACCCATTCAAAGGATACAGGCGTAATCTAAAGATGTTAATTAGCCGCGATTGCAGCAATCGCGGCTAATTTCCTAGTTCTCTCTGAAACCCTTCATTAGATCTTTATGCAAATTAAATGAAATCATTTCGGTATAATCTTCTTTCGAACAAAGAAAGAATTTTACAAATCCATCCACACATGACGGAGCCATGAGTGTACAAACATAAAAAAATAAACATCAGAATTGAGAACTCCCTCCTTGTTTATATATCTATTAATATGCTACCGTTTATTTCCGATAACTAAACATATTATAAAGATTCGACCTGGTCTGGTAACTCAGTCATAGTAGAAATAGAGCGGTCAGAGCAGTCCCCCTGTAAGGGAAAGGTTGCGGATTGAAGCTCGGCTGGACCGATTCGAAAATCTCTATGTAAATCGATATTATAACGATATTAGGATAAGTTATACTGATATTATAATTTTAATTTTAATATCATTAGCGTTAATTACCTGTTAGTACGCCATTGGTGAGTTTAATTAATTGAAATTAATTAAATAGGAAGTACGTGCTATAATTAAGTGAAATTAGCTGAATATCAACTGTTTTATCAATTTAATCATTCTGTGATATATTTTTTGCGGTGAGTAGAATCTTCAGATATATATAAATGGTGAAAGGGGGATATTTAGTAGATAAAGCGTAACAAGGCTTTGGGTTACGGGACAGACAAAATTCGAATAATTCTTCGGATTCATGAAGAAGATTTGAGTTGTGATGCGACCCCATACACCAGCTAGTTTAGACTGCTTTTACTCCCTACATGACTTTACACGCGCCAGCAGATTATGTTTCTGTAAATAAAGAAAGCAATAAAGCATCTTAATATTTGTATTTCAATGAATTATTTTATGCAAATTAAATAAACATCAAACAAGTTAATGGAAAATGATTCTAGCTTGTTGCGAAAAATGTGTTTTACTTAATTTGAAATAAAAAGAAACGTCGAGAATAATATTTGAATAGGTAATTGACAACTTGAAATGCAAATATAAATCATAATTTATATACCTATCAGACCATATAAATGTACTGATATATTCTTGCGTATGATGTGATACGTAAAGGACGCGATATTCCCCTTATAATTTCTAATCTAGGTCAAAAAATCTTTAACACATTGAAGTACCGATAGGCGTCCCCGAACTTCAAGGTGAACACTTCGAATGCTACCTGGATTGACGCAAATATGATGATACGATGAAAAGACCGATAGAAAGACAGGAGATAAAAAATACTTCTCATAATAATAACAATTTTTCATCGGGTGTAAGAAAAACTAAATTTTAATAAACATTTAGGTATATTGTATACATATACATACATGTTATACAGAGACATTTAACCCTTACGTCAGGAACAATGTTCACTAATAGCAGACCCTTATAATCTTGGTGTTGACGAGTAATTGAGTGTGGAGCGTGGCTAGCCCACTAGATAGTGTGAAACAATAAATTTAACAATGGCGGGCATATTAGAAACTTAATTTTGACACGTTGTTATTTAACAATTGGTTCATTACTTACTTGCTATATCTAGTTGTATTGAATATTTCATATTAAGGAAGAGCAAGGTTCAGGTAGCTCATTGGTTAAGTATTTTTCAGCAGCAAGATTATCACAGGATTCAGGTACCTAATTGATTTTGACTGTGAATTGACTGTAAAAAAAATATTTAGGTGTAAATATTTTCATTGGCAGATCTATAATTTATTACTCATATTTTTTACAAGTATCACAAGTAGGTGTATGTTCAACAATGTTATATTTTTCAGTTACAAGACTGCCAGGTCCTAATTTGATCTTGACTGTTAAATTAAATATACGTTTAAAAGCTTTTTATGAAATCTGTACTGCAAAATTTCATAAATCTTCTGAAGAACACAAAAACGAGTGAAGAAATATCTATTACTATGTAATGTTTTTAAAACAAACCTTAGCAACCTGCGAGTAAGATCCCATGAAAGTATTTTACATGTACAGTATAAAAGTAAATTGGTGTGTAAAAGTTTCCGCGGGGAGATGTTGTTACTGGGTGTTCAGACGTATGATGTAGCTACTGTCGTCTCAATTTTAGGGTGAGAGCACAACGGTGTACGATATTTAGGGCAAATAGGATTTCATTTCAAAACGTATGAATATGGATAGAGAATAGTTCTACTACAATTTTCAACTATATCCTACTAATATTATAAACGCGAAATTTTGTGAGTATGGATGGGTGTTTGTTATTCTTTCACGTTTAAACTACTGAATGGATTCTAATGAAACTTTACAATAATATAGCTTATACATCAGAATAGCACATAGGCTAACAATTTATAACGACAACCGATATTAAAGCGATAACCGACCGGCAAAAGCTAGTAATAGATATTTCCCACTTTATGTAGTAGAACTTTGGCGTGTAGACTGGAAAACCTCTACAGCCATTTAAGTTCTACATTGCTGGTTATTGGTAATGACCCACTGTGAGTTAAACTTGAAAGCTACTTATAGTCTCCGCGACGATGTTATAAAATTATCGCAGAACGTCGTTGCAAGCGTATGGGCACTCAAAGGAGTTATCAAACACCCATACACAAAAAAGCGGCCAAGTGCGAGTCGGACTCGCCCATGAAGGGTTCCGTAGCAGCAAGTAACTTAATATAAAAGTTCCTGTAGTTTGTTGTTACTTTGATCTACTTATGTTTTAATAATAGTGTACGGTTTACGATCTATGACGTATTAAAAAAAAACTACTAACTAGATCACGTTCAAACCAATTTTCAGTGGACGTTTGCATGGTAATGTACATCATATATTTCTTTTAGTTTTATCATTGTATTATTTTAGAAGTTACATCACATTTTACCATTTTGGAAGTGTCTGTCGCGCAAACTATTCAGTTTAGAAAAAAATTATGGTAGAAACCTGAATATCATTTTTGAAGACCTATCCATAGATACACCCCACGTTACAGGTATGGGTTTGATGAAAAAAAAAAAATAAGTTTCAGGTCTAAGTATGGGAACCCCCAAAATTTATTGTTTTTTCTATTTTTGTGTTAAAATGTTAATGCGATTCACAGAATACATCTACTTACCAAGTTTCAACAGTATAGTTCTTATAGTTTCGGAAAAAAGTGGCTGTGACATACGGACGGACAGACAGACAGATAAACGAATTTAGAAGGGTTCCGTTTTTTGCCGTTTGGCTACGGAACCCTAAAAACAGACACATACTGATCAGTTTTTTTTTATTTATTTAACCATACGTGATATTAGAAAAAACGTATGTAAATATTACTTATTTATAAATGACCTTAACAACAGTTTGCATTTCAATTAGAACATACTTGTACCAAGGTGCCATTTTCAGCACTCAAAAAAGTTATGAAATTAAAAGCAGTAAGCACCAATAACTTTCGTTTCAATCATATTTCCCGTTAAAAGTTTTCTACAAACAGGGAAAATACTTTCGGTTCCTCTGATCGAAGACGAAGTATTTCTTTATTAACAGCTTTGTATTGCCCGAAGTTTCGCCAAAACTTCGATATATTTCACTCAGAAACTTTGTAAGCGGCTATCAGTAATAATATAACTTTAATGATGTTTTACTTTTCGTGGTATTTAGGACCATTCACGTTAATTTTATTTGGACATTTAACTCAATTAAACTGGAAAGATGGATTATTATTTATATTGAGAACAATTGAAACAGTTGCTTTTGTAAACATTGTTAGGGATAAATCATTTAATTAATGCGAAATAAGAGCCTTTGAGACGGCGATTTCTAGGTTTCTAGCTAGATATAGGTAGAGAATTTCTATTGCGATATAGAAAGTAGGTAATTTCGAAAAAAAATTCTTATAAGAATTATAGTTGTGGTTTGTATATTACGTTTAACGAAATCTAATCTGTGACTTGATCTTGTGTTGATATAATAATTTGAATTGGGGTAATTATCCGTTATATTCGTGTATTATATTTTGGTTTAAGATAATAAGCAAAATATGTCGCGATTGAAGTCGGGGGTTATTAAAAGTAATAGTGACAGATGTAGACCATAATTATAGTTTCATTGTAGCTAGTATATTGAATGTATATAATTAAATCATAGGCGTTGATTACACAAAGGGCTTTATTTACTAAGATCATAAAATTCAGTGCAAATTTGCTACTAAGAAACTAATTGACGTTTCCTTGAACTACTGTGGCGGTTCATATATAAACTAGATCTCATTCATTACATCATACTACTTAATTTACACTCATTGAGACCAGCTGTAGGTACAATGATTTAGCTCCTGAATCATTTGATTCTGTATAAGAGCGCTTCTGCTGTCAATCAGAGGGAGCTTGTAATGTTTAACGATTTAGTCTTGTTACTGAAGCTACATATCAAAGTAATTGTTTGAGATAACACCCCTGTTCCCTACTCCAACTTGGCTGCAACTAACGCAGCGCTTCTCCTAAGACCTAACCCTGATATGACAACAGCAAGTCACTTACCCATTGTGATGACACGCCGCGGTCCCGGATATGTATATATTTTCACAGATTTACTGGAAAAATCCCAAAATATTCCCAAATAAATAATAAATAAATATTCCACAACAGGTCCCAACCTGTTCCTTCAGACCACTGGTAAACGAGACAGTGTTGCTACTGCTCGCTTGAGAACTGACTCCCCAACCTTGACTTCTGCGGACCGACGACCGCCGACCGCCTAACGATGCGCCCCCGGCGCCATCGCAACGGCGGTAGGTTAACATCCTTAACCAGCACTAAGTCTCCAACACGAGGAGGGGTAGTCTTGTCAGTCCACTTAAGGCGCTGCTGCAACAGATGGAGGTACTCGAGCGGCCACCGCTTCCAAAATTCTTGCGACATCTGCTGTAACATTTGATACCTACTCAACCTATTGATCTTCACCCCCGCGAATGGGTATTCAGGCAGTGCGTTAAGTGGCCTCCCTATCAGGAAATGACCCGGAGTCAACACTTCCAGGTCATTCGGATCTGAACTAATTTTACACAATGGTCGTGAATTAAGAACCGCCTCTATTTTGCAAAATACGGTGACGAGTTCTTCAAATGTTAACACGGTTTGCCCATCACGCGTAACAAATGAACCTTAGCAGACTTGACTGCAGCCTCGAAAATTCCACCCCAGTGGGGACATCCCGGGGGACTGAAGGTCCACTCGATGCCCCGACGGAAGAAGGCCGTTCCGATGTCATCCCTATTTACATCGAGAAATTCCCTAATTTCCTTAAGTTGACGCTCCGCACCAGCAAAGTTGGTCCCATTGTCGGACCGGACCAGAGACGGACGGCCCCTCCGGGAAACAAACCGGTCTAAACAAGCAATGAATGTTTCCGTCGTAAGGTCAGCGACTACCTCAAAATGAACGGCCTTGGTAGACAGACAGACAAACACGCAAAGATACGCCTTGAAAAACTTCGCATTCCGAAGACGTGAATTCCGAATCATAAACGGCCCAGCGAAGTCCGTGCCCACTCCCATAAATGGTCTAGCCTCCATCACTCGATCGGGAGGCAGATCCCCCATTTGAGGCTGCATCATGGATGCCTTCGTCCTGTAACAGGGTAGGCATAGAAAAACGACGCTCCGAATAATACGTCGCCCAGACAGTATCCAATACTCACGCTGTAGCGTGGCCATCAGCGCGTTGCATCCTACATGCGCATTTTTCACATGGCGGTCCATCACCAATAGCTCCACTAAGGGCCCTCCCTTAGGGAGTAAAAGCGGATGACGCATACGGCAGGTCCGCATTCCGCAGACGTCCCCCGACTCGCAGTAAGCCCTGGCCATCAATGAAAGGGGTGAGGTGCGCTAGACCACCCTTCAACCTGGCACGACCCTTGCCTTAACTAGGCAGGTTAACGCACCCTGGCGTTCGACAGGAGAACCTCCGCATCCACGCGGTCACGTTAATCAGTTTGTCCAGTGAGCTGTACCTACCCAGAAGGAACTCCGCGTTCAACTCCGGCTCACTGATCGTGACGTGGACGTAAGTCCGGTTTTCTGGCTGGGCTGCCGCCACTACTGGATTGAGTAGCCACTCCGAGGCCACTCGGGTCAACCACTGTGGTCCCCATCATAATGGGTGGTCCACGATTTCGTGGGCCTTGCATCCCCGTGATGCATAATGCTACGCGGGGCTCCTACTTCTGGGTGGTATATAAAAAAATAACCACCCTAAAGTCCAGATTGCATCCAGATCCTTGCTAGCTTGCTAGCGGGCGTTTATCATTATCGAAAATAAATATTAGAAAAATAAACAATATGCTTTACAACTTTATGCATATCAATGTTATGAATAAAAACATTAGGATTTACAATATTTATGCTTAGTAACACAGTATGCTAAAAACCAATTATGGCACACAATTTTTATGACAAAGAAAATTATGCCTAATTTTTTATGGCAATTTAAATTAGGACAAAAACCATTATGACAAAAGAGGGAATCCCGAATGAAGTCATTGGTTGAGTGAAGCCCCGTTCGACGTGGGTGCTGATCCATAGAACACCACACGTATCTTTGGAGTCACACACGATGGAGTCTTCAGGACAGCATGGTGGGGAAGGAAGCGATGATCTTCCGTTCTCCAGTCCACCCCGGACACTGACATGTGTCCCAAAGACTTGTACTCACGCATGAAATCAATGTACTTCTGTCGGAGTACCGGGTCGCGTCGCATTCGACGTTCCATTGACATCAACCGAGTCTCAGCTGCATGGTGAGATCTCCTCAGCGGCGGCCTATTAGCCCTAAAAGGCAGCCGCGTCACGAACCGACCAGAGCGGAGGCGCCCAGTATTGTTCTGGTAGAACAACTCGCACTTCTTCTCATCTGGGTCCTCCCGCCGAGCCATCGGCGGTTCTTCGGTTAGTAGTAGAACTTCTGCATGACCTTGGCCAATGCAGAGTTCGCCATGACACCTTGACACTCCTTCGGACCTTCCACCGGCAGGACCGGTCCCATGAGTGCGAAACCAAACTTGGTGTCGATTGCTACCAGCCCCCCTGGCTGTAGCACCCGTTTCCCTGGCAGCAACAGCTGTCCCAGGACATCCGTACCAAACAGGATGTCCACCCGACCTGGGGTATCAAAGGCAGGATCCGCCAGCCTTAGGCCCGTGGTCATAGCTCTTACCGAAGGGCTCAGCCTGGTCCATGACCAAGGCTGCAGTCTTCATGCCCCATGAAGCACCGCATGAAGACGAGTTCCCAAATGTGAACTCTGTTGCCCCAACCCGGTCCCTCACCGGGTTGTTCCCTATCCCATATATGGTGTGTGGAAAAGGTTGTATGTTATGACCGAACACGTGCTGCGTGTGCCATGGTCCCCCTGGACCCCCGGAAGCCCCGAAGGGGTTACTACCAGTCGGCCTGGTTGCAACCTTAGAGGGGGGGGGGGGGGAGGGCGGCTGTGGCGACCTCGGAACCCCCGACGCCGTCCACCCGCCCGTGCCCCACGTGCCCGCGACCCCCACGGTACCCGAGGTCAGACTGGTCTTGGCCCCCCCCGGGCAGCCCCCCCCCTGACCACGGCCAGTCCTGGTGCCCCCACGTTCACCCCGAACACCCTTGGCACCCCTGCCTGGGTCCGACCCTGGACCTGCCCGCCCATGGCCCTGACCGGTGCACAGCAGTTCGTGGTGGTCACCGGAACAATCCCGGCAACGGACTAGCTGTGGGCAGCGCGTTGAGAAGTGGGGCCCCAAGCAAAAGAAGCACCAACCCTGCTTCCATGCTACCCGCCTGCGTTCGTCCTTGTCCCTGGAGGCAAAGTCCCGACAGTCCCCCACTGTATGTTAAGGGCTGTCACAGTAGGCACACCCCGTTGCCATCCCTGACGCGTGGGCTACCGTCGCTGTTCCGCACGGGTGACGTGTGTGAGGGGGAAGCCACTGGCCCCGTGCCAAGCCCTTCGGCCCTCGTGCATTCCGCCTCCAGGAACTCCTGCAACGCGGTGAAAGTAGGCAGTTCTCGGCTCCCACCGACCTGCATTTCAAACCGGGTTTTCAAACTTAAAATTAACAACTAAATCTTAAATTTAGTATGAAGTGCAATCATAAAATATGCACATACAAGTACCCACTTATTTAAAAAAAGAAATTATTTTTAGAAATCTTATTTTATTTTTAAAAATTAGGCAGTGGAAGACTGATTATATCCGTGATGGCTTGAGCATACGAGGACTCGCCCCCCTAAGCTTTCCTAGATGCTCAAACCACGCTCTGCTACCAAAAAATGTTGGAGATAACACCCCTGTTCCCTACTCCAACTTGGCTGCAAGTAACGCAGCGCTTTTCCTAAGACCTAACCCTGATATGACAACAGCAAGTCACTTACCCATTGTGATGTCACCAGCACCTGCAGAACCCTCGCAAGGCGTGTATGTATGTGAGGTGTGTATTTGTGTGTGTAATGCGTCTGTTCAGTATTTACTTGCCCTTGGCTGGCTCCCTCCAGGCCGATCACGCCGTGAACCTCTTCGACGGGGGCACCAACAATCTTCACGACGTCACACACACGTACACACGAATTAACGTCTCCGGGCGTAATTCGACGAGAAACAATTAGGTATACACTCCGCGGTCCCGGATATGTATATATTTTCACAGATTTACTGGAAAAAGCCCAAAATATTCCCAAAATATACTATAATCCTCCGGTTAGTCCCTGCGTCCACCCAGACGATTAACCCAGTGTTATTGACAGAAGTGACAACTTCACTGTCATCGAAACTTATAACTAATGTGTTTGGCCTCTAGCCCTTTTAGCTCAAACAGTAATTACATATTCATTAAAGAAATGACAGCCATTCACAGCTATAAAAGTATATTATACTACGTTATTGAGTTAATTCGAATCATTTTCAATCATCTTTGTAATGGCTTCAGCAGAATCATTGAAATCATGGGCTATTATTTTTTTACTGGTGCTTCAATTGTAACTGAAAGGTTACAGCATAGGGACAGTGGAGTTTGGTAAAGCCTTCGACTGTGTTCCTCAGGCGGTAATCTTGTGGGCATTGCGGTCCAAGGGAATCCCAGAGGCCTACATTGACGTCATCCGAGACATGTACCACTATTCCGGTTCTGTGGTTCGGTCCGCTATTGGCAGGGCAAGGATCAGTACTCGGTCCTTACCTTTTCAGCATGGGTCTTGGACGTTTTATCGGACAGCATCAGAAACTCACTTGAGCAGCCTGCATGGTTGCTCATGTATGCTGATAGCATTGCGTTGATGGATGCGGATAGGAACATATTGGTGCGTCGCGTGAAAGTGTGGAAGGAGGCGCTTGAGAACGGCGGTCTGTAGCTAAATGTGGCGAAGACAGAATACTTGACATTAAACTCAACAGATGCCACACATGTCCTAATTCGCGGTAAAAAGTGCGTAAACATAGTGAAAAGTGTTAATACCCAATAGTTGGAAATAACATTAAGGAAGTCATAAACAGTGATAATTAACGATAAGATTAATAAGTGAAAGTGTTACTTGACAAGCACACAAAATACGTTTTTCGCGCCATACCCACATCTTAATTTCTTAAAAATAAAATAAAAATATTTGTTCTGCATTTCTACATATTTGGAAATAAACATGGCACAATGCTTTAAATGCAATATTCAACCTGATGAGAAGAGCCCCAGAGTGAACTGCAAAGGCTGCCAACGGTTAATATGCAATAAATGCAGTGGCCTTACTGCGACAGAACTACACGTTTTTGGACTTCAAACCCCAAAACTGTCTTATCTTTGTGATGATTGTGAGACCGGGTTGAGGCAGGTACCTGACTTACGCAGGTTAGTTACAGAACTGCAACAGCAAGTTCTGGAGTTGAAGTCAAGGGAATCCCAAGTAGTAAACATAGATGCAGTAATTGAGGAAATGGAGGAAAGAAAGAGGCGTAGACGAAATATCATTGTCTGTGGAATACCAGAATCCAAGGCCACTACATCAGAGGAAGTGCTTCTAGTATCTTGAAGAATAAAAGTAAGTTTTCTAACTCATCGATTAGAATTTTTTCTGATATGACTCCGTATCAGCGGGACCAGCTCAAAAAGTTACGTGAAGAACTCGCTACCCGGACTGAAAAGGGTGAGCAAAATATTACTATTAAGTTTATAAATAATATACACAAAACTATTTGCACCACAAAAAACTAACTGTACCACAATTAACTGAGCTCCGCATACTTTATACAAATTTGGCATCCATACTGGCAAAGTTTGATTTGTTTGTTACTGAAGTTATCAACCATAGACCCACATTTATTTTGATATCTGAAACTCATCTCCATGATGGTATTGTTGACAGTATTATAGATTTACCAGGATATGTTGTGTACAGACTGGACAGGAGTAGTAGAAAGGGAGGTGGTGTGCTCATATATATAGCTCGAGAGACCAACGGTGCCACAATAGTTGCTAAAGTTAACAACTCATACCATGATGATCGCGTTGAAGCACTGTGGCTTGACATACAATTTACAAATTTGAACTTCCTACTGGCTCGTGTCTATCGACCATCATCGCCTAACTTTCAGGAATCGGATAAGGTTCTCTTCAGCATGATTGATAAGGCTTCTGCAGAAAACACTGTTATCATTATAGGTGACTTCAACTTACCCAAAATAAAATGGCCACTTGAGCAAGAAATATGCCACAATCAATTGAGTGAAAGTTTTCTTAATATGTATACTAACAGCAACTTGAAACAGCTGGTTTCACAAATCATTAGAAAACGAAATGACGAAGAATCCTTGCTTGACCTCATATTATGTAATGATGAGAATTTGATTAGTGAAATAGAATATCATCCACCCATAGGAAAGAGTGATCATATTGTAATCACTGCCTCTATACAAATATTTCATAACAAAATTGAGAATGTAACAAAATCATTGCAGTATGATTTCTTTAACACTGATTATGATGCTGTGAGTGAATATCTTCTGGAGAATTTAAATGTGATTGGTGGTTCACCTGATGAACTGTGGAAGGACTTCAAAAGACAGATAAATATAACTATAGAAAAATTTGTACCTAGAAAGCAAAATAAAAACAAAAAAAATTTACAAACCCTGGATTAATAAAGAAATATTAAAATTGACAAAGGAAAAGAAGAAATTATGGCAAATTTACAGAATAAAGCAGAACGGTGACTCATACAAAGAATATAAAACTATCAATAACACAATTATTAGGCTAACAAGATCTAGACGAGCACAATTTGAATCCACCGTTATTAAAACTGGACCCAAGTCTTTTTATGGATATGTTGGGAGGCAACTTAACTCCAAGATGAGGTCCCATCAGTCTTGAAAAACAACTGTAATGAACTAATAACTGATCCACTACATATATTTGAATTATTCGCTGATCAGTTTGAACTTAGCTTCGTCAGGGAAATGGACGGCCCTATGCCAACTGTTAATATGCCTAGTATTGGGAATGGAATCGAGGATATTAACATCAACACTGACATCGTACGCAAGACCTTAAACACTTTTAACGATGCTACAGCCACAGGTCCAGATGGCATCCCATCCATACTACTGAAGAGATGTTCATCCGCCTTAGTAGATAATATCGCCTATATTATGACGCAATCATTGGAATCTGGAATATTGCCCTCTGATTGGAAGGTTGCTACTGTTGTGCCTATATACAAAAAAGGCAATAAATTATTACCTGCCAACTACAGACCCATAAGTCTCACCAGCGTGCTGTGCAAATGTATGGAAAAGATCATAGCAGACCAAATAAGACAATTTTTAGAGCAAGAGCACATCATACTGGATGAACAGCATGGTTTTGTACCTAAGCGTTCTGTAACTACTAATCTGTTGACATGTGCAAATGAGTGGATAAGAAATTATAACGACCGGCGGCCGACAGATGTGATTTATCTAGACTATGAAAAAGCTTTCGACCGCGTCCCCCTACGACGTCTAATACACAAACTGGACCACTTTGGCATCCGGGGCAAAATATCAATCTGGATCAGTGACTTTCTTACTGATAGAACACTTAATGTACGTATCGGTGAGAAGTTATCTTCCGCATGTGCAGTGCATAGCGGCGTGCCCCAGGGATCAGTGCTTGGACCTTTGATCTTTACCCTCTATCTGACAGACCTGAAGAATACTCTACAACTGCCCTTCTCGTTATTTGCTGATGATACAATTTTTTTTGGGAACCCACTTACTCAAGCACAAGATATTCAAAATGACCTGAATGCCATTTTTGAGTGGACCAAGCAATGGTTGCTGTCACTGAATGCAGGAAAATGCACCGTTTTACACATAGGCACGAATAATCCCTGTAAACAGTATTACTTAAATAACCAGCAATTAAAACCAGTTACCTCACAGAAGGATTTGGGTGTTACCATAAGTAATGATTTGAAGTGGGAAATGCACATCACATGTATTGTCAAGAGAGCAAATTCAATGTTGTATCTAATAAGAAAAGCATTTAAATGCCTTACACCAACAACATTTATTAAACTTTACAAAACATATATTCGACCAATGTTAGAGCATGCTTATGTGGTGTGGGACCCCTACTTTAAGAAAGACATAACGCTGTTGGAGAATGTCCAGAGGAGGGCTACTAAGATGGTTGGAATACTGAGGAATAAATCTTATGACCAACGCTTGAACGAACTTGGTCTCACTCCACTTGAAAGACGCAGACAGAGAGGAAGTCTCATAGAAACATATAAGATACTCACTGACTACTACAATGCCCCAGGAATGAAGGATATGTTTATAGAAAATGAGAATAAACATCTTCGTGAACACTCATTAAAACTACGTAGAGTACCATTTAAAGCAAACCCCTTAAAACATTTTCTACCCAACCGAGTGGTCACTGAATGGAACAGTTTACCTGAACATGTCATAAGGGCACCCACTGTTAATGTGTTCAAGAATCGACTTGACAGTATCTTCAGATCCAAAGATACACACGCATCAGCTTGATGAGCTGCTAGTGTGGTTTTATAGTAATAATAATAATAATGTCCGCATAGGCGATGACTAGGTCGATCGCATGGAGCACGTTAAGTACCTGGAATCTGTAATTCACGTGACTGGTGACACACGATCCTCAAATGCCAGTGAGGTTAAAGGGACAGGTTTATAAGACGATCATTAGGCCTATCCTTTTACACGGCTGTGAGGCGTGACCGTTGGAGCGACACAAGCAGGAGCTGCGTGTCACGGTGATGAAAATGCTACGGTGGATTTGCGGAGTCACGCAGGATAACGTCTAAATGTCGATGATGACACGCCTATAGCATTTTATAGTCAAATATTATATACGTTCAGGAGTTAGTATTGAATGATAACTAAGTAGCGTTATTAACTTTAACAACTAAATTTAGTGTGGGGTTTATACCCTGAAGTCGCATTACACTTCGATTTTCTTAAGCTCTTTTACCAAACGTAGTCAATACTTAATAATCATTTACTTAAAAAGAACCACTTGTACCCATATTTCATAGCTAGTTATTTAGTAACTATTGGGTAATAAAACTGGTAATTCAAATGTAAAAACAATTCTTAAATAAAATAGTACGACAACTATTACAAAAGGGACCAGGATATACTTAGGTCCTTTCTGAAGCAAGACGAAAATGATAAATATCGAGTGCACGCGATGAATTTGGAAATCCAAAACGAATGGTTGACAATGGGAGAGTTCTGCATACCGATGGCTTTAAAGTGGCGCACCTTGATATATGAGTGGTCGCCGGCCCTGTTAAAATTCTACCTTAACGCCTTTCAGATGACCCTTCCAGACCAGAGTAATCTGGTAAGGTGGGGGAAAGCCACAGAAAAACAATGTTATACGTGTGGTGAGGCAATAGGGACGGCTAGGCACATATTAGTAGGATGTAGGGTGCTTCTTGATAGAGGCCAATACTCACGCCGCCACGATAAGGTGCTTTTCATCATACGCGAAGCAATGAGTCTGGCAGTAGCTAGAGCCCAAAAAGGATTGACTACTAACAGACGTCATATCAACTTTGTGTCTGAAGGTTCATCCATAAAATCCAGGAACAAACCTTATTCAATCTTAGATACTGCCCCAGATTGGACTCTCCTAATCGACACGTATGAAAAGCACTATAAAATTCCGGAGGATGTTGGGGTTTCGTCATCTAGACCGGACATATTTCTATACTCGAAAAAGACTAAATATGTGGTCCTTGTGGAACTTACTGTACCGTGGGAAACAAATATACCGAAGGACCACACACTAAAGAAAAATAAATACTACGATCTCACAAACGAATTAATCAAAAACGGTTACGTGGTTAATTTGTATGCAGTAGAAGTGGGAGCGAGAGGTATACCAGCTAAATCTCTCTATAACCTACTTAAAGATCTAGGCCTATCGAGAGCTACAATAAGCTCATTACTAGGACGAATGTCTAAAGCGGCACTAGTAGGTTCGTATCAAATTTGGTTAGGCAGGGAGGGGAACTTGGGTAGTGAAGGTGAGTGTTGATGTACATCAACAAAAGGGGCCCCTTCTAAACCTACACTTGGGTCGCAAGTCCCAGGCACTGTCCCGAGTTCCCAACTCAGCAACGCGATGGACCCGGCACCCGCACGGAGAATCCATGGATTGCTAAGAATATCGTCTCGATGCCGTTATGGATCCATGATTGGAAATCCTACAAATGCATACCTGCCGTTTGTTATTCGAATCCCTAGGAAGCTTTGTTGAGCGACATATATTTATTGATCAGTGACTCGGTAAGCACTGCGCTATCAGAAGATTTTAGAATGCTACGTGAAATTGATCAGAATACGTGCAAAGGAGGTGTCAAACACATTATGTGCATTATTATAACTCTTTATTTTTATATCAAATATTATTACGGAGGTATATTATAATAATTTATGATGTGGGTGATCACTGAGCATTTTCGATATGTCCATTTTGTGAAGTTTTATTTAGGAAATAAAAATATTTAGCCCACGTTAAGACAAGTGAAAGTGATGATGATCTTTCAGTAGACAATTATGTTATTATTTTATATTTTAAATCAATCTTAAGTAATTTATTTGCGTGCTTCTGAAGTCTTCCGAGGCGGGCCGAATTTGTCCATACGTTACCGAACGAACGAAACACTTTGTCTTGGGCTTTAAATTAGAACTTCAGAAATTTAGAACAGAAAATATCTTTCATAGGTCTTTAGACCTAATATTTTATGTAATAACTTCCTGTTTCCATCTTTTTATGTACTATATAGAAGTTGTCCATTTTGCTTCTGCTCCAAGAGTCAACAAACCCGGCTAAAATAAAATATCAATATTATTTTTCGAGACCCTAACTACGTTACTAATGCACACATTGGATGGTTGTACTCAGCGCTAGTTTACATTCGAAATATCCACCCATTTTAAGTATGTGTGCTATTATGATTTGATTCCTATTAGTGACAAATGTTTAGAGTTTTATGTATGTGTGCCATGCTTACACTTTTATTTTAGGACACGCTACTTGTTAAATCAACAGTTATATCACTACTAAAATAAGGCGTATTTATTTGAAAGAAAAAAAACCTTGTATTCATTGCTTAAGGTACTAAAACGTCCATTGTTAGCCGTGAAGGCATTCGTGTTATCCAGTTCACACTTCATTGAATCAACTCAATAGGAAATATTCCCATTGTACAAAGATATCTCCGAGAGAGAGTGTTAACCACATCATGAAGTAATTCGGCACATGTACAGGAAATTAGTAACGGCTTGTTGTCACGGGGAGTGATTAAGGAAATTGATGTTTAATTGAAATATTGTTCGAATTTCAATATGTAGATCTCCTGGTAGGAAGGCATTACATTGATATACTGCGTTAACATGTTACATATTAAATCCCATTTTTGGTTTGAAGGATAAAATTCAAAGACTGAAACTGGTTAGAATAGAGATATCAATATTCTGATCTATCTCTGTTGATGAATAGATAGTTAGTATAAATTCAAAATCATATAGCTTTAAATACTTTGTGTAAGAAAGGAGTATAGATATATTATTATTCGAGACATTAAAATAATTTAAAATTCAATAGCATTGAAAATGAAAGTAACCAATCAACTCTCAAGAACTTAAAATGATCACGGCCAAAAATCTCACTCATAAAAATATACCATGGAAAATAAAGAAATTTGGTAAAAATCGTTTACTTTTAATGAAAAAAAAAAATCATTTTGTACAATTTTTTGCGTCATATTTATTGTCAACTTTATTTACTGAATAAAGCTGCTGATGACGTGAAGTTTTGCTTATCTAAGTACTTAATGAAAGTAGCACCCGCGGAGTTAAGAACGCTAAGTTCGTTAATAAATATGATACGATTTTATGCTGAATTTGATCTCATTAATGTCATTTGAGGTATTCTCATGAACAAATATCTACACGTCAACTGAAACACGATTAATTTGAAATATTTGAGTAAACGTCTTGGACGGAAATTAGCGAAAGATTTTGGGTGAATAATCTTATATCCGAGCTACCTGTATTGGACAACTGCAATTGTGATTATGAGACTAAAATAATAAGATAGACGTACCGGATAGACCTAGAAAGTGAAGCCGGATAAAGTAATACTAAGGTAGCACCATTACACTCACACTTATGCTTTAGTATTACTTTACGCGGCTGCACTCACTAGTTCTAGACATTCCGTCTATGTTATTGTTTTACCCTTAGTTTCTGTGTAGATAAAAGCTTCATGATTGAATGAATGACACTATTATCAATGCAAATCCATTTAACATACCATACAAATCCATATAACGTAAACAGGGGTTACTTTGTGACAACTGCGTTACTTCTGGACAATTTACAATAAGATTTTTGAATAATAAACACTTATATAAATTGACAACAATTAAGTTCACTTTCTTCAGAAGTGAAAACGCTATTCTTGTCATTCGTCTGTCTCTAATGTTTACTTTTAGCTTTTGAAAATAAAATAACAAATTTGAATTATCCCAAAGTAACGTAGTTGTCACAAACTCAGTTGTATCCCCAGTTTGTGGTAATTTGTATCAAATTTAATACTTTCAACAAATTTAGTTAAACCGTTTGAATAGAGCACACAACGTACAGAAAAATTGAAAATGAAAATGTTTTAATATTAAATCAGTCATGCAAATACGTTGGTGTCGAAGACGTCACACTTGTTCACTTCAACTTCTAGAGAGCTCTCGAATGACAATTGCGAAGAAGGTAGGTGAGAAGTGTTCACTAATAGGGAACTGTTTTTCTCTCAATAAAATGCGATGTCCTTCTTTTGTGACTTTTGGGGTTACAGATAATAATAATAATGTATCTCTACATACCAATGTATATAGAGATCAACTATCCCCCATGGCTTAATGCGATTAGGTAGTTAATTTGGGTAACATTTCATGCAACGATTACTTGTTTGCTGTCTGCCTCAAAGGCTCGTCTGCTTCAGCGATTACAGATAAGAGACGCTCACACAAATTATGCAAAGCGTAGTGTACAATCATAATGTAATTCAGGGAGCCTTAATTACAGAAAATGTTAAAAATAGCTTATTAAAAAATACATAGAGTGTAGCGCAATTATAACAGAAAAAAATAATAAAATTACAGTTTTTGAAGTGAAAACTTCTTTAGCGGCGTTGGATGGGTGTAAAATGTTAAGGAAGCGTCAGGATTAGTTGACCTTTGAACCGTAACCGACGACTGACGTCATACAATATTAGGTACAGACTATCTATTTTGCAAGTTACGATAGATAGCGTCGTAGCTTAAACGGTAAGCACTTCGACTGTAAGTCATTATAGTTTCAGATAGTATCGGGTTCAAATCACCTGGCCTTCAGGGAATTTTTGAATTTTTGTGATCCCAGAGTGCAACCCGTCTTTTTTTTTAAATCTAAGCGCTGCTTGCTTATATATGTAGGGCTCATCATATCAGCCAGACATAGTCCACTGCTAAACATAGGCCTCTTCCATAGACTTCCAGAACGACCGATCTAAAGCAGCTCGCATCCAGCGCTTCCCGGTGACCTTGATGAGGTCATCCTTCCGCCTGGCCGTTGGGCGTCCTACACTATGTTTGCCTGTACGCAGTCGCCATTCCAGAACTTTTTCACTGCCACTTCAACAAGCTAATCCGCTGGGCTACGTCTACAATACTTTTGTTCTCCTAAGGATATCATCATTTCAGACGCGATCACGTACGGAAATACCGAGCATAGCCCTCTCCGGAGCTCGTTGAGCAACTTTGAGCTTTTTTAAGAGACTTATAGTGAGGGATGGCTGGTAACACAATTGGTTAAAGACTTTCGTCTTTAGGTAATGAGGTATGTCGGACGAGAAGACATCTCGTAGTTTCCCGAACGCTGCCCAGCCGAGTCGAATACGTCGATTTATCATCGATTTGTACGAGTATTAACTATCTATTCTATTCATTTCTAATGCTTTTAAAATTATAATCTGACTTTTGGTTTGTGTACGTAGAATAAGCGCTGATAATCAACTAATGTAGAAGTAGAAGGATAATAATGCACCCGCCACACCGTAATTTAATTCACCGCAACACCTTCAAGGTCTTAAATGCTTGTCTTAAATGGTATATTTAATTCCGAGCTCGTTAAGAGTACCGCCTGCATTAACTGCGGAGAGAAAATTGCAACATAATTTACACCGAATGTAATTAAAATGTAAAATTCTACGCTTGAATTAATTTTTCGAGTGTTCGGTATAATGGAGTTTGTGAAAATTTGAATATTTCGAAGCTGGAAAGCTTTCAGGTAATTTCAGGTATTCTTTGACTTATGATAAATAAATTATGGTATGTCTTCTACACTCCAGTGCTGAGATCACTTAAATTAGATAATAACTTAAACTTAATGCTACTAAGGCGGCTAACAAATTGGTTTACAACTGACGTATGATTTAATCCATTTTCAACGAATTGAATTATTTAGAAAAACGCAGTTATATACTTTAAAAATATGAATATAATAACGTAGGCTTTGAAGAATTACCAGTGAAGAAAAAGTTTTCACGACTGAATAGCTTACTAAGGCAATGTCTTAATCTGTAAAGTGTTCTAACTACTATTTTCTAGATTCGTATCTACAACTGTACGCCACATTGAGGGCACTATTTTGTAATGTAATATAATTTTAGCTGACGGCTCATCCCTGAATTTCTAGGGAGTTATTCTGAAACTATAAGGTGTAAGGCCTTACCGTCAAAGCGCTTACCGCTAAGCTACGAAGCTTCTTAGCGTATCTACCAAAATAAACACTCTGTAGCTAGGAATGGTGTAGGACGTCATGTCGTCTTACAAAGTCGTTGGTTACGGGTCAAAGATCAAGTGATCGTAACGCGCGAGTCTAACATTTTTTTACCATACACATACATTGCTTGTGCACACTTCTAATTGTACTTAATTGTACAATTAGAATTGTGCACAAGCACTTTAGCTTTGCTAATATTATTTTCAAAAAAGAAAAAAAATCTATTGCATGATACGTCTTGACTCCTGTATATACAATACTAGCGACCCACCCCGGCTTTGCACTGGTGCAACTGATGTTATTATACATATAAAACTTACTCTTAAAAAACCGCATCAAAATCCGTTGCGTAGTTTTAAAGATTTAAGCATACATAGGGATATAGGGACAAAGAAAGCGACCTTGTTTTATGCAATGTAGTGATAACTAATTTCTTTGTTTGTAGCAAGTAGTATGTAATAGAATGACAAGTGAGCATCTATCATTCATATTTCTTTTGTTATACGAATATATCTCGCGAGAGGAGCCAGGGACGACCGTGACACATTTTCATTCTCAGGTGTGCTTAATTTAATTCTATTCAAGTCAACTTCGCTGTCTTGGCGCCAAATGCCGAAGTAGATATTCTATTATTTCAAGTACATTTGTGTATGTCACCATAAAATTGTAAATACCGTTAGATTATAATCTATTTCGCGAGATTGTAAACTGTCGAAAGATTGTGAGCCTCAACGTACGTAATGTTAAGCAACATTCGCCTAGTGTTGGGGTCACAGTTCTAACCTAACCCAACCAACTTCTCTTAAAGCTGTAATTTATTAACCATTTTTTGACGCGTGAGGTGCGTTCTGTTTCCCAATTTGACATTTTACTTCGATAGGTTACAATCTACCGAATAATAATACGTTAAATTGTAAGCAGTACGTTGAGGTTCATAATCTTTCGACAATTTACAATCTCGCGGGTTTCACTTCGATGGATTACAATCTACCGGTATTTACAATTTTACGGTGACATTTTGCTATTTCTTTGTCATTTTTTGTGGTAAATAGATATACAAGGGGTTATTGGGTTGAAAGTGAGATGGTAATATTTCAGCATTGTTTGCTACTACAGTTTTTGTTTTTAATGTTAAACTCTCAACAATAAAAGATACAAGAGAGATACAATAAAATAAAATGGAGTCGATTCAGTACGCTTGACTGTACTCTCAGACACTGTTATAGAACCTGATTGCATTATATCCTTTGTTGAGAAATAAAACGATATCTACTTAGGTAATAACAGTTCAAACGTCTTTGCAAGCGAAGACATTTTAACCTATTATTTGCGGAGCTATTATTTAATATTGTTAAATGCTAAAATGCCAGTGTCTTTTGAAAATAGGGTATTTGACTTGTTAAGTGAAATCGTTACGTCGAAATGGTAAGTTTCTTGGAAACTTGTATCAAGTAACGAAGCATGAGGTCTGAGTGCTGTCAAGTTATTTAATATTAGTGACCAGCTGAGATAAACGTCTCCGAAAATTCGCCTGCCCACTGCCTATGGGAACCTGTTCTTGGGATAAAAAGCTAATAGTAGCATAAGGGATAAGTAGCCTACGTGTTATTACAGACTAAAATCTATCCGTGTACCACCGCAGTCCACCGTTGGACATGGGCCTCTCCCAATGTGTGCGTGTACAATTTCAGTCATATTCGTTCAGCCTTTAGAGTGTGATTCAATAACAAACATCCAAACACACAAATGCCTTAACTAAAAACTTTTACTTGATGAGGATTAAAAACAAAAAATGAGTGCAGACGAATTTTTTACCAGTCTTTTCATTATTATTTTAACTCACGGGTTGAAAAATGAAACGCTCTTTTTATTAAATAAGCTGACTTAAATAAATATTTTAACCTAGTTTACTTTTTCCCGGTTTGATATTCCAGCTGAAGGTCTAGTTATATTCAAATTTAAGAAAAATAACCAAAAATACGTAATTATGAAAGATCGTTAATATTTCCATAGAAGCTCAATAGTTTCTGTTGGTTGTCCGATTCTTCGTTAATCACATAAATAAGCGATTCGTTCTCTAATATATTACTCGAACAAAGTATTTCGTATGCTGGCCCTGGCTACAGCAGATTTACAGTGATGTGGGAGTGGCCGTCTGTTCCATTAATATGTACGTGCACAATTTATTACGAGTTTCTGTCGCCGATAGAGATATACAGAATCCTAGTGAATTCAAAAGCATTGGTTCTGTGTTTTTTTGTTGTAAAAATATTTGTTCCAGTTTCAAGTTTTAAATAATCATTTCTATTACTAACAATAGCAGGTGCCTGCGGCTAAATATTCGTAGAATTCTGATCCCAATCCTTTGACGCGCAGCAACTGGTTTCCGATGAAAGTAGCCTAGTATGTGTATCTGTGTGTAAAGTTTCATAGAGGTAGATCTGTTCCGCAGTTTTGACGTATAAAAATAACAGACATCAATATCATCATCCATATCTCATCACAAAGTTTGATATTTCATAATATAAGTAGGATGCTGATGACATAACTCTAAACCTGTATGTAATAACTAAAATTGCGTTACAGGCAACGATAAATTGGTTAGAAAATAACTTTGCTAATGCTTCGTAAGCAATATAGGCTAATGTTATTTGCAGAACAAATAGTAGTCTACTGAATTTACGGATGCGTTACGTAAAACTTTATAAATTAATTTAAAGAGTTTATTCGCCAATATAAAAGTTTTACCAATAAATCATAACATCCTCTATGGACAATATCAAGCAGGTAAAATCACGTGTTATATTAAATTAACGTGCTATAACATGTTATTAACGTTATTTAAGACAGTTATGGTAAACGATAGTATTATAGAGGGTGGAATGATAACGTTTATTACCGGTTATTGGAACGTTTCCGACGCTACAGAATTCTTGCGTGTAAGTGATATTATAACGACTGTCCTAGATTTGTATACAGATATGATACTGTTCTTGTATTAGTTCAGGATTTTCATATTCTTTTAAGAAAATACAGTATTTATTACTGAAATATATGCATAAAGTATTTTTGATACACATCGGTGTTGCTTTAA
Organism: Eilema caniola; assembly: GCA_949126895.1. NCBI lineage: Eukaryota > Metazoa > Arthropoda > Insecta > Lepidoptera > Erebidae > Eilema > Eilema caniola. Next base: position 9,422,967 of record OX421479.1, on the reverse strand, counting down.
TGATATAATGTAAAGATACTTAATATGTAACTTATAAATAATAATTTACTTAGTTACTTATCAGTAAGCACAACAAGGACATTTAAAGATTCTTACAGGGTACGCATCACGAGTGTGACGGATTTGGAATTGCACACGTCCATAGGCCATGGTAACCATTTGCCATCAGGTGGACCGTATTCTTGTACACCACCTAAGTGGTATAAAAAGTTGAATTTCTTATTGAGAAACTATGACCTATCGTAAAATCAAGTATTTTTTTATTGAATTAATTTTTTAACTGAATACAATTTTCTCTTGTTCAACATCATTATCATAATTTTCTTTCTTAATACTTCACTGAGGGTAAAGCTTGAATAAAACAAATTTAATTCCAACAGCCGCCAGTTCCTAGTGGTCCGCTATGCACAAAGATCCTACGAGAAAGTTTACCTAAAACCTAGTCTTTGAGTCCCCGATAACTATACCGTGAACTAACTTGGTGTGACACACCCTTGGGATTTTTCAACTCGGGGAACGAAAATTATAGTTGGCACAAACATCGAACTCTCAGAGGCTGCTCTAGTATATAAGAGGTAAACAGAAATGTTTTCTACGTGATTAAATATAGAATATAATATGATGATGTTATTGTTTACAGGTGAAGGATTGGGCGCTGTGGCGCACATTGGGAGAGGCCTACGTCCAATAGTCGACTGCTACAAGCTGATTGATTTTAAGAATCAATATAATTGATGAGACCATTATCTAAAATATATTGTGAGTATTCATTTTTTTTTTGAAGTGAAAACTTCTTTAGCGGCGTTGGATGGGTGTAAAATGTTAAGGAAGCGTCAGGATTAGTTGACCTTTGAACCGTAACCGACGACTGACGTCATACAAGATTAGGTAAAGACTATCTATTTTGCAATTTACCATAGATAGCGTCGTAGCTTAAACGGTAAGCACTTCGACTGTAAGTCCTTATAGTTTCAGATAGTATCGGGTTCAAACCACCTGGCCTTCTGAAACTTTTTGTGATTATTTTTTCTTTTTATAATTTATTACTTTTTATGATTATTTTTCTTTCTGTAATTTATTACTTTTTGTGTTTATTTTTTCTTTTCATAATTTATTAATTTCTTCTGACAGAAAATTAGCAGAAAATAAGTGATAGGTTCTATGATTAGCGCTATAGGTATTATAGGTATGGTATGGTATGTTCTTTTTTCATCTTTTTCTATGTATATAACGAAGAAAGAAAAAAAGAAAATGTTTTCACTTCTGCCGGCACTCCCAGAGTGCAACCCGTCTTTTTTTAAATTTAGCTTTAAACAATCTGTTTTGTTAAAAAAGGGGTTAAACCGGCAAAAAAGAAATTGTACAGTGAGGGTAACGTGTTCACATCCTATGCTGACTATTTCCACTCATTAGAGTCGTATAATTAAAGAACAACAATTTTGAGGTCTTCCGTTTCTTACCCACGAAACTGTTATTGATAGCCTCTGGCGTAGCAGAAGTGAACGTGACCGTAACCTAGGAGGTGCGGTTTCGATCCTCGCTCAATGTAAATATTTGTATGCATGAATATGGGTATTTGTATTGGTCTGATCGTGTCTCGGAGAGCACGTTTCGGGACCCGGTTGCCATACGAATATCTATGACAGTCGTTTCGGATAGTAAGAGCCCTAAAAATTCCAACAACTAGTTTAACTACGATGCATCGATATCGGCTTTGGGTTGTGGAGGTCAGATGGCAGGTAATTCACAGACTATAGAGAAGTTCAGCCAAATCCGCGGTAAGACTGGTAAGGCGGGCCCCAGACTCCAAGTTGAATGCTTCGGATGCGATTGGGATAAACGCTGGGAGGATAAAGAGGAATTAAAGAAATAAAATATTGCAATAATAAACGTTAACTGTACATACTGCAATTAGATAGTAACTTCAACCTGGTCCACAACTTCAAATCCACATACGTAACCCTTATCCTTATTCTATCCATGGAATGCAAAAGTACAGTAAGTCTAGCATAACCACACGTTTCCAACATTTATATTCGAAATGCATCATAACTTTTGAATAATGTAATAAGATCGATCGTGCAAGGAGTACTGAGACAATCTCCTCCAAACTACTTACTTAAAACACTTCCCACCAAACCGAGATCGAAAAACAGTTTTGGATCGTTCGAAAAATGTGGGTAGTTGGTAAACTTAAGCTGTGGTTCTTACTGACGACTTATTCGAGTAAAGTTTTGCGCAGTTGGCACAGACTGGCTGGTCAACCGCTAACAGACTGGTAACATGGAGACCAAACTAACCGAGTACATTTTCATTTATAGTACTGTGTGAATTACAGCTGCATTAACTCACTCAAACTAATAAAAGTCATGCTAAAAAAAATTTTTGCTTTTTAACCTTATTTGTGAATTAGTGTGATCGTTGGTCACAAAAAGTATTGATACATTTTTAAAACATATTTTCAGATAATGTTAAGGAACGGGTGAATAATTTACGTTTCAACTTAGAGCGGGGCCCTATCAGTGAGTTGCGCTGCGTTGCGTCGTTGCAGTGTCGTCTCTGCATCATTTTCCATATATTTTCTATGACATGCCCCATTAGACCGTTGCGTCGTCGCGCACGACGTTTTGACGCATATCAACGGACAAGAGACGAAGCGGGAGGGAGGATGATGAGCTGAGTTGTTGGAGCTCCGCTGCGACTGTGCAGCAAAGCCTGAACTGAGACTCAGATGCGACGGCGTGCGTTCTCTCTTGCGTTGTGTTATCACAGCGTCAATGCAACGCAGGGGTGGCACACAATGTGTTGTTCCTATGCGGCGACGTGACGCAACGCGCAAGTGGGGCCTCGTTCAGATTTTTTTTTATACGCTTGCATTTATATATGTATCTACTTACTATGTAAAGGACCACATATATCTTCATTTCACTAGCTTAATCATATTATTATGAAGTAAAGAAAAGTCCAAAAATCGATGGCCTAACCCGAGATAAAAAACAACCAAAATCAGACGTTTAGTCTTGTTGCAATATCATAAAAATTCACCTATTTATTCCATAATTGCACATAAATCTCCGTACGTCCATTTGTCCAGTCTATTCTAATTACCAGTTTTAGTTTTTTCTTCTATGAGCGTGTTCATGTCCAACTTCACAAAATAGCGGTAATCAATCCGAAGGACCCCTGGCTACGTCGATACTATTATCTGTTCTATGACCTAGCTTATGTATACGTAAATGTAAAATAAAAATTAATAACACCACTTTATTCCAGGATCTTAAAGTATAAAGAAGCACTATATTTTATATTACAAAAAATGATATTATATTACCGTAGTTGCCTCCGCTGAAATACATAATACTTTAAAATGGAGGAGAGATTTAAAAATATATAATATTCTTTCTCTGCTTTACCGGTGAGGTTTTCGAGTCAGTAAAGTTGACTACGACAGTCACTTAGAATAAATATTAGAACCTAACCGACTGCAATGGGAGGGCAAATAGAATTCTACGGTAAGAAAATGGAAAGGCAATATTTTGATGCAAATGTGAATTGTGGAGTGAAATACTACGAAGTATTATTTTACCGTGGGAGTTTTCTTTTTAGTCTTGGGAGACGTTTATTATGCATTGTCCACTTGCGTAGTTTATCTGAATGCACCGCAAAATATCAGATACCTATTACTTACCTGCATGTATGAAAAACCCTGTACCAACCCGTCTGGCCAGCGTAGACAAAAGACTCCCAACAATGGAAGAGGCCTATGTCCAGCAGTAGACTACGGTAGACTATTTGATTGATTAATTAATGTGTAAAAAGGAGTAGGTAGGTACTAAAGTAACTACCTGGAATATAATATATTATACCTGACAAACTATACATTGTGATAATCTAAAATGTTTAGTTGCCAGGCCTACCTAAAAACGGCTATGGAAAACAATAAATTTAAAATTTACTTGCCGAATGTTGTAATGCCTTTTATGTAAGGTACCTTTAAGCATGCAATATGTTAAATTGTATAGGAGCATGTACTGTACAAGTAAACAGATAACCAGTATTTTTTTCAAAATGACACTTCCTACGCTGCACTTCATCCGACAGTAAACAGCGTCCCAGCCCAAAGTGCCAGCTAGATTGCAATAGGCTCGACCCCTATTATGTGGAACCGAAAATTATAGTTGGCAAAACATGGATGCTAAAAGAACTCTGCCTACCCCTTCGGGGATTCACAGGTGTGGAGTATGTGTATGTGTGTACATTTCCCACCAAAACGCGGTCAAAGTTACCAACAAAAGCTAAATTAAGTACCGCTTTTATTATTTGAGGCAAAAGCAAAACAAATTTTCTAATTTAGACACCTGTTTAACTCTCAGCCAGCCCTTTTGTTTTATAATATAAAAAGGGACATTAAATAATTCAAATATTTTAGTAACAGCTGTAGAAGACATTTTAATTTTTTACGGTAATAAAATTTGAAGCATTTTTGATGGCATTTGGTAAGATTTAATCCAAAGCGAAGGAAATTTATACATAAGTAAATGTTAAGAGCCTGTAAACATATTTTATCGCTTATTTCCTAGTTGTTAAATTTATCGATGTACAACAATGTCGTACACGGCTGCGTGGGTCCCGGTAGAGTAGATTTTATTCCACCCCATCACTTCCCATGTGGTATCGAACAAGGTGACTAAGGAATAGGGCTGTTTAACTTTATCATCAGACAGATATTTACAGCCCAGACTCATCCTCAGATGCATGGCTGTGTAGTGCCCGGAATACGGCAATAGTGCCCCTATTACGTGGGACAGAATACAAATTGGTGAAATGTGGGTGTTAATTCACCTCTGCCTAACCCTCCGGGGATAAAGGCGTTATTTAATGTATGTATGTATGTACCATAATGTTGATAGTAAAAGATTACCTACATTGTTTCAAGAATTGCTTGCTGAATGCTAAAACGTGCTATTACTTGGCACAATAAACAATTGAAGAATTCTGTAGATCAATTTCGCACTATGTAGTAACTAAGAAATTAGATAACTACATAGGCAAATACCGTAGTATTCGTAATATTTAGGATTTAGGTATTTTATCTGTTTTACTTCCACTAGTATTTGAATACAAATCGTGAGGGTGAACATTTTACTATAAATCTAGGTTTAGACTCAGGTATAATAAATATGAGGTGATTTTTGTGTGAGTTCTCATCAACATTTACCCTAAGTTCTTCTCATCTATCCGTCTCTTCAGTCATCGTATTCACGAATAGAAAAAACTTTTTTAAAATTCTGACCTAAAACTCAGCTCACTGGAGACTTAACTTAAAAAATCTATAGTCACTTTATAATGTACCAGCAAAAGAGTTTGTAAATATGTCTCGAGTGTATCCATAAAAAAATATAAACTCTTTTCGATTTCGTTATAGTTATGTAAAAGGCGGATGACTCATAAAAAACTTTTGCAATGACGAGATGGTAAATATTCATGAGATCCGAGCACTTACACTACGCTTTTCATAACATTTACATAATGCCAAGTAGGTTTATTTTTAAGTTTGCTGCCATTTTTGAATGTTTGTCCTTTAATGTATTTCTCAAATATTTTTACTGTGTTATATCTTCTCCTTTTATGTACAATCAAGTTTTCACATTTTTAATTTAACCTGTTATTGTAGATAAAGTTTATTATATTATTAACTGTGTTCAATTCGTGGTCAAAAGAGCACTCAGCTATTTGTGTGTTTATTGCGAAAATATCTTTCATCCTTCCGTATCCAACTCCTTTATCGATTCGATACGTTTTGGTTGCTGCGTATTTCGGTATTACATAGTACACTGCCGTATTTTAGTATAAAGTCTCTACAGGGCGTGAAAAAATCTATTGAGACCCTTGAACTAAAAGTCATCATTTTAGAATTGCTAGCACCTAGGATATCAACCTTACCATCGTACGAAGAAATGTCACCTCAATTCCAAAACCTCGAGATTAAGAAAGAATTAATTTATTGACTAGTTCTGTTTTAATCTCTAGGTAGTACATTATCTACGAAATATCAGGGCAAGTTGAAGAAAAAAGAAACCATTTGGACAACTTACTTCCTATCATCAAATTGCAATGGAATTAAATACGAACAAAATAATTCTATTTCACAAGTCTATAATCTATATCAGCGAAATAAAAAATAAACAGACGTTGACCCACGTGTTAAAATATATGACGGCGCGTAATCATTATTGTGTGATTAGAGTGGATGAAATTCACTCTGGCGTAATGCAAGACTCTAGTGCTCTATGGTCGAGTGTGACGTCATTCGTTCATTCGGTCAATTTGAGTTTGACAGATCATTGACTTTGGTGGGGCGCGCGGAGAATCGTGATCAGTATCGCTGTGAACCTCGACCGAGCACTACGTGTCTAGCAGAACGCTCCTAGTTCGGTTGAATATACTTGGTTATAGATCGCGAGTGTGTTTGTAAAATGTGTAGTCAGTGATTGATGTAATTGAAATATGGTGATTCGCGTATTAGGTTGTCCTATCTCCTCGCCCGTAAAATCCACGCAGATTGTAAGTGTAAGCTTACAATGGGCTACTTAGAGGCCCCAGATCCGAAGTAAACCCCATGTGCCTGCATTAGAAGTGGGATACCAGGGCAACAAGCTGAGGAGAATAGCAGTGGCAACCAAAAGACTCGCTTTACATGAAATAACGTGAAACTGTGTCTGTCCTGATTGTTGGCTGTATCCCGACTACAAGACCCGGTGAGCCCGTTCCTTTTTATTTCGTAGACAGTGTCTGCTTATTTTTAATAACAAGTGGTATAGCCAAATAATTTCCTGGTAGCGGAATATCGCAATCCACCCTCCAGGGAACGATATTGTTGTAAAGGTATTACTCGTGGGTACAAATTCGTGTTTGAATAAAAAGTCTCATCCTATTTCTACTATTCCATTTAGTGCCAGAAGAGACGATAGCAGTTCTGGCAATCCGTGAGCAGAGGTTTATGAGGTAGCGGAGTTTGCACCTAATTATATAGTGGCTAAGTTAAATTGTCATTACACGAGAAAGTTTCGAAATATCCCGAATATCTAACTATGCTAGTTTCTATACTATCTGTAGCTGTTAATACGGTGCGAAGACTTATTCGACTTGAGTAGGGTACGCTCCAAAAGGTTACTGTGATTGCTTAGATTAGCTTAGAATGCAGTGTGGCAATCAGTAGGTACAAGAAGTGAGAACGATAAGTTTTAACGAACTACCCTATATTAACATCAGTGAGTTCTTTATTGTCAGTACGCAGATGCCATGTCACCATAGTGCAAAGGCTCTTGTTAAATCGACTTCTATTGAGTGGGGAGGTAGTGAGACAAAAGGAACCAGTTCTCGATTCAATCTTTTTATTTAAGTGACATAATTTACGTTAAAGTGAGTAGTTTGCAGTAAAAACTAACGAAGTACGATTTCGATTATATCACGATGTATTACGTGTTGGTTTTTGCGTTTGCTTTTTTGGTTTCCATATCTTTTCGGTAGCAGGTACTGACTCGGTGTGTCTTGTCTTGAAATGTATAGGTCCCTCAGAGTGCTCGAGCTGTGTTTAATTGTTGGTGGACAGATAGGTGAATGTAGCTGTACAGTGTAAGATATAGCTTCCTATGACGAAGGTTGAACTCTGTTAATAATCGCGTGCTGGATTGTCAGTCAAATATTCTATGATGCAGTAGCGAAGGGGAGCTATGCAGCATCAGCTCTTAACGGGTTTTGTTCGTGTAATACTTCTCATAAGTGGGTAGTGGGTAGACTCACCGTGATGGATCCTTAGCAAGAATACACGAACCAACAGTTTGGTAACCAAATATTTCGGGTCGACTAAAGGAATAGTTCTCGTCGCTAAATTGGCGAATTACGGCCGATAAACTGCCCCGACTAGTCTCTCGTCTTAATGGGCGATTATTTATTTATTTATTTATTTATAAACTTCATGCACAAGTAGGTACATAGGCGGACTTAATGCCACAGGCATTCTCTGGTAGAGAATGCCTGTGGCATTAAGGTCAACCAAAGGTGGTGCAGAGAAAGACTCAGCAGGTGCATTATCAAAAGTACATCTGATACGGTTGCTCAGATACATAAGTAAGGCAGTGTAAATAAATACATTTACTAATAAACACATATATTAAATATATACATAACGATACAATATACACCTCATAAATACAATATACATACCTATATATATACATACAAATCCAATACACATAACCTACATAGTACATATTACATGATCTACATTCTGGTGAAAGCCTCTGTGGCGTGGCGGTGGTCGGTGCGGCTGCTGCGCGAGGACTCGGTTTCGATCCCCGGTCGGCGCGGGTGTTTGTGTGCTCGTATGAGTCTGCTGGCATTGGTCTGGTCTACGTGCTACGGAGGGCCCGTTGCGTCATATATCCCGGTTGTCATGCGAGCGTCTGTGGCGGTCGCTGCGGGTGATTGGAGCTCACAGGGGTCCGACTGGTGTAGCTGCAGAACTTCGGTGCGCCGCTTGGTTGTGGGGATCGAATGGCGGTCGCGCCGCGTTTGTACTGGAGAGCCGAGACCAACTAGGTCGAGAAAGGAGCTCGGAGAATGACGATAGAATGAGTAATTAGGAGTTGATTGCTAGAAGCGGCAGTTGCTGCTAGTTATTTGTCATATACCCTCCATTGTGATGAAATGGAGTAAAGTGTGTAATTACGGGTCCACCACCACCAGAATGGTTACCAGCTGATTCCGCGTTGTCAGAATGCTAACAAATTGACACTAGGTTATTGACTGTAGATGGTTCCTGGTGGTAGGAAAACTTAACCCGACTCATTGCAATCACGGGGACAAGGTGAGGTACGTATACTTCTAACTGTTATGAAATTTCAGGCAAGATTGGGTCTAAGTACGAGTCATTGATCAGATGTCATGCAGAAGTTGACGTACAGGCTATAATCAGATGAAGAGGCTGTAATCCATCACATCAGTAAGTGGTGTACAAGGAGTGAAAATAAAGTGCTTTGGTACTGTGTTCTCGGGTATGAGTGATGGAGTCGTCACAAGCTTTGTGCCTTTGCTTTGAGATGTCCCATTTGGTGAAATTAGGACGTCTTTGATTTCAATACCCTCGCGTACCTAAGATTTAGGGAAAGATGTTCTATTAGCAAGTAATGTTTCATTGTTATCTCAAGTAACGGTTTCTCGTCGTACGTGGTCACATAGACGAAATTCTACATCGATCAATCAATCAACCAACTAGGCCACCGTGGTCAACTGCTCGACGTGGGCCTCTCCCAATGTGCGCCATTTCGAAATACTACATGGATATGGGTTATCTATGTTATATGATTAGAACAGGAGAAGACCTAAAGTTCCAGATACTAACAAGCATTGGAAGAGACATCCAAGTTGAGGATTACTACTTCAAACAGACGCGTGCTTGGGTGACTTCTCTTACTTTACAGGGTAGTATCGGTGTCATAGGGATACTCTGTTTAATAGGCAATCAATGAGCTAGATGAAAGTGACAGTTTCCCCGTAAGTGTGATAAATATGTTCGCTCCACGGCCGATCGTGCCGATCCAATAGTGGCTTCGATGGATCAACACACGGATGATGGCCAGGGCGGTAATGAAACCGTTCTAGTTTGTGGGAAGGCGGTGTGCTCCTCCATGCGTCTTATTTCGCTCCATATTAATGATTGAGTGATGTGAAGTAACAGCGTAGATGTGCAATCCGTGCGACTCCGCCAATGGTCCGGGGAAGCGTAGTCGGGATTCGTGCCCTCGTGAATAAACAGGGTAATGGAGCGGTTACGAGAGCCTCTGCGAGAGAAGCGTCGGTAGCTTAGTGGTTAAGGGGTCGGCCTTACGATCGAGAGGTCCCTGGTTCGAATCCTGGCCATTACACTACCGACGTGAACCCACTCCTAGCACAAGCAATTTAGCTTAGTTGGAGGGGTTAGAGGGAATATTAGTAATTTCGATAATTTCGGTTGCTAATATTCTTTTGAAACGAAGCGCGTATGGTAGTTTTGTACAGGAAAGCGAAGTGTAACAAAATTGGCTCTTAACTAATTCTGAACCATAAGTTTGTTCTAATTAATCGGTTTCGAGTGTATGCGGATAGAGCACTAAATGGAGTATAGTCAGTGTTGGTTTATTGGTTTCCAGTCTTGCTTTACTTACTACTACTACTACCTTGGAAACCTATTCAAATAAAGCCTGGCCGCGGCTTGGGCTAGGATGTAGACGCTACTCGCTTCCAATATGGCGGATAGAGCTGGGACACATCGTGTTTGGGCAGACTTCAGTACATTTCATCTCCTAGCTTCGAACCCCAATGCCTCAATTCGATCTCGAAAGATAAGTCATATCACTGTAGCAGAAATTGACAACGAGCTGGCCGAGACGGCGGTCCATAGTCGGAACGAAGGAAGAATTCACGATAACGACACATTCTCAGCGATTAATTGTCACATCATTACTACTAGTCCATCTTCCACAGATCTTGATGCATATTGTAAGTAGGTAGGTCCAGACTCACATTCATGTTCGGACTGGCTCCTCGAGGGTCGATGTTCGAACTATGTAATCTTGCTAGCCTTGCAGGATAGTTTAGGTGTTTGTAGGGGCACCGAGTGGTTGTACGTAGGTCCAGACTCACATTGATGTTTGGACTGGCTCCACGAGGGTCGATGTTCGAACTATGTAATTTTGCTAGCTTTGGAGGACAGTGTAGGTGGTTGTAGGGGCACCAACGAGTGGTTGCCCGGCCCGACTGGTTTGCAGTCGTAGGGGCACCAATGAGTGGTTGCCCGGAGTCCGACTTGTTTATGGTCGGAGGGGCACCAATGAGTGGTCGCCCGGGGTCCGACCGGTTTATGGTCGCAGGGGCACCAATGAGTGGTCGCCCGGGTTCCGACCGGTTTATGGTCGCAGGGGCACCAATGAGTGGTCGCCCGGGTTTCGACCGGTTTATGGTCGCAGGGGCATCAATGAGTGGTCGCCCGGGTTCCGACCGGTTTATGGTCGCAGGGCCACCAATGAGTGGTCGCCCGGGTTCCGACTGGTTTATGGTCGCAGGGGCACCAATGAGTGGTCGCCCAGGTTCCGACTGGTTTATGGTCGCAGGGGCAACAATGAGTGGTCGCCCGGTCCGACTAGTTCATAGTCGTAGGGGCACCAATGAGTGGCTGCCCGGTTCTGCTCGTTTGTGGCCGAAGAACACCAACGAGTGATGTTAGGCCTGTGCGGCGATGGAAGTCAGTGATGGACGAGCGTGTCAGTGCTAGAAGAATTAAAGCATCGTACATTTGTTCACAGACGGATCTCTGGCATTTGTCGCACGAGGACGAGCGACATGTCAGTCTGGCCGTGACGGCGCGTAATCATTATTGTGTGATTAGAGTGGATGAAATTTACTCTGGCATAATGCAAGACTCCAGTGCTCTATGGTCGAGTGTGACGTCATTCGTTCATTCGGTCAATTTGAGTTTGACAGATCATTGACTTTGGTGGGGCGCGCGGAGAATCGTGATCAGTATCGCTGTGAACCTCGACCGAGCACTACGTGTCTAGCAGAACGCTCCTAGTTCGGTTGAATATACTTGGTTATAGATCGCGAGTGTGTTTGTAAAATGTGTAGTCAGTGATTGATGTAATTGAAATATGGTGATTCGCGTATTAGGTTGTCCTATCTCCTCGCCCGTAAAATCCACGCAGATTGTAAGTGTAAGCTTACAATGGGCTACTTAGAGGCCCCAGATCCGAAGTAAACCCCATATGCCTGCATATATATAGAATGTTATGTTATTCGTAGATGTTATGACAAAAATCGGAAATAAAACAAGTTGAATTGAAAAAGGAGGTGTGTGTAAGATATATGTTTTCCAGAAAAATACAAGTAAAGCGGCATAGTGCGGATTGTTTTATATAAAATAAATATAACAAAGATAAACTTTGACACATTGACTTTTCCTTGTGACCGGGTCACCAGAAAAGCAATAGTAATTGCATTTGTTATCTCTAACGGCAAATAGAAGACGAGGTTAATACAAGTTAACTTAATTAATATAGGGAAGGAAAGCTTTTATCAAGAATTAGCTTTGTTTCACACTTAAAGCAAGAATGGAAAGATATATTGTATAAGGCTCTGAATATCACTGTATAGGGAGTTTGCGCAGGTTTAGTAAGTAATGTAGATTACAGAACTTGATTTTTTGGCTTTCAAGAGTTGCATGAAATGTTTTTCAATCTAATTTATCGAGTCCTTCAAATTAGAACTATTAGTTATAAATTATCGATGTTTTTTATCTAAAGAAAATGATTAATTTAAATTTCCTTAGTCCATATAATATTTTCATTCTGACATAATGTTTAATCATCATCACAGTGAACACTTCTGTAACATTTATATCATGTCATCAATGTGCCTCACGAGGACTGAAATAAACTTCACACATAAAAAATACGATTCTATTTTAACAGAAAAACCGTTGGATACTTTTGATTAACTTAAAGAGTTTCCCTTTCAATTACCCCGGCAATTAAGTAGTATCGCAAAATTACTTTTGTAAGTGGGTGCTGTTTAGTGAAAATTTTGCAAAATGAACATGAATAAAATCGAAACCCAACCACTAACATTCTATGCCTTGGTTATAGACGAATAGAACACGTATTTCTGTACAAACAATAAAAGAATATCAAAGAACGATATTAACTTCCTATTTCTTTACGCTCTTTTAGATCATAGGAAATTGTATCTTTGATGTCATCTTTATTATAAACAACAGACCAGAGATATTTACGTCAGGCAAACAACTTACCTCGAATTTTAAAGTATGCCCTTACTATAATGATCTGAAGTGTATGACGACAGAAGCCTGTTCATCACCAATAGTACTTTAATTCAAAGGAGTACTTTAAAATTAGCTGTCGTCTTCTAGTCGCCAAAGTATCATTTTATATTGCGCAAACATTTTTCGACCTTAGCGCTATCTTCCTGCTAAGCTCTTATGAACTATTTTTGAGCGCGGGTAGGTTTTATAATAGATTGCAATTCTTAAGGCCAAAGGAAAATGATGAGTGGAAGCACATTAAAAGTGTTATTTCCATTGACGCGGAAAATTTAAACGAAGTGAAAATGGGAATTGAAATATAATTGAACCATGTCGATTATAACAAACCACAAGAGTATGAAAATATCATAATATTAAAATGTCATAAGATTATTAATACACCATATCTGTAATATTAAAATATATAAATATTTCGTTTGTTTGTAGTCTTATGTGTTTCGTAAACTCAAAAGTTCTGCAAAAATTTTCATATGAAATGCAACCCGCTTCAGAGATGGTTCTTGACCTCTTTCTGCTAGTAGCGCTTATAAATTAGTAAACCAATTTACATAAGAAATTGGTTTCAGAGTTAATAAATACCTTTACGAGGTCGAATGATGAGACGAAACCATGATGAAACACTTAGATATTTAAAGTTTTGATGCTTTTGGGCTTTATTTTAAGTTTTATTTGGTCCTCTAACCAACGGCCCGAGGGATATATTGATAGGATCGGAATATTTAAAGGACTTAAAAGGTGTATTATATTGGCATAAATAATAGGGCACACCGTGATTGCGGTGGTAAGACCCATCAGGCCACACGGTAGCCTCTCGTACCGTCAGACGCAGATCATTACCGGACGCGGTGGCTTCGGGCGGTATCTGCATCTGATGGGCATAGAGCCAACGCCCGAGTGCCATCACTGCGACGTGAGCGTGGACTCGGGGCTGCATATGCTCACCGAGTGTCCAGCGTTTGAGACGCTAAGGCGGGAGCTTGTAGCGGCTCTGGGGGCGAGAGTGCTCACGCGTGGGCGGCCAGCGCCTCCTTCTGCGAGCAGGTTATGCTCGTGAAGGAGACGGCAGAGCGGGCGCGGCGCGATAAGCGAGACAGACTCGCGGACATGGCTTCCCGCGTTCGCAGGCGTCGTAGGGCGCAGACAGACCTCCACCCCCCATGAGCGCGGGCCTGAAGGTGACGGGTGGACCCTAGCAGAAGCAGGCCACGGTGGCGGCGCTTATCGCGGGACGATGCGCTCCTCCCCATACCGGGGGCGAATCGGGGACCGCGTGGTCCGAGTCCGAGGAGGGCCAGACCGAGAGGTATGGTCCTGGGTCAGCCGGGGTGCGAGGGATATGTCGCTCGACAGCCTCACTTTCGGCCTAGCACTACGAGACGACCCACAGACGGCATGCGGTTTAGTCGGTTCGAGTCCGACATTAATCCGGAGTGGGATTCGTGGGGATTTCCCGAACCTAAAAAAAGAGGCATAAATAATAAGCCCATCGAATTAAAATTGCGTTTCAAATGGTAGGGTATACTGTCCTATCATTGACACCCCTTCATTTGTTGACATTTTTGACCTAAAAGTGAAAAAAAAAACAATCAGTTTTCTTGTTTCTTAATTGTCATTGTCAAAGAAAATACTTATTTTTAAGAATGACAACTTTATAGATGTATCTAAGTTTATAAGTTATTAATTATGTATCATCGAACACAAACTTAATTGTGTAGAATGGTGCTATTTAATTGTGTAGAGTTTTTAAGAAGAAAACACCATTAAAAGGTCTTGATGGGGACTTTTTACGTCATTTAATGCGGTACAGCGGGAACATAAAATCTCGTTCATTTATTTCGTGTTAACTGAACCAAACTCAAAATTGACGCACTTAAAACCAATAATATAATAACTCGATCTTTATGTTGCTTACTGTGGTGGTTCAAGCCCAGTTATGTGATCGTCTATATATTTGAACCTATGTATAAGAGCTCAGTCACTTCATTACAGGATAACTTCAGTGCTTATGAGTTTAATGATGGTCTTTGTGGCAAATTTACTTAATTCAATCGCGTCTGATTATGCGTGTGTGCAATGTAGTGATGGATGTTCCCAAAATAACAAGTCATATATTCACTTCAGCTTACTTTTAATGGACCTCTAATTATTTGGAGAAAAAGGTCGTTACAACCTCAGGGATAGTTTGTCTCGAATTAGTAACGTGCTGAGGCAAATTAGGTCGAGTAAGTGCTTCCGACGCGCGTATATGACTGTTAATTGAGTCAATGGTAAGACCATCTTTGCTGCCCAAATCACTCTGGCATTTACGGGATTTTCCTACGGCCTGGCTCAAGGCTTCCACGCATGGAATTATGGGGCTCGAATTCAACTCCTTTTCATCGCTGAGAAGCGGTCAAATCAACACGTCCGAGGACATGGATAATTATATGGCGCACATAGCTGCCTGCCCCAATACCATGGTATAGTTTTTATATTATATTTATATATCAGTTAGGGTTCTATTCGGCCGAATAGAGGTCGGAGTTGATTCGATAAGAGAGGAATGTGTGTATTTGATGCCCAGATTTGCTAGCTAGCCGCCGACAACCTTTGCACAGTTCAATTCTGACCCAGAATTGCGGTTTAATTCAGGTCGATCTCAAGATCAACTATTGCGACGGATACACAATGAAGATCCTCTATCGTGTAGATGTCCATTGGGATCCGCACAAGGGAGTGTCACTTGGTCTGCACCCTTAGTGGAGTTAAAGTTCCACACTAATGCAAAATTGAATTCATATAAACTGTGCCATCTTTTGACTATAAGCATTGAAATAACCACTGTCTTGTAAATTATTAACCAGACTAAATAAATTTAGTGTCCAGATTCTGCGGTAAGATCAGGATCTCCAAATCTGTCATATAGTAAATCAATACTTACTAGACTCAATTCTCCATTATTCTCGTGCATTGTATTCAATTTGAGACCAAAGTATTCAAAGTTCAATTAGATATGCAATGTATGCTTGATATAAATTTTAAGACTCTGTGACTGTTAATTGTTATAGTGTCTGAGTATAGCTTGAGCTATTACTTGACTTCTCTAGATAGAAATGGCTTCATTCAGTTAAGATCAGATAGAAGTTTGGCTTTTCAAACTTTAAAATTCAAGTATAGAAATCTTAGTTTCGTGTATAAATTCGTAAAATAGCCTGGGTTTGTACCATGGAGTTTTGTGGATGAAAATTGTACTTATGTACTTTATTTATAGTGTAATTCGCGTTCTGCGTGACCTTAAGAGCTGAATAATTAACATCCTATAAAACTCAATTTTACCTTAACCAAATGGGAAGGGACTTAATTCTAGAAGATTGAAATTACAGAAATATACAATTAAGAATTATTTATTTCATAACCAAATTGTATCATTATCAGTGGCGAATCTAAGTTGATTATTTAGATTAGATGTGACCGATTAGTGTCACATCTAACCGGACCTTCAGTTCCTAGGCTCGTATATAAGGGAAAGCGTAGGCCCAAATAAAAAACCCTTATATGCCGTATTACTTATTTCTAGCATAATTATTTACACAAGACTTAGATCTATTTATAATAAAGGAAACATTCACAGTAAATTACACGTTTATTGTGTGTTCGGTGAGATGTTATTCATTTGATGATTGAACTGTATTAAGTTTTTATGTCTGGCTATTGGCTCAGAACATAATGATATATATACATGTGTATGTATACATATATGTTGGATTTGAAATTTAATAGCGACTCGACATACATGACAGTGGTTTTATCTAGAACTAGAATAATATGATTATGTACTCAATTAATCATATTATTTGTTACCAAGCACATTATTTCAAGAAGATTCGTTATTGGGCTGGATTTTAGTATGATCTTTGGATATTTATACATCTCATCTCACACAGACATGATTTAAGACAGTTTATACACATTATATACACATCTCCTCATAACTCTGTTCACCGTTCGTCATAGTCTACTGTATCTTTCATGAATCGTAAGTGCTGAATAATTCAATACATTTAATTAGGCGAATTGTATGGGTTCTAATGGTATTTCTACCATTCTCGTCTCTGTCATTCGACAACATCTTTTCATTATCAGCACAACAATAATTATGATAATTATTATAATTGAGATATAGGAAATTGCTATTTCTATAATTCATATTCCTTATCAGATATTACACCCATTGTCAAATAGTTTGTTTATTTATGTTTCGTTACAAATGACAGTTATTTATGTAACGCTGTACAAAGGTATGAGGCACAGAAATAATTACAATAGGTTTATACATTACCCGTCAATTCTCAGCTTCAACTTTATCACTCCCGCCTAACTTATACAAATTAATCTAATTTTACTTTTACTAGTTAGACTTATTTCTACAGGATAACACTAAGATTTGAATTCAGGGCTAGCATTAGCTAGTCAAAACTTCTATCAGTTTTCTCCAGCGAGCAAAGACGTGCGAGATCTTTAGCGGTTAAGATCCTTGTCCCCCGTCTGTCCCTCACTCGCAAGCGCAGCCAACCTCTGCTGGGTCCGCCTCCTGCGTAGCTTTCTGCCAATGAGAAAAGATCAAGCCAGTAAACGGTTCCTAATTGGTTTGTGATTTTTCCCGCCAAGAATTTGGCGGCAAGATTCCCACACCGCAGTATTTTTTTTGTGTTGTCACAAGTCGTCACAAGTGTTTGTAATAACTTTACAGAAATGTCTACCTTTTACAAATTTATGACTCGATAAGCATTACACATAGGCGAAATCCCTAGAATTTGTGTCACTTAAGGCCACTCTATTAGTGTAACACTTGGACATTTTAAGATATTAACTTCGAGTACAAGTTAACTTATCGGTTTTGGGTATCTTTTGAAACTCTTTGTTAAGCTATTTTTTTCCTTTAACTTAATAGTTATTTATGAGGGTGTCGCCTTTTGTTTCATGAAACATTATCAGATATGTTATCTAGAATTTCTTAACATTTATTTTATACAGATGTTTTCGGTGATGAGAAAAAAAAATTAAGATTTGTTTTGGCAACAAACCATCCTATTAGAATTTTTAAATACTGGCTAAATATCTGAAATAGTTGGCCATCTCACACTCCCCCAAATAGATTTTGAAACTTGACTTCTCCCTTCTGATATTTCATTAAGCAAAGTTTTAAAATATATTTCTCTTCATCCTATTTAAAATAAAATTCTTTCCTTCGTCTACTATACTAATCCTGACTCAATTCTCACGCTCCCCCAAATCTTCACACGGTGAGCTACCAATTCTCACGCCTTTCAAACCATTCTCACAGCATCCCTTTTGTATTCACAACACAGCTGTAAAGTTGTTTACACAACTTTCCTTACATTCAACCCGTTTTTTTTTTTTCAATTTGGCCATAGACATTGTCACATGGTACCGCTCCTATTTGCTTCTACATTCCACCTCTTTCCGCATTTATTGGTAGCGTGATCCGATTCAGCATCATGTTGATAATGGTAGCGCTCGTCTCTCCCCCTAGTCGTTCGATCTCGCTATCCGAATTCAGTCTAACACTAGACCTATCTCGTAAATGTTCTAACCTCAGTCTCCGTTCTTAACCACAATTCACTATTCCTTTCACTCTTTCTAGCCAATCACAGTCCAGATAATTTCTGCATGATTAATACAGGTGCTTCTACAATCAAATTATCTAACTTGAATTCTATTAATACCAATCGGTTTGTGCTCTCGCTTCTTCAACCAAATTCGTAGTCAATTTCACATACAATTGTAAATTACACAACAACTTATTAATACCTAATCATCATCATCTAGGATCATCAGCATCTTGTGAATTCATAATACGTAATTATACGATAATTCCATCTTAAAATATAATCGCTGCAAGTAAGAATAAACCTTCTGTCCACATTTTAAGGCTTGACGACGGCGTGACTAATTCTTTAAACTATCTTATCGTATTGGAAAGTTTGAAATTGCCGTGATATGAGTAATTTATGATTTTCTGAAACAAATCACTAACTGTCTAGTGTTGCATTATTTATCGTATAGTTCGCTTAGGAAATAGTTCGTTAGCCTACACGCGTCTAATTACACCGTAGGAGGTGTTGGTATATTCTTTTGTCATGTGAGTAAGGTGTCAAACAGCATTAATTTATAAACTCAGGTACCTAATTTAACGAAGCTTTGTCCTTCCTTGATCCAATGAAACTTAATTTACATACCTCGTCATATCTGATTCACGTGATTTTACCAGATATTAGGTGGCCCGGCCACCGATTAGTCGCCCCTGGCGAAAGGTTTCTAGTGGTCACGATGCTCGGCTACTCCATTGCACCGCGAGTTGAAACACGCTGCACTATCTCGATACTGCATAACGCTGGATTTTCATATTCACGAAGCGATGAATCTTCCAAATAACCCTTGACTTGACGTCAAACCAGCAAACACGAAGTCCGGTGTCACTGAAATGTTATAGCACACGAGCAGAGAATTTGTTGCAAGAGAATTCATTGAACCTCCATCTCGATAATCCATTTATATCTCACGTTTTTTTTCTTTTTCGCCAGTCAAGTTTTAATAACTAAGGTTGGTAATAGCTAACCATCATAGTTCTAATAGTATCCAATAAACCTTTACCATAGTTGTACTGACATTTTTTTTTTTACTCGCCAGATGGTCAGACAACGCCTAGACCCCCTTTTCGGAGTCTTTTGTAATCACTGTCTCCATTCACTTTTAACTACCATCCATTGCACAATCGTTTCTTGCTTATTTTAAATATGTTATATGCTCACGCTGGTTTATACCAGAATGGGTAGGCAGAAATGTACACTATGTTTTGCTGTCTCCGTGTTGCAAGCCAGAATCTCCTAGCAGAGAAACAAATAACTTAATTTCCGATCTGGGTGTCGAACCCTCGTGAATAGTGTCTAAATAGTTGAGTCACTGCTGTGCCAATAGGGTAACAACACCCAAGTATTCTGCCGTATTTTGAAACTTCGGGATTCGAACCCGCTATCAGACTTGTTTCAGGAATATTTAGCAACTTTGCTACATAAGAAAATTCTTAAATTCAGCTGTGTCGCTAAGAATGGTTCAGAAGTGTATATAAATAGATAAAAGAATCTTCAATTTAAAATAATCTACTAAGGAGATTACAAGAGCCATTCATCCAACGTATTGTCACAGAATAGATGATAATAGTACTAGCGTAATATTGTGAAATACAACCTACAGTCTGGGCCTCGAACCCAGTAGTACTATATTATAATAATGATATAACCTATGACAGAGATTATTAATTCGACTAACGCAAATAGGAAATAACCTAAGAATACAGGTAACTTCTTTTTCTCATTTCATAGACTTTAGCCTAGGATCGAACCCAAGCAACTCATGCACGTAGGCCATTATAGGCAATACGAGTCTAAGGTAATTGAGAAAACACCTCAAACACTTCATTGTCCTAAGAATTTAATTCACCCAAGCTTTCAACTAAATTATAAACAAATCATTAAATTTCCTAGTCGCGTCCAAAGTATATATGATACGCTCGTCGTGTCCTTCTGTCTGTCACTACTGTTTGAGCTACTCAACTACTCTAACTTTCTGTTAAATTCATCCATACATTGTAGTAACAATTCCAAATCCGTCGTATTACTTAAAGGTTCCGTAATTCGTTCGTCACTTTCACTCGTTTTCGTTTTTTTTTTTTTTTTTTTTTTTTCCTCTCCCTGTCACTCTCTTACTTCGTCTCTCAGACATCTCTACGACTAAACTATTCTCATACAACTTGCAATAACAATAGGGCTACCCTAGACTTTTGTTTGTTTATTACTTTCGCGTTTTATGTTTACAACAGTGTTCGAGCGGTCATAAATTTGTAGGGAAATTATAATTTGAAATAAAATTGCAAAATTAGAAATGTATAAGATTAGAGACGGGATAATATAATAATAGTCATATCGTTCTGGCTTTTCTTGTCGACCTGAAAGTTCGTATTATATTAAATAAATAATAATAAATAATAAATATTCCACAACATTTCACAGAACGCTATCTAGACCCTTGTTAAGCATAGCTTAACTAGCTTGCGTTATGGAATCTAGAATGCGGATTAACATACTTAGAAACGTTTTTTTTTTTTTTTTTTACATACATAATATACATAGAAACACGCAGACCAATGCGAATATACATATTCATGCATACAAATATTTGCACCGAGCGGGGGTCGAACCCGCGCCTCCTGCGTAGCAGCCGCGTTCACTACCGCCACGCCACAGAAGTTGACACTATTCGTCCTTTCCATGTTGTTACACACAAATTACACATAATCATATAGCTCGTGTAGGTCATACACAATAATTCACAATAATTCCTGTTTATCAATTGGTCAAGATTCCTGTAAATGAAAGGCTTATTTTACGTCTCAATACACGATTCTTTTTGTTCTACGTTGTGTTTTTAGTAAGTATAATTTAATAAATCCAATCGTATCGTTTTTTTTTTCGAATACGTAGTTGGATCGCTGGTCTGCGGCACCATTTTCTGTGGTGGTTCAAGCCCAGTTATGTGATCGTCTATATATTTGAACCTATGTATAAGAGCTCAGTCACTTCATTACAGGATAACTTCAGTGCTTATGAGTTTAATGATGGTCTTTGTGGCAAATTTACTTAATTCAATCGCGTCTGATTATGCGTGTGTGCAATGTAGTGATGGATGTTCCCAAAATAACAAGTCATATATTCACTTCAGCTTACTTTTAATGGACCTCTAATTATTTGGAGAAAAAGGTCGTTACAACCTCAGGGATAGTTTGTCTCGAATTAGTAACGTGCTGAGGCAAATTAGGTCGAGTAAGTGCTTCCGACGCGCGTATATGACTGTTAATTGAGTCAATGGTAAGACCATCTTTGCTGCCCAAATCACTCTGGCATTTACGGGATTTTCCTACGGCCTGGCTCAAGGCTTCCACGCATGGAATTATGGGGCTCGAATTCAACTCCTTTTCATCGCTGAGAAGCGGTCAAATCAACACGTCCGAGGACATGGATAATTATATGGCGCACATAGCTGCCTGCCCCAATACCATGGTATAGTTTTTATATTATATTTATATATCAGTTAGGGTTCTATTCGGCCGAATAGAGGTCGGAGTTGATTCGATAAGAGAGGAATGTGTGTATTTGATGCCCAGATTTGCTAGCTAGCCGCCGACAACCTTTGCACAGTTCAATTCTGACCCAGAATTGCGGTTTAATTCAGGTCGATCTCAAGATCAACTATTGCGACGGATACACAATGAAGATCCTCTATCGTGTAGATGTCCATTGGGATCCGCACAAGGGAGTGTCACTTGGTCTGCACCCTTAGTGGAGTTAAAGTTCCACACTAATGCAAAATTGAATTCATATAAACTGTGCCATCTTTTGACTATAAGCATTGAAATAACCACTGTCTTGTAAATTATTAACCAGACTAAATAAATTTAGTGTCCAGATTCTGCGGTAAGATCAGGATCTCCAAATCTGTCATATAGTAAATCAATACTTACTAGACTCAATTCTCCATTATTCTCGTGCATTGTATTCAATTTGAGACCAAAGTATTCAAAGTTCAATTAGATATGCAATGTATGCTTGATATAAATTTTAAGACTCTGTGACTGTTAATTGTTATAGTGTCTGAGTATAGCTTGAGCTATTACTTGACTTCTCTAGATAGAAATGGCTTCATTCAGTTAAGATCAGATAGAAGTTTGGCTTTTCAAACTTTAAAATTCAAGTATAGAAATCTTAGTTTCGTGTATAAATTCGTAAAATAGCCTGGGTTTGTACCATGGAGTTTTGTGGATGAAAATTGTACTTATGTACTTTATTTATAGTGTAATTCGCGTTCTGCGTGACCTTAAGAGCTGAATAATTAACATCCTATAAAACTCAATTTTACCTTAACCAAATGGGAAGGGACTTAATTCTAGAAGATTGAAATTACAGAAATATACAATTAAGAATTATTTATTTCATAACCAAATTGTATCATTATCAGTGGCGAATCTAAGTTGATTATTTAGATTAGATGTGACCGATTAGTGTCACATCTAACCGGACCTTCAGTTCCTAGGCTCGTATATAAGGGAAAGCGTAGGCCCAAATAAAAAACCCTTATATGCCGTATTACTTATTTCTAGCATAATTATTTACACAAGACTTAGATCTATTTATAATAAAGGAAACATTCACAGTAAATTACACGTTTATTGTGTGTTCGGTGAGATGTTATTCATTTGATGATTGAACTGTATTAAGTTTTTATGTCTGGCTATTGGCTCAGAACATAATGATATATATACATGTGTATGTATACATATATGTTGGATTTGAAATTTAATAGCGACTCGACATACATGACAGTGGTTTTATCTAGAACTAGAATAATATGATTATGTACTCAATTAATCATATTATTTGTTACCAAGCACATTATTTCAAGAAGATTCGTTATTGGGCTGGATTTTAGTATGATCTTTGGATATTTATACATCTCATCTCACACAGACATGATTTAAGACAGTTTATACACATTATATACACATCTCCTCATAACTCTGTTCACCGTTCGTCATAGTCTACTGTATCTTTCATGAATCGTAAGTGCTGAATAATTCAATACATTTAATTAGGCGAATTGTATGGGTTCTAATGGTATTTCTACCATTCTCGTCTCTGTCATTCGACAACATCTTTTCATTATCAGCACAACAATAATTATGATAATTATTATAATTGAGATATAGGAAATTGCTATTTCTATAATTCATATTCCTTATCAGATATTACACCCATTGTCAAATAGTTTGTTTATTTATGTTTCGTTACAAATGACAGTTATTTATGTAACGCTGTACAAAGGTATGAGGCACAGAAATAATTACAATAGGTTTATACATTACCCGTCAATTCTCAGCTTCAACTTTATCACTCCCGCCTAACTTATACAAATTAATCTAATTTTACTTTTACTAGTTAGACTTATTTCTACAGGATAACACTAAGATTTGAATTCAGGGCTAGCATTAGCTAGTCAAAACTTCTATCAGTTTTCTCCAGCGAGCAAAGACGTGCGAGATCTTTAGCGGTTAAGATCCTTGTCCCCCGTCTGTCCCTCACTCGCAAGCGCAGCCAACCTCTGCTGGGTCCGCCTCCTGCGTAGCTTTCTGCCAATGAGAAAAGATCAAGCCAGTAAACGGTTCCTAATTGGTTTGTGATTTTTCCCGCCAAGAATTTGGCGGCAAGATTCCCACACCGCAGTATTTTTTTTGTGTTGTCACAAGTCGTCACAAGTGTTTGTAATAACTTTACAGAAATGTCTACCTTTTACAAATTTATGACTCGATAAGCATTACACATAGGCGAAATCCCTAGAATTTGTGTCACTTAAGGCCACTCTATTAGTGTAACACTTGGACATTTTAAGATATTAACTTCGAGTACAAGTTAACTTATCGGTTTTGGGTATCTTTTGAAACTCTTTGTTAAGCTATTTTTTTCCTTTAACTTAATAGTTATTTATGAGGGTGTCGCCTTTTGTTTCATGAAACATTATCAGATATGTTATCTAGAATTTCTTAACATTTATTTTATACAGATGTTTTCGGTGATGAGAAAAAAAAATTAAGATTTGTTTTGGCAACAAACCATCCTATTAGAATTTTTAAATACTGGCTAAATATCTGAAATAGTTGGCCATCTCATTACTGTGACGAATGCCTTTCAATAGGGTAAATCGTTACGATTGTTGTGTAAGAGGAACCATGGAAGTTGAATATAACCATTTGCTTTTTGTTACACCGTAATAGTATCATCAATTGAACAACGAGAAGATCAAAGCCAAAACGCTTTTTACACATGGCTTGGAATGAGCCAGGGTATCCGGGACAAGTACGGACATTTATTCAACTAATAAAAGGCCACATTAAACCGTGCTAATGGCGGTAAGCAACGAGGTGAGTTGAATTGCAGCAAATAGCAGTGTCCTACATCCCAGAGACAACAGAAAGGTAACATTTTTGGTCCACGTATATTATTATGGGTGTTGGCTTTGTTTCAAGGGAAAATTTTATACTAGGAGAGATATTTGCATAATTTTGGTGCGGTATTGTTTATGTGGTAGATAGCAAAGCTACGATTTACGAATGTTATTCAATTTGATGTGTTTATGCTAATAAAATACAAGACTGAAATAAATTAGTCAGCATTTTTATTGTAGATTTAACACAAATATCGAAACTTCAATATTACGATTTATTTCTTTAAAAGTAAATTAATTTGGTACCTATAGAAATTACTTGTATTCTCAAATCTCTCCAGCTAAGTTTCACGTCGGTAGTTCAATGGCCAGGATTCAAAACCGAGATTCATAAAAACGATACAACAAACTCACGTCAATACAATACTTAGTCAAAACTATAACGAATCACCCTTTGCACAAATATAATATTTCATCTTTACTAAGATTACAGAGAATATCTTCGAAATACATTCATCTTAATTACACAGGTTTGCTAAACGATAACGAGTTAGATAAAATTCAGGTAATGGTTTATTAAAGTAAATGAAAGATGATTGAACTAAAAAGTTGTAGGATTTTAAAACGTTGGCATTGGGATAGTACCTAGCACTGGTCAAATACGTTCTGGTAAAGTTACGGAGCAAACTTTCAAAGCTTAATAGCCTGTAAATTGTATGACCTGCAAAAACGAAGCTGACATTAAAAATGCCTCAGGAGTTTTTATACAGACATTAACGGACACCTGTGCAAACAGCAATCTACAATTTAATGGAACAACCGCTTACCCGTGTCAGAAAGAGACTAGGCTTCGTGTTAACCATGAAATGATTATAGAATTTCAGTCTAGTGCATATCTGTGTTTTTTTTAAATCTCACAAAATTTACTGGGTCTTTTTAGCATTTTCATAATTTAGTGCATATTATTCTGCTTTCTTATGATGATTGAATTGTTTCATACCACTTACGTTGCAGACAAGTACATGACCCACTTGATAGAGACAGAAGGTTAGCGTGGTCTAAGAATACTAGGGGGGTTACACTCATGCTGCCTACCCTGTAGGGTTTTTGTAGATTTTGTTCTTTACAGAACATTTCCACCTCAACTTACTGATTCTAAAGGATGATTTTTCTTTGCTAAAACCGTCTTAATTCTCTTCTTTTAAATTAAGTTTTATTTATGATCATTACAAATAAATGTTTTAATTTGTAAAGTTTTGATAAATTTAATGTATTTTAAATCATAAATCTATACAGTTATGATAACGGTCAAAATTTTTATAAATATGAATGTTTGTTTACGACAAACATCAGAGGTGTTACGTAAATAACCATTGTTATTTCGAATTTGTTTTGTTGAGATCATTTCTTCAGTGAGTTAATTATTAGTCTTTCATTTGGTGGTAACGAATTAAATTTAGTAAACAGTACCTACTAAACAGTAGATTTATAATTTTTATGGTCTCATATTTTACTTCTCTCTTTCTAGCTTAATAAATGACTAGCTTAGTGATAACCCTAGTAATTTATTGAGCCTTAATATTTAAACACTGGCATGGTTTTAATTTTTAACTACCATGTTTTTTTTTGTTTTGTATTATGCGATATTTCGGCATTGTTGCAAGCGCCATAATCACGGATGTACGGATGTTTTACCAATAATGTAAATGACCATGTCAATCTCAAATCATACATTAATTAAGCCTGTTTCTTCTCTCAGTGTTCTTTGTAAGTCACTAATTATTTAGCTTCATTATTAGTATATAGCTGTAATAGTAGCATCTTTAACATATCGTTATGTTTGGAGTATGGTTTAAACATCTTAGCAGCTTTTCGTGTACACGTCTACACATCTGTAACCAAAAGGCCTCGAGCTAGAGCGTAAGTTTATCCGTAATGTAAAGTCTCAGGTAATTTGAATACAGTGCGCGGAACCAAGCTCTTGCTTTTTCCACAAATTCTGTTGAATAAAATGTTACTTTTGGTGCCAGCACTAAACAATCTGAATGACGCGATCATTTCTTTTCTATATTGTCCTTTATAGGTCAGTTTACGGGTCTCGATAGGGGTCTATATCACGACATTACAGATTTTGAAACGAACAGCTCGGTGTGGGGTGATTTTTAACCATACTTTTTGTACAAAAATTTGTATTGTACCATAATATTTTCTGTCTCCGAACAATGGGACCATCCCTGCTAAGCAATTTTTCACGGGGATTTTGTTCTTTCACTCCCCGAAGAACCCATGTTTATTATTTATGTTTCCGGACGGGGTTACTAGTTCGAACGGAGGTCTGGACTGAGGGTGTATCACGGACGTTTTATTGTTGGATATTTAGGCCCAAAATGAGAATAGAGTAGTGTTAAATAATGAATAATAATTACACGTGGAACTTTTCGTTAATTTTCTCGTTTTTTTGGAATAATATTACATCTTTTTAATAATAATAAAGTCAATAGGGTGAATTCATTGTTGAGCTCATCCTACTAAAGTATTCACAAGGTTTCTGAATCGAGAAATTTAAATTGAGTTTCACCAACGGCTACATACGTTTAATTTCATATTGAGCAATATGCGACTGTTCTGTTCAATCAGAAAATAGTGTCTACAATCAACAGGTAAAATGGTTTTTACAATAATGATAAATCATGTTTTGGAATAAATTTTTCCATTCTCTTTGACATTTGGAAACGAACCTGTATGAAAATGTATTTAACTGAATTTGCTTACTATTATTTTGTAACTGACTAAATTAGTTTTGATTTATTGTACGACATAAATTAATTATCCTTTTGATCTCAAAATTTGCTCCCAAAAATTACTTTAGAGAAATAAAATTCAATAAAGCCTTTCGTGCTAAAAGGCATATCGTGTCCAAAAATTAAGTTAATGATGGAAAGATAATAATGTCCTTATGGTATTTGTAACTCAACGAATAAGCAGCGACAGAGAAAATAAAATAACATAATTGATACATCAAAAGGACGAGCTTAATGCATTTTATTCACACATTAACATTTTGTATTAATGAGGGCCTTGTTCACACAACTTCAATATGATAATGTCTGATTTCAGCAGTGAAAATATTGTAATTAAGTTTAAATAACAAGATTCTCCTGTTTCACTCGATGAGATTGATTCGTCGAAATCTTGTAACTAATTTTACTTAGAAATACGTTTGCAAAAATTAGGGTTGAGCAACACAACTCGATTACTTAGTGTGTGGTGTTTCTAGTGGTGAGTAGGGTCGTTTATTCCCCTAGTCTCCAGGGACTTCAGAGCTCTTTAGGGAGGGGGTAAACACGTGATTGATACCTCTAGTATTACAATTTTTTATATGCACTAGTAGCCGGTTCCTCCATCTCCT
This sequence comes from Eilema caniola, assembly GCA_949126895.1. Taxonomy (NCBI): domain Eukaryota; kingdom Metazoa; phylum Arthropoda; class Insecta; order Lepidoptera; family Erebidae; genus Eilema; species Eilema caniola. The sequence continues at coordinate 9,394,630 of OX421479.1, read as the reverse complement.
CCATATTGTTAATTTAATCCGTTAACGTAAACTGAGTCTCCATATTTTAATTAAATTAAACACGTTTATATGTATCAGTGAAATTTAGCCAAATATCTTTTTTAATGTTTCCGTTTCAGGTTCATTTAATAATTGTGGTAGGTTAACTATTACCACAGTTTCAGATGATATTTATTCCAATAATGCTACTATGATAATATAATATAATAATAGAAAACGCAATGGATAGTGTCTGGAATAGAAAGAAAAAAGAAAACAGTACCAGTATATTATTATCTCTAAACCAAAGAAAATTGTAACCGAACTATATCACACTATTCGCGTTCTAATAATAGGTATTGGTAATTGGTTATTTAGATGCTACGTGTTTTCAAATTGCTAAAAATGATAAAAACGCTCATAAAAATTGGCAACCAAGATAAAATTTTAATTGAAAAACAATCCTTTGGCAAATACACCGTCTATTTGTTCAAAAAAATATATCTTAGATACACTCTTTACAATCTTTTACAGTGTTTTGTAGATACATATATAAACATAGTCAAGTCAATGAATTTGAATTGAATTTATTTATTTCAGTATTCATTGTACAATTATAATATCTACACAGTTTCTTAGTCTATGGTGCGTAATAATATGTAGTAAGTGCATAAGAATCTTAGGTATGTAAGTATACATACCATTATTATACATGTATACACCAATAGTATACATATCATTATACACTTATTCACATTATTATGTGTCTCTTGGTCTTATAAATAAGTATTTAAGTATATTACATAGTGTGCGCCTGAACTAGGTAATCCTGTGTTTCAGGCGTCCAAGGCAATTTATTAATAATTCTAAAATGCTCAACATGATATTACTGTTAAATACAACAAACAATACTATGCCAAATTGGGTGACTACTGCTAACCAAAATAACTACTATAATAATAATAATATATATTATCTTATATCTAGCACTATTCACTTTAGAACAAACATTAACTCCTCTGTATCATCGTAGGACATGCTTTGGAGGGTATTCTTTACGACTCGCTTACAACGAGCACTACTCAGAGGATAAATGCTTGTTATAGCGTTTATCCTATTGTATAGTAGAGGTCCCAAAAACAAATAAAATTTACCTATGTATTCATGTTTTATTGCAATTCTTTCAGTGCATACAATATCTTTCCGTCTTTTGTTAGAAACTTCAGTGCTATAGGGTAGCGCAGCATGCTGTTTTAGTACTGTGCTCAATATAAATAACTGGCGGACTGTTAGTACTTCACAGGATTTGTATAAGAGGTCAGTGGGAAACAGGAAAGAGCGGAATGTGGCTACTTTGAGGATCGCTCTCTGAGCTCGCTCGACGGGCAACAGCAACGTCTTAACAAATATTAACTTGCGTAGCTGCTTAATTAGTGCATCGCAATGCGCTTTAAACGAAAGAGTTTCGTCTATTATAATACCCAGGTACTTTATGTTGTCTGTTTTAGTTATAAACGGGCAAGTGCACGTGCTATCCTTAGAGTTAGGATCTTTACAATAATGTGCGTACAGTGATGGGTCAGGTTGGGTTGTAGATGGGCTCTTGCGCATCGAGAATGTAACGTACTTTGATTTGTCTGCATTTAGGGTTAGTAAGTTATGTTGAAGCCATTTATTTACAATGTTAAAAACTTGTTGTGCTCGCGTGTGCACTTCTCTTTCTGAGTGAGTCGAAAAAAGGAGCGCAGTGTCGTCCGCGTAGGATATGATCGTGCCGTGTTCTAGATTTATATTACATAGTTCATTTATGTAAATTAAGAACAATGTGCTACCTAATACGCTTCCTTGCGGAATGCCAAATGAGGTGTTCTCCAGGTCTTCACTGAGAACACTCCCGATCTTTACACATTGGGTGCGTTCATTTAAGTAGCTCTTGAGGAGTTCTAGCTGTACGCCCCTTACTCCAATATTGTCAAGCTTGCTCAACAATTTAGGAATAGAGACTGTATCATACGCTTTTGCAAGGTCCAGAAATATTCCCACTGTACGGTTACCCTTATCAAGCTCATGTGCTATGTAATCCGTCAGATGATGCACAGCATCGGCCGTGGACCTATTAGCTCGAAATCCAAACTGTGTGTTTGATAAAAGCGAGTTATCCTCTAAATATTTCATTAACCTGCTATTTATAATTTTCTCCAATATTTTTGATATTGCAGGGAGTAAGGAAATAGGCCTGTAATTCGTTACCTGTTCTTTTCCTCCCGACTTATATACAGGGATAACCACAGCTTTTTTAAGGCACTTAGGGAAAACACCTTTGAAAGATGTTAGTTAACGGTTGAACCAGTATATGTTTGCATTTTTTCAGGATTTTATTTGATATTAGGTCCCAGCCAACAGCACAGTCATCTTTTAAGTTCATAATTATCCTTTCAACCTCCTCTTCATCGGTATCCAATAGCACAAGCGATGACAGGGCAGTCCTACTCGGATAGTGTGGGCTTGTGTGATATTGCGTGTGTGCTTGCGTTTGCTGTGCTAGTCGCTTACCAACATCCACAAAGAATCTATTTACTATGTTAGCGGATGTTACCTGTGATGGATGGATTGTTAATAAACTTGAAGGCGATTCACGCTGCTTCGTAGTGTATGTTATGTTCTTAATATGTTGCCAGATCTTTTTACTATTCGACCCTGCCTTTGCCAGCTCTAATTTGTCGTGATTTATTTTGACATTCCTTAACAGATCATTGCAAAAATTCCTGTATCTTTTGTATGATAACTGTTATGTTAAATTATCAGGGTTACGTTTACATTTCAAGTGCAGCCGATCCCTATGCCTCATACAGCAAATTAGCCCTGGTGTGATCCAAGGCTTTAAGTTATAATTTTTATTATGCAGTCGCACTACCTTTGTATTTTCATGTATTGCATTTTTTACACTTTCGATCATGTATTGCATACAGAATTGCGGATCATCAGAATAGTAAACTGGGGCAAAGTCGATGTTGCGTAAATCGTCTTCAAGTTTATTTATGTTTAATTTCGTGACTAAGCGCGTTTTTTCTAGTTTAGGCAACTTGCAACTCAGGGTTAATAGTGCAGCGCTATGATCGGTTATATTGGAATTGATGACGAGTACTTTTGCGGAATATTGTGTTTTTAGCATGATATGGTCAAGGCAAGACCCACTTGCTTGACGCGTGATATAAGAATGTGTGGTGAATAAACCATGAAATGAACAGAGGTTGAGATAATGTAGCGCATCCGCCTTTACGTCTTGCTGTCCTTGTAGGACGACGATTTAGTAAATGTAAAATATACAATAACTACTAACTTATGCCTCTAATGTAATTTTGATCCCTGTTCTCGCAACCCATCTGAACCTATTCGTGCAATAGTGATATATGTTATTCTAGACTATAATCTATTCTTGTACCAAATTTTACTAAAGTTAAACCGTTAGGGCTTGATTGAACAGCAAACACCTAAACATAAGTATAGACATCCAAATATTTTAACATACATTAACATTTATAACATTACCTATAATAGAAAGTAGGATTAGTGGGATTGGATAAATTACAATGAATATTTCTGTTAAACAAATTATATAAAGATACAAATACTGTACATTCTGTTAAATAAATATTCAGTACGATAATTTTTTAAATTGTTTCGCTTTAGCTTCAATGAAAAACAAACGGGCCAATTACGAACAATTAAATTTTTCACAATATTGCTGCCCATATCTGTACTGTCGTCTGTCACGAGCACTTGCGGATCGGGTTCCGGGCAGTCTGCCTTCCACTCCACCAACCGCGCTGATCGGATTTCTGTCATATAAAGCGTTTCTTATAATACCTTACTATTAAGCTTCTACGTGGTGTTGTAGTGCCCAGGATATTGACAAAGAAACTTGAACATTTTTGGAGCTTAAAAGGTTTTAAATGGCATTTTAAAATCTTTATAAACTTTGGTCACACATACCGATAAAGATAGCTTTATGTCGACCCCCTTATGTATCATCAGTAGCATACACTCAATGTACTAGTATGTGTGTACCAATAAATCTTTTCAATTTAGAAGTTGTTTTATTACACTGTACGCGCATTAGAGATCACAACTTTGTGAACAATCGCTCGACATGTATTGCAAACTTGATTCCAAGTAGTAAAATGCCACTTTAACTGGTTCAAAACTTCAATTGCAATTCCACTTACATTGTTCGGGTCGTAATTTAGATTTTGTGTAAATGAGGTTTCGAGAATGTTAATCAGTTTCGTAATTAAACTGAAACTATGTATTTAATTTTAGAGTGACGAAGATAATTATCATGTTTCAAAAACGTAAAATAAATAAGGGGTTTAGGGTGTTGCGCTATTTAATAGTGTAGGCTCAAGAAGAAATGATGTCTGGGTGTGTCACTTGATTAGCACTAAAAATACGTACTTGATTAGTTAATTATTTTCAACGTGGTCAACTTTGGAAGGGTGTTGGGTAAGAACGGAACCTGCCCATCTTGAACAATGCTTGTGAGATACAGGCGCATGTGTCTTTTGCTCCTTAGCATACCAATAGATCATAGAAGTTTCTTTTAAAAAATTTGCACTGCAAAATATCGTATGTACCTAACTAGAAACAATTGCCGTTGGATTCATGTCAGACCAAAACTACAACTACTACATAGGGTAAAGGTAATTCAGCCATTCTAAATACATAAATAGAGATTTTGCAAGTTATTTTATGGTGAAATGTTCTGTTTTAAATGTATAAAGTTAATTACTCTGTTACAGACCCTCAGAAAATTAGAAGCAAGTTCCATAAATATGAATATTCTCTTGTTATATTATTGAAAAATTAAAATATTTTTTTTTTTTTGTTCTGGCGATCAACCCACATTAAAGGTTCGACAGTACTTTAGGGGCCAAATGAGGTGATAAGTTGTAATGGATTCTCATAAAAGGCGTAATTTTCACACACCTTTTCCAATATTTTACGCGAGCGTAGGGTTAATAGACTACCAAATTGATTTAATAGGGGTTAAAACGTTATCGCTACTTAAGAACACCTGTAACAGCCAAATACCAATTGTGAAGGCCTCATACGATCTTTTGAAGATTTTTTTATATTATTATCAAATTAGATTACATTATAAATATATATATAAAAACCTTTGATAATGGAATGTCAAATTTGTCAAATTCATATTCGAAATTTATAAATGGGATGAAAGGCATTTTATAGATATATTATAGTCTGAAGTACAAGTCTAGGTTACTCCCACGAGTAGTAGGAATTGGATTAGTATTTTTCAAATAAGTGGAACCGCGGGCAACAAGTACTTTTTCAGAATAACGATGGTATGGACCAAGTGATAAATTGGGCATTATTATAGTAAGTGTGCCCGGGGGTATTATGATAAACATAAAACGCGGTCACTGCGCTCCTCGACATGGATAGATAGATATAAGTAAGAAGGCTAAGACAGGAGCGGAGGGAAGCGGAGCTCCTGGATTAGCCTTCTTGTTTTTTTTTTATGGACCTTACCTTGTAACCTTGGAGGGTCACAGGGACAGGAAATAAAAATTGAATAAGTTTATAGTACCAATTTATTCCCCGGCCCTCATTTAGGATCTCAGGGGTGGGTACTGTCGAAGTTTCAGTGCTATTCCGCTGCTGCCAGAGAACTGGCTGGTCACTTAGCTTGGCGAGAAGCTGTTGTAGAGGTCTGGCACGACCCAGGTGACCCCGCACTCGGCTGGCTCTTACCGCAAGTGATCGTAGAACGTAGCAGTCGTGGAACAGCCCGCAATGATTCAGGCGCGGCAGCAGTTACGATGCTGTAGACCTCTAGGCGGGTGCCCTGCTGCCCCAAATGCAGGCAGCCCGAGATTAATGTACCGTAGAGGCGGAGTTCTCCAACCTGAACTCCTTTTTTTATCCATACATGAACCGTAATTGAATCGTCATGAACCTGAGTCTGATTATTTAAAATCTCATTTATCATAATGCCCAATTTATCACTTGGTCCGTAAAATAGATATAATACTCACATTATTGATAGATATTTTGAGCTATTATATTTAAAAGTCAATGAATTCTGAATATCGTAAACAGACTCACGTAGGTACACCTTTGTCAAAAGAGTTACATATTGTACTCTTTATCTGTTATATCTCAAAAGTAGTTGTAAGAAAGTGGATCCAATTTTCGATCAACTCGTCGCCATTGTCCCGAGTGATTCGACATTTGCATTATCAAAACAAAACTTCACCTGTAGCAACATATCTACGTGTAGAACTCAATTATTGTGTGGCGGTCCATGGAATTAAACTACCTGTATTTTGAAACCAAATAGGAACATGTTGACAATCCTTTACCAGGGTAACATCTATACGTTTCGTAGTAGTTCTCTAGTTCCGTGCGGTCACAAAAGTATCTTTTTATAAATATACTAGCTGTCGCCCGCGTGGATGTCGGTTATCGCGAATCGGGGTATGAAAAATAGATGTTGGCCGATTCTCAGACCTACCCGATATGCCCACAAAATTTCATGAGAATCGGTCGAGCCGTCTCGGAGGAGTTTGGCAACGAAAACTGTGACACGAGAATTTTATATATTAGATTAAGGTCCACTTAATTTATCTTGTCTAACTGATTACACACTAGTAGCACTACCATTGGAAGTTTTTTTTATACAGGACACGTCAATTTGACTTCACTTCGCCTGATGGTAAGCTGAAGGCAAAGTCTCAGGAAAGAGGGTCACCATTACGTACACGTACCATGTTAAGAATGGTGGCACTCAGTTCGACGGCTTCATCAGATGCTTTTTCACGCCCCGCTTGAAGGATCCGAGACTGTAGGAATAAAGAAACAGGTGAGCTGGCAAGGAGTTCCAGGTCTTAATGGTGTGACAAAGAAAAGAGTCACCAAACCGCTTGGTTCTTGAAGGAATATTCTGCACCGTATACGGATGACATCTAAGCCCTGCTCCTATGTAGGAAAGGAGAGAGTGGAACTAAATGGAAGAGCTCATTAGAGATATATGTCGATCAAATATGGAAAAAGTGATTTGCTTAGTCGGGTTATATTTAAAAAATAGCATACGAATCGCTTTAAGAATTTCGTTCACTATAATTTTGTGCTTCTGTACTATAACACTATGCTTTCTGTGTAGGAATATCAGAAAATCTGATCACTTGTAGAGTTTTCTTCTAAACAGTATTTTTGCCACAGTTCTAATGTACACATATTTATTATTTTTTAGGTAATTAATAAATAATAAACTTTGATGACCGTTAATTTGAAGCCCGTATCCCCTATATCGTATGAAATTAATGATCATCAAATTTAGATTGGGTATCTAATTATTTGTAGTTTTATTTATTTATTTTAAATTGTGGATACTTAATAACATTGAAAATATTTAAAAAAATTATACCTTTAGCAGTTTCTTCCACAGTGAAAACTAATTAATTTTAAGTAAATGAATTATATTTTAATTAAACTGAACTAAGGTATAGGTAAAATGCCGCAAAGTTCTTAAAATGTTAGGATTCGCAGCCTTTATTTTTGAAAGTCGAAAGGGTTAATTAAGTTTGAGACTTACCGTCTTTTTATTCCAAAAACTGCCTTTCGAGATTAATTATGAGAAAATGGAATTAAGTATTTCAATTATTAATCGAATCCAAAAAGAGTTACGCTCTTCTTAGATAGACGCCGTTTTTCACGGAAAATCACTTGATAAAATTTTATACACCTACATTATTACACACTCTTACATTACAAATATAGGTCATAAGCAAGTATAAGTTAAGTCATCGCAGACGTACGTTGGAATTCATTTCTTTTCTTACAATGGTTTTGTTCGAATTTTCCATTTAAAAAATGTCAGTCCCAGTAACAACAAGCTGCAGATTTTAATACACATTCGTTTTAACTATTATCTATCTATCTTATACTATTATATAATTGTAAAGTGGTTTGTCTGTACATTAGAGATATTTAAAAAAATACTGTTTGTTTACTATCTTTATAGGTAGGTATATATTAAAAACTCACTTTACAAGTTCCACACAATTTAATTTAGTTTTATCACTGAATAATACTTATATTTAATTTATAATATTACGACATGTTTCGAATAACTCATCTTCAGGTAAACATAAATAAATAAAAATAAATATGTTTACCTGAAGATGAGTTATTCGAAACATGTCGTAATATTATAAATTATATTATACAGTGATAAAACTAAATATAATTGTGTGGAACTTGTAAAGTGGGTTTTTAATATATATAAAGATAATAAAATGAAGTTCCATCAAGAAGTTTCAACAAATTCAATCAACTGTTTGTTTGTTGTTCGCGATGGACGTAAAAACTGCTGAACGGATTTCGATGCGGTTATTTTTCGTTAGAAAGGGCTTGCTTAGACTTAAAATCTTACGTTTGTTTGATCGCAATCGGTTGAGTAGAACCAGAGATGTGAGCAATAATGTCCCTATTTTGCTTGAGATTTTGCAATTAAATAACCGTATGTTGTTGTACTTTCTGAATGTATTCTTTTTTGATGTTCCACTTTTTATTTATGTTGTGTCTGTTACTAAGAGTCTTATCTTACACAGAATGCCAAACTTTTTAAATGAAATACACCAACCACTGTCGGGGTTTGGTCACGTAGACTTTGGCTTAAGTTTGCGGTTTCTGTTGTCACAACGTTGTCGGATTTTCCATTATGGTTGTGTTTGGGAAAATGAAATCATTTTCGGTTTCTAGTTAATATTTATATGGACGTGGACGACTACAAGGGTAGAGGAAAGCTAAGAGGAGACGGATGTGTGCAAGGTGATATGGCTAGAAAGGGAGTAAATGTTGAGATGGCTGTAGCACACATGTTGCGCCGACCCCAAATAAATATGGGATAGGAGCAGTAGGATGATGAGTCAATATTTTCGTTGGTATTATAACAATAAATTGATTACCATCTTTTATTGCCATAATGAAAGATAATCCATACTAATATTATAAATGCGAAAGTAACTCTGTCTGTCTGTATGTTACACTTTCACGGCTAAACCACTGAACCGATTTGAATGAAATTTGGTATAGGGGTAGATTAGACCTTGAGAAATATGTTTTGGCGCGATAACCGACATCCACGGGCAACAGCTAGTTAACTATAAACTCCGAAATAATCTAGTTAGACTAACGATTGTTTTCTCTGAATGTCGGAAATATTTTTTTTATGAAATTGCACGAGTTTCACGAGCATCAAACTTACGAATAAAGCCTTACATCAAAGAGCCCCTGAAAGCCGGTGACGTGTTGTTGATATAGTTTGTCACTGTAAGGGCGTATAACTTTTTAATAAATTGTCTTATTACAACAGATCTTTCGTACTTTGTAACTGATGTTTCAATGTGATAAGAGATCTACGATTCATAAACGTTATTCGGGATGTTGTTCCACCACTAAAATATTTCGTACTACGAATAATTATACATATACAAATACTCACGCCTGTAAAACCCCGAAGAGGTAGGCAGAGGTTTATAAACACGAACATTTCGCCAACATTTATTTTTTAGTTTCCTAGTAAATTACAGAATAATACTTAATAATAAAAATTATACTATATAATACATACAAAAATAACATAAAAGAGAGGGAGAGACTGCAACTTTAGACATCAAAAAATTGCTCCCCATCGATCTCTACTGGAACCGTGCCCAAAAGGTTGGCAACATTACTATGCTGAATAGCGATACTAATAGTCATAGTCACTGGAAGAGTCGATTAGGTGCTTCGCTATTTCTTTGAATAACGCCGCGAGCTTGGACCCCACGGACCCAACTATGACTTTCGGTCGCACCTAATAGGGGTCGAGCGTATTGACTTCAAGCGGGCACCTAGTCATGGACTGTATGTTTACTGTCAGAGGGAAAACAGCCCTATCCCTTATTCACCTTCTGCGATACTCACTGGAAAAGACAGGGTGGCCCTATCCTACTGCACCGACAACCAACACGGCAATTATAAAAATTCCATCACACATATGACCATTTATTTAAAAAAAAAATTATATATATTAAATTATATAATATATTTACATACATATAATCACGCCTTTATCCCCGGAAGGTTAGGCAGAGGTGAATTAACACCCACATTACACCAATCTGTATTCGGTCCCACTTAATAGGGTGTGAGCCTATTGCCGTATTCCGGGCACTATTGTTGACTCGAACCATGCTTCTGAGGCTGAGTCTGGGCTGTACATATCTGTCTGATGTTAAAGTTAATCAGCCCTATCACTTAGTCGCCTTGTACGACACCACATGGAAAGAGAAGGGGTGGCCCAAATTCTACCAAAATGTCAATTAGCCAGCCAAGCTTTTGTCATGACTGTAAAAATTTCAATATATAAATAATATAAATATATAAATAATTATATATATACTTTTGTATCCAAAGAAGGCCATGGTTATGTAACCACTAAGCTTTAATTATCTTCTTATATTTTTTGTATGATATAACGTGCCATGTAATGAATCTATTTGTAAACATACTATATAATATTAGCAATTTTACTGCCACTTCAAAACTATTTATATTGTTTGACTTACACAAAATATTATAGCAATGTCACTGTGAATGTCATACTGTTAATATTAATATAGCCAACGTCAATATTAATTATTTGAAATAATATTCCTAATTTAGGTAAATGTTTTTATCGCTGATATTTGATTCGAATGTAAGTTATAAATTATTAGTGAAAATCACTTTGGAGTCAATACAACCTTTCAACTAAGTATAACATTAGTACAATATTCACAAAACTAAGTTAGATTGCTTTAAAAATTATGTTAACTTATGTATTATTTTTTATAATATGAATAACTAGCTGACCCGGCGAACTTCGTATCGCCAATATTTTTCCGCCCGCGTGGCGTCAGATCTCGTTCCCGCTGCACTCTTTACTATATTAAACATGTATTATACATATAGACCTTCCTCTTGAATCACTATAACTATTAAAAAAAACCGCATCTAAATCCGTTGCGTAGTTTTAAAGATTTAAGCATACAAAGGGATATAGGGACAGAAAAAGCGACTTTGTTTTATACTATGTAGTGATGTTAAAAAACTCAACCACGTTTCTAAGCTACAAGGTAAATTTATGAGCCAAGAAACATTATTTACTTGAAACAGTTTTCTAATTTACAGTTGAAGTTAAGTTTTCCAAAAGCTTTTATTCATGCTACGTTAACCATCAGACTTTTGATGAACTTTGGAATCATAATAATTTCGATTACAAAATTGAAGGAAAACACAAGGAACAATAACTAACTAAAGAAATTTTAATAGTTTCTAAGGTTTACATAGCATTAATCTACATAAAACAGGTAGATGTTGTTTTAGAAGGCTGAATTTTGTATTAACATGGTGGAAGATTTTGACCTTACCTGGAAGGGAAGTACTCTAAATACTGTAGATAGCGAATTTCACTCAAAGGAAACATTCCTTTATTTTTAGAAAGGTACAAAATTGTATACAAAGATTTTTGAAAACTCGCTTGCCACACCTGGTAATCGAACCGATTAAAATTCGAAAAAGTAACATCCTATATTTATATGGCATCAATCGATAGTGTCAATCATAATGATCAAATCTATCTCTGCCTCCAGGTAAGGTTAAAATCTTCTAAACTGCGTAAAGAGCAGCTCCATCGGTTAAATATGAGCACTTTCAAGGGATCAGTTAATGCCAATTAGAATCTTAAAACTAATCGATACCTGCAAAGATGAAGACGATACGATTGACACTTGATTTGTTTGGATTTTCTATTCTAATTATAATATTTATCTTAATAAGGGATGCAATTTAAAATATAAAAAGGGAGTTATGAAATTTCGCATTGCATCTGTCGAAATTAACCGTTTTAAATAGTGGTATATGTGTAATGTTCAGCTTAAATTAGTATATTTTTTGTTAGGACTAAATACAGGAACTCCCCGTCCCCTATACCTATCTTGTGTACACTCCAAGTTTTTGTAGGACACGTGAATTGATCGTTCTTCGCCTGATAATAAGCTGAAGGTAAAGTCGTAGAAACACACACTACTACTAGATGAACACGAAATAACACACTAACACACACTATAACAACTATACTATACATAAAATAGATCTTCTATTTTATTCATAATGATTTTGTGTTTTTCTGTTTGCCTTTTAACAAATATGTCAAATCCGCTCTATAAGAGAGATTTGGTACAAAGCTGCTTTGCAAACAAATGTTGCGTTTCCTTTTTCAAACAGTAAGTGCTCCGCTGAATGATTACAGCGAATCAAAAGTTTGAAAGTTTGTATATATTATTATTTTATAAACGCCTAAACATTTGTTATTTTACGAAGGACATTTTTTCCTTCACGCTGCAAATGATAAATGTTACCAAATTTGTATCTTCTTTGAGAATTTCAGTTCAAGTCCCACACCTTGTATTATGCGCTTAATGTAATGAATTCTTAACCATTTTTACCGAATTGCTGTATCTACATGTAATTTTTTACTAAATTTTTATTTTTTATCTCAAAGGGAAGAGAACGACATCGACAGTAAGATTTACAATGTGCTTAAAATGTTTCTTGAACTAAATTAGATTTTGCTATCTTTGCATCCGGATTAACAAGCAGGGTTATGTTATTCGCACGTATCATGTATGTTTTTTTATCGTGTAAGAGCTAGCAACGTTTCCGAGAGTGCATTTTAGATCAGCCAGTTTTTAGAAATATTACGACGCACATATGTTACAACGTAGAACCTGAATCGCTGGTCCTATGGATTCAATATTTTGGTAGTAGATGCTTTTCATTTTGCACTAATAAGGACGGACTTTCGGATTTTTTGTTACTAAGAGGCTAAAATGAATGGGAATAAACTTCTATATAAACTTTAATTTCTTATTTTACGTCCTTTACAATGAAATTTCTAAAAATCCTTTCTTAGTGGATGCTAGCAACATGAAAAGCTTCTACAGCTATAATTTCAAGTTTATAGGACCAGCGGTTAAAGTTCTACGTTCATTAATTATAGTATGGGAACAAGTAATTTTAAAATAATAGATATGTCTTCTTCCAATTTTGAAATCACGTTGTCTCTGAAATGGTGATTCGTTCAAAGATAAACGTTAGCACAATTAAGTAGATAATTACACGATCTACAACTTTGTCCTACTTATTTTTCTTATAACACTTGCCGTTTATGAGAAAAATACGTGAATTCTATAAATTTGACCTTTGACCTACAATAAAAAATATAGAAGTACAATCGATGGGGCCTTTTGTATTTATTTTATTATGATGTATTAAGACCCCTACTAATTTGTTAGCTCCATGCGAATTTATGTAAGCCCAAATGTTTATTTTGTCCGGATTGTGTAATGCGTCCGGGAGAGTGAGAAACATAATATATCTAAGAACTGGCCGACCTGAAATGCACTTTTTTCCAACGTTGCTAGCTCTTGCGCCATTACATCGTGTTTGTAAACTTTTATATTAGTTATCATTGACATTACAGTTTGAAAATCATAAAACAAGATGAGATTTTTAGATGATTTTGCAATTATATCAGCATTTGTGTGTACTTTAAATATCGCTAGGGCAGTTCACGATTCCACCTGTGGGAGTTACTAATCCGGTTCCCATGACCCGCAAAAGTCTCTTCTCACAATAAAAAGTAACTTAGGTATGTGCTATTTTTAACCAAATTCTATTCAAATGCGTTCAGCTGTTCTAGCATTATTGAGTGACAAACATTCATTCAAACTTTTACATTTACAATGGTAGTCAGAAATTTTAATACTTGTTACGCTTTTAAATACTCATATTAAATTTGGCCAAGATTGTACTCTCCGTACCTTCTTAAAACTGGTTACCATTAATTAATTCGCGTTTCTCATGGAGCGGTTGGAAGTTTGAAGAGAAAGTTAGCAGTGGGAATTCATGCTTCAATAAATATTTCAGTATTGTGGCTTGAAATTCATAAAACATCTTTCTGTTACCATGATGCTTTGCAAGTCCCTGATCTGTAGTTGGTCGTTGAATAACTTTTATTATAGTTCTATGCCAAGTTTTCTCGGCTATTCGTAAGATTTTATAGGACTGTTTACTAAAGTTCATGTGTCTGTGAATTGTTTTTGGTTATTCTCAGCAAACAGAAGCTTTAAGTCTGCTTCCATCTTTATCTGATTGATCTGCTATATACCAAAGCCAGAGCGATGTTGGACTTTCGCTGTTAACGTTCCTCTACCAACGTGATTGAAATAATATGACTTACTCAAATAATTAATTATATTATTTTTTCTCACTACGAACTTTTATTTGTCACCCTCGATGAGATTGATGAAACGATGAAGCACGTACGCTGTGTCTTCATATTAATTATATGTGGACATTAACTTAGAAAAAAAATACCACTATAGAAAATAAACTTCGATACGACTAGTATACAAAATAAAATACTTAAATGATGACCGTTGTAAGAACAACAATACATTAATGTAACTATAATGAGGTGGAACTGTTACAGCCTTCGCTTTACAACTAAGATAAAGGAGAACCAAGCTGGCAGCATCAAGTTCCATTGGCTCCCCCTGGTCCGGCACACTAAGCACTTAGATTAATAAAGGTTGTACGTAGTTATGCAAAAGCGAACAATAAGGACTTACACGCTGGCGTCGAATGTTATTGAAAACAAGGACACAAAATTGTATGATTGCCGGACACAGACAGTTATTTTATACTACCCGACCGTGTCTATAAGAAACATTTTGTACTTACTATGTATTAATTAATGATGACATGTTTATATTATGATGGTTGTATGTCAATCGCATTTCTCATTTTTGACTAATATGGTAACTATGTACCCAATGGTCAGTCAAGCACTGAATATGCGGATTAGTTCTCTCCAAAGGATCTAAGTTACGACTGTACATATTCCAACTTCGCCAATTGTGTACGCTACACAGAGCTATTATCTAACTCCCGTAGAGTATGCCTAGGGCTAAAATACGTGATATTATGTTCGGTGAGTAATTTACAGTCGTAATCACTGGTAGATTGGTTTAAGTAGAATCGGAATAAAAAAGAGTGAGGGAGCATTGTTTTAGGCATTGACGAAGGGTCGTCAGCTCTAGATCGACTCTTTTAATATTCTATTATTATGAACTAGTTTATTGTCAGGGTATAAAATTCATTGTGTTTGGTATGTGTATGCGTTCCCTAAAGCACTAATGTGATACTATACTATATAGAGTGTATGATCGTACATTTTACGTTCTAGTGGTGTAGACTGACATCCAACAGAGATCGAAGTAGCTTCTTTGTTTTTATGTGGAGAAGAAAATAAAATTAACTTTCTTTACATAACTTCTACTTTCACTTCAACGTAGGTAGTAAAATCCAACCGTAATAGAAATCTACCTAGACCCATCCCTTGAATATGTATGTAGATATGAATGTTCGGTTTAGAAGAAAGCTGTAGTTCAAGAGCCAAAAGGTCAAGAGTGTTTGTCGAGCATGAGTGGAAATATTATATGAAAGTATAAAAAGCAAAAGGCCAGGATCGAAGTAAGTGGAAAGGTATTGTTCTGCTTATCCTTACAGGAAAGTAGCGTGATTGTATGTATGTACGTAAAATAATTATACATAAAAAAAGTCACTGAAACGGAGTTCAAACTTGAAAGTCATTCATCATAGTCATGTAAATTTTTATGATTATACGAAGGAAATATCACAGTATATTAAAAAATGTGCTTTTTTACAGCGACCATAATACATAAGTCAGCACTTACTAACTAACTCAAACGATTTATAGATGGTGTAGCGTTTCTACATACAATTTTTGAAATTTATTACATTTTGTATTTACGTAACTTTTTCGCGTTACGTTTACGTTGGCTGCGTGAACTCATTTTGCGTGAATGTAAATGATTTATATCTTGGATTCCGAATTCGTTTACATACTGTTGTATTTTTTTTTCGGTCTACATCAAAGGAAAATATGAGTTACGTTTACAGAAAATTATGCAAATAGAAGGCATGTTTCTTTCGCCAGACTTTTAATCAACTTTTTTGGCAGACATTTAGCTTTTATTACTAATTTTATGAGGAAATGTAAATTTGGATTCGGACAGTTAACTAATGAATCACTTAACTGTAGTATTTATGAGATTTTTTTTTTAAATTGATGATACAGTTTACCACAGTTTAATGAAGAGTAAAATATAAAGGTTCTAAAAAAATAAATTCATAGCAGAAAGAACTGCATAAATTATAAAAAATGTGCAATGAATACCTACTCTATCTTACAGCGAATTTATTATATAGTGTAATAAGACTTGACTTACTTGACTAAACGTTCTGTGACTCCTTGATGGGGCAGAGGTCATCTGCAGTGCGTTGCCATCCCTGTCGGTAATGAGCATCACACTTAATTTTAGCTTCCTGAGGCTCAGGGATACTTGGAGCTTATAATTGGGACAGCCCCGCTTACGGGTTCTTTCCTTGCGGGTTCCAGTCTAGCGCTTGCTTCGGTATATAGTATTATGGCTTTGTTATATATTCCGTATATAGTGTTGCACTACTATAATTGGTCGAAAGACGCGCTCGAGCGGGCACAGCTTAATTAGTAGCACAGAAATTCAAATAGGAATGAATGGCAAAGCGCTGCACTGCATACGAGCTACATGACAGTCATACGTTTCTAAAATAATCACGCAAATTGTAATTAAATAGAACGCCTATCTACATCTACGCTGTCACAGATAGTTCTGTGAGCTGTGGATTTCGATCTGGTTTTTTTAAATTAAGATATGTTGTGAAAATATGTGTGTGAAAAAGTGAAATAAAACAAAGTGAAAATATTGTCAGATTCGTGAGTGGGCGAGGTAATAAATAGAAAAGCTTGTATATTACTATATACAGAATGTGATTCAATTTTGTTTTAACCAGTCTTTATTATTTCTGGATTATATAATTGCTAAATAAAAATAAATGTTTATAGATGTCAAAGGAAAATTGCTTCGAAGCGAATATCTTTTGTAGTAAATATTATTATACTCCGCACGCCGAATGATGATCCCTATGACGTTTCAACTGACAGTTGTATTAGTTATGCGAAAAAATTTCGATAAAATACTGTTTTTTCAGGCAAATGTCATGTCATTCAGCCAGGTCATTCAACATAATAAGCAATATTTATTTATTTTGAAAAAAAAGACTACGCGCATTGATGGACATAAAACACTAGATAAAAAAGTAACAGCCTTATTATATTTTATTTTACTATACTTTAATTTTTATTCAAATTGCATAATTTAAAGAATTTAAAATTCTTTTTGAATTGAATTTTAAAGAATTCATAATTAGCTGGCAATAATGGATTACATGGAAAAGTATTTAAAAGGAGGCCATAGGCCTACCGTATTTTTTTAATTCAGTCATGTCATGTCTTGTCAGTCTGTTTTGTCTTCTTGTCACACCGCATCACATCGCGTCATACGAGTGCTCTAACGCCTTGTATGCGCCACGTCTTTCTTTGTTAGCTGAGTTTTGTTTCTGTTTTCGCTGTTTTGTATTATTTGTTGATTTTCTGTTACCTGTTTGTTGATTTTCGGTTTTGCAAAATGCCGAAAAGACAACGGAAAACTGTTCTCAACAGTGAAGTTCGCGAGTTTGTAGTTCGTTTGCGAGACTATTTTGCTCGTGAACAACAAAATGGCGGACCCTTGTTACCGCTTGACAATGTTGCTTGCGCTCAAGTGACAGCTGACGATTGGCGAAAAGTGGTCGAAAGAACGAAGAAAATTTGCTTAAAAGACTGGGATCGAGATGTACAATACGACAATATCATTGACCAACCGTTAATAATAAACGTCACGGATAGCTGCAGTTCAGACTCAGATTTTGAAGATCCGATTGACCCTGTATCAGATTCAGATTGATATAAATAAAATACAAACTCAAAGCATTTCTTTTATATTTCCAACAAATTATCGATATTTTGTGTTTTTGTAGCGTGCGGATTATAGTACTACGAGTATCTTTACTGCCGTCGTAGGAATGATATTATATCCAAACTGAAATACCTAGAATGACATAATTTACACATTACAGTGAAATATTCTTAATGAACAATCTACAGATGTACCTAGATAATAATAATAAAACGTGGGTCTTGTTACAGGGTTTGGTCGACAATAGATTCGCGTGTCATTTGCCACACCGTCTCAGTTTCACCGCTGATCTCCATACATTTGCATGTTGTTTGTCGTATCTCAGCTGCTAGAATCCTTATAATTATGAAGTGATTCTAGTACTATATATATCTAAGCGTACTTACAAATGTTTTTAATGTATGATATGATAATGTATGGGTTGTAATTATCCTACAATTTAATGAATGGGCTTAGAATTTAATTCCAGTTCTTTTCACTGCCTTCACGGTTATTCTTTCGTGTGTTGCTAGTAGCTAGACAGTATGTGATTACTGCTGAGCAACAACCGTTGTGATAACAGATACTTAATTGACACTTGACGGCGCGTTATAATTATTGTGTGATTAGGGTGAATGAAATTCACTCTGGCGTAATGCAAGACTCTAGTGCTCTATGGTCGAGTGTGACGTCATTCGTTCATTCGGTCAATTTGAGTTTGACAGATCATTGACTTTGGTGGGGCGCGCGGCGAATCGTGATCAGTATCGCCGTGAACCTCGACCGAGCACTACGTGTCTAGCAGAACGCTCCTAGTTCGGTTGAATATACTTGGTTATAGATCGCGAGTGTGTCTGTAAAATGTGTAGTCAGTGATTGATGTGATTGAAATATGGTGATTCGTGTATTAGGTTGTCCTATCTCCTTGCCCGCATATCCACGTGGATTGTAAGTGCAAGCTTACAATGGGCTACTAAGAGGCCCCAGACCCGAAGTAAACCCCATGTGCCTGCATCAGAAGTGGGATACCAGGGCAACAAGCTGAGGAGAATAGCAGTGGCAACCAAAAGACTCGCTAGTCGGGTTTACATGAAATAACGTGAAACTGTGACTGTCCTGATTGTCGGCTGCATCCCGATTACAAGACCCGGTGAGCCCGTTCCTTTTTATTTCGTAGACAGTGTGTGCTTGCTTATTTTTAAAAACAAGTGGTATAGCCAAATAATTTCCTGGTAGCGGAATATCGCATTCCACCCTCCAGGTAAAGATATTGTTGTAAAGGTATTACTCGTGGGTACAAATTCGTGTTTGAATAAAAAGTCTCGTCCTATTTCTACTATTCCATGTAGTGCCAGAAGAGACGATAGCAGTTCTGGCAATCCGTGAGCAGAGGTTTATGAGGTATCGGAGTTTGCACCTAATTATATAGTGGCTAAGTCATATTGTCATTACACGAGAAAGTTTCGAAATATCCCTAATATCTAACTATGCTAATTTCTATACTATCTGTAGCTGTTAATACGGTGAGAAGACTTATTCGAATTGAGTAGGGTACGCTGCAAAAGGTTACTGTGATTGCTTAGATTAGCTTGGAATGCGGTGACGCAATCAGTACGTACAAGAAGTGAGAACGATAATTTTTAACGAACTACCCTATATTAACATCAGTGAGTTCTTTATTGTCAGTACGCAGATGCCATGTCACCATAGTGCAAAGGCTCGTGTTAAATCGTCTTCCATTGAGTGGGAGGGTAGTGAGACAAAAGGAACCAGTTCTCGATTTAATCTTTTTATTTAAGTGACATAATTTACGTAAAAGTGAGTAGTTTGCAGAAAAAACTAACGAAGGACGATTTCGATTATATCACGATGTATTACGTGTTGGTTTTTGCGTTTGCTTTTTTGGTTTCCATATCTTTTCGGTAGCAGGTACTGACCCGGTGTGTCTTGTCTTGAGATGTATAGGTCCCTCGGAGTGCTCGAACTGTGTTTAATTGTTGGTGGACAGATAGGTGAATGTAGCTGTACAGTGTAAGATATAGCTTCCTATGACGAAGGTTGAACTCTGTTAATAATCGCGTGCTGGATTGTCAGTCTAATTTTCTATGATGCTGAGTAGCGAAGGAGCCATGCAGTATCGGCCCTGACGGGTTTTGTTCGTGAAATATTTCTCAAGTGGGTAGTGGGTAGACTCACCGTGGTGTACTTCACTTTGAGGTCACACTATTGTGTACCTAGGTAGAAAAGGCGTGGCGGATTCTTAGCAAGAATACACGAACCAACAGTTTGGTAACCAAATATTTCGGGTCGACTAAAGGAATAGTTCTCGTCGCCAAATTGGCAGATTGAGGCCGATAAACTGCCCCGAGTAGTCTCTCGTCTTTACTGGGCGATTATATGATCTACATTCTGGTGAAAGCCTCTGTGGCATAGCGGTGGTCGATGCGGCTGCTACGCGAGGCCTCGGTTTCGGTCCCCGGTCGGTGCGGGTGTTTGTGTGCTCGTATGGGTCTGCTGGCATTGGTCTGGTCTACGTGCTACGGAGGGCCTGTTGCGTCATATATCCCGGTTGTCATGCGAGCGTCTGTGGCGGCCGCTACGGGTGATTAGAGCCCACAGGGGTCCGACTGGTGTAGCTGCGGAACAACGGTGTGCCGCTTGGTTGTGGGGATCGGATGGCGGTCGCTTCGCTTCGGGGTGTTTAGAGATCCAGTCGCGCCGCGTTTGTACTGGAGAGCCGAGACCGACTAGGTCGAGAAAAGGGTTCGGAGATTGACGATAGAATGAGTTGGAGTTGATTGCTAGGAGCGGCGGTTGCTGCTATTTATTTGTCATATACCCTCCATTATGATGAAGTGGAGTAAAGTGTGTCATTACGGGTCCACCACCACCAGAATGGCTACCAGCTGATTCCGCGTTGTCTGAGTGCTAACAAATTGACACTAGGTTATTAACTGTAGAAGGTTTCTGGTGGTAGGAAAACTGAACCCGACTCACTGCAATCACGGGCACAAGGTGAGGTGCGTAATGTTGAGGATTTCGTGTTGTTTGGGTTTTTTTAGTTAGACAAGATTCTTTAGTTAACTGTCTTTTATTCTAAGGTTGGGACAGTGTTTGCAATATTTTACAATAATCTTAAGGTAACTAGCTAGTGCTTGTGACTTGTGTGGCTGACATGTAAGAGCAGTATGGCGGACTCATTCCGGAAGCGGATACAAGATGGTATGCCGCTCGGGATGCGTTCTGAAGCGTTAACACGTAAATTTCAAACTGTTACGAAATTTCAGTCTAAATTGGGTCTAAGTACGAATCATTGCTCAGATGTCAGAAGTTGACGTACAGACTATAATCAGATGAAGGGGGCTGTAATCCGTCACATCAGTAAGTGGTGTACAAGGAGTGAAAATAAAGTGCTTTGGTACTGTGTTCTCGGGTATGAGTGATAAAGTCGTCACAAGCTGTGTGCCTTTGCTTTGAGATGTCTCATTTGGTGAAATTAGGACGTCTTTGATTGCAATACCCTCGCGTACCTAAGATTTAGGGAAAGATGTTCTATTAGCAAGTAATGTTTCATTGTTATCTCAAGTAACGGTTTCTCGTCGTACGTGGTCACATAGACGAAATTCTACATCGATCAATCAATCAACCAACTAGGCCACCATGGTCAACTGCTCGACGTGGGCCTCTCCCAATGTGCGCCATTTCGAAATACTACATGGATATGGGTTATCTATGTTATATGATTAGAACAGGAGAAGACCTAAAGTTCCAGATACTGACAAGCATTGGCAGAGACATCCAGGTTGAGGATTACTACTTCAAACAGACGCGTGCTTGGGTGACTTCTCTTACTTTACAGGGTAGTATCGGTGTCATAGGGCTACTCTGTTTAATAGGCAATCAATGAGCTAGATGAAAATGACAGCTTCCCCGTAAGTGTGATAGATATGTTCGCTCCACAGCCGATCGTGTTGATCTAATAGTGACTTCGATGGATCAACACACGGATGATGGCCAGGGTGGTAATGAAACCGTTCTATGTGGGAGGGCGGTGTGCTCCTCCATGCGTCTTATTTCGCTCCATATTAATGATTGAGTGATGTAAAGTAACAGCGTAGATGTGCAATCCGTGCGACTCCGCCAATGGTCCGGGGAAGCGTAGTCGTGATTCGTGCCCTCGTTAATAGACAGGGTAATGGAGCGGTTACGAGAGCCTCTGCGAGAGAAGCGTCGGTGGCTTGGTGGTTGGGGGGTCGGCCTTGCGATCGAGGGGTCCCTGGTTCGAGTCCTGGCCGTTGCACAGCCGACGTGAGCCCACTCCTGGCACGGGCAGTTTGGCTTGGTTGGAGAGGTTAGAGGGAATATTAGTAATTTCGATGATTTTGGTTGCTAATATTCTTTTGAAACGAAGCGCGTATGGTAGTTTGGTACAGGAAAGCGAAGTGTAACAAAATTGGCTCCTAACTAATTCTGAACCATAAGTTTGTTCTAATTAATCGGTTTCGAGTGTATGCGGATAGAGCACTAAATGGAGTATAGTCAGTGTTGGTTTATTGGTTTCCAGTCTTGCTTTACTTGCTACTACTACCTTTGGAAACCTATTCAAATAAAGCCTGGCCGCGGCTTGGGCTAGGATGTAGACGCTACTCGCTTCCAATATGGCGGATAGAGCTGGGACACATCGTGTTTGGGCAGACTTCAGTACATTTCATCTCCTAGCTTCGAACCCCAATGCCTCAATCCGATCTCGAGAGATTAGTCATACCACTGTAGTAGAAATTGACAACGAGCTGGCCGAGACGGCGGTCTATAATCAGAACGAAGGAAGAATTCACGACAACGACACATTCTCAGCGATTAATTGTCACATCATTACTACTAGTCCACCTTCCACAGATCTTGATGCATATTGTAAGTAGGTAGGTCCAGACTCACTTTCATGTTCGGACTGGCTCCTCGAGGGTCGATGTTCGAACTATGTATTGTTGCTAGCCTTGCAGGATAGTGTAGGTGTTTGTAGGGGCACCGAGTGGTTGTACGTAGGTCTAGACTCACATTCATGTTTGGACTGGCTCCACGAGGGTCGATGTTCGAACTATGTAATGTTGCTAGCTTTGGAGGACAGTGTAGGTGGTTGTAGAGGCACCAAGGAGTGGTTGCCCGGCCCGACTGGTTTGCAGTCGTAGGGGCACCAATGAGTGGTTGCCCGGAGTCCGACTTGTTTATGGTCGGAGGGGCACCAATGAGTGGTCGCCCGGGGTCCGACCGGTTTATGGTCGCAGGGGCACCAATGAGTGGTCGCCCGGGTTCCGACCGGTTTATGGTCGCAGGGGCACCAATGAGTGGTCGCCCGGGTTCCGACCGGTTTATGGTCGCGGGGGCACCAATGAGTGGTCGCCCGGGTTCCGACCGGTTTATGGTCGCAGGGGCACCAATGAGTGGTCGCCCGGGTTCCGACTGGTTTATGGTCGCAGGGGCACCAATGAGTGGTCGCCCAGGTTCCGACCGGTTTATGGTCGCAGGGGCACCAATGAGTGGTCGCCCGGTCCGACTAGTTCATAGTCGTAGGGGCACCAATGAGTGGCTGCCCGGTTCTGCTCGTTGTGGCCGAAGAACACCAACGAGAGATGTTAGGCCTGTGCGGCGATGGAAGTCAGTGATGGACGAGCGTGTCAGTGCGAGAAGAATTAAAGCCTCGTACATTTGTTCACAGACGGATCTCTGGCATTGGTCGCACGAGGACGAGCGACATGTCAGTCTGGCCGTGACGGCGCGTTATAATTATTGTGTGATTAGGGTGAATGAAATTCACTCTGGCGTAATGCAAGACTCTAGTGCTCTATGGTCGAGTGTGACGTCATTCGTTCATTCGGTCAATTTGAGTTTGACAGATCATTGACTTTGGTGGGGCGCGCGGCGAATCGTGATCAGTATCGCCGTGAACCTCGACCGAGCACTACGTGTCTAGCAGAACGCTCCTAGTTCGGTTGAATATACTTGGTTATAGATCGCGAGTGTGTCTGTAAAATGTGTAGTCAGTGATTGATGTGATTGAAATATGGTGATTCGTGTATTAGGTTGTCCTATCTCCTTGCCCGCATATCCACGCGGATTGTAAGTGCAAGCTTACAATGGGCTACTAAGAGGCCCCAGACCCGAAGTAAACCCCATGTGCCTGCACACTTATAAAGTGGATATGTAAATACAATATTTGTAAACAAAATATATTAGTAGGTTTATACTGGAGATTGATGGCACTTGGTGGAATCTACTACACATATTGAATAATTATATCACTTGTACTTTTCCACACTTTATTTTGTTTTTATTTTAAACCTGACCGGTTTCACCTCACGGCATTATCAAATGTTTAATAAATACAATGGTTTTAAACAATTATATTTCTAAATACTACATTTTTTATATGTGGGTAGTTTTGAAAATGTTTTTGAAATTTTTTTCCCAACATTTGGGGAAAATAATGTTTGAATTTCCTTAAAAGTTATTTTGTTTAAAAATTAATAAATAGATTATAGGTACAACGCTAGTTGTACTAAAGTTAAATGTCAGATGATTAAATGACAAAATTATAATTGAATTAAATTAGAGGAATTGACAAAGTAAAGATGTCAAATGGAAATATGCTTAATGGTACTACATAACATAAATTATAATATATAAAATGTCAGTCAAATTAATTAACAATTAATTAGATATATATATATATTCATTGCAACAGAGGTGAACGGCTCAGATCCAACTGTTGATTTATTATATTGTTTCTATCCGAATTTAATAACCTATTTATTTCCAGAGCTTCCACGGCGTTCATTTTTCTGCCTTTGTCACACAGTCGCAGAGCCTTGAAGTTGGCCTTTGGATCAAAGGAGTGGTTTTCTAGAAGAAGGTGTTCTGCAAAGTTGGACTCTGTTTTTTTAAGTCTCCAACCTTTGACATGCTCAGCAACTCTGATACCGAAAGGTCGTCCAGTTTGGCCAACAACAGAGACAAAAGCAGAAAAATGAACGCCTTGGAAGCTCTGGAAATAAATAGGTTATTAAATTCGGATAGAAACAATATAATAAATCAACAGTTGGATCTGAGCCGCTCACCTCTGTTGCAATGAATAGTGACATTTACATATCTAATTAATTGTTAATTAACTTGACTGACATTTTATATATTATAATTCATGTTATGTAGTACCATTAAGCATATTTCCATTTTACATTTTTAATTTGACAATTCCTCTAATTTAATTCAATTATAATTTTGACATTTAATCATCTGACATTTAACTTTAAAACAACTAGCGTTGTACCTATAATGTATTTATTAATTTTTAAACAAAATAACTTTTAAGGAAATTCAAACATTATTTTCCCCAAATGTTGGGAAAAAAATTGAACCTGGTATACAATTTTTCAAAACTACCCACATATAAAAAATGTAGTATTTAGAAATATAAGTGTTTAAAACCATTGTATTTAGTAAACCTTTGATAATGCCGTGAGGTGAAACCGGTCAGGTTTAAAATAAAAACAAAATAAAGTGTGGAAAAGTACAAGTGATATAATTATTCAATATTAGTAGGTATTATCAATAGTTTATCTTTTTGATTTCGTCGTTATTACCTTGTAGAATAAATACCCAACTCCACGTTTTGAAGATCTGTTTGTGTGTCCAACCCCTTAAATCACTATTAGGACATGAATCTGTTCCGTAAATCTACTTTCATATAGTAATATTAGGGGTTAAAGTATGAAATTGCCGATTTGTACTGACAAATTGAAATTCGTTTTTTTTTTTAATTTAACGTATTTATTTAATCAAAATAACTACCATTATTATCTATACATTGCTGCCATCTAGTAGGAAGGTCATTTATGCCTTTGCGATAGAACTCTGGTGATCTAGATTCGACAAACTGTGTGAAAGCATTTTGTACTGCCTCCTGAGAAGAAAACTTTTTATCACATAGAAAATTGTCCAAATCACGAAAAAAATGGTAGTCTGTTGGAGCAAGGTCTGGCGAATACGGAGGGTGACGGAGAGTTTCTAATTGCAGTTCCTGTAGAGTTAAAACGGTTTCTCGTGCTGTATGAGGTCTCGCGTTATCATGGAGCAATAATGGTGAAGATCGATTCATGAGTCGGGGATGTTTCACTGCTAGTTTTGCTATCATTGTTCGGAGTTCGGCACAGTAGACATCTGCCGTTATTGCTTGACCAGATCGTAGAAAGCTATAGTGAATAACACCATGCTGAGACCACCAAACAGTTACCATTACCTTTTTATTGGTAAGCTTTGCTTTAGGACACTGTTGTGGCGTTTCACCTGGGGTCAGCCATTGCATTTTTCGCTTACGGTTATCGTAAAGAATCCACTTTTCATCATATGTCACAATTCGATCCAATATTCTTTCATTTCTGTATCGATTCAACAAGGCTACACAAGTTTCAACACGCATTTCTTTCTGCAGATCAGTCAAATCATGAGGTACCCATTTTTCACATTTTTTTATTTTATTGATTTGACGCAAATGAGTCAATATTGTTGGTAAGGTAACGTTAAACCATGCAGCTAATTCCTGGGTAGTTTGGCTCGGATCGGCTTCCACCATGTCTTTCAATTCATTGTTATTCACCTGTGTGGACGGCCTTCCTCGTGGTTCGTTCTTCAAATCAAAGTTTCCATCACGAAAGCGTTTAAACCAAAATCGCACGGTGCGTTCATTAGCAGTCCCCTCTCCAAACGCAACATTGATATTGCGAGCTGTTTCTGCCGCGTTAGTTCCGCGTCGGAACTCGTATTCAAAAATCACTCGAATTTTCGAAGTATCCATCTTTCTTGTCTAAGCTGAATAAAAAAAACAACTGAAAGTCGATAATCGAATGTTGCACATTTTTAAATGAAGAACTACATGGGTACCATGTGGAAAAAGTTTCACTCAAAAATCTCAAACCATGAAGGTTCTATGTCAATTCGAAGTACCTATTACAATGAAACGGCAATTTCATACTTTAACCCCTATTATTAGTTAAGTCGGTGACACAAGTCTGACTTTACCAAAGCCATTAGGTACTCACCAACCTCTCCAAGCGCAGATTATATAGACTTTAGGATATTTCCTTAACTTTATGAAACATATTTTGACATAGATTTTCCGCAAGAGTAATTAAGTCTTACAGCCAAGCGAGGTATAAACATTATGAAAAACATGGTTATGGTTTTCACTACGTAAACACAATGAGTGAACTTAAAAAGGAGCTTCTCTTATATCTGTGTAGGATAGGAGGTGTGACCTAGTTCAATTACTATCAAGTATAAGTTAAGCTTAGTGTGAATTTTGTAACTAAAAATTATTAAAATAATCAGTCAATAGCTGGACTTATTTCTATTGAAATTTAGCTGTTAAACAAAATGTTTCTTTTTTATAAACTTCTTACTTGTATTACTGTAGTAATATACTAATAATATAAAAACCTGCACAGATAAGTGTTCTGATTGATCTCAAATGAGTAGGTATCAAATGGATGTAAGAACTAGCAAACTGCGCCAATGACCCTTTTTAGGCTACCAAGAACATACAAATAGTTTTTTATATCTCGTTCTTGTAGCGAGACGCAACGTCTTTGCTTCTTTTTCACCTATGTGATTGGACTTGTTCAGTTGTTACTTACAAAAGTAGGATTTAGCTCTGTATTAAATCACTACCTCGTTTCATTGAACTTGTCAAATATTATCAAACTTTCCAACCTTGTTAAAAATAAGGTACAGGACACTAAGATGCAGATCGCAATATTAAGAATACCTACTAAAATTTCGAAGATATAACCTATCTGAATCGAAGTTGGTACATGAACATGTCTTCGAGGTCTTCAGGTATTCAAGGCATAGCAAAATTGCCGCTATACACCGCAGCGATGCGCTGACCGTTCGCGACTAATATCTTTTGCCACATCTGTCTGTTTGTACATTGTGTAATTATTTTGTCTTAATGCGGTATCAATATAAATAGTTAAACTAATAGTAGTTTAACTATTTATACGATTATGCTATTTAAATAATAATATTCAAATAGCATAATCTTTTAATCGTACAATATTTATTTATTTTACAATATTGACTTTTATTATTTAGGTATTCGTCTACGCTTAAATATCAGTGTGTATTCATTATTATTTTAAAAATAGAATGTATTGAACAGCATACCAGATACTAGCACTTCTATTGCCTTATGTACCATTAATTATTCATTTATTATTCGACTTCCAAGAAGTAGTAGAGTCTCAATTCGATACGTAAGTATGCAATTTTACAAACCTACCTATCTTTTCTTTTTCATGCAGATATTTTCTTGAATATTCGCCCGGCGGCTATGTCAGACTCGAACCAAGGAAAACTAGCTTTATCGGGTCTTAAAATGTCGAGATGTAAGACTTTCTAAGTCATATCTCTCGTACCACAGTGTCAATAACGGCTTACAGTTATTTTTACGACCCATGTCATCACTGTGACATTCGTTTCCTGGAAATTGTTAAGTTATAGATGAACCAACGACAAATATGTCAAAATCGTAAATGGCAAAATCGGAACTACGGTTATCACTGTCATGTATACACACCATATTGTTGGTTTTACTATATTCTTGCCAATGTTGTGCTTGTCCTGCCTCGAGCACGGTCCGCTAGGGAGTCACTGACTCTTTAAACGCTTTATATCCGTCGGTCGAAAACGACACTAGCTGCATTTTTCGTTGAATCATTTAAAATTTATGGAAATTTTGATAATCGCAATCTCTTCTTCGATCCGCGCCCTTGACTTTGGTATAATTTTAATTTATCTTACTTGAACACAACTCAAATAAACCTGTAGACCGATACCGGTTAGACCTATTTTTGAGAGCAAATTCTATCGAGGTAAGTAAACGTCATAGTGTATTCAATTATTGGAAGTACTAGATTAAATGTCCTAGAATAACATATATAAATTTCAGAATTTAAAGACGTGTCATTTTTAAGATATCTTGCTTTAAAAATACCTCGTCTTGGAGATACCCCGCCCTTATTCGGGTCTGAATTCCGGGCAGAAAGTTGTAGGCAGTGCTATAATTAAGGTTTGCATCGGCCGCTCCTGTAAACAAATTAATGATGTAAACAAGTATTATGTTTAAGTTGCCAATCAATGGACTCGACAGGCATTACAACAATTAAATCCGATTTCCTCGGCCTGTATGGTAACATATAACATACAACAAAAGGAAACAAGATTAAGCTATAGAATTGTATTATTTAATTCTGAACTCATTATGCTATACACGGGGTAGGTAAAATAAATTAAACCCAATGAAAATACTTTGCATACTATAATGTACCGATCAAAATACATGAAAAGTGAAACTAAGACGGAAAGTAAAAATATGTCAGTTATACCGTTCATCAAATGCTGCTTCAGGCAAGTATTGCGACCATTCTCGTTTTTAATTGAGCACTATCTTAAAACTACAGATGGTAAAATGTAACTCCTACAAAGTGCTCCTACAAAAGTTAAAGGTAGTAAGGTAACCGAGTTTTAGACCGTTCCGGGTGGCAGTCATGATAGAAAGATCGTGGTGCTCTGTGGGTACGCACCACATTGTACTCAGTGCAGTAAAGTTAATTCTATTACAATGTTTGAAGCACCCCAAAAATTAGCATTTTATTTGCGTAATGGTCGTTAATTTACAGAATGACTGTTATATAAAGTTTTTATTAGCACAGATATCTTTATAGTACTTATTATTTTTTGATTTCTAGCCTACTCTGCAGAAGTAGCTGGCATTAAAGGGCTGAAAGGCTTAATATCATAAGAGAAAGCTTGTAAGGTCTGTATTAATAGAAGAAAACACTGTTTTTATGAGTCACTTTGCCTGTTTCGGACATTTTTACCTTCATTATGTGACGTTACAGGGTCTAACAAGTCCTGAGTAAAATTCGTTTTACGTATTTGATTTAAACATTAACTCAAAAGTGCCAGCCCCCGTCCTCTGGCGGGAGATATGAGTGCTCCGCCAGCCGCACAGATATTGTCGAATTCATCCACAGACAACAATTCCTCCACTGGTCTCAGCCATTTCAAAATTGAAATAATGTAATCGCGGATAAAAAAATACTCTAAATGAATACATTTCAAACAGTTTCGCTGATTATCAGTTACTTGCTTCATATATATTCAATCACACGTATACATTCGGTATACAAGCTACCATACTTCATCGACACGATTCCGTACCATAGGACTTCTAATTCCTAATCTTTCATCTGACATATCTGGATGCACCGACCGATGCCATTATATCGACCGAAGCAATAATGCAACTCAATCAATAAAATTAAAAAAAAAGTCATTATCACACTCGTGATTTAATAACAATCAAAAAACCATGTGCCTAATTTCGGTGAGATTAGAACTACTTTATGAGCAAGTAAATGAAAAATACATTGCATAAATACCTATGACTAAAATTGTGAATGATATTTTATCCCAATAAATACTAAAACCTATACTAAATACTCCTTCGATAAATCACACACTACATGAACATCGCTTATGGTATGAAACTCCATAACAGCATTCCTCGGTATGCAGATTTTCATATTGTGAGCATGTATCTACACAGACGTATATCTTTATCGTGTATGAACGTCTCAGTTCCTTGAAGTTAGTGGTTGCTAAGCCACCTACGCCCTATAATTTCCTCGTATCTTTTCCACAGAATAATCTAACTTCATAAGCCAGTATGCATCCAGGCAGAAGTTAATTTCGTGAGGTAAAATTCGCTCTGATGATGGCAAAAAACCTGTTATAACAAGTTGAAACAAAAGTTTTCCTAAGAATTTACTTTGATTATAATAGGAGGAAAGAATAATTTAATTCGAAGGCCTTTGAGATACACTACACATAGTCTATAGTCTAAAGTCTAAAGTCTATGTGAAAGTTTGGGTATTCCATATCCTTCTATATTCGAGCGATAATCTTAATCGCACATAATGCTTGCTTTTTGAAGCCTGGTATTCGCCCCTATAGAGGGTAAACTTAAGAGCAATGGGCTCATCAAGGCAAAACAACTTCTTTTGTAAACCAGATGTCGACCGCAGTGATCGACGAAACGTCTGGAACGCAAGTTTCAAATGGACCACGGCCAAACAGCCCGGAAGCAGTATATTCTACAGTACACCTACTGAAAGACCAATGTGGGCCCATAAAAGTAGCATTACCTATGCTACTTTTATGTTACATGACAATTAGAATAGAAGCAGCGTGCGAACCAAGAATGAGGATTTCGCCTACACATTGCTAAAGACATTCTATATGACAGCGTATCAATATTTGCCAAGAAATTATGCTCTGCTGTCACAAAAATCAAGTCTAATATCTTTGTTTTTCCATGTTTTATAACCCAGCATTAAGTACTATTACGTCTACTTCGTACAAACGCATATAAGTTAAGATATTACTAATTTCTTGGCCTTGCTTCTTGTCTTGCGTTTACGAGTATGTCCTTCGGCGTTAATCTTCCATAGCTCATCAACACCACTACAAACAACACGCAACCCCACTCAGCCACTTAATGTCACTACATCTCAAGGCCAACGGATCTTACAATATGAAGCATGTAGGTATAATGTAATAAAATGTATAGTATGTATAAATGAGACAGACAGACACTATGTGTTTTGAATCCTAAAACTAGGGCAGTTACGAAAGTGTCTAGTTCAATATCGATATCATAAGATGGATCAAAGTTTGAAAGTCAATAGCAAAAAATAAATAGCACTTATCTCACCGTCTCTATCTGAGAAAATTATGCTGAAATCGATTATAAAGAGGCGAAATAGTTCGTGTTTTAGTTTTTGAATTTAAAACGCCAACACCTTCAGCTAAGCTAAATTGCTTGTATTAAGAGTTACAGTAGTGTTATAGTCAGGATTCAAACCTGGAACCTCTCCATCATAGACTCGACCCCTTAATCACTAAACTATGGATGTATGGGCGGGAGGAAAAGAAGGTAATAAAGTTTTAATTATATAATATATAATTATGATAATAATACATCGCTTTAAATAGAAAAAATTAAATCGGTCTAGGCGAGGTTCGAACCCGCGATCTTGGCCTTAAAAAAACAGTCAGTCTTTGAAAAATCATTCATTGGTTCCGAAAGTTCGTAATAATATTGGAGACCCACTCCACTGTCGCTTCGAAACAGTTATAGAAGAAGTAATTTTAATCGGTTAGGGTGAGGTCTGGTAGCTTAGTGGTTAAAGCATTAACCCTGTAAGGTAAAGATCGCGGGTTCAAACCCCGATTAAACCGATTCAATTTTTTCTATTTAAATAGATTTGAATATTTAATACGAGAAATGCAAAAAAAATAATATTCAAGAGATTTTTTTCGTTATCCCAGTCATTATGTTTTGCTTTTCGATGCATAATTTGGCAATTTTGTTATCAAATCACTTTATGATAGCTTCTATTTCTCCCACGTTCCTTTTTTCAGTAATATTATTATGTAGCCTTCAAAATGAATTAAATGTTGGATATCTGGCATTAATTTTTGTATAACCATGCGATCTATATATATAGTATTTAGTAGGTAACTCTGTAGAGAAAGTGCCGGCAGTACTACAGTTCTCCATTAATTTCCAGTCACGTTTTGGCAGAATGCAATTCCATTTTAAATTTCCTCCAGTTCATTTCCTGGTGATTCGTGGACTGCGAAACGAAACCATTACCGACTGGTAATGTTGATGTACGTATTATTGCGCGAGTAATGTAACAACAATATTGTAATCAAACAACAACAACATAAGTGTTCAAAAACACCTCCTAGTGTAATGTGTATTTCATAATATAGCACTTATAGGAGACATAAATATAAATATAATTCCAAATGCAGCAACTGAACAGGCTAACGACTACCTGGATATGATCGCGTCTCATGATCTTTTAACCTCTCATCTTTTCCCGACGCGCGAAGACCGCTGTCTAGATCATGTTATGGTTAAAACTAGCCTGGAAACACAAACACTAGTATTCGACACAAATATTACTGATCATAAGCCCACATTTATAAGTTTTGACTGTGAACAACCCCCCCCCTCCCTCGTAAGCTGAATCGAGTTGTTCTTGATTATACTGCAATTGTCACAGATATTTGTTCTGAAGACTTTAGTGATATAATGTACACTCCAGATCCAAACACAGCTACAGAGCGCCTGATTTCCTCCATTGGCACTATTATAAAAAATAATTCAAAACTGGTTCAGATAACCTCAAAACGCAGAATACTCAAGCCCTGGATTACCAGCGGCTTACTGAGATGCATTCGAAATAGAAATCACTTAGCATCTGAATTAAGGAAAACTCCTAACAACTATACACTAAGGGTGACGTATACTAGGTACCGAAACTTTTGTAATAAGCTTCTCAAAAATTTAAAAATTTCGTACGAAAAATCGGAATTTATTAAAGCTAAAAATAACCCTAAAGCCACTTGGAATGTCATCAGAAACTTGACTAATAGTCATCGTAACGTGACCTCACCCAGCGAACTATTGCATGTTTGCGAGGATAGCACATCCTCTATAAACAATGTAAATAGATACTTCGCAAATATCGGTAGTCAATTGGCTTCTGGGTCTGGCTCTGCCCAACCTACCTACGCGTGTCCGAATAATACAAAACCTTGTAACTCTCTTATGTTCTTGCCTGCTGACGAAAATGAAATAACACGAATTATAAACGGGCTTCGTACAGATGCTGCACCCGGATGGGATGGCATATCCCCGAAACTACTAAAGTCATGTCTGCCCGTTTTTGTACCGCTAATAACGCACATCTGTAACATTTCTTTGTCCTCGGGCTGCTTTCCTACTGTACTGAAAAAAGCTGTTGTACATCCAGTTTTCAAGGGGGGGGACAGACACAGTGTCAACAACTATAGACCCATATCAGTTCTACCTGCCATTTCTAAAGTTCTCGAAAAAATCATCAATAACAGATTAGTAATGTTTTTGGAAAAACATAACTTATTGGCAGCTAATCAATATGGGTTTAGAAAAAGGAAGTCAACCGAAGATGCAGTTGCATCATTAATAGACCATGTTGTCTCTAAACTGGATAAAAAGGCAAAATGCTTAGGGATCTTTTTGGATCTTTCGAAGGCATTTGATACTGTGTCTGTTCCTCATCTCTTGAATAAACTGGAAGAAATTGGCATAAGAGGTCACGCGCTTGAACTCTTTAAAGATTACCTTAGCAATCGTACTCAGTGTGTCAAAATAAATGATCTGACTAGTGATTTCGAACCTTTGTGTTTCGGTGTACCCCAGGGCTCTATACTCGGTCCAACTTTATTTTTGATATACATAAATAATCTTTGTAATCTACCACTTAAGAACTGCTCCATCTTTACTTACGCAGATGATACGGCCCTCGTAGTACACGGTAAGAACTGGCCTGAAACCGTAAAATACGCGGAAGAGAGCCTCAAGTCGGTGATGAACTGGCTATCATGTAACCTTCTTACATTAAATCTCTCCAAAACTGCTTATATACCATTCTACACTCGAGAGCAATGAATCCGGGTCACTCAAAGAATCCAAAAAATCTCGGAAAGTAAGAATGCTAGGTTAATGCAATAAATTGTATTTAATAGACAATTTAATACTCCTTAAATGAAAGTATTAAAACTTCTTAGTTATTGTAAAGTTATATCATAAAAAAATCAAATTTGAAAAGGGAACACTGTCGAAGATGGAACTACGAAATTACAGGATTTGTTTTTGCTTTTGTTTGTAATCTGTCATTTATGTTGGTACATAAACCAGGTTGATAGTGCTCAATATTCATTATTCAAGCTGAAATCATGTCGCTTACACTTGAACAATGCACCAGAATACTTACATTGGTGGAAACCGGCCGGAGTCAGCGCGATACAGCCAGGACTGTCGGTGTGTCGCTGTCAACAGTACAAAGAGTTCTCCGACGTTACGAAGAAACTGGTTCTAACCTACGCAGACCAGGAACGGGCAGAACTAGGTGTACCACAGCACGAGAAGACCGATACTTGGTGAACACCATGCTTCGAAATCGCTTTCTCACAGGAACTGAACTCACAAATCAGTTTCGACGCCTCGGAGGAAGTAACCCAAGTGCATGGACAGTAAGACGTCGGCTTGCTGAATCTAACTTAAAACCCCTTAGACCTGCAAACGGCCCTAAACTGGAGCGTAGCCATCGTATTTCAAGACTAAGATATGCACAGAACCACGTAAATTGGAGTATTGAAGATTGGTCGAAAGTTATGTTCTCCGACGAATCAAAATTTATGCTCTACAAGCACGATGGAAGACACAGAGTGTATAGAAGACCAGGGGAAAGATTCAAGCAAGCATGCATCGAAGAAAAAGTAGCCTACGGTGGTGGGTCTGTACTTGTGTGGGCCGGAATTTCCTCTGAAAGTCGCACAGAGCTGGTGATCATAGAAAACGGCTCTTTAACTAGCGTAAGATATGTGGAAGAAATCCTCAACGAACACGTTGGTCCATTTATGGTCAATTTGGGTGAGGATGCTATATTTATGCATGACAATGCCCGACCTCATACAGGTAGGATTGTGAATGACTACCTTCAAGAGATGAACATTACTTGTATGGAGTGGCCAGCGCGCAGCCCGGATATCAACCCGATCGAGCATGCTTGGGACGAGCTAGGGAGATGCGTAAAACAACGAAACCCTCCCCCAATCACGCTTCCTGAGCTCAAAATTGCTCTCACAGAGGAATGGGAGAATATTCCCCAAAATCGTATAAGGAACTTAGTGTACAGCATGCCAAACCGCGTAAACGCAGTAATGGAAGCACGAGGAGGTAATACGAAGTATTGAAATTCAAGAAAATCGTCATAAAGTTCAAAAATTTCATGTTTCCTATTTTTGTTTTAAGGAGAGATCAGCAGTTTTTTTTCTTTATGTAATTTTGTGTAAATAAAATGTATGGTGTCTCATATTTTTTTAACTTTCATTTAAGGAGTATTAAATTGTCTATTAAATACAATTTATTGAATTAACCTAGCATTCTTACTTTCCGAGATTTTTTGGATTCTTTGAGTGACCCGGATTCATTGCTCTCGAGTGTACTTAAGAACTCCTACGTCTAACATTGTTAATTGTCTCAAAGCCCA
This sequence comes from Eilema caniola, assembly GCA_949126895.1. NCBI lineage: Eukaryota > Metazoa > Arthropoda > Insecta > Lepidoptera > Erebidae > Eilema > Eilema caniola. Next base: position 9,358,413 of record OX421479.1, on the reverse strand, counting down.
CTCTTGCAGTCCCGATGAACCGACGGTGCGTTGTAGCTGTCCTCAGATTACAAGGAGTGATACGGTTAGATACCTTGGAGTTCTGATAGACCACTCACTAACCTGGCAGTCTCAACTGGAAAAACTCACTGCCCGTACTCGGAAACTCATCGGCTTATTTAAAAAGCTTAGAGGTTCCGCCGATTTCTCCACTCTGAGGACAGTCTATTTCGCACTATGTCAATCCTTGCTCACATACTGTATTGTAGCTTGGGGTGGAGCTCAAAAAACACGCTTCATGCAAATTGAACGGGCACAAAGAGCGGTCCTCAAAGTCATGATGTTCAAACCTTTCAGATATCCCACGGAATCCCTTTACAGATACTGTAAGGTTCTAACGGTTAGACAGCTCTTTGTGCAGCAAATTACCATACGCAAACACTCCTTGCTGATATGTAATGATAACATTGAACAAAAGCGTAGGACATGTCAACAATATAAGGTGTGCCAAATCCAAAAAGCAAGAACGGCGTGCGCTCAGCGCCATTTTTGTGTACTAGCTAGTCATACCTATAATACAATTAATAAAGCATGCAATATCTACCATCTTTGTAGACTGGATTGCAAACGTAAAATCTATAAGTGGTTACTAACACGAAACTACGATGAAACGGAAAATTTAGTAACAGTGTCCATACTCTAAATGATCCACATACACACCGGCGTAAACGCGCACACGCACACACACACACGAACACATACACACACACACGCACGCACGCACGCGTCCGCACACACACACACACACACACACACACACACACACACACACACACACACACACACACACACACACACCCACGCACATCCATCCATCGCATTATATGAAATTGTTATTATATTCAAGTTAATCTACGTAATATGTACTTTGACAGACTAAAGAATGAATGTATACATGAGAGCTCTGATGCCCATAACACAAGTTTATTCTTAGCATGGGTATCAGTGGTCAACTTTTAACACTTGTTAAATGGTCTAAGATGTTAGTTTAAATGCATAATGTAGTGTTTATTACTGTAAAACTTATGTGACAAATAAAATTTACTTTACTTTACTTTATAATAGTTAGTAGATTATACATGAACGTTTGTTCCAGAAATGTTTACTTAAATGTAGCTATTATAATGTATCTGGGGACATGGCAATGCCCTGCAAAGACGAAACAAGCGAAGCGCAAGGGCACTACTACAGTATTATTACTACATACAGCAGCGCGACGAATGTACTTACACAGAGCAACGGAGGGGAACTTGCGACGAGTCGGGGGGCGCAGCTCGCTGTCCACCAAATCGCGTCTTTTGAGGGAATCTTCGCTGAGGGCTACCGTAGCCACGTATAGGTTTCGCTCGCGTGACAATTATTAAGTTTTCTTTTCTATTTCATATTAAAATGGCGCACTATTGTTCCGTATACGGATGTATTTCGACATCAAGTGCCAATAAAGACATACGATTTCATAGATTTCCCCGTGACGCGAGGTAAGTTTATTTCTATAACTACAAAGTAACGTTTAGAAGCTATCGATAGAAGTTACGAAAAATGTAGTTAAATGAACATCAACATTGAAAGAGTTTTAAATTCTTTGATGTGAATAATAGTTAGGTATTATGAATCAAAAATACATAATTATTCAGTACCTACCTACAACTATTTTCTCTCGTCGACAATCGTCGCATTTCCGAATGTAAACGAATGCTGATTTACATAAGTACCTATTCATCAATTATTATATTTATCGTGTATAATAATTAATCTAAAAACGTTTAAAAATAAAGTGTCACGAAAGTATCTTGCAGTACTACACATGTCAATGTATTTCAAATAAATGATTGCATAATAATTACGTTAATTTTCTTTTCTTTTCTTTTCTTACAACCCTTGCAGATTTGCGACGAATAGCGTAGGTACCTAATTACGCGAGTGGCACACATTGTCAATATTATATTAGGATAAGTAGGCTATAGTAGAATAAGCAGCATTTAGTTGGATTAGTAGGATGAAACAGGTACAACGTAAATTTATACTATGCAATTTCAAAAACATCTTCCAATAAGCAATTAGGATCCTGTCAGTATCTATACAACAACCAGCCCCAACAGTGCAATCTCAAATAATAAATTTGCAATTTCAAGTTACTAAAAAGTCCAGTGAAATTTACATTTTTCGGTCGACCGAGCACGAAAATTAAACTATTATGAAATTTTCAACGGAAAACACCTGGCACCGGTTTCGTCGGGACGTGGATATATGACGTGAATATCGTCGTTCGTTATTTGTTTCCGCATATGTTTGCATTTGTCAGCGAGAACATGCCTTACAATGATTTATGAATCGCACTGTAATATGTTCACAATCGTTTCTGAATATTAAGAAGATTATCAGGCGATGAATGTAGTTTTTTTTTTACCACTTAGGTGGCAGACAGGCACACGGCTCACCTGATTGAAAGTGGTTACCGTGGCCTATGGACGTGTGCAATACCAGGGGCGTCACACTCGCGCAGCCGACCCTGTTAGAACAGAGAGTTTCTGTACCGTCAGTTTAGAAAATAAAACAGGACAAGCCTTAGGTGTTCAAACTGACAGCACAAAAACTCTCCAGTGAGCTCTGACTACTCTACTAACCGCCGGGAACACAACACGAGGTTATTATGACCGCGGTATTCTGTAGGGCGGAGGTACTTCCCCAGTCGGACTCCTCAATTGGACGCTAATACCGTCGTTTTCTACCTCAGTGTATAAGGTCCTACTAACAGTTTTGGAGCTTAAGTCAACCTCGCTATTAGTGGGTGTACCTGTTACACAATAGACAAGTTTCAGGCGCAGACAATCCTCTGAAGGAATATCAGACGGCTTTCGCTACCGAAAAAACCAATAAAATTCGAAAACTCCAAAACGGAAACTTAGGACACAACGTGGAAATAGCTGTATAAATTGTATTAAAATTATATAAGTGTAGTTATATATTGACGTCCTAGCATTTACTCGGTAGCACTCATTCCTACTGTTTTTAAGTTAACTCCATTCTTGTTCTAATAATTTTAGTAAGGTGGTTATGAGAGCCACTGCTATGTGATATCTCAATCCGGTGCCAGAGCCTCTTTTGTTAACAGGTGTATTCGGCTTGCAGATTAAGCTGAAGGATTCTGAAGACTAAAAAAGCGGCCAAGTGCGAGTTGGACTCGCCCATGAAGGGTTCCGTAGCAGCAAGTAACATAATATAAAAGTTCTTGTAGTTCGTTGTTACTTTGATCTGTTTTAATAATAGTGTACGGTTTACGATTTATGACGTATTAAAAAACTACTTACTAGATCACGTTCAAACCTATTTTCGAAGGAAGTTTGCATGGTAATGTACATCATATACTTTTTAAAATTTTATCATTCCCGTATTTTAGAAGTTAACACACCTTTTGCCATTTTGGAAGTGTCTCTCGCGCAAACTATTCAGTTTAGAAAAAAATGTTGTTAAAAACCTCAATATCATTTTCGAAGACCTATCCATAGATACCACAAACGTATGGGTTTGATGAAAAAAAAGTTTTGAGTTTCAGTTCTAAGTATGGGGACCCCCAAAATTTATTGTTTCTTTTTTCTATTTTTGTGCAAAAATCTTAATGCGGTTCACAGAATACATCTACTTAACAAGTTTCAACAGTATAGTTCTTATAGTTTCAGAAAAAAGTGGCTGTGACATACGGACGGACAGACAGACAGACTTGACGAATCTATAAGGGTTCCGTTTTTTGCCATTTGGCTACGGAACCCTAAAAAGGCCCCGTCATAGAAGCTTAATTAAATGTAATCTTTCATTAAAATTAACAGCATAACTCACTGACCAACAAATAAGTTTAAGTATTAAATATTCCAGTCACTTCTTTGAAACTTCCTGATTTTAATGAGTTCTGTTTTGAATGAAACGGTACAATTTGAAACGTGAAACACTGATTTAGATTGCGCTTATTTGAAGTTAAATTTGAAAACAATTCGAATAATATAATCATTTCGTGTATTATAATTTTCTCAAGGCCTGTACAGTCCTAAAGGAACAAGCTTTACATTTTGCCAAATAAAGTTGGCGCGGGTAACTTACATTTACTTTATTATTACTATTATACTATTAGCGGGTGAGCCTATTACTGTCAACTAAGTTATTGACGTGACGTTTTGTGAGCATTAGTGATGTGCCAGATTATTAAAAACGTATATTATTACATTACACGATATAATATATCAGATTTGAATAAGAATATTTTCGTCAAGATTCGCACATACGGATACTGATCTTAATCGGAGTCAGTGTCTTGGACCTTGAAACGACACCCGACAGAAACTTTGCGTGACAGGAAATATATTGTTCTGAATTGCAATGTTTTTTTACAATTCGATTTTAAGGACTTTTTCAGTTCTTTATTGCAACCCTATACTGTAAAAGACAGTAAAAGATCCACCAAAACATAACGGATTTTTCTTATCCCTTAGATATTTGCGGATACGGATATACAGCACATCACTAATGTCTATACATATTTATATATTTAAATATCAGTGAAACCTATAATCAAGTTATGGAAGGCACGTAAATAATTACAAAAATTTATCACTTTTATATATATCAGTTGAATTACGAATGAGATTTCAGTGAGCGCTCCTGTATATCCAACTCAGCCCTCGCTAAAATATTTATCTGCACAAGTATGAAGATTAAATTCGTGGTCTATAAAGTACTAGTAAACCCTTTATGTCTCTTTAAAATAGAAAACGAACTAGAATTCATTATTTTACTTTTTTTTACTCATTTCAACGACGTTAACATATTGGATTCTACCGCCAAGGTATAAGATAGCTAGATGCACTGTGTCACCGATACAGTAATTTCTGCGTTTAGTAAAACGGGTATCGTTTTCAATTTAACATTTTTTAAATGTGTGCAAAATACACCAGTTATTGCTCATGGCGCACCATATTTTGTCTTCGAGTATAGCCCAGCGAAATGTTCACAGAGTTCACTCACAATTTAAAAACAAAACACGAATTAAATTTTTGAAGTGAAAACTTCTTTAGCGGCGTTGGATGGGTAAAAATTGTTAAACTCGCGCGTCAGGATCGCTTGACCTTTGGACCGTAACCGACAACTGACGTCATACAATATTAGCTATAGACTGTCCATTTTGCAATATACGATAAATAGCTTCGCAGCATAGCGGTAAACGCTTCGACTGTAAGTCCTTATGGTTTCAGATAGTACCGGGTTCAAACCTGGCCTTCTGACACTTTTTGTGATTATTTTTTCTTTTTGTAATTTAGTACTTTTTGTGATTATTTTATCTTTTTGTAATTTATTACTTTCTTCTGATAGAAAATTAGCAGAATATTAGTGATAGGATCTATGATCGGCGCTGTATTATAGGTATGGTATTGTATTGTAGGTATGTTTTTTTTATCTTTTTCTATGTATATAACGAAGAAAGAAAAAGTTTTCTCTTCTGTCGGCACTCCCAGAGTGCAACCCGTCTTTTTTTATTAAATACACTTTAATTTATGTATGACTAACTGACCTGGCGAACTTCGTACCGCCAATATTTTTCAGTCCGCGTGGCGTCAGTTCCCGTTCCCGCTGCACCCTCTACTATATTAAACATGTATTATACAATTAAACCTTCCTCTTGAATCATTATATTTATTAAAAAAAACCGAATCAAAATCCGTTGCGTAGTTTTAAAGATTTAAGCATACAAAGGGATATAGGACAAAGAAAGCGACTTTGTTTTTGTACTATGTAGTGATGATCTTTGGAACCAAGACAGATTTTTCTTGATGGTGAGATTGCAGTCGTTTCTCCAAAAGCCAATATAAATCGATAATGGAACAGTACTAGAGCCAGACCCCGAGCTTCAAACTGAATAAAGCTGAAGTAAATAAAAATATAATCAGCTATAGCACGCAGTCTTTTCTATCCTGAGCATAGGTGGATTACGGTAATGAGGTCAATATTCCACGCTGTATTAGGCTCGGATAACAACAACTATATATAGTCATCACAAAATAAAAGGCCCGTTATGAAATTTGCCTTCTTGACGTTTTTTTAGTTAGTTAACCTTACGACTCGATACTCGATAATCACGCTAAAACTATTCAAATTTGCATGACTATTTCATCGATTTCAATATGTATTGTAAAGTGCATTGGCTTGAATATCTCATTAGAAAATTTAACTTAAACTTTAATATTGTAGGTATTTTGAAGATACAATGTTAGGAAGGGTCAATTTTCTTTCATTTAGTGTTTTTGTTACAACAACATCGTCAACTGTGTTAATAATTATTTTATTTCCAATTATATTGTCATTATTGACGTCTCTGTTGGCATTATTTACGACTTTGAGCTCCAAGCTTATAATTTTCATTCGGTAAAGTTCACTACAAACCTGGTGCACTTTAGTAGGTAGGTACTTAATTAATCTCAACAATAATAATAACATCAATATCAATTATTTCAGACTTTCTTCAATAGTTTTGTTAGTAAATAACTTATAACTAATGTTACTACAATTAAATTCATAATCGTTATGCATATCACTTACCCGTTAATGAAAAATTAATTACCTTCAGAAAACTTCGATTCGTAAAAAACAAAGAACTTCGTGGACGTGAATTGTCAAAACCGACTTAAGTATTATTTTGTGATGACTTAGATTAACCTCTTCTATATCGAACGACGTCCAAAATGCGGTCTAATTAATTAATTTACGCAGGAAAAAAACTTAATAAGGCGTCTGAAGTAGGCAAATTAGAGACTTGTTCAAACATCCCAATGGCACAAGTCTAATTCTTTGAGAGATATATTAAAAAGATTAAAGTCTGAGGAATACTGCAAAAAGAAAAAAGTACTTTGAAAATGATGTCATGTTTTAACGATGAAGATGGTTTGAATTTTAACCTTATTAAAAACACAACATTGAAAAAGGCACACAGTTCAAAACCTCTAATAGTGAATAAGAAAAACCGAGCAGATTGTGACAACAAAAGAGGCGCTCGCAATTTAGATAATTTAAATACATATAGATAATTTTCATTACTTTTAGAATTAATATAATTATACATAACGGCTGTATATTCCCGAAGGGGTAGGCAGAGGTCTCATACCTAGTATATATTATACTATGATTTTTGTTCCTACGTAATAGAGGTGAACCTTTTTTATAGCGACAGCATATACAATTCGGCTGTAACTATTGAACTTTGTAAGATACAACCCGTTAATAGGTGTAACTTCGGGTACGAAACCATGAAAAAGCTATCTAAATTAGCTCAGAATTTATTGTAAAATATAGTTGGCATAGTTTTGTATATATTTTATAACCAGTTGTATATATTTTATTCGCATTAAATAAAAAACTGATTGCTCAGAATTTTGAAACATTTACTATTATTATTCCTGTAAAGGACCGGTCGCGGGTCCAAGTCTCGTCTTGGTCGTTTACATTTTCTTATCTAGATCTTTAGAACAATATCACATACTTTACCATTAGAAAGATTTCATTCAGTTTACGTTTTATGTGTGTACTTTCTGAGCGAGAAGTGTGAAAACCTCACCTAAAGCCTAAGATAGTTGTGAGAGCGCTGTAAGTAAGATTCTCACGTCAATCGCTGAATAAGGTATTCATGGCGAGTGTCTTGATCGAACGTTGGCGTTGGGATGTGTTTACAGTGATCTGTAAGTGAATTAAGGTTAGTAGTACCGTCAGCTACAATTTTGATCGGCATGGTGTATTATACTCTAATTTTCCATTAAATGGTTCGTTCTAATGTACATTATTTTTTTAAAATAATTCATTAGCATTTTTTCATCTTGTGATGAGTTTGTGAGCATTTTTTTTAATATGTGTATAAAGAAGACCTGTTAAGTCTCTGTTATTTATATTGTTATATTGATTTTCGTCTTTTGTTGTATTACTTGTACTGAGACTGAAGATAAAGAATACAAAATGAAAATAATAATATGAGATTTCTTGTGTTATTATATATTTACATAATAATAAACGCCCACAATGAAAAGGCACCATGAAAAATATCGAATCAATCTAAAATCCCTCTTGGTGATCTAATATGCATATTTAAATGTTTCAGTTCTCAGATAATTTTGAGTTTTTTTTTAATATTATTCATAAACAAATCTGTGAAAAGAGTATTATTTGAGTTCGATCCTTATAATAAGAATGGGGGTACTTGCGAAATCTTCTTAAAATGTAATGTTGGCAATTCTATTGTCTTTTGCTATATATTAGGTATTTGAATTTTCACATTTAATTGTAAAGAGTACGTACTGTAGAAAGCAGAAGAATATTTTTTAATCCATTTCAACCACTTTAGAATATAACCATAATATAATTGAACTAACTTAATAATAATAATATGTTGTGTTTCTGTCACGGTTACATTATTAAACAGGGTAACGTCACCTTTACTCGCAAAGGGTAAAGCGTGAGCGCTCAGAGTGATCCCCGGCTGTGAGTTTCCGATGCTAATACAGGACTTTTATTACTTGCCATTAGAATATCGAATATTCTCCTTTAGACAGACCGAAAACTCGCTCATTAACATATCATCTGCTCACTGGAAAATCTTTTAACTTTACTGAGAGTTTAATCAGGTCCCTGTAGATAGATTGGGTGTATCTCAGAGCAATAAACCAAACGGAGTGGACTCGCGCGCTATTTTGTACCAACAAAAGTCTGCCACTTTCAGCGGGGGACGGGGGACGCACACTAATTTAATTGTCAATTACTAATGCATTTTTAAATCATGTCGCTATGCACTCACACAACAAAAATGTTGAACACTAATTTAAACTATACGCACACACTCACATTCGCACACAGGGACCTCTATCAGTGACATCTCATTAATGTAAACAAGCTAGAGCTTGACCATGTCGATATTATGTATCGAGGTTTTTGTGTTTCAAATGCGTGAAGGTAATTATCAATTATCATGTGTGATGACTTTTTTATGTATTATAACGTCATTAAAATAATATTCATTATATTTATTAAATAGAATATGCATTCTTGAATGAAATAGGTACTGTGTACAAGGGTTTTGCTAATAATTTTGTAAGTCTTTGTAGATTGTAGTTTTGTAGTTTTAGCACTTTGAAATGGCCAAAAATTGTCCAAAATAAATTCCATTAGAGTTATTTTAATCAGTCGTGGGACCCGACGATGAAGTCACCCTATAAGGGGTTCTCGTATGAAATACAGGTACCAAAGTAACAATAAATAGGTTAATTATTTATAATAATTTTAAATAAGTGATTAATAAAAGGCTTTTTATTTTATTGAATACTTTTTCTACACTTTTAATACTCCTTACATATGAAATTGAAATTAATCTGCAACATCCAGCACAGCTAGCCGTTAATCGGCCGAGATTGGTGACCTGTTCTAGCCCACTGCTGCTTCAGGACAACGTTAGACCACACCAGACCAACAGACGGTCGTCAAAGTAGAGAAGGAATGTTGGAATGTCCCCATCACTCACCATACTTCCCGGACCTCCACTCCACAAATCTGGAGTATTTTTGGAGTATTTCTTAGTTGAAAAAAAAATTCAATTCAGATTAGGCAGTCCAAAACAAAACTACTTTAATCAATTTGTTGATTCTCGCTCGCGCAACTTTTTCAGCAAAGGAATCAATGAACTGCCTATAAAATGGCAAAAGTGCATAGATAACAACAGTACAAACTTTGACTGATTAAATAAAAAAACTGTAAAAAATAAGCTTATATATCGTTTTATAACACCAATTTCATATGTATACCTAATATTAGAAGGGTTAACTACTAAGCTGAAAATCAGGACGTAGTACAATAATAAAATGTACCTTGGGTAGTATCAACGTTGGTACAGCGCCCTGAATCAATTTTCTCTTATTGTTTGATTGTATTATATAGAACAGGAACTTTTAAAATGCTGTGAGCAAATTGTACTTCTCGGCACCCACGAGACATGGTTCCCACAAAATTGGACCCAAGCGGTACGGGTTAGGTGGAAACTGGACCATAATATTCTCGACCATTGGTCGAGTTGCGCATTCTTCTAAAATGGTAGTGGTCAGGTCGGCCACTTGACCATGCGATTCTCGGCTCATGGTCGAGTGTACACCTTTTTAAAACAGTTAGTGGTCGACTCGATCACACGTCTCATTTGAAAATGTTCTGAATACACAAAAATATTTGGTAGGTTACGTATGAAATTGTTTATTTATTGTATAATAAATTACATTATACATATTACTAAATCAATACTTAATCAATTAATATTCAAAAAACCAATGTACACAATGCATACAAGATTGCATTATAACTTTAAAGTCTGTTACCTGACACGATTATAAACGTTTGTATTTTATTTTACAGTGCAACAAGGCTGTTGCTACATATTTTAAACTAGATGGCGTTGTATATGTTACACAATATTATGTTATTATAATAAAAATAATATATATTTCTTGTCAATAATGTCTACTAGCTTCTATAAATTAATAAATATACTATTAAATTGAATGATGTTGTATAAAAAATGTTAAATAAACTACTTATCATAAAGATGTGGGTATTTTCATAAAAATCTTTTTCTACCACCCACATAGATAAATGTTTAATTAATTGTAGTAGTTTGTCGGCTAAATAAATTGTGTTTATTGTGAACAGGAAAAATAATATAGTCAGGAATTAGTTACTATTATAGTTATTACCTAGTTACAAGAAGGTAAGAATAACCAATTTGTTTAAAAACTTTACAAGCTAATATATTTCCTATAAGAACATTACTTATTGCAGTCTTGACAGTATTCGTTATTTTTTGGAATTTATTTTTACAGATATAGGTAGTTATGGATGATAGTCCTAGCACCAGTACCGGTCGAAGTAGTCCTCTTACGATTATTACATCACAAAGAAATGGTGAAATTCTCCTTAAAGAAGGGTACCGTTTTAATAAAAAGAGGCGCTAATGGGCATACAACTTGGTTATGTACTAGTAGAAAATCTTGTCGTGCTATTTTGATTACAAATTCAAACGCCACTGTAATTAAACGAGAACCACACAACTGTGCTCCAAATGCTGTCAAAAATGATTTAAAATTGACTGTGCACAAATGTGTCCAGAGAGCAATTTATGAGAGTACACCAATGCCCACTATATATGCAAATACCTTAGAAGAGCTACAATCTACCGGTTTAGATTTGATTGTTAAGTTACCTGATTACAATAATATAAAAAAAAACACTATATAAACGTAGGAATACAGCTCTTAGACGCCAAAAAAACACGTTTTTTAAAATTACAAGACGTAGAAGTACCGGGTATATTTAAAAAGTTCGTACTTGCGGACTACACACATAAAAAACGAAAATATTGTTATTTTCTACCGAACAAGGTAGACAGATTTAAAAAAATGCCAAAGATATATTTCTTGATGAGACTTTTAAGGCTGCTGCTCCACCCTTCGTGCAATTATATACTTTACATGTCGATCTGGGCAGCACGGACGAAAAGACTAACATTGTTCCTGTAGTGTACGCATTATTGCCTTGTAAAAAACAATTATACTATATGTATGGTATATTTTTTGATTTGATAAAAAGCCAGATTCCACAGTTTAATCCCAAGACAATAACTACAGATTTTGAAACTATTGCCATGCTAGCAGCTTAAAACAGTTTTTCCAGAGGCAATCTTGCGTGGATGTATCTTCCACTTCAAACAGGCGGTGCAAAGAAAAGCAAAGAAACTAGGGTCAACGAAGCAATCGCAAATGACGCGAGGACACGTGAAGCGTTGTATGGCGCTAGCATACTTACCAATTACACGTAGATCAGATGGCTGGCTTTATATTTTAAGTCAATGCTTAAAAATCAATGATTAAATTGCGGAGTTAATATTTATTTTAAAAGGCCTGCCTACAATCTTTCTTCAGTGATAAATGGTGTTTTGATGGAGTCCGGCACAAAACCAATAATGCAATTGAAAGCTGGAATGCCAGATTAAATAAAAAAATAAACATCAAACCTAATTTAGCTTTCCTACTCAAGACATTATTGAAAGATGCCACATATTATCATTCTTTTTGGGCTAATAATGGTTATATTTCCAAGAGGTGTGAAGAAACCATATTGAGAGAGAAAAGAATCAATGATAGTACAAAGGAATTAGTTGACCAAGAAATAAGTATTGGCCATTTCATCGAAAGACTATCGTATTAATATACAAACGTTTATAATCGTGTCATATAACAGACTTTAAAGTTATAATGAAATCTTCTTTCTTTGAAGTAGGTTAACTATAAATCATTGATATATCATATTTGATTATAAAAATATGATCAATTAGTCAATCAGATCAATTAGTTATATGTATATTGTAATTTATTTGTTTATTTATTTATTTTATTTGTTTTTTAAATATTGATTGATTAAGTATTGATTTAGTAATATGTATAATGTAATTTATTATACAATAAATAAACAATTTCATACGTAACCTACCAAATATTTTTGTGTATTCAGAACATTTTCAAATGAGACGTTTGATCGAGTCGACCACTAACTGTTTTAAAAAGGTGGACTCTCGACCATGAGCCGAGAATCGCATGGTCGAGTGGCCGACCTGACCACTACCATTTTAGAAGAATAGGCAACTCGACCAATGGTCGAGAATATTATGGTCCAGTTTCCACCTAACCCGCGGTACAAAGTAATAGTTCTTTTGGGAATCTAAAAATTTACGTTAAAATTGTTAATATGGTACTGGAATATCGATATTGGTCATTATGCTGTCCCAGCTCTAATTCTGGCAAAGTGTGGCCAACTTCCTACAAAATATTTCGCTTGTTTTTTCGAAATATTTTATTTTCGAATGTAAGATAATAATACTCTCATATTGAATTATATCTGTGTGCATTGGTACTATTGGTTGAAAGGCTATGATGCTATGACAGCAAATGTAATTTTGACATACCTATCATTAACGTCTTATGTGCACATAATTATCCCAGCAAACAGGGCAGCCAATAAACTGAATGTTAGTAATCTTTACAGAGTTCTGAAAAACTAGATTATGTTGCAGTAAGTTAAAAATAAATATTTCTTTATATTAATTGAAGATATGACTTAGGTATTGTTTTAAACAACGATCCCTTCGTTCTTATTCGATATAGTAAATATAGCTTTCAACACGTAACTACAGCGATGATTTAAACTTCAAGCAGAGCGTCATATTCCACTTAGAATGTCAACAATATTATTATTTATGAACTCGGCTCTCCGCGGTTTTTACGCAGTAACTATAAACATGCTATAGGCCTCGGTATCCACTTTCCATCAGTTGGACCGTGTGCTTGTCTGCCATCTAAGTGGTATAAAAAATATACTGTGTAAAATCTTATTAAGCTTAATACAAAATTGATCAAGTTGGTAAGAAACCTTAGCTTAAAAATTACCCCAGATTTGATTCTAGTTCATACATTGGTAACACTGTCGATTAGCATACATTTTTTGGTTTTTTGATAATTTAATGAATTAATTGATAATATTTGAACGAAATTATACTTACAGGTGAAAGGTAATGTTATCATTTTGTTTATTTGATATCGCTGATCGCTTTTTACACCAAAATACACAGCAACTCGGCATTTTAATACGAGAAGTTAACTCAGTGAGCCGTGCGTCGAAATGGCGCGGAAAGCGCGGCAACTAGTTTTATATAACGGGCATGACCCGCTGTCTCATACCTTTGGCAGCGGGGTATGCGTGTTAGTGGCGTCTCCGGTTGGTTTATTGCTCTGAGGGGTGTATGTATAAAATGTCATTCTTCAATAGTGATGAATCTTCTTGAATATGGCAGCATTTAATAAGTATTTAAAAAAAAACGAAGCGCATTTACTATTATCAGATGAATTACGAGGAAAACTAGTTATAGACACGTACCATGTGAAATTAGTAACGGAAAATATATTTTTGTTATGTGACATGGTAGATTTTACAACTATGAAATATCATCTGCCAAAAATATTTGTTGAATTTTTCCTACAGAATACAACACCATGCTTCCTGACGTGATCTACCTATATTGGAAATTGCGTAATGTGGGATTGATAGTTTTGAATGTGTATCCGAACGCAGCGAATGAGTGAAAGAGGTGATAGCAGTGTGAGTAACAGACAAAGGACGAACGGGGAGATGTAAAGATGGCAACGCGTGAAAGTTGTATTGAAGATGTTAAGGTGAAATAAGGCGTTTAAAGTTTAATAAAACCAAATTGAACGTTAATAGTGCAGAGTCTAGTTTTTTTCTGAGTCCCATCACTACAAATTTACTTGTAACAATGTATGAGAACAAAGATGACGTCGGTCGAGACCACATAAAAATAGTTGATCAGCAAACACACTATCCTGTGGTCCCTAAGGTGAACCTACCTTTCAATAACTTTTAACATTTATAGCAATTGCAAACATACTAACTTTTCACACTATTTTTATCGGAAGCCGGTCTGATGAATTTCCTTTTCGCCATTTCTTTTTACTCATTTCCTTGGATAGCGCGAACTTCACTCAAAGCAAGACTTAGTTTTATTTCATAAAACTTTCTTGGCCTGAGTTCGCGTCGGGAGCTGAAGAAAATAAAATGAAACCGGTGTAAATCATAAGTATTGCCTGTTTGGGTCTTCCAAACAGGTTGTTTACTGGCCAAATATAATTCTGTTTACTATGCCATGAATTTAATCAAATATTTGCTCACAATTTATATGTGTAGTTTATTTGATTGACGATTGCGGAAGAATTTATTAGTAATGAGTTGGTAAAAAGTTACTTTTTGTAACTGCTAATACAGATATAGTTTTTTGACTGGTTATTTATACCTACTAATATCTAATTTATTAATGCTTAATAAGGTGTGAAATTTGTTAGAGATTTTTGGTTTAAAAAGCTATTAGTAACAGTTGCGGCAGTAGTTAAAGCAGTATAAAATGTTCTGGGTTCGATTACCGCTTGTTATTGATAGTTGTGACGCGGGCAACACTCGCGCCGCATCCGAACGGGCGCGATCTGAATTTGACCAATGGGCAGCCGGCCCGCCAAACCTTGGCGCGTGAGGACTGTGCGGCCTCAACAGGCAGCGCCACGCAGCGGGACGCGCAACGCACTAGGCGGCTCCCGCTGCGTTACCAATAGGCTCGCAGATACTCGCTCGGCAATCAACTCGCTCCCCACACGGACTTTGTAGTTTGTACTTAACAGAATAGAAATAAACTGTAAACTGTGTCATTTGTGTGAAAACTGTGTGTTGTGAATAAACGTCATTGACTGTACGCTGTCTCGTCATCATTTCATCAACCCAAGCCCAAGCCCCACTGAGCTACGTCAAACTGGCTGCCCAAGCGCAGGGCCACGAAGACGAACCCACAAGAAAAAGTGAGAGACAAACAATGACTCGCAATACGCGTCGCCAATCGCGTCGGCAGGCGGACTTCGATGGCGCCGCCGACGAATCAACACCATCCGTGCCGAGGAGCAGCATTAGCGCCGAGGACATGGCGTCCATCATGGCGTCACTGCAACAAACACAGACAGCAGCATTCGAACGCTTATTAGACCGCGTTCTTGATCGTGAAACACGTCGCGACTTGTCGTCGCCAGCGGCGGCGTCCACGCCCGCTCCTGCCCCCGGGAACTTCGCCCGATGTACGGCGCGGTTCAGCGGAGCGCCCGACGCCTCGCTCGACAGTTTCATAGACGCCGTGCAGGCCTATAAAGAATGTGCCTACGTAGAAGATGCTAACGCCCTACGAGGCCTGTCGATGCTGTTGACAGGGGACGCAGCAGTCTGGTGGCAGGGCATTAAGGCCACCATCAGTAGCTGGACCGAAGCTGTGACGTCACTGCGGAGCGCCTTCGGCGATAATCGCCCGCCACATAGAATTTATCTCGAGCTTTTTAGTATGACACAAGGTCGTGAAAAGACTGAAATTTTCGTATCGAAAATACGAGCCCTATTTGCTCGACTACCGGTCGCCGATCTCAATGAGAAGGTACAACTCGACATGCTGTACGGCCTGCTGCATCAGCGTGTTCGCAGCCGTGTACGCCGAGACGAGATAACGACGTACGACGTTTTACTCCAAAAGGCCAGGCACATCGAAGATGCCACCGACGAGAGCACAAACGAGTACCAACGTCGACGCCACGCGACGCCCCAAAATCCTCCGGCGACAGCGAGTGGTGCGCCCCCGAGGAAGACGCCGCGAGACCCCCGCGAGCAGCATGTGTCGGCGGCCAGCGGCAGCACAGCCACGTCTAGCAGCGGCGCAAGCGCCGTCGCCTCGCAGCCCGCTGCGCGCGCCACCGAGAGCAGCCCCGCAACGAAAAGTGCGCGATTCTGTTCGTACTGTAAACGGCGCGGCCATAGTCGTGAAGATTGTTACAAACTGAACGATACGAAAACGCAAGATAATAGTGATAAGACTCCTACGTGTTACGGTTGTGGCGCTAAAGGTGTTGTAAGGTCCCAGTGCTCCAAATGTAACGCCGAGCATTACGCTCTAGATGTCGCGGAGTCCTCACGGCCCATAAGCAAACCCGGTAAGGTAAATGTATCAGATAGCTTATCAGTCACAACTCTCCCTCCGGGCAGTGTAGAGTCTTTATCAGTTTGTAATACTAGTATGTGTAATGAGGTTCCAGTGCATTACTTGGATCGGGCGGATTGTGAGACGCCTCCGTCACTATCACAGTCTATTGTGCTTAGTAAGGTGCCCATGAAAAAGCTAGGTCATAGTTTAGACAATGCTTCACCGAGTAGGGTGACCATGGAAATGTTAGGACATGGTAGAGAAAATGCTTCACCAAGTAGGGTGACCATAAAAAGTTTAGGACAGTTCTCTACTATTAATGGTAATGACAATGACGGTTACCTAGGCGGCAATATGGAGTACCCAAGTAGGTTAAGACCTGTTTTAAGTGTCCAGATTCTAGGAGTTCGAGGCAAAGCTTTGTTGGATACAGGCGCTAAGAGCAGCGTTGCCGGCGCATTGCTGTATCAAATGCTGCTGAAGCACGAGCACCCCTGCGAGGAGACAACGCGACGAGTTCGTCTTGCTGATGGCTCCGCGCGCACTCGACAAGTTTTAACTACAACCTTGGAAGTAAGAGTGACTCCAGCAAGGTCAGTAATGCTTGAATTTACTATCTTTCCGGATGCTGTCGACAATGAGACTCTCCTGGGTATGGATTTTATGGTTGCTGCGGGCATGGTGCTTAATTTTGCTTCATCTGATTGGCATTTTTCCGGTGAACATGTGTCATATAAAATTGAGTATGAGGGGCAAAGGTCTAATACTAACATATATGCTGCTGACTTATTGCGTGCTGACGAAGGGCTTATGCTGAATCCTGACGAAAGACAGCAGTTGTCTGACGTCATACAACTTAATAACGACATTTTTGCTGAACGGGGAGGCCCTACCCCATATGTGGAACACCATATCGACACAGGTGACCATCCTCCAATTTCAGTCCCACCTTACCGGCTCACACCCGCTAAAAAGGAACTAATGAAGGCCGAGTTGGAAAAGATGCTTGCTGAAAACGTGATTGAAGAATGTGAGTCTGCATGGACTTCCCCCGCTGTGCTAGTACCAAAGAAGGATGGTAAGGTAAGATTTTGTGTAGACTATAGGAAATTAAACTCTATAACCAAAACAGATGCCTACCCTATGCCGCATATCGACGATTTGGTTCAAGCGACTCGGCGTAACAGCTTCATGTCAACATTAGATTTGCGGAGTGGTTTTTGGCAGGTGATGATGAGGGAGAGCGACAAGGACAAGACGGCCTTTCAGACGCCCTTCGGAACCTACCGCTTCCTTCGCTTACCTTTCGGGGTCAAAAACGGGCCAGCAACGTTTCAACGGCTGATAGATAAGCTCCGTTCCTCCCTAAGCCGGGACTTCTGTAAAATCGAAGGTGAGAGTGTCACTCTGTTAGCATATCAGGATGACTTGTTGCTCATTACGGAAACCTATCTAGGTCACATAGCGGCCTTACAAGCTGTTTTTGACAAACTACGCGACTACAACCTAAGAGCGAATCGCGATAAATGTGTTTTCTGCAGGAAAAAGGTAAAGTACCTAGGGCATGTTATTACACAAGATGGTGTGTCCCCAGACTACGATAAGGTGCAAGCCATAGCGGACATGAGCCCGCCGCATAACCTAAAGCAGTTAAGGACTTACCTACAGACGTGCTCCTGGTTCCGCAAGTTTGTGCCAAACTTTTCGGCCATTGCTGAGCCCCTGACACGCCTGACAAAAAAGAATCAGCCGTGGGTCTGGGAGGCCGAGCAAGTAAACGCCTTTGAGGAATTAAAGAAGCGCCTCACTTCAGCTCCTATTTTAATACAGGCAAGCTACAACCAGCCATTTATACTTAGAACTGACGCCAGTGCTTATGCTATAGGCGCAGTGCTATTACAAGGTGAGGGTGTAGATGAACGTCCTATAGAGTATGCGAGCCGCCTGCTTACCGCAGCTGAGAAAAACTACAGTACCACGGAGCGCGAGGCCCTGGTTGTTGTATGGGCTGCAGAGCGTTTTAGAGGTTACATAGACGGGCACGAGGTGATAGTTAGAAGTGATCATCAGCCATTAAGGTGGCTTCTCACCGTAAAATCACCCTCAGGTAGGTTGATCCGTTGGGCACTCAAGCTACAATCATTTAATATTACTTATCAGTACACTCCAGGCAAGGCCAATGTAGTCGCGGACACGTTGAGCCGGCCCCCATGCACTCAAGAAGAGGAGTCGGAGGAGCATAGTTTGTGTCCGGTCGTAATTAATCTTCCCACCACTAGCCCGACCGACTTACGAGCTGCTCAGCTGGCCGACCCAGAATTATGTAAAATCATTGAAGATTTGGAAAATTCCGACGAGCTTAATGTTAGCCGCTGGCTGGAAAGAGGGTACGTATTGTCGCAAGGTGTTCTCTATCGTTATGATCCTGATTCCGATGCAGAGGATGCCCAGTTGGTGGTACCGTGCACCATGCGAGAGGAGATCCTAAAGGAACTGCACGATTCTCCCACTGCAGGCCACCAAGGAGTGGAGCGAACTCTTCAACGACTAAGAGAAAGGTATTATTTTGCTGGCATGCGCCGTTATGTAACTGATCATGTAAAGAAGTGCGCCGAGTGCCTTCGTTACAAACCCTCAAATCAAAAACCCTCGGGGTTATTACAAACTCCCGTACTCCAGCAGCGAGGCGAAGTCTTAGCCATCGACCTATTTGGCCCACTTCCACCTGGAGACCAGGGGGAGAAATGGATACTGCTGATAGAGGATGTAGCCACCAGGTGGGTTGAAATCTTTCCCCTCGTAGATGCCACCTCTGAGGCTTGCTCTCGGGTGCTTTTAGAGGAATACTTCCTCCGATATGGCCTGCCACGACGAGTCGTCTCGGACAACGGCACTCAATTTGTGTCAGCCGTCATGCAGCAGTGCATGCACCTGATGGGCGTCAAGCAAGAGCTCATACCACTGTACCACCCAGAGGCTAATCCCGCTGAGCGGAAGAACCGGGACCTCAAGGTACAGTTGGCCATATTAGTTCAGTTAGCCCACACCGACTGGCCAAAACACCTAGCGAGTGTGAGGTTTGCTATGAATAGCGCCGTGTGCTCCACTACGGGTAAGTCGCCTGCCTATTTGACCTTTGCACGTGAGTTACGAACTCCGTTTGATGTACACTACGATTTACGTAGTGTCTTAGATAAGGAAAACTTTGTCCCTCAGGTTACTCCATATTTGCGTAGTTTCATTTCCTCACTCGCAGATGTTAGGGAACGCGTAGAAAAGTACCAGGATAGTCGTAAAGAGATAGCTGATGACACCCGACAAAAAGAACCCATGATTAAAGTAGGAGATTTAGTGTTGCTCAAGACGCACGATCTAAGTAACGCAAACAAGGGTATTACACGTAAGTTCCTGCCTAGGCGCGATGGTCCTTACCGCGTTGAAAGGATTGCTAGTCCTACTACCTTTGTTCTGTCGGACCTCGCGAACAATATCATTGGGAAGTATCACAGCTCCGACTTGACTCTCTTAGATACCTCATGGGGTTCGGCACGTCCCATTATGCCGAAAAGACGCAGAGGGAGACCCCGCGTTACGAGGGGGAATCCCAAGCCAAACTCGGGACGAGTAGATGACTTGGAGGGGGAGAGTGTGACGCGGGCAACACTCGCGCCGCATCCGAACGGGCGCGATCTGAATTTGACCAATGGGCAGCCGGCCCGCCAAACCTTGGCGCGTGAGGACTGTGCGGCCTCAACAGGCAGCGCCACGCAGCGGGACGCGCAACGCACTAGGCGGCTCCCGCTGCGTTACCAATAGGCTCGCAGATACTCGCTCGGCAATCAACTCGCTCCCCACACGGACTTTGTAGTTTGTACTTAACAGAATAGAAATAAACTGTAAACTGTGTCATTTGTGTGAAAACTGTGTGTTGTGAATAAACGTCATTGACTGTACGCTGTCTCGTCATCATTTCATCAACCCAAGCCCAAGCCCCACTGAGCTACGTCAAATAGTTGAAATAAAACACTCTCAGTAGGTACCAAATAAAGTAACCTTTTCTCATATTCATGGCTGGTGAAAAGCACCCAAACGTCAAGATCTCGAGAGTGTACAAAATATCACCAGAAAAAGTCGCGACAGATTTCGTTAGTAATAGTTCCACTTTTTTTATTTGTCGTGGACTAAATGGGGAATACGTGTACGTAATGGTGACCATCTTTCCTAAGACTTTATCTTCAGCTTACCATCAGGCGAGGTCAAGTCAAATTGACATGTCCTATATAAAAAAAAAGAATTTAAAGTTTTTACAGAGAAAACAAAAGGTATTAGTTCACTGAGTGAAAGTTTTGTTTATTAAACATGTGCAAGTTGAAATTATCTATTTTAATACGAAGTTACATGAAATGAGCAAATAATAGGTAGGTAAGTAGACTAATTTATTTTTACTATTGAACACGACCTTTTTTTTGTTTCGAAACTCTTTTTTAAACAGAGAGCAACACAATCACTATAACTCACTTGCATTCGTGCTTGCATTGTATAGCCTTGAACTGTCATAGTTTGATAACAGGTGTCATTATGTACCTACTTGCGGTGAAATTAGAACCACTTTATGTGCTAGAGTGTTGAGTGAATGTCAATTATGTAATGTTACGATATAATGATTTGATACAACATGTTTGTCCCTGATTTAGGTAAATGAATTGCTTGTCAATTATAGTAGGATATGGCGAGACTATATCCCTATGAAACCCATATTTGCAAGAAATAAATGAATTAGAATTTGATCTTCAATTTGTAATATTCTAACACAACAATAAACTTCTAACAACTTTTTTCAATCATTTGCTTGAGATTCTGTAAATTAACCTGTTTTCGTAATCGTAAGACTGCTACGATCGTTCGTTGTATCTTCAAAATATTCTCACAAAAGACATTAAGAAGGTAGAAAATTCACTAATTTATCATTTGGATTATACCAAAGCTCAAGACAATACTTCTCCTATATTTTCAGATAACAACTCCCATATTTTATTTAAAAACGAACACAAGTTGAGAAGAAACAGTCGCCAAGGGACCTAATTTTGCCAGATACTTCAAAGATTATGTACTTACAAAATTTACATTTTTATTGGTTCGATGTTTCAACAAAATGATCAAAGGTGTGTTATACAAATTCAAATTAGGATGTCAATAATCAAAAGTTATGTTTTTTTATACGCTTAAATAATTTAGTGTCAAGAAATGGTTTCAGGAGTAGCATTTATAACATGTACAGCCTAATAAACGATTAATTACTTGGAGCTTTAATCTTTCAAAGTCGACATTTAATTACTTTACCGAGGATTTGGTCACGTAGGTCTGTATGTATTGTTTGCAGGTAATATGTATTTATACCGTTGCTTTAATTCTCGTTAAGTTCTGCTAATTTTAATATCATATCATAAAACGGGTTGTGAGACCCAAACTCCGATGTGAAAAAGAATGTAATAGAACCAAAAGAAAATAGAAATGGTATATTAGGCCCATATAACTAGGGCCTGGTATCATGAGACCTTATAATAGTCCGCTCACTGTTTGGTAAACGATCAATGGGTTCAGTAACCTAGGCGAAGGTTACCATACTTTGACTAGTGACGTTTTGTTTGATGGGTGACCGTTTAGTGGTGTTACATCTGAGCGCTTCCGTGCTTCGCAGGGCACGTTAAAAGTTGGTCCCGGCTGTCAACAGTCGTTAGGTCAAGACGGAGGCCTATATAGGTGACCTGAACAACTCTGTCAGAGGTTGGCCAACCATACGAAAGGAAGAAGATAATATTTATTTATATTTTTATCTCACACGTCAAATTCGGTAGGCGTCAACACCAACTTGGACAATGATGAATGATCCAAGTATATTATTTTGCATATATTGATATTTTTATCATCTATATAATGGCTTAGAAAAGCTCCTAACCCCACATCGACCTATTATACATACTTTAGTAGTAACATGTCAATGTAAGCAGTAGTATCATTTAACATAATATCTCCCAATAACGTTGTCAATATGCTTTGTAAAATATTGATTATAATTTTTTCCAATAACAAATGAATTTTTTCTATCTACACAAATTGTCAGTAAATATTTTTATATTCTTCTAAATTCTACAATATACGATACGCTACCATGTTGCAACGCATCTACATAGTATTAAAGTATTATTGAACGAAAATTCCCATCACATAATGGCTTGCTGTATACAAACAAATGAAACCAATAAACAAGTTTATTGTATCTATACTATATAAACATGCCCGTCATCTATGTGAATGCTTACATTATTAATCCATTTAGGTGGGTTGATTCGATGGATTAAACAGTGGTCGTAATACTCAAAGTTGGTAAACATGACCACATCATTCAAACGATTGTATTCTGTTAGTAATGATTTGAACTTAATCCTTTCAAATAAATGTTTAAACCAACCCAAATAGTATGTAGACTGCTTATTGTATTTGTTTTAGTATTATCTTAAGATATAATCTGTAATCTATTTCTTCCTTACTACTAAATACATTAATCTAAAGTACGTGAGACTAAAAGAAGAGTAGAAATTTAAAAAAATATACATATTATACGTATTTTTCAAAGTTATGGAGATATCCCTACCTAGAACATGGTAGCCTAAGCCAACTTCACCAGGTGCACCTACTGATTGAGAGACGCTCTGTCGCAGGCTTTCCTTTCGGGGTTGAGGAGTCAGGCGGCAGTAGCTCCAAATTATGAAAGAGTAGGCTTGCTTTACTCCAGGTACCTAAATACAACCGGGCGCCAAATCATTTAATTTTAAAGTTCTAGAAAACCTCCAGGACGACCACCTATAGAGTTTTTAACCTTGTAGTATAATAGACCTTAATAAGGACTACATTTAATAAAAGTTAAGGCATCAAATTGCTAGTATAAGTAATAAAAGAACCCTTAAAGGTACCTTAGTACTTATTAGGCGAAAGGGTTTGATTGATGATACTATTATAAGGCTCGGATTATAATTTCGTGTTATATAGAGGCATTACCTACGATTTAGTATGTAGCGGCGATCTGTTTAAACATTACGTTGCTATTCGTGAGTGTTTTTGTTTTAAAATAAATAAATATTATACAACATCATGTACAACACTATCTAGATGATATAACGATTTGACGGTAAATGCTTTCATGTAATTAACACCTAATATTTTAAAGAAGTTTTTACTTTTTGGTTTATCTTCATTATCGATACTATGATGCAGTATAAAGTATTTTTAGATGCATGAGAACTCTGTTTGATATATTAACGAGGGCTAGCAGGCGAGTTGGCTATGTTAGATTTAAACTGACCAAAACACATGATATTCCATCATAAGGCAATGTAGTCCTAAAACCTAAAAAGGACATCCACCGCAACTTCAGCTCACCTTGACGTGTATCAATCAATCAATTAACCTTTTGCAATCCACTGACGGACATAGGCGTCTTCCAATGGGAGGTTTTGGCCTACACACACTGGCCAGACGGATTAGTACAGGGTTTTATTTCAGTTTTCCTTCTCTCGTAGTGATGTCCTCGGCGTTTTTCCGATAGTCGCTTCTTACGATACTCTTCGGATGAGGTGATACAAATATTCTTTCTATGTTACAATGCGGATAACCTGTTGGTACCCACCTTGATGACTAGATGTTTAGTGGACGATATTGTGATGGAATGTGTGGAGACTTGTCTCACTCTAATAAGAGAAAACTGCAATTTCTTCTTACTAAAACTAAAAAAATATTTTGAAGGATTTCAAGTAAAATATCAAAATAGGAAATAATCCAGTCATAAGCAAAGTAATAATGTTTTCCTTTTTATTTACTAGATTTTAATAAAATAATATGTTGTCAATTACTAAAAGATATATTTGTTACTAGTTTTTTATGTCGGTGTTACCGTTTATTGGCCATATCTCCAGTTCTACTTGACCGATTGCGATCAAACAAACAAAAAAGCGTGTCAAAATCTAGTCAGTAGTTCTTGCGTCCATTGCGATCAAACAGACAAATAGACAAACAGACAAGAAAAATATTTCCGTTCTCAGTATCGTTAATATAATATAAACTGTTTTTATTTCGAATATCTCCAATGTACAGGCGATTTTACAATTATATTAGTATAGACAATAATACATAATTTTAATACATTTTACATTTATCACAGTTTATTTATATGCTTTATTTAATGTCACTGCAGAACACTGTTGTTATAATGTAAGCCCTTATCAAAGGCAATAAATTTTATGATTTGTATTTTATAGTGAAAATAAAAAAGAATATTACAGATAACTTTCCATTTCATCACCGTTTTTAGTGAACTGTATTTATTTTTAAACTTTTTCAATTTTCTATCTGCAAATAGTGTTGAAGTAAATACAAATTTACAGCTCAGAAACGTTTATATGGGAAAATAGTTTTCTTTCAGAACGGTCGCGTAAATAAATTTAGCTCAAGCAAATTTTAAGACCAGTTTACTCACTCATAAAGGTTCCAAGTAATATAAAATGAGTTTGAGTATTAAAATTACTGAATACACGGTATTATGGTTGGGTACGTAAATACTGGCCTGAATTTTAAAAATCAGATGATATGATATTTTTTACAGGCTACTCATCTGCCTACTTGTTATATATGTATGCAGAAATCTTAGTCGTACTTAATTACTGTGTATCATCATCATCATCTTATCAGCCGCACACAGTCCACTGTTGAACGTAGGCCTCTCCTATGGACTTCCAGAACGACCGATCTAAAGCAACCCGCATTCAGTGCTTCTCGGCAACCTTAAATTACTGTATTACTGTATTATAATAAATAAAAATGGTGATAAGATATGTTATAAATATTTCGTGAAAATAGAGATTGCGTTAATTTTATTGTTTTCTAATATTATTTTGAATATTTTAGAAGCAAAGATAAATATTTAAATACATAGCTTATACTATTCCTCGTTTTACGTTCATCATAATAACAAAAGTTATGAAACAAAAGTAACTTTTAATCAACGGTGAAAACCGATTACTGTTATAATTCCTATGAAAAATCTTTTGTATGAGCTAACTAGGTGTATGTAACTGATTTAAGGAGGCCTAGAGTCCGTTTATATGTTGTGATTAACAAAGACGAGATTGTCGTGCTTACAGCGTTTTGCATGAATTAATAGTTCGGTTTTTTTTATTAGGATAATATAACTATTATTTAAGAAGTTCTCTCATCTCTTCTCTTCCTGCGGATGTCTGTTGTTATAACGCTTGATAGTTCAGTGGTTAATTTTGCCAGGAAGTAATTTAAATTACAGGATTATACAACAAAGATACGACTACAGTTATAGCTGTCATCCGTTTATAAGGTTAACCTTTAATAACAGGATTTGACCCTTTGACTCATCTTACTAATTGTATTAGTATTATAGTATTACAACAATTAAGTAATCTGTTGTAAAAGTATGCATAGTCTATTACAACAGATTACTTAATTGTTCGAATTATTAAGTAAACATAAATAAAGGCTAGGTACTAGGTATAAATATTTACTAACATTTACAAGTATTGGTAATGAAAAAAAAACAAAGAAACTCTACAGTGGCACGGATTACAAAACTTACATTGCCTAAGATTTGCTAGTCCTGTTTCTCGCTATGTGACCTCTACTGCATTGTAAAAACTCCGTACGTGAACCTTTAATCTTTAAGCCTTGTATTATCTTACAACATATATTTTCATAGAACGAAAATTTGAATGTTTGCAAAATGTAATCTGTTTGACTTATTTATTAGATTGGTAGACATCACATTATTCATATCAGACAGTCAATTTATACTTAATATGAATACTCTTTAAAAACATCTACATCGATATTTAAAATTTATCATTAAAATTGTTATTTTTTTCGAGTTTGTGGATGTATATAGGTATGAGCTTGATTCTAAAAATCTTTTTATCTTCTTCATCCTAGCATTAATCCCTGGCGCATCCGAAGCTTTTCAACTTGGAGTCTGGGGTTGCTTTTTACCAGTCTAACTGCGGATTTGGCTAAACTTCGATATTTTCCGTGAAGCGCTTTGCAGCTAGACCAGTTGTTGGATTTTTGAGGGCTACAACTACCCATAACGACTGCCATGGATGTTTATATGACAACCGGGACCAACGGCTTAACGTGCTCTCCGAGGCACGACCAGACCAATGCAAATACCCATATTCATGCATACAAATATTTGCACTAAGCGGGGATCGAACCCGCGCCTCTTGTGTAGCGGCCGCGTTCACTACCGCTACGCCACGGAGGCTGTCGAAGTATACTTATTAACAGAAATGTGACATTGAAAAGTTTAGAAGTTAAATAAGTCAACTGTCTGTGGCTATACCTGGAATTCGTAGTACGTAGAAGCCAATAAACAAGTATTTAATTAAAAGGGTTTTGGGGACAATATTAGGAGTAAGGTAATACAGTTTATACTGAATATATTACATGATTACATTATACATTATATATAAGACTATAGCCTAACAGTAACACAGCGAAAGAGATAACTTTAAGTTGGCTTACAATGAGAATCGTTGAGTTAAATAGTGCCTAATGTGCGGCCATCGACACTGTGATTATGTTACGTGTTATGTATTATATACGTAAAATATACTCGTATCAAATAATATTATTCGTAACGGTAAAATGCGTTTTATGCGTATAACTCTGAGTGAGATAGAGCATGCATACATTAACCCAATGACGTCATAGGCATAACATATATGCTCTAGAACAAACACAAACAGACGTCCCCTATTGTGGACTCAACCATTGTTAACGTATTATTAATCTAGCAGATTCAAACCTAGCGGTATTCTGCAATACATGAAAGTTCACCTAGCTTTTTGCTCTACTTAACCAGTAAAGGAAACGTTTCACGTCAAAATAGTTAGCTTATTTTGACGTGAAACGTTGGACGCTGGATATGCAAGCTCGAAACAATGGAACACTGGTTAAATCCATCATATACTATGACTGCGAATTCGAAACGTGGGTATAGACCAACGCTTCAGGGCGCAGGTAATGTAATACAGCGAGCATTTATGCTGTCAGTTAGGGAAATTATGCTATAAATACCTGTTACTAGTATGCAATACTCATCCTAGGATAACTACGATTTTTTTTTATAATTGAAGATAATATTATTTCCACGCAAGTATACTTCTAGAATATAATCTGTCCTCCGTTCAAGTTATAAATAGAGATTCAAGCTTTTTCTCAAGCGGTTGTTAGGTTAGATAGAAACCGAATATGAATTGAATAAATGAATAGAGAGGAGAAAATGCGAACTCTGTGCTCCAAAATTAAGCATAGCTGCAACTGGAAGCTATCACCAATTTGCTAGTGATGAATTAATTGATTATTTACGTTATTCCTAACAAATATACACTAGTGTAACATTGATTTAATACATTATAATGAACTACAGCCGTTCTCGGGACCTCTATTGTTGTCGATTGCAACTGTTATCATTGTGAACGGCAATTGCAATAATTACATTGTTGGCGTCAATTGTAGCGTGGCATCACGGGTTGGTGTGTAAACGCCCTTATCTGACGTACCGTTATGAATAAATGATAACAGAAGACATGTATAATGTATTAGTTTAAAGAGTCTTGTTACATTACTATTGATTAACCAATTTATGTATACGAATTTATTAACAATGCGATGGTGACTGCCGTCTGAACTGGCAACTCTGGGAGTTATACCTGAACCAGAGTCTTAATCGTTCATCAGTTAATATACAGGCTAGCTAAATGGTGAAGCTGGCTTAGACCTCAATGATTTTAGCGAAGTCTCCAAATATGCAGTTTCAAATTCATAGAGCCAGCAGCGCTCTAATGTAAGATACATAAATAGCCTCAGTTGCTCAGAAAAATTTATATGGATAGTATTTTATAGAGCCAGGCGCTAATAACGTATATCAAGAGAGGTTTATGTCGAGTAGTAGGCATTAATAGACTTATTTTATTTGTCGTATTATCTATTTAGCATGAATTAATCGAATGGACCTGGTGAATTTAAGGTGGAGATTCAAAGCCATCTTGTTACCTTTCCTTCGTATATCAGAATATTATTTTATCTTACTCGAACGAATTGTATGTACTCAAATTCTATAACATATGACGTCATGAAAAGTTAGAGAATAAATGTGTGGATATAAAAATCGATGAGTTTATGCTTTCAGTGACGACAGATGTGCGTGAAATGTTCAAACTTATGTGCTACAAAAGAGTTTATAAGTTTTCTAGACGGTACGAACAGTAAAGTAAAAATAATAGGCTAAAGAATGGGTATTTCTTAATATCAACAAAGAAATACAGTTCAATGTGAAGTTAGAACTGACAATATGCAATATACTTAATTGTTTCAGCGATTACTTAGTTTGGTTTTCTTTTATTTTCATTTGGGATTTAATAAAAAAATTAAAATAAAAAATATGCGACCTTTTACATAATCCTCTGTACTAATGTCATAAATGTGAAAGTTTATGAGAATCGATGAATGCATTTTTGTTTGGATGATGATTATTCTTTCACGTAAAACGACTGAACTGATTTGGATTAAATTTGATACAGATATAGAATAACACACCGAAGGCTATTTTTTATCCCGGTAATATAGTACTCAGTTTTGCGGGAATGGGATCAGTATTTCACGTGTGTAAGACCGCCGGCAAGCCGCTTATAGTGTGAAGCCGCTGGTAGTATATTGTAAAATAAACCGTATTTATAAAGAGTTTAGAAATGTTATTAAAATCTAAAACTTATGCAGCTACAGTATAAATGTACTCAATTGCAAAAAATATGTGACTATATTTCTTTAGAGGGCTTTTAGTGGGGGCGTATTTACCCTGTGTGAGCAAGTCTTCCGCTCCGGGCTCATCCGGCGACACGCCCTTTACATTAGCTCTCTAGGAATAATACTCTGTACAAATCCGTCGTTTATTCCACTCGAGTTTATGTGGGAGTTTATAATAACAGTCAACAACTTTGCAGTTATTCTACACTAAAAAAATAAGTTTAAAACTAAAACCCGACTACTGAAAAAATCACGCTCTAATAAAAGTAACAAATAGGAAAGTTTTAGTTTTTAACACAGTCTTTTATGAGCGCTAGAGGGCGCCACAATAAATTCAGTTACACGTCATATAACCTATAATATAACCATCGGACAATCAAGACGTTTGAGGAGCTATGAGGAACATATGAACAAACATACATACATACATAGCTTGTCAAAATTTTAACCCTTCTTTGGCTTCGTTGTAGTCGGGTAAAATATGAAACATATTGCAATTCTATTTTACTAAATCCAAAATACTTTTCATAATCTGGGGTTGGACATAAGTCCGGTAGTCCCAGTTGTATCCAAAGCATTTTGGAGCCCAGGGTCTAGGTGACTGGGCCTACAAGGATTTTTATTTGGTGATAATGTATTGTCAAACTAACTATTGCTCGCTAATTAATGTAGCACACATTATTCTTTGAGCTTCTTCTTTCGAAGAAGTTAGAAGAAAATACCCATCACGGCGCACATTCTTTATATAAAAATTACCTTAACGTTACTAAATACATACATATAATCACGCCTTTATACCCGGAGGGTTAGGCAGAAGTGAATTAACACCTACATTTCACCAATCTGTATTCGGTCACACGTTACAGGGGGTGAGCCTATTGCCGTATTCCGGGCACTATTGTTGACTCGAGCCGTGCATCTGAGGCTGAGTCTGGGCTGTACATATCTGTCTGATGTTAAAGTTAATCAGCCCTATCCCTTAGTCGCCTTGTACAACACCACATGGGAAGAGAAGGGGTGGCCCAAATTCTACTTTGCCGGGAACCACACGGTACAACGTTACTATGCACAAAATAGCATCGACCCTCCCACTCATATACGATTTCATAAGATAAAAATATTAATATGCTAAAACAAATAATAATTGCCTCAGTCAACTCAAATAAAAACAAAGCTAAACTTGCTGGTTGCTGGTTATAATTAAGTGGTATAACATTCTGTAATAAAAAGTCGGAGCAATTCACAGGAGATTAAATCTAGGATGCTGTAGTAATATCCTCCAGCATATTTACATATTTGTTTAACTTTATATTGCTATTTCGAGTTGGTTTTTAAATTAATATAATATACTTATTTGTAACAGCAAACGGTATCGTTTGAAAATTGCTCGACTATCGTTGAAATAGGTTTTGGAGTTGCCGAATCGATCAGGGCAGATTCACGGCAATTTGTATCTTAACAAACATACTTTTTTTTTCTATTATGAGCTCTGCTTGAGAATTTATTTTATTAGTGGAGGACATTTACGAATTCCATATTATGTGAGGTTCAATATCGCGCATTGTTAATATAATATTGATGAAATTGATAATTTTATTAGATTATTTGTTAATTTAATACCACTGATTACTCATTTATAAAAATGCCTACGCTTTAACACATTTTATTCAGGATAATATTAATGACTTCATTATCACAAAATATGGAGTGATATAATAGATTCGTCTGTAAAATTATCTTTAGTCTTCAATGATATTATTTAGGTGTAGCTTGTAGTAATGTATCACACCACCACGTCAACCGCAGTACTTTACAATTAAAATTCACTCATTATAATCTGATGCCGCGTTAACGCAGAAATTATTAACGAACACGAGTATAGCTGCAGAGAAATTGTTCTGCAATTAAGTTGCGTCGTTACCAGGCAGGCACCCTAACATCAGTAGCCTTCCTACATACCATATCGACACAGCAGTGGCGCTATAATTATAAGGTTTGAAAGATTCTCAACTATTGAAAATATTATTTTTTCTTAGAATAAAAAAAAAAATCTATGCAGAATAAGCAACAACAGTAAAAATTGGCTTAAAATTTGGAAAGCGCAAATTCAAAGTTATGTCGGGGTTATAAGAAGGAAATAGTATAGGTACTATGCCGTGTCAACGTATTTTAAGTGTTATTCAGCCTTCCATAGCTTAGGTGTATCAAATTGGTTCTGCCATAATATTAGGAGTCAGCCGCCAAGTTTAGTGTTCCAAGAGGAGCACTAATATTACTTTAAAAAAATATCCTAACAGCAATTCGACACTACTTCGTTATTTGTCTAACGAAATCATTCAATATTTAACTTGCCGTAACTAAAAATACTTTAGTAAATTGGAAAAGTAGATGTTTTCTTTATTTTTTAGGCATTTCAAAAGTTAGCAGTGACTTGCGTCGTTCCGCTTTTATCAAATCTGAGCTAATACTAAAACCATGAGTCGTGAAACTAAGTCACTGTGTGTGAGAATGTAGTGTTTACATAGTGAGTGTGCACTTTCTATTCTCCACTTTGAAACCTAATAGCCTGATAGCTGGGTTAATGGTGCCCGCGTGGATTTGTTCCAGCTAATTGGATCGTGACTGGGATTATCCAGTATATAGTTTAGAATTTATTTATTAAAGTTTCTTTTAAAATATAAATGTATAAATAAATACTCCACTAAATTCCACTATATTTCACACAACGCTATCTAGATCCATGGTAAGCATAGCTTAACTAGCTTGTGTTATGGAATTTAGAATGCGGATAAACATGCTTAGATATTTTTTTTGTAAATGCATACATATTATAGATAGAAACACCCAGACCAATGCAAATACCCATATTCATGCATACAAATATTTGCACTGAGCGGGGATCGAACCCGCGCTTCCTGCGTAGCGGTCGCGTTTACTACCGCAACGACACGCAGGCTGTCCAATGTATTTACATCACGTACCTACAGTAAGAAAGCGTGAACTGCTTAGACAGCTAATGACAGTTGAATTAAAGTATTATCTCACAAATCAAAATGCATTTGAAAAAACTATGAATACTAAAACACGGTTCAAATATCCGAGACTCTTATATGTATTTTTAAGTACCATTATTTTGTTCGGAACTGTATCTAACCCATAAACTTCGTACGGTCTAAGCACAGTCGTAAGTTGAGATTTGAGCACTTGGCTAGATTTCAATTGATTACCTAACGCATAAAAGAGATACTGATTGTCCTCCCTAAAATATTCGCTAAAGATAATCAAATAAACGAAACAAATATTATATAAACAAAATTTCAAAAGACTTTCATTACTATAAGTGGATTTCACGATAATTAAGGATTGAAATCCTACCTATTTTTCAGTTCGGCAAAGCCTTATGCGGCTTTAGGAGCAATCCCTGGGATCTGCAGCTATTAGCGACCGGGATTATTATTATTACTTTGAATTTTCAAGGAATGAAGTTTTATTTTAAATACGAATAACAATAAGCCAATTTTATTAACAGGGAAGGTTTCATGAATCGGAATAATTACACAATAACTGTCATTAGCATGTATTACGATAGCGATGTAATTTTTTGCTGAAGAACTTATTACTATGCGCAAGTATTTATCAAAAGGCACACTTAGTTTCTAGTTCAAAGAACCAAGAAAAGAGTAAAATAAAATGGCAACAATGCATTCTTTCTGAGTATTCACTACAAACAAGTCGACAAAAGTGATGTATTTGCATTCTCAAGTGTTGTGAAAGTCTATTTTCAAGATGAAATTGTAGACAGGTGGCCAAGGAATAAAATCCTCTGGAAATATGAGATTTATTTTTGAAATTTTATGCTTGTTCTAGCAACCTTTTAAAATTTAAGATACTCAAAAGTAAAACTTTTAAGTAGAATTAGGTATTAACTGTTGTGAGTTGTTTTGAAATTAACTACAATACAGTACGAACAAAATTCATGTGGTATCGAAAATCGCATCGATTGTTCAATCCAATTTGTAATTTGACTAAAACTATATCTACATCATTCGATATGGATTCGAAAATCGTATCGCTTGATCAATCAACTTCGAACCAACGAGTTATTTAAAAATAACTAACTAACACCGTTGACGTCTGTGTCGCTCAGAAATATTGCGTAACTTCCACCACGCTGTCAAAAATATATTCATTTGCTCCTGCTAAAAATTTGTCTATTTTGATACGCGATTTTAGATATTGACAACTATTTGTAATACCGAGTTGTGAGCGTCAATGGATATAATTATGAACATGAAATCAATGTCAGTCTGTATGTAATATCACAATGCCTGAACGCTATAACAATACAAGACTAAAAATTAATCAACATCATTAATTTAACTACTTAAATAACATATGAGTATACACAAACTGCAGATATTGGGTATTGCAAACAGCTTGTATTGCAATGAATATTAGGAAATTTTATATCAACGGTATCGAATATCGCTACCATGGTACCTTGAGGTAAAACTTTCAACAGGGTCGGCTTTGAATTTTTGAAACATCCCACTTAGATAAACCTTGCGTATGGATAACAGGGAACGTGTTACGAATACGCGCAGTTCTTCTGGGTTTGAGCTTTTATTTTTTATGAGGTTCTTTTTTTTTCAAGCGAAGGAAAATTATTCTTACATAATGTGGTATCGTATATGCCGTAAGCGGACTGATTGTTAGCGTATACTATATTTTTAATAGATACCGGATTTAACCTTAGTAGTTTCTTTAGAGGTTATTTGAGAGAACTATTTCTTTCAACTACTCTATTCGATATTCCGTGTAATGTAATAGTATTATTAACAGTAATAGCATTATTTTGATGAAAAATTCGCAGTAGTAAATAATCGATGCTCTTCGAACACTCAGAGAATCGCGTTGTATCACGCTGTACAATAAAAAATCGAAAAGAATTTGAAGCCTTGAATCTAGAACATAGTGGATATGAACTTACTACTTTCTTTAATACCTCATTGTACCCTTTATTAGTGGGTATTTGTCGTGAGAGTTCAAATGTAGGTTTGTACGCTAAAATTGTACGAAATCGATGTTTTTACCAGTGAACCAATACGCAACAATAACTATAAAACTGATTTAATATCACTGATATCAAAGAGTGCCGGTGACATGAACATAGCCTCTTTTACTTAACATGAAAGCATCATATATAGGTATCTACCTACCGGTACCCGCTAGCTTGTATTGTGTAGGACACTCGGCCCTCAATTCGCCTTTGCTCTCCGAACGATGTGTAAACATAAAGGCATCGAGTTACAGAACTACAAGGACCAAGCGATCCATACCTTCGTGTTTACAATCTCTATCGCCGGCTTTTGTCGTTGTTGATAGAATAAACGAAGTTATTATTTAGAGCAAATTCGAATATATCATATTGACTTACGCAATTTTATTTGGTTGGATACGTGATTTTCATTTCTGTAAATATTCACCACTAGCAAAATATAACGGTGTATGCATAAAATAAAAGTGACTTCGATTTAAGCTCGGTGGTAAATATTTGTTTGCATGAATTTATTTATTTACATTGGTATGAATGTTTCAATATAGGTATACTTTGCAAGCATTTAATAAAATGTATCTACCTGTAATCATATGCTTAGTACAAGCTTTGGTCACAAGTTCTGGTTAGGTATACGTCAAAGTTAGACAACCTAGACTTAGGAACTTTGTAAAAGCGTGAAATACAAAACTGGTTGTGACTTCTTTTAAAGAAAAAAAAATCAGTAGTTATCCAAGAAAATTTATTTATGCAAAATTTCAAATAGAATGATCTGTAACCATTGATTGAGAGTAAAAAAAGCAAAAAAACGGTTAAATAAATATGATTTCAAACCACGATGAATTTTATGAGACCTCTGAAATTATAAACTTTTTGATTACAGTCTTTTATATAAAAGTTAATTAGTCGATAAAATCAAAAGTCTTGAATTTATTTATAAATAAATATTGCAAGACTTTTGATTTTATCGACATAATTAACTTTTAAGAAATGAAATTTCATTCTTTTGTTTTATAATTATAATAAAATATTCATTATGCAAAAGCAGTCTCGTTTAGTCTCTTTTGTTTGTACTTATTCAGTAAAATATTTGATGTTTTTATTGTGTTCTTGACATTAATTTAAATAAGATTGCAACAAAGAAAATTCAACCTAAGACTTAGGTATAATAAAGAAAGGGTAGGAGACCCCGTCAATAATAAAAAAAAATTTCTTGTACACTTCCTATAAGTTTTCGAAATAAGTTTACTGCTGTGTATAATCAAATTATTTAGTTCATTCATACTGCGAACAGAATCCTATAATTTACACTGATCCATTCATCCACACTTTCGCGTTTGCAATGTATACGTTTAAATTTTT
Organism: Eilema caniola; assembly: GCA_949126895.1. Taxonomy (NCBI): domain Eukaryota; kingdom Metazoa; phylum Arthropoda; class Insecta; order Lepidoptera; family Erebidae; genus Eilema; species Eilema caniola. Next base: position 9,322,447 of record OX421479.1, on the reverse strand, counting down.
TAATTTTATTGCAGTTAGTAAAATAAATAGCAGGTTAGCTATATTTATAACTATCGTATTTTACGTGACCCAGCTTCCAAATTACACCTAAAATCAAGTACCTCCTACTAATCCGAAAAGCGCTAGACCTAGTTTTATGACCCTTGTCGCAATCGATTCCTCTAGTACTAACCGACTGGAAATAATGGATGCATGCAGTTTTATACGATAAGCCCCATCAGACCCGTACTTGGATTTTGCTGTCAATTCAGTTAGACATGTTTTATGTAAACTAATTTAGCAAAAACATTCTGTTTTAGTGAACTATCAGACTAGATATATGTCACGTATTATATAAGTCGCTGCCAACTAGTTTAATCAGCCGTCCAATTAAGTGCCTAGGCAGTTAACTAAACGTTAACTAAACGTTAACGGCGCCATTCAATTAATGGCCTGAATGGTGTTCAGCCATTTAATTAAACGGCTAGGCAAATAGCTTGGATCGGAGACGTTTAACTTTAATGAAATAGTTAGAAAATTGACTTATTTCTGCATGGTTATAAAAAAAATTACCGCGCCGTTTAGTTAACTGTTCAGTGGACCGCTGATTAAACTTGTTGGTGGCGACAAGGGTAGTGTCCTGAGTCAACGGATCATCACCAATACTGCTTGATGTTGTAATTTTTACTCAACAAATATACATAGTAAGCTAAGATATTGACTAAGTAAACTGAAACTATGACTTTTCATTATTTGTAATGCCCAAAATAGGTCAAAATATAAATAATCGAAATAAGGCAAAATTAATACATATTTAGATTCCTTATTAAAGTTTAAATCAATCTTTATATGCATTGTACATGTGTAAACGCAACGTGGACTGAAATAAATGCGATATTCTCTTGCACTGCATACATTTGTCCTACGTGCTAGCACACTGTGACGTCACAATGTACTGCGATTTTGTATGGAGCGTTTTCGGGCAGCTCGAGAAATCGGATTTTCAAAGTCAAATATCTTTAAAACTATTTGTCATAGGAATATTTCACTTTACCAGTTCATTATTATTGTAAAATGTATAGTTTATTATGATAAAGATGAAAAATAGGACACAACCCTTATTTTAATAAACAAAAAAAAAACAAAAGAATTTCATCAATTGGATGCGTGTATTGCACTAAATAAATACGGATTACTTACATGTTACAGTCAAAATTCTTAATGGCTCCAAAGGAAAAAATAAGCACTTCCTGCCGCAGGCTATCGTCAATAGCACTATTGTCTGAAAATTGAATTAAAAGTTGGTTAAAAATGTTTTATTTAAATCCGACTCCGATAGATTCTGTTATTTACTTTCCCCAAGGTACATACTAGCAAAACATTAATTTTATACATTACAAAAATTAATTGAAGAACAAAGCCTTGCTAATCTAGAGCCCAGTTTATAATTTGATTTGAGACATTAACATAAACAAACAATAAATTGTAGTTGTAATATTGTACGCATTTGCATAATGTAATCGTTTTCGACCACGTGATGTAATAATGTATTGAACTTAACGACACCAACCATTCGTTAGTAAATAAAGTATGTGTCCCACCGCACAAGTTAGCGAATGGCGAGTTTGTAAATTCACAAACATGTTAAAAACAAAACCGTTATATAAAAACTACTCGTTTTTACTTCTGCATACTATCGAAATCTGACCTAAATCTAGCCACTTTGATCGTTTCATCATGTCATTTCAACTATTTAGGGTTGTCACAAGCTGCGCCTTCAGTATATAGTAGCTGAGGGTTAAGAGTAACATATAAAAAGAGGTAGAAGGATTATGATATATAAAGGAGTTACAAAAGGATCTCAGTATATATAACTCAGTTTGCCAAGTACTAATAGTATCTCGTCTTAAATAAACCGTATTTTTCTATCACTTGAATAGGGATGTAAAAAATTAAAGACCAATGAATACAAATGCTAATAGAATGGAGTACCTTATGATATTTTAAATTGTAAAATAATTTATTGCTCAATCGCTCTCAGCGGGACAAGTGCCTGAAATAGATCACTGGTTATTTATTGTTCGCAAACAGCCTACTGATGTGTATCTCCGCGTAGTTAGTAAACATTATGTACCTATCTGTTTTGTTCTTCAATCTTCACGATATGTTTGATTTTGATAATTATAACATAATGCTATCATAATTATGTAATCTTAAATTGAAAATTTGGGCAACTTATAAACTTTAATGTTTACATTTTATGTAATGAGAATATTAATATAGTATCTGCCAATTTAAATTAAAAACTTGCGAAAAAGTGATCTAGCAATAAAACTTAAGAACCCCACTTTAAGCACCGTAATAGTAAAGTTTGAAGTTGCAAATTAAATTACAAACTAAAAAGATGCTGCCATTCGTAAAAGTGCTATCAAGTCTAAAATTTTAACATCGTTAGTCTCCTCTGCAACTAAGTAATGACAGTAAGCACTTTTAAGGTGCTTTCTTTTATTGATATTTTTTTTACCAGACCCATAATAGCAGTAAAGTTTAAGCTTCAAATGTTCTTTTATAACACGCAATTCTTTGTATAAAATTGACAATCCACTAAAAGAGAAATGAAACTTTAATTTTGTTACCAAAAATATGTGCAGTTTGTTATTTCCACGCCCTCATACTGATCCCGTTCCCGTGAAAGAGAAAAGAATGGAATTAGACTGAAATCCATTCATAGAAAAGGGCTTCTCTGCCACCTAAGTGTTATATAAAATGCTGCTTCAGATCGTAATCTTTTCTTTTTTTTGTTCATGCTAATCATCTATCCAACCAAACTTTAGAATTTATAATATTTGTAAGATTAACATGGATCAACAACTTATTCAGTTAATTCATTTCATAGACTTGTGTAAAACTTGCAATCTAGTCTAGACAATAATATCCTTTATTTTTCGAAGTGATATTTCAGTGGGAGTTCTTACTTCATCCTAGTAAGTAGTGGTGCTAAAACAAATAGTTCTTCTTAGAAAAGTCCCTGATTAAGTGCGCCTTTTACTTAAGATATTTGGGAGGAGTTAAACTCTAGTTGTAGGATGACTTGGATTTACTTCTACTGCAGTAGCAAAAAGGATTTCAACTGCTTTCAAATAAAGAAAGATTGCGACTTATCTTTTGGATTTTGACGTTATTTTTTAGAAATTAACTATTACATATTTGATTTTACGGTAAAAAACAAGGTTCTTCATATCTGAACATTTTCTTAAAAATATTTGGCCATCCTTATTAGGACGCTATTGAAAACCCGTGACCAACAGTGCATGATATAAGAATTTGATACTTAAAATATTGAAATAACCCAACCCGTGAGGGAAAGAGAGAACGAGAAATAGAGGTAAACCTATATTAAGTATAATTATTTATGGCTATTGACTACTAGTGAATAATCATCACAGAAGAAAAATGTGAACACATTTTGTTTCAATCAAGGTACCTTGTAGGTTGAGAAAAGTTTTGTTAAGTTTTTTCTTAATAGGGATCCGAACTCTAGAAGCTTTGTTGAAATTGACGTCCTTTGTCTTTGATCTCTTCACCAAAATATATCATCATTAAAAGTCTTCTTAGTTGTAATTTTGTTCCGTAGATAAAATTTATTAAAAAAATATTAGATAAAAAGGTTACGTTCCAAGACACAGTGACTTATTTTCTTAGAACTGCGTTACATAGTTGGTAGTAGGGTGTATGGCATAAGTCTGTATATACAAAAAATATATCTAAGTATGTTTGTCCGCATTTAAGATCCCATAACACTAGCTAATTAAGCTATTCCTACTTATGGTCCAGTTAGCGCTATGTGAAATGAAATGTGTAAGATTTGTCAGAATGGGTGTACCATAGGGAGCTCCATATATTGAACCTCTTATAGAGGGTCGATTTATGGATCAGTAGTAGTGTGTACTCGTTCTCAATTAACCAGACAATAGTAAATCTTGACAAAGGTTTATGGCAAATTACAATGATAAGTGATTATTAAATCCTGACAAATACTGATATATTAGTCTAAACTTATCGTACCCAATGTAAATAACTTAAACTAAGTGTGTTCCATAAGTGTTGTTGAATCAAGTGTTCTAGAATAATACTAAGTGTATATCACAGTTGAGCTCTCATATATTTTCTCTCTCGCAGAGAAATTCAGTTCTGTAGCTCTTGTGCTTAATAAAGTAAGATGGCTTACGAATATGCAAACAGTCGAGCTTGATATATTTTAGTAATTTTCACAGTGTTACCTATTTCCATAGCATATTGCTTTAATATTCAATGCAATTCACAAATTAGGAGCTAGACTTGCCCTCACAATACGAGTTAAGTGGGCAGTATGCTTGTTATAGTGAATATTAAATGTTTGTCTCAGTAACCCATAGGTATAAAAGTGGCGATATAGATAATATGTGAGCATTTCAAAACCTTTATTAGTGCATAAGTCCATTTTAAGGCTATCTGTAGGAAATGACGACAAGTGATACATCCCATGAAACTGTACATATAGAATCCAAAAAAATATGAACATTATACTTAAAGCTAAATATTTCAACACCCTACCAGCAACTCAATTGGGTATTTGACTGATTAGTCATATTAGTTACTTTTTACTAAACGTCAAAACGCTAAGTTAAAAGGAAAATTGTATGAAAAATGTATTTGTGACGTCATAATATTCAATAGTCAAATCATTACCTATTATAGGTTTGGTGGATGATTAAAAATAAATAAAAACGATAAAATAAGAACCGACGCAACTATTATCACTTTTTACCATTCTTAATTTAATAAGTTTAGCTAAATAATTTATTTTAACATCAGGAAAATACCCAATTGAACATCACCGTTGCGTATACCCGTGCGTATAGTAATCACAAACCGGAAGACGTGGAAGGAAAGGACTTAGTAGACGGATGGATGGTTACTTGAGGGTCGCAGACCTTGGAGATCAGCGATATATAGCGATTGGGTATAGTAGACATCCGGTCTTCATGGTAGGTTAACTTCTCATATATTCTATTTGTGTAGGTTTATGAACACGTAGTTTAGTGACCCGACTGTAGGTGTCAATTTAATTGGCGTAATTTGTATGCGCAATTCTATTAGAACGTTATCTTTTTTTTAACTTTTGTTTTTATAAAACATAGCTTATGGCTTTATAAGCTAAAATATCCCATAGTACTCAACGATATCTTAGACTTAATATTTATATAAAGTTTCACAAAATATCATATATATGAGTAACAACTAAAACTCCTCAAAGTGATTGGTAACTTTGGAATTCTTTTGTCTGCAGAGAAAAGATTATCTTACCTTATAGTTTTTGAAAGTCTGTGTCATAACACAATATTCTAGAACAATGTTATTTTATAGATAATGAAACCATACGGCTGGAATCATGCAATCACAGTCGATACGACGCAAGATGAAGTCGAATTTGCGTGTGCTGCATAAAAAAAAGATATTAAAAATGTATTTGTTTCTCGTTCGTCCTATTGAGTTACAACTTATTTTCCCCAAAAAGCTCTCAATATGCCAGTTTGTATGCCCCGATTATCCTAAAAATTATATTTTCGTTATTTTCGCCTACTTTATATATTCTTTTTTTATAAAGACGGTAAAACCTTGTCATTTGTAATTGCTAAAAGTTACGATGACTTATGGTAGGTATGTCTGTAGACTATTTAATTTTAGTCACATTATAACACGTGGTTCCTAAAAATTGAGAAAAGAATTAAAATGTATTTTTAACAGTTTTATTTTGAATAGATACTTTCGCAATATCTAAAATTGAAAAATCTTAGTGAAACATCAATATAAGCCTTTTTTTATAGCTCAAATTCATTTACATTAAGTAGTATATAAATACAGCAACTGAATGACTTCTTTCTCAATGGTAAAAAAGTGATCCAGACCACCATTTTGCTATTTGCAACGATCCTGGCACACATCTTCAAAATTGATAAGATCTAGCGAATCTAATTGGATTCTATCTAATCCCACAGTTCTTACCGGGCCTTAAGAATAAATTATAAATTTACGTACCGATATTAGGAGATCCCAATCCAAAGTTATTAAGCTTAATATCACTGTCATAATTCGGCCCGTTAGACGTTCAATACTGACTATTCAATATAGTAAATGAATCGTTTCGGAGCACTTAAATTCAACCGTCAGATCCTTCCAGATGTTCTGAGTATATTACCGGTTTCCGATTTCACGGATTTTCATTAGTAGATTTGGAGATTTCAAGCGATTTTACTCTGTATTAAATTTGTTCATAATATTCTTAACGAATGAGATAATAGAGATTTCTTAATTTATTTTTAGTGTACAATAGAAATTGAAGCTATTTGGAATATTTGAAAAGAAAAAAAATATGCCAATGTTTGGATGTTTATTACTCAACCATAGCACATCACTATAAACTAAAACTCTTTTGAAGTTTTGAAGAGATAAAAGTATGTTAAGATATTAAGACGTTTGTAACTCGTTCACATCCAAACGACTGATTAGAGCTGGCTGAAACTTGGTACATAGAAGATGTCTGCAATACATACATACATATAGTCTACTTTTTATTTCTAGATTAGGTCCACATTGCTTGCAAGAAAATGAATAGAATTTCACACAAAGGCAGCAAATATCGCAATTTATGCCGTTTATCTACAATACTATTGTAAAGAGGAAAGATTTGTATGTTTGTAATGAACAAACTCAAAAATTACTGTGTCGATTTCAAAAATTCTTTCACCATTGGAATGCTACATTCACCCTGAGTAACATAGGCTATATTGGATTTCCACGGGAACGTTTTTACCACCCATGCGAAGCCGGGGCGGATCGCTAGTTATTTATAAATCTTAGTAAACAGAATAAACCACGATGAGTTTATGAGTGCACAGTCAAACAAAATGAGAAACTCCGCTTAAAAATTACTACCCTGAAATTCATTTCTCTCGAACTTTGTTAATTAGGCGATCCCAAAGAGGAGCAATTATTTTCGTATTAGGAACCCCAGGAGGAGCAGGTCTCGTCCAAAAAATAACTAAATATTTTATTCATATCACAGCATTATTAGTGAAATAAACATAAGTGAGTGCCTTGTAACGATAATGCATTGTTACAATAAATTCTCGTCGTTATTAGTACTTCGGTTCTGTTATAAAATTAAGGTACGTACCTATAGGTGGATGAGTCAATTAAAGTTCAAGATATAATATACTTCTTTCTATTCACAAAGTATAATGTGTTAACTTATTGTCCTATTAATATTTTAATTCGATGAGAAAGTCAGTAGAGATGTTCCGATGTTTATTACTCATCATCATCATCAGGCTATATTAGTCCACTGCTGGACATAGCCCTCCCCCAATGAGCGCCATAGCGCCCTGTCTTCAGCTTGCCACATCCAGCATCTGCCTGCAGTCTTTCTTAGATCGTCTTCCCACCTGGTCGGAGGGCGTCCTACGCTTGCCGAGTCGCGGTCTCCACTCAAGAACACGTTTACCCCAATGGTTGTCGGTTCTTCGTGAGATATGGCCAGTATATTACTCAAACGGCTAAATGAAATCTGGCTAAAATTTGGCACAGAAATAGATTTACAGTTTTGGAGTAGATTTGTGGGGGTTTGAAATAACTTTCAAACCTTCAAAGTTCTCCATTTTAATAGCGTCTATGTCTGCTTTTTCAATATAATCCATTGTACCAATTTAAAAACTACTAACTTATCCATAAATAGGTGCAAACCATTGTTCTAGTCGGTTTACCAACACGTGAGACACATAAGCTATAAAAATTGCAATAGCGCATTAGGTAGTAACAACCGGTTATGTCGTAGCCAAGAGCTGTATTAGATTCTTATTACCTCAAATAACTTTTACGGCTTCTGCTAGATAAGCTGCTGATACATCCTTTGTCTTTTCAGCCAGACAATATTTTAGTTACGCTCTTCTGACTTTAATCTAGTTTTTTTTAATATCCAACAGCGTGCTAAGAATTCAATCTAGATTCAAGCTTTGAGGATTTAATTAGAGTAAAAACTATTTTATCAAAAATCGGTAAAATTATCTAAGTTTTAATAAAAGGATTCCATTGATTTTCAAGACACCTTGTATAAACTCAGTATAAACTTAACAATAATAATTTAGTGGTATTTTAATTAAGTGCTTGAAAAGCCTAAATCATGGAAGAATTATACTCGTGTAAGTAGATTTATAATTGCTCATCAAAATTATTGATACCACACCTAGAACATTTACATTAACCACAAAAAATGTTCTTGACAGAAGGTTATTATAAAGTAATCAGTATGAAAATTATATAAGTGCTGTCATTATATATATCCATTGTTCATTTATACTCTCTCTCTTCCCATCACTAGTATCTATATAAAAAAATGGATACATAATTTATATACGAAAACGAAAATCAGCTGCATCTAAAATAAACCAGCTGCTATAACTACCAGGGATCAACAAACTTGCAATATTGAGTTATTAATTAGTCTCAAAAGTTTTGAATGTTCTGAAAAGTGTATGGTTATCCATCCTCGTTTATTAAGTGGCAAATGTATTTGTTGTTTGTTTTTGACATTATAGTTGTTTGATACGACTGCATATAAACTGAATATTTGTCGGCGCGTTAATAATTATTGTGTGATTAGAGTGAATGAAGTTCACTCTGGCGTAATGCAAGACTCTAGTGCTCTATGGTCTTGTGTAACGTCATTCGTTCATTCGGACTGTCAATTTGAGTTTGACAGATCATTGACTTTGGTGAGGCGCGCAGAGAATCGTGATCAGTATCGCTGTGAACCTCGACCGAGCACTACGTGTCTAGTAGAACGCTCCTGGTCCGGTTAAATATACTTGGTTATAGATCGCGAGTGTGTCTGTAAAATGTGTAGTCAGTGATCGATGTAATTGAAATATGGTGATTCGTGTATTAGGTTGTCCTATCTCCTCGCCCGTATATCCACGCGGATTGTCAGTGCAAGCTTACAATGGGCTACTAAGAGGCCCTGGACCCGAAGTAAGCCCAATATGTGCCTACATATCTAATAGTATGTTTTTTTTCTTGTTTATTGATGTTATCATAATCAATCAATTAGCCTATCAAAGTCCACTGGTGGACATAAGCTAATGTTCACAACATTTATTTAGCTTTGGCCTACTGTTCCCACGCTGGCCGACAATTGGCACGGGGTTTTATTTCGAGTTTTCCTTCTCTCGCACTGATATCGTCTGCGTATTTTTCCGTTGGTCGCCTCAATTGGGCAATTTTTTTAATACGTGACCAGGTTACAAAATGGAATGAAAGAATTAAAAAAAAAAATTTATGCCACTTAGGTGGCAGACAAGCACACGGCCCACCTGATGGGAAGTGGTTACCGTGGCCTATGGACGTTTGCAACACCAGGGGCGTCACAATCATGCTACCGACCCTGTAGATACCTTCTAATACCCTTCTTGAAGAACCCCATATTGAAGTCGCTTGGGAAAACCACGGCAGGAACTTCATTCCACATCCTGAGCGTGCGTGGGATGAAGTTTCTATCAAAACGCACGGTGCGCACCATTTCCGGTCGCAGTGTGTGAGGACGAATTCCCTGCCTATGGCGAGTGGTGCGATGATAGAATGCAGCGGTGGGCATCATGTCAAACAATTCATCTGAGCACAAACCATTGTATAGGCGATAGAACACACACAGCGAGGCAAAGTTCCTTCTGAGGCTGAGAGGTTCCACATCGCCTGTGAGTATGGGATTGTCGACGAGCCTCAACGCCCGTCTTTGCAATGAGTCGAAGGGGCCAAGCTGGTATGCAGGCGCTCCGGCAAAAAGGTAATGCATAACAAAATTTATTGATTGATTCGCTATTCTTGAAAGTGCATTATAATAGCTACAGGTACCCTATAAATATACACGTTTAGAAAAAAATCATACTTTATTTGGATACGAGAGTGGTTTAGACGTCCACTTTGTAATTTTTAAAAGAAAAATTAATAAATAAAATAGTATGTTCTTAATGAAATATTTGCATTTATTTGGTTATAAATATAATATTCTTTAATATAATATTACAGCATAGGTTAGATAAGCCATATATTTGTAGTATTTTGTAAAAATGTAACCATTTTGTAACTATTTGGTAATTTTGCCAAGTTAATTTCTGATTTATTTCGTGTAACAACCATCTAATGATATTGATTATTTTTTTATGATTAACTCTTTTTTTGTAATTCAACGCAAAGTAAAATAAAATAAGGTATTCAATTTCAAAATCAGTTAAATTAATAGAAATGATAACAGTAAAACATAAGACAATTACAAAATGGAAAGCTTCAGTTACAAAATCGAAAAGGTAAAGCTTACTTTACCCTGATAAAAAAAGACTGCAAATCAGTACTGAAATAGGAAGGGATAAACTATGAACGGCGGTAATTTACAAAAGAAAATGAAACGATGCTATTTTAGTAATCAACGCCTTTTATTTCTATTCAGTCTTTTAATTCAGTTCAGTCTCAAAAAATCAATCTATGTAAAAACTGCCTTAAGCTTTTCAATCTAAAATTATTATATAACAATTACACAAATATTACTATTTATAACATACTAAAGAAACAATACTAATTAAAAAACAATCAAGTACCTACAAATGACCCTTATGATCAAGTGATAAAATTCTGAAAAAATTATTTTATCAATCATGATAATATCAGCTCTATCCATCTTTAAATCTACCATACAAGATCATAGTACTCGTTAATACCATTCAAATGATTCCAAACTCGATAGGGTTGAGTCGTTTTATTGAGTAGTTCCTATGGCTACCTTCCTCCTCCAGCATCAGATTAGCTCCATGTTATCATAATATTATATTGTCACGTGGCATGCAAAACTTCAGCTCAATCGGATAATTAGAAGCGGTCGAAAAATGACTAGCAAAACTTCAGCAAAGTTACAATATGAATATTGCGAGTTAAATAAAAGGGTTTAAAAATACCAATACTTTGCAAATTATTAATTAATTGAAGAACATAATAAGAGCTCCAAGTACGTTTTTATGCCGTAACACAGCTCAAGTAACCGACAATAATTATTGTACTAAAATAATAATTGTTCCAAGTTATCATCATATATCCACTAAAACGATAAGTAAACACATTTCTGCACGCATTCGTACTCGCCTTTATAATAGGGGTTAAAGTATGAAATTGCCGTTTCATTGTAATAGGTACTTCGAATTGACATAGAACCTTCATGGTTTGAGATTTTTGAGTGAAACTTTTTCCACATGGTACCTATGTAGTTCTTCATTTAAAAATGTGCAACATTCGATTATCGACTTTCAGTTGTTTTTTTTATTCAGCTTAGACAAGAAAGATGGATACTTCGAAAATTCGAGTGATTTTTGAAAGCGAGTTCCGACGCGGAACTAACGCGGCAGAAACAGCTCGCAATATCAATGTTGCGTTTGGAGAGGGGACTGCTAATGAACGCACCGTGCGATTTTGGTTTAAACGCTTTCGTGAAACTTTGATTTGAAGAACGAACCACGAGGAAGGCCGTCCACACAGGTGAATAACAATGAATTGAAACCTTCCGAACCAAACCAAACTACCCAGGAATTAGCTGCATGGTTTAACGTTACCTTACCAACAATATTGACTCATTTGCGTCAAATCAATAAAATAAAAAAATGTGAAAAATGGGTACCTCATGATTTGACTGATCTGCAGAAAGAAATGCGTGTTGAAACTTGTGTTGCCTTGTTGAATCGATACAGAAATGAAGGAATATTGGATCGAATTGTGACATGTGATGAAAAGTGGATTCTTTACGATAATCGTAAGCGAAAAATGCAATGGCTGACCCCAGGTGAAACGCCACAACAGTGTCCTAAAGCAAAGCTTACCAATAAAAAGGTAATGGTAACTGTTTGGTGGTCTCAGCATGGTGTTATTCACTATAGCTTTCTACGATCTGGTCAAGCAATAACGGCAGATGTCTACTGTGCCGAACTCCGAACAATGATAGCAAAACTAGCAGTGAAACAGCCCCGACTCATGAATCGATCTTCACCATTATTGCTCCATGATAACGCGAGACCTCATACAGCACGAGAAACCGTTTTAACTCTACAGGAACTGCAATTAGAAACTATCCGTCACCCTCCGTATTCGAAAGACCTTGCTCCAACAGACTACCATTTTTTTTCGTGATTTGGACAATTTTCTATGTGATAAAAAGTTTTCTTCTCAGGAGGCAGTACAAAATGCTTTCACACAGTTTGTCGAATCTAGATCACCAGAGTTCTATCGCAAAGGCATAAATGACCTTCCTACTAGATGGCAGCAATGTATAGATAATAATGGTAATTATTTTGATTAAATAAATACGTTAAATTAAAAAAAAACGAATTTCAATTTGTCAGTACAAATCGGCAATTGCATACTTTAACCCCTAATATTTACATTTTGTAACATTTCTATTCCACGTTATATGTAACCAAACAAAATGGAAGTAACGCATCTCCAATCGCCGACCTAAGATTGCTTGTAAATTAACTTTAATAGAGATGAAACAAAAAACAACTATTTTAATAGCTTGTAATGCGTTTGTAGTTAACATTATTATATTTCTATAAACAAAAAACCAAACTTACCAGTAAAAATCACAATTACAAAGTGGATGAAAAATCCGGCAAGGTAACGCTCAACAAGTTTCGACACGAAATACGTCAAAATGGTAATTCTCTGACTGCTTTACAAAATGGGGAAGTCTGAAGTATTGTTGCCAGGGAAGAAATTTGTAGCCAGTGGTATATTTTTTGGCGACAAAGTCTATCAAATTACGGTTACAAAGTGTAATTCCATGCACGGCCGGAATTGTGAGACATGATATAATGTCACGAAAGATGGTTTATTTTATTAAAGTAGTGTTATTTTATGTTTAATTCTTATAATATTAGGGGTTAAAGTATGAAATTGCCGATTTGTACTGACAAATTGAAATTCGTTTTTTTTTTTTAATTTAACGTATTTATTTAATCAAAATAATTACGATTATTATCTATACATTGCTGCCATCTAGTAGGAAGGTCATTTATGCCTTTGCGATAGAACCCTGGTGATCTAGATTCGACAAACTGTGTGAAAGCATTTTGTACTGCCTCCTGAGAAGAAAACTTTTTATCACATAGAAAATTGTCCAAATCACGAAAAAAATGGTAGTCTGTTGGAGCAAGGTCTGGCGAATACGGAGGGTGACGGATAGTTTCTAATTGCAGTTCCTGTAGAGTTAAAACGGTTTCTCGTGCTGTATGAGGTCTCCGAGAGACCTCTCAGAAAGCAATAACGGCAGATGTCTACTGTGCCGAACTCCGAACAATGATAGCAAAACTAGCAGTCTAGTTTTGCTATCATTGTTCGGAGTTCGGCACAGTAGACATCTGCCGTTATTGCTTGACCAGATCGTAGAAAGCTATAGTGAATAACACCATGCTGAGACCACCAAACAGTTACCATTACCTTTTTATTGGTAAGCTTTGCTTTAGGACACTGTTGTGGCGTTTCACCTGGGGTCAGCCATTGCATTTTTCGCTTACGGTTATCGTAAAGAATACACTTTTCATCACATGTCACAATTCGATCCAATATTCCTTCATTTCTGTATCGATTCAACAAGGCAACACAAGTTTCAACACGCATTTCTTTCTGCAGATCAGTCAAATCATGAGGTACCCATTTTTCACATTTTTTTATTTTATTGATTTGACGCAAATGAGTCAATATTGTTGTTAAGGTAACGTTAAACCATGCAGCTAATTCCTGGGTAGTTTGGCTCGGATCGGCTTCCACCATGTCTTTCAATTCATTGTTATTCACCTGTGCGGACGGCCTTCCTCGTGGTTCGTTCTTCAAATCAAAGTTTCCATCACGAAAGCGTTTAAACCAAAATCGCACGGTGCGTTCATTAGCAGTCCCCTCTCCAAACGCAACATTGATATTGCGAGCTGTTTCTGCCGCGTTAGTTCCGCGTCGGAACTCTTATTCAAAAATCACTCGAATTTTCGAAGTATCCATCTTTCTTGTCTAAGCTGAATAAAAAAAAACAACTGAAAGTCGATAATCGAATGTTGCACATTTTTAAATGAAGAACTACATAGGTACCATGTGGAAAAAGTTTCACTCAAAAATCTCAAACCATGAAGGTTCTATGTCAATTCGAAGTACCTATTACAATGAAACGGCAATTGCATACTTTAACCCCTATTATTATCATATTTCGATACCATTCATTCGTCTTTCCCTTGCCACTGAAGGAAATTCACGAATAAACTTAACTCGAAACTAAGCAGGTCAATGTGGGACATAGTAAAATCATGGGTATTCAAAATTATATTTGGTATTATTTCATATTCATCAATAAATTATTCACATAATTTTATGTGTTTCGGATACATTAAATATTAAATATCTTTACGAATTCAATCTTTTTCAATCAATTTCAATCTTTACTTTATGAAATTTCTTTCATTTCTCGATTAAATTAATGGTGAACTTCTGGGACATGCTCATTTAGAGTATGGTCGTGTAAAAAATGCCCTCTTACGATACCCTTCGGTTGAGATGGGGCGGTGATACTTGTATTCTTTCTCCGTCACCACACGGATGTTAGCGATTATCGAATCCCACTTACACGATTACTTACTTTACGCTATCAATATGAACGCTCCTTACACAACCACCCCTCTAGACCAGTGGCATTTCGTTTTGATGAAATAGAATGACGAATGTATGGGATTTGACGCATTTGACATGCTTTAACGACGAGTTGCCACTTGTCTAGAGGAGCAGTTTCACTTAGTTTAATGGGAGCCACGTTACTTACTATATATAACTTTAATAAATATTCTACAAAACTTTGTACAATATTTTATTAAAGTTATCCCGTTCTTTAAAACATTTTTATTTTTGATATATTTTTATTCCTTCCCATAGTTACGGCACATTTCGAGAGATTTGAGTCAGATTTATATGTATAAAAATATATTACAATATATGGTAGTATATTTTAATATAAGTAAGTTAAACTAATGATTGATTCTATGATCTCACAGACAATATCGGTTGGACCATTGTCATTGGTTTTGAAGAAATTTGGCTATAGAGCTTGAAAAAGAGCATAGACTATGTTTGGTCGCAATAGTCAATATTCATGCGGGTGAAACCGGAAGCAATCACTAGTAAAAAATAAATCTCATTTATATAATGCATGTAATTACTGAAACCGGTTTTGCTACAGTTAAAGCAGAAGAAATATGAGTTTAATGCAATGTAATTTCCAGCAACGGCTTAGCAAACTGATGAAGATTTATCTACGGTTCCCCTTAATTTTCAGCAAAAACTGTAAGAAGAAAATATTGGCGGTAAAAAATAAAATTAATATGTAGTTGATTGAATTTGTTGAAACTTCTTGATGGAACTTCATTTTACTATTTTTATATATATTGAAACACACTTTACCAGTTCCACACAATTATATTTAATTTTGTCACTGTATAATGCTAATATTTGATTTTTTTGAATACGACATGTTTCGATTACCTGAAGATGAGTTAATCGAAACATGTCGTATTCAAAAAAATCAAATATTAGCATTATACAGTGACAAAATTAAATATAATTGTGTGGAACTGGTAAAGTGTGTTTCAATATATATAAAAATAGTAAAATTAATAATTAAAATGAGTTCCGATGATTCTGAAAGTGAAAATGAAATAGTACATTACTGCCGCGGCCACCAATTGTAGTGTTGCCGGACGATCGTGAAGTATGCGGGCCAAGGCGCAGCCGAGGTACGCATTACGGAGTCCGGCAACGCTCAGTTGTGGCCAAGGCTTGTATAGTGCTTTTCTCAAACAATGCGCGGAAATTAAAACTAAGTAGTATCTAGGCAGAATTTTTTAGTTACCTACTTTTCAAAATCAATGACGAACAACGAACAACATTAATTTTTCACGCGGCGAAATGTTCATTAGTTTTTTATTTTTCTTAATAAACAGCATTCTATTTGCAAGCCAGTTCTATATTTAAATAATGCCTTGGACAAGTTACCTCCTTGGTTGCCATGGTTCGGAGTACAAGATGGTTCCATTTTCAAATTACACGACAGATATGAGTTTACATAGTAATTTATTTGGCTGCTAAAACACGACAGATATGGATTTTCATACAACTTTTGCTGGCCGCTGCTCGCATGTACAGCAATTTCGATTTATCTCGAAGAAGGTTGTCAAAATAATGTTCACATTTCCAAGCATGTTTGAGAAATGAACATTAACTGCACATCCTCCAAATCCTCGCCTGCAGCTCGGCCTTCAAACTCATACTCGACCTGCAATTGCCTATTTCGCTGCCTTTGCAATATTGTACTATTGTAAGCTCACATAGTGACCATGTAAGTTGATATATAGTCAGACGTACAGACAAAGTTCGTAGCATGAAAGGCCTGCAACTACTTGAAAGTAAAAACACGTATTTCGAGCACGTGTCTGCATCATGACCTTTTTGCTGTACAGATCAATGACCTCTTGTCATTGAATATATAACACATACAACGAGGACACTATTTCAATTCAAAATGAAAGACTCCGAAAGCTTTTCCGACCTCTGATGGCAACCGCTCTTATTCGATTCTACACTGCGTGATGTAATTAATTCAGTGTGTGGAATACAGAAGCTGCTATCAATCCCACAAATAACACGTTTTAATTTGTTGAAAAATGATTCACAACACAAGCCAAGTCACCAACCGTAATGTCCAAATCGATTGAAAATGTTAATGGCACCCGACGGTACAAACTAAAATGAAGTGACGATTTATCCTAATATTAAGTTTCTCCTAGAAGTTTTATATGAGAAAATACAAAGTCAATGACCGCGACTGTTTTACTACTTTTCATATAAACGTGACATTGACCATAAAATATACAATACACTCACGATACCCGATGTTACGATGAAGATAGAGGGTTGATTGTTGTGTTGGAACTTCAGCGGTCGTGGCTTTGATTCCCGCTCAGAGCTAAAATATTTATTATGAATGAATATGTATTTTTATGTATTTGTCTAAGTGGTTCTATGCATATTATATTTACTAATGTGTGGAAAAATGTAATCTAATTAGAACCAAAAAGTCTTTATATAAGTTGTACGCCATTTAAACAGCATGAATGGAAGTTAAATTCTGAATAAAAACAAACTGTTCAGTTAATTTTCACAAAATTGAAATAATCTGACCAGATATTTCACCATATTTAAACTTTAAAGTAAATAACTGCAATATTAAGTTGACCATACCGCTACTTAACTTGCCTCTAGCATTGTGTTACTGGACACTAACATTAATTCTATAAGGATCAAGAACGATAATTCGCAGTTTATCCCATCTGTCTGCTGGTCGTTAACCTCTATAGAGGGTACTGAACTGTATTGTCTTAGCTTTTATCATATTAGCTTTTATGTGTAAGCAAACAATGCGGTTAAGGGTCACATAGAAGAGAGAAATCTTCATATTTGGATCTTCGGTTTATACATTACTAGCTGACCCGGCGAACTTCGTACCGCCAATATTTTGCCACCCACGTTGCGTCAGATCCCGTTCCCGCTGCACCCTCTACTATATTAAACATGTATTATACATATAAACATTCCTCTTGAATCACTCTATCTACTAAAAAAACCGTATCAAAATCCGTTGCGTAGTTTTAAATATTTAAGCATACAAAGGGATATAGGGACAGAGAAAGCGACTTTGTTTTATACAATGTAGTGATAACTTAATCTTGCAAAATTAAGTATTTTTAATTTATTCTACTAACAATGGTTTGGTTAACCGTCTGATTAGGCGGCCTTACGATCGACAGGTCCCGGATGCGAAAACCCACTCCTAGCACAAGCAATTTAGCTTAGTTGGAGGGTTAGAGGGAATATTAGTAATTTCGATAATTTCGGATGCCAATATTCTTTAAAAAAAATGTAGTATATGTATAAAAGTATAATCTGTGTCGGAATTCATCAAGATCCGTTCAGTAGTTAGTAGTTCTGGCATGAAAGAGCAACTAGGAACGACCCAGCAGGATGTATTTATTTACTTAACTGATAATGCTAAACTCAACATGCCTATAAATAGTCTCCCTTCTTATAGATTACCGAGGCTAATCCCTTGAAAGCAATTTTACAGAGAACCGGTGTTAGCATTCAAAAGCTGTAAAGTACATGTATTCAAAAAGCATTTCAGTCGAAGCAACACCAGCAAACATTGTTATTCACGATGGTCCTTCGAGCAAAATGTCAGACTTCAATTAACGATGACACGATTTATATTCATCCTGTGGATTATCCAGCTTTGTCTCTGTTTTATTTGCATATTTATCACTCGTAACTTTATTTTGTTCTTAGTCCTCGGAATACACAATTACTCTTAGTGTTGAATTAATTCTGCCAGTCTTTTTAGTTCCAATTACTGCAACGTGTATGAAGTAGCCTTAATGAAACTTCTCATAATTTATCAAGTTAACTAGCAAGCTTGCGACATCAAGATTTATTCTACACTGGAATAGCGCCGATAGCTGATTATAATATTTGGTGCTATTTTAGTTTCTGAATTTGAAAATTCAAAGTGGTTAATAAATCTTTTAGAGTGTGGAAAAACAATAAAACTATAGAAGTGTGAAGAAGATACCTGCTCACGAACCTGAGCTGACGAAGCCGTACCCTTTTTAAAGTTGGAAGGTCAGCTGAGCGTCGCTTTCACAATATATGTTATACGCACTTGGTGGAACTATCTGTAACATTCAATTAAGTCGCTTGTACTGTTACATATACATCAGACCTATAATAGAGGGGCAATCGAACCCACGACCTATGACTTAGTCGAACGCTACACTACGTAGCGTAGTCGAACGCTCTACCGCTACGCCGTAGAGGTCGTATTTTGAATATTGCTTAGAAACAAAATTCTATCTTTTTATTCGTACCAGCTATTTAAAATATTCCTCATCGTAACAGCTTAGTTATCATTCTTTGAAATTATATTTTAATGTTAGTAATATATTTTACGTCGTACAGCTGTCTTTACTTATGTATCCGCATTGCGGGTTACAGCATAGTGATTGCTGTCAACACGATTCAATAATTCATCACACGACACTCTAGTTTGGCACTGAACATGACTAAATATTATTTGAATCAATAGTTTGTTCGATCTCGTCGAATAACACAAGTTTAGTATTTCGCAAATAATTTCAATGCTAACGTTGATACATTAAATAAGCTAAATTACCTACATCAGGGATCGTAAATACTTTCATTTGGAGTTCGTTTTTTTTTTAAATAAAATGACAGTCTCGATTTGTAACTTCCTCTACATTCTAACTTCACGTGTTAATACAACGTGTCAAATAACATCAATCAATAAAAAAAATAAGGATACCCGAATATTATAATGAATTAGTAGATATATTTAGGAGAACAGCCCTTTCCCTTATTCGCTTTTTGCTACACCCATCGGTTGAGTAGGGGTGGTTCTATTCTACACCACCCGGAACCAACACGGCAAACAGAGATAAGGCTGTTCTCCATCCACCCAAGCAAACATCCAGCCCAAGATAAAGTGCCCGCTAGATTATCTTGGGCATTAATTGGCCCAAACGGGCACTGGGCACAAACGTGGGTATTTATACACCGCTGTCTACCTCTTTGGGGTTTTACAGGCGTGATTATATATAGATATCTTTAATCACTAAAATTTAGTACAAGCCAGTGTGAGTACAGTGGCATAAGCTCATTTTTTTGTCCTTATTTGTACGTTTCTCCAGAAACTTCCTGCCTCGCACAGCTGAACTGTGGAATAAACTATCGCCTGCGGTATTTCCGGACCGATACGATCTTCAAGAAAAGAGCGTAATCCCACCTTAAAGGCCGGCAACGCACCTAGAACCCTTCTGGTGTTTCAGGTTTCCATGGGTGGCGGTGATCGCTTACCATCAGGCGATCCATCTGCTCAATTGCCTCCCATATCATAAAAAACAACTCGTCAAGATCGATCTGATGCTGGCTGTACTTGCCAGTCCTAATAATGTTAAAATGATAACACTAATCATTTAAGTTTATACTTTTTACTAAAATAATTCATCAAAATAAATCTAAAATAGTTGGCAAGCATTAGAACCCAGTTCAAATCACACCCGAAAACACTCCCCTCGAAAACGCAATTGTAACCGCGTATATCGCACGAACGCGTCGATGACCACTCAATCAGTCCAAGTTTTCCTCGCACCACATTCAACGAATCACGCAATTAATTAGGAGGTCACCAGTCTATGTTTGCTTTGACAACCTCTGTAATCGAGTTCGGAGCGGTACGCTCCCAACGGCTGTAAATCATTAAATTTAATTCCGTTCCGACGTTTGTATTTGAAGCCAGTCTTGTGCTAGCTGCCCTGTTGTATTGACGTATTCACTGGCTTTAGCTACAACTGAAATTGAATTCTCTCTGAGCTACATTTTGCTACACAATTTTTATGCAAAACTTTTTGAAGTCTTGTTTCACGTTATACAAAATATTTACATTCTCGTAAGTTTTATTTTGAAGCTGGAGTTAAAAATATTCATATGTTATAACATGCCTGTTTATGTTCTCCCCCTAAAACCAGAGGTCGAAAAACATTATTGGTGAAATTTTCTACCTATACCTTCGGGTATATACAAGCGTATCTATATTTTTATATTATAATACATATTTGCATACAGACCTAAAGCATAAAATAAATAATACCTAAAGGCTGCCATCTGATAGCCTGTTTGTAGCTAATGCATTACGTTGCCTGACACTTAGTCAGCTGCAGTTGCCTGAAGTCAACGCATGATGTTCATTATTAGCTTAGTTCGTGTACGGTAATAGACTGAATTCGAAAAGTTTGTATAGAGGTTAGATTTTAAGTTATGAAAGGTATTATAGTCACGTTTAAATATTGGCGGAAAGGTAAGTATAGTGTGCACGTTCAGAATATGCTTTGAGCCTTTTGCCAGCAATCATTTGGAGTTGGTTGTGGAAAGATTAAATAGATTTTGGGGCAGGATTTGAAACTATAAAGGCAATAAACTCGAGAATTTGAGAAAACTTGTCAATACGAGAAGTTATATAGGCCATTGCCTATTCGTCTTCCCGTGTAGGAAAAACGATAACTATTAAATCTCGTTTTCGTATTTGGATAAGAATTTGAATCAAAAAATATTTGTTCCTATTTCACCTCAACTTGTATGCTTTTTCGTACTCCTTGGTAACGCACGCGGTTATTACAAAGTACCAAATAATCCTACTGCCGAACTGTAGTTTATAATACGCTCATAAATGTCATCATGTAATATAATTCTACCAATTTTCACTTCACCCCTATCTAACATAATTTGAATGAAGAATAAAGTAATTTTGTAAACACCTAACAAAAGCACTCCTGAAAAATACGCAAATGCTCGTTCGTTTCATTTTTGAATTAAAGCGAAACGCGGTTGTACGATCGCGATATCTTATATCTATTTGTACTTGTCTCACCGTATTTTTGCGTCCCCAATCATGTGAATAAAGCAAACGTACCGGTTTGTTCATAATGACTAATAGCCCTCGTTCCGTTTGAGATAAAAATTGGAACAAATAAATACAACTGAGTCAACGGAAATGAAAGCGAACGTGAACCTTTCACTCGCCACATATTTTTACGTGGAACAAACAAAAGTAAGAGCATTATCCCCTCTGATTCATGTCAAAGATAACATCTATTTGTCAGAGTATTTCACTTTGATCTTTGTTTACACGATATGCGATTTCTGAACCAAAAACTTCCTGACCAAACTTTGTTAACGTAGCCACAGATTTAATCAGTGCTTATCGCGCATTGTTTGTAATAGAATAATGTACACTAACAAGTAAACAATTCTGTTGCAACGTTTCAGACGCAAGTATAAACATAAAAAAGTTTGTATGGACAGACCACATATTTCATACTTCTTGTTCCTGTTCACCACTCAAAGGAATTGGCCTATATTCGCTCCAGGGACAAAATGTTGTAAACAACTGCAAAGTTTATGTACTGTTCATTCATGTTACACTAACTACTAACATAACGTAATAACTTATCAGACTTCGAAGAAGTTGAGCGCATAGAAATTTCATAAACAACAAACTCTTTTGTTACATCAGTTAAGGCTAAGCAACATTTTGAATTAAGTATTCACATGATTACAATATTTTCTAACAGATTTTAAAGTTAATTTGTGTGTGGTAAATGAATATCATAATTACATTGGCGTTCTTAAAAGTTCTTAATTATAATCACAATTATGATAATTTTTGGAACGAAGTTCCTTATGGCGCGTTGCGATTGCAATAGGGGGCACGAAATTAAGTTGTACCGACACTTTTACGACTAAAAGTTGTCGGCACGACAACTAAAAGTTGTCACGACACTTTTTGCTATAGTTGTAAGCCGATGATGATGATGATGATGATGATGATGGTCATGATCATGATGATGATAATGATAATGATGATGATGAACATCGATATGGATATCGTTTTTAGTGTTTTTGGGGTTGCTGATCACGAATATATATCATCCATTTAGCGATCCGAGATTGGCGGAATTTTTTAAAATCGGCACACTAGTTTTTGAGTTTATTCATTCCCAACATACAAATCTTTCCTCTTTATAATAGTAGTGTAAATGTAGATGTACATTATATTCATTAATAATAAAAATATATTATTATAACTTAAACAAAATAATTACAATTATTAAATATATTTATTTATTTAATTTATTTAACAATTCCTTCACTAATTAATCGAAAGCAACTTCGTTACATCCGGGTGTCCCTTGACACCTCTCAATTTTTATTCCTACAAGGTGATTCATACTCATCCAAATCAATCTTACCCTTCTAGTTGGTAATGCGAGACTTATAGATATCACGGGCGAGGTTTTGACGCAAATAACAATATCTAATATTATCATTATATTTTCTAAAATAATATAGCAGGTACATAATAAGTTTTTCAGTAACATTGTTTGATGGTAAACAAAAACATACTGAAGTAACATTTATAAAATTTAAAGGGAACTGCAGAACGAAGATCAAAACAACTTGCGTCCACTATAGTGTGCCAAGTAACGATCAGTTAGTCGGATTGTACTTTTAGTGACACTGAAATATTCAAACCAAACGCGTAAGTCTTGCAACTGAATGCAGTGACCAGTGAATAATATGAGTTTCTCACCGCATCACGCGAGCGAGTAAACTGATTGGTATGATATTGGATCAGTGCCACTTGGTGGTAAATAAGGCGAACACTTTGTTACTTCTCCTGTCGAATTGGTGTTACTTATATTCTCAAATTCCGTTTTTTTAGTGTACTATATCTACTCGATAACAATGGTGAAGTAGTTAGAACATTTTCGTGATATTTGCACATGATTCTCAGTATTGCGTCCACACTCGTGACACCTGAATAATAATCAAATTTCGAGACGATTTGAACAGCAAATTATTTGCAGTGGTTTAGTTAGTGAAAATTACATTGAAAGATTCCATTACATAAATAGATAGATATATGTATGTCAAGAAGCGCATTATTAAGTGTGAACAAGATGATTAAAAAAGCAATGAATCAAGTTGTAAACCAATCGCATTTGCAAGCTATGCTAATACTGCAGTCGACACTAAGTTTGTAGCTTGTGGTCCAATTGCACGCGATTAAATTTTATGCCTTAAGCTTATAGAAAATGCTATCATATTTTTTAATGTACTCGTACCTGTATATTATCAAGTAATAAGCAGAGGTATATTAGCACCTACCCACATTTTTCCAATAGTATTTTTAGTCCCACGCTTGGAGGACTATCCTATAATCTGCAATCAGGCCTCTTTCATTAGTTGTCATTCATAGTCGGAGCAAATCTATATGTAATTTAGATACTTACTTCCTTACTTCTGCGTGAGCCATTTCACCCAATTCCCTCTTTCCTACCCTAGAACGAACTTTAAAAGCTACCGCATCAAAATTTATTGTAAATTTTTACATCTACCTCTTGCAGCTTACACCAAATTAAACAACGTATTGCCTGCAGCACTATAGTATACCAATACGTGACTAGCAATTTCTTTCCACTGCAACAGACGTAAGTTTCTGTTCCTTTTTTATTTACTATGTTGGAATTTAGTCTGTATAGCATAGAATTGGTTGCCAAAAGAATTTTAACAATGTACCGCGAGCTTTGGTTCAAGCATTTGGCTACTGTTTCAACGTTTTTAAAAATGATCATCATAAATCTTTATGATAGTGTCGAAAGTTTATCTGAATATTATACATTGAAGATAAACTTGTAACGCGATTTATTATGTGTCATTTTTATATGAAGAGACTAAGATGGCGGTCGAACTATATTTACCTGCATGTTAGTGGTAAAATTTGATTACGTACATTAAAAACACACTCTTCTACTTTTCCACGATATTTATTATTGAACCTGACCGGTTTCCCGTTATGGCATTCTCAAAGACTTACAGTGACAGTTAAACAGAAAGATATTTAACATAACACATCTTTATGACTTCACATCTCCTAATGGTGTGGATGAACCAAAATTTACTCTTTCAAAGCATTTACATTTTCTCTCATATAATTTCAACCAACTAACATAATATAAATAACCGATCCTAACTACGCACTATTAATTTATAATACCCATCAACTAACTTGATAACCTGTTTAACAAATCAGGTGTCATCATTAACTCAGCGTCCGTTTGATATCAAGTGGCCGTAACTGACAAAAGACAACCCGCTATGCTAATCAGAGGTACCTAACAGAAACAACTGAAGTTAAGGTAATAAACCCCTTTCAAAATTAATTAAGGGACAGTTTCACATTTCCAAAGTTAACTTGTCAAAGAGCTGGTTAATTAAATGAAGTTAAGCAGGTACAATTAATTTGATTCAATTTAAATCCTTGTATTACCGCTGAGGAACGCTCATGTCGAATTCGCAGGGTAGGTTGTTACCCTTAAAAGTTGCTAAATATTTAGTAATTTAGAAACTTTGCATTCTAAGACATATTACTTATTACATAGCGCTATCTAGACTTAAAGTAACAATATCTTAATAGGCGTGTAATAATACGTGATCTTGATTGCGAATAAACATTATTGAAATAGACAAATAAAAAATATTTATTATTATAATCTACATGATTATCAATTATAATCTTTTTTCCTATACTATTATTATAAATAGGTAAAGTTTGTGTTTGTGAAGTTATAGGCGTTAATCTCTGAATCTATTGAACCGATTTTTAAAACTCTTTTACCAATAATAGTAAGCCATATTAAACGTGTTTTAGGGCAGCGCGAGTGTGACGCCCCTGGTGTTACACACGTCCATAAGCCACGGTAACCACTTTCCATACGCTGGGCCGCGTGCTTGTCTGCCACCTAATGGGAAAAAAAATCATCACGCTATCTGGGAGGGTCAGCAGAGGGAACGGGATTAGAAGTCCACGCTGGCGCAGCCGCGGGTAGCAGAAAAATGTAAAAAAGAATGTATTTATTAGTCTCTAAACGACAGCTTAGTTCAGCAACGTCTGTGGGCGACTGTATAAGCTATTATACTAGTAAAAGCGATATAAACCCTTAAATAAGGATTATGTGAATTAATCAATCGCTCTGTCGACAGTTTGACTGACATACTCACGCCCATGTCACTCAGCCGGCCTTACATTGACTGATTTACCATCAATCGTATGGTTATTATGACAAGGTGATATATATACATGCATATATTCACGCCTGTAAATTCCCGAATAGGTAGGCAGTATTAATGTTTTTGTCTATGTTTTTCGGTCTCACGTAATAGGGAGCCATCTAAACCCAAACGAAACATTAGCAGAATGTTTAAATAGATTTTTTCTCGTTAAAAAGAATGCATGTATTTACAAGTGTAACGAAATTGCAAATTCCGAAACTAACGCATGTCTCTAATCAATATTTTTTTTACCACTTACGTGATAGACAAGCACGCGGCACCTGATGTAAAGTGGTGAAGTTTAATTGTAAATTAGAACCAACAGACTTGAACACAAGTAAACTTATTTGCAATAGCAAATATTCACCGTCTTGATGTCAAGGTGCCTTTACATCCCAAAATGTAACAGCTTTGTTACACGCTTCGTGGGTTACCGAAAGTATTTATATTTTCAGGTTCTTTTAGTTTTGATATTGATATAAAACCAAGTGTGGGGTTCGTGGCTGTACGGTAACTGATTAGGTTAAACCAACCTTTGCAAGGTTGTGCAATACTAGCCGGGTTGGTCTTAGGATGGGTAACCAGTCTTACCACAGTGAGACCTCTTTCGAGAATTAGATAACTCGCTCCCGGTTGTATGTGGTACATCACTGCTAATTAAAACGTTAAATAGTCCAACAACCTATCCTACCCGGCCTACAAATCTTGGAAATTGCCAGTGGTTTGTGGAGATCAGATTTCACTTGCTTCAGCTAATAATATATATTGAAGTTCGGTGGCCTGTGGTAAGATTGAAAGTCAAAGCCAAGGTGACAGAAGTCTCAGAGGTCGATTAATGTAAGTAAGTGATGGTAATTAAAATTTCAAAGAAACATTAAACATTTCTAAACGTTAATATTAGTAACGCAATCATAAGGGATAGATGGCTGCGCTTTACTCGCAAACAAACAACAGAAACTAATCAGTGTTGCATATTCTACTATTAATTGCACAGTCAACCTGATGGGAGTGGCTTGTACAGCTGTTTCCGAAATGCAACGTCACACCTTTAAATAATGTAACTTGCATTGCTGAGTGAGTGGCAGTTTCTGTTTTAACACTTGATAAATAACATTCCTTCTGATAGTACAGCTTCGTCGGCAAGATCTCAAGGAACTCTCTGGAAATAAAACTGATATTATAATTGTTTTTAGCCTTAACACTAGGGCAGAGGTTCCCAAACTTATTTTGTCTACTGCCCACTTTGAGACTATATTAATTTTTAGCGCCCCCCATTTTTTCATCTACTTATAAACCACTATAACTTCAAATTAAATTAATTAATTGTTGTGAGCTATATTAGCGGAGATTAAACATTCGTTCTAAAATAGACTTTTACTATAATCCGCAAGAGTTAACTTGAGACCCGAACACAGTAGGTAGTACATAACGACGTCCGACCTGTCAAGTTAACTCTTACGGGCTACACCTGCCAATGAGAATGATTATTCAAACGCAACTTTATAGTATTCAGACAGAGTATCTTTTATTCAAAATAAAACAAACATAATCGATTCTTATATAAAAACTAATGTGAATGATGAATCTGATGCTGTTTAATAAGTTTGTTGATATCAGGTTCCAATTTACTCAAGAACAGACGCAAGTCGCCACGTTCGGTAACATGCAAACGATTTCTCTTTTTAGTAAGCAGCGTTGCCACAGCACTAAATCCACGTTCACACAAATATGACGAAAGGAATGCTATCACGAATCGTTGAACGATTGACCACAATGCAGGGTACAATTGCGTGATCGATTTTTGTAGCCAAAATTCTTGATAGCCATTTTTGAACTTGATTTTTATTTCCTCGTTTGTTGTCAATTCTATAAGCTCTTCTTTCAGCTGAGGTGAAATTGCTGTGTTGACATTTGAAAACGGATCTAACACCCAGCCTGGTATTTCCAAGTTCAAAATGTCCTGGTATAGTTCGGTGAAGGCAATGTGGAGGTTTTCCAAATGTTGGCAGTACGCAAACAAGTCATCGTTACTGCAGGATACTGATAAATTCAGAAAATTGTGAAACTCACGTCTGCCCATATTCTTTTTGTGTAGAAGCAGTTTGGCTGCGAAAGCAGCTACGACATTTTTTGTTTTAATTAAATTTAGTTCATCGCCTTGCAGTTGGAGATTCATGTCGTTGAACAATTTATACAGGCCTGTCATGTAAGATATATCATTTTTTGATGTAATGAGCTTGTTGCGCAATTCTGTATCTTTAGTTTCCAAGAACTCTATCACAGAGTCAAACAGATTGTAAAATCGAGTCAGACAATTGCCTCTTGATAGCCAACGAACCTCAGTATGAAGCAACAAACGGTTGGAATCTTCGTCATTAGTAACACAAAGCTGATGAAATAATCTATCATTTAAAGAGCTGGTACGGATTTTTTTAGACTGCTTTGATGACATATTGCAGTGATTGAAATAGTCGTTCACTTAAGTTTCTAGCAACCAAATGTTGTCTATGAATAACGCAATTTACAGCAAGGACGCTATGAAGCCTTTATGGCACCCTGTCATAGCCGGAGCGCTATCAGTAGCAACTGATTTAATATTTTTGAAGGGAATCTCTTTCTCATCACAAAACTTCTCCAATGTATTGAATATTGTTTCGCCTTTGGTATCGGTCTCTAAATTTCTAGTAAACAATAGTTCTTCACATGTTTTCTCATGTTTAAGAAACCTCACGTAAGACAGCAACAATGCTTCATTAGAGGTAAAGTGGACTCATCGAGCTGAATTGAGAATTGACTAGTCTTCAGATGATTGCACAATGATCCTTCAATGTTTTCAGCCATTTCATCAATTCGTTTTCGCACAGAATTATTACTCAAAGGATTTTTTCGGATAATATCTGCGGCCGGTTTATGAAGCACAGTAGTCATTACTTCCTTTATTGCTGGCAAAATTAACTCTTCTCCGATGTTGTGTGGTTTGCCTTTTTGAGCAATTAACAAAGAGATATTGTACGAAGCTCGAAGTCCATCGTCATCTTGCTTAGCAGCTGCCGAAAATAGTTTGAGTATTATGCTCTATCTGTGAAGATATGCTAAATTCTTGTATTTCTTATCTGGATGCATTTTATTCAAATGATCTTGCAGTCTTGAATTCATTGCTTAATTCGAAAATGTTTTTAGACATAGAAGGCACTGAGGCGACGATGGGTTTGTGGGATTTTCAATGAATCCGAATTTAATAAATTCCACAGAGTATTGCCGTCTCTTCTTTTTTACTTCCAACTTTATTTTGTTTTAAAAAATACGTAAGTAAGTGTTGAACTTAAGTACTGCTTATCTATAACGCGCGAAACTGCAAATGAAAATAAAATGAATATTCTGTTGTTTATATAGGATTGCATAAGCAGCACGCACCGACAGGAATAAGACAAACATACATGAACTCGTTTATCTCATTCGACGCTCATTGTACTCAACAAGTAAGAACAGGTATTCTATTAATCAGCCGATTGATACAGCAATGCACAAATCGGGTTATTTAACAAAAACTTGTTAAAACATGATTGCCCGCGGTCTATTATCTACGAAAATGACCTATCTAAGAATACTAATAACTATTAAAATGCGAAAGTGTGTCTATTGCCTTTTTATTGTTTGTTTGTGTCTACTTTCATTTCGAAACGGAGCTGATTGGTTAAATTTTAGGCAGCGGGTATACAGCGACCTGCGCGTACAATATAACAATGCGTTCAGGATACTATTGGGGCTGCCTCGGTGTTGCAGCGCATCTGGCATGTTTGCGGAGGCGCACACAGCTGACTTTTATGCCATAATAAGAAAGCGCACCGCTTCCATGCTCGCCAGACTGCGCCATAGTACCAATGGTCTCCTGAGCGTATTTAAAGATAGGTGGGACTCACCCTGGCTGGGTCGCTGGGTGAAGCTCCACACAACTTTTAAATGTTAAAATAATATAAACTACTAACAATAGCATATAAGTTTTCTTTTGTAACTAACTCTATGGACTGACGTCTGCAATAAATTATTTGAATTTGAATTTGAAAAAAAAGACAGGACAGATACATGAACTACGCGGAGAGAAATATCGAACCGAGTTTGAGCAATCTCCTAATTAATATTAGTTGATGTTCACAAGTTGTAGCCGAGAGTCGAGAGCTCTGCCGGTGTCTAAGAGTCCTCCTAGCTAGATGAAATTACAAATCGCCCTCCGAAGCCTACACAACGCCCCCAATTTTTTTTTGGGTCTCTTACTCCTTTTACCCCCTTTAGGCCTGCAGCGCCCACAAAGGGGCGTTATCGCCCACTTTAGAAAACATGCACTAGTGTAAACTAACATTAAGCACTCCAAAATATTCAAAACGTGTTGTTTAAAAAAGTCCGCTCGCGATCACTGCAATTTGGGTCTATATAGAGCTGTACCGTATCGTCATGCCTTTAATAATTTGAATTTCAATAATTTACATACATACGTACATACATATAATCACGCCTTTATCCCCGGAGGGTTACACAGAGGTGAATTCATATATTTTAACAAAGTCTAAAATCACTATAAAATGTATCATTTAACCTTGTATCTGAAAAAGAAAAGTGATATAATACATATGTAAGGTAAAATTACCTAAATTATTATTATTCAGTTATTTATATACTTTTATGTCACTAATAACTTAATTTTTTGTGTGTTTAACATTGTTGAAACGTTTATTAATAACCTTAAACATCATCATACCAAGTTATACATATTTTGTATATATCATGGAGAGCTTTGACTCGATGGCTGGGAACTATTGCAAGAACAGAACAATATACTCTCTAACGAGGGGCTTCGTTAAATTAACGCATCAAAGTATATTAATCTGCAACTCAAACGCTAAAAAAGGATAACAGCCCCTCTAGACAAGTGGCAATTCGCAAGCAGGCGTTTGATGGAATAGAATGACGAATGTTTAGGATTTGACGTATTTGACATGCGTTGACGACTGTCATATATGTCAAATCCCATACATTCGTCATTCTATTCCACCAAACGCCGGCTAGCGAATTGCCACTTGTCTAGAGGGGCTGGATTTCCTTAACTGGAATGTGCTATAACAATAGATTTCAGAGCTTGAAAATTTGCAATGGGTTTGCTTTATACTACTTATAGCTACATAGACCTGGCATTTTTACATCAGTTTATGTAATTTATTAATAGAATTAGCCTTGTATGAGTTATTGTTGTATTTCATTAGCAGTCCTAACTACAAAACGAAGTTAATCCTAGCATGAACAAACGTTATTCACGTTAAAACAATCTGTATAAACTTAACCCACCGTTTGAGTCGGTTCCAATTAATGTCATGTTCACCATCAAGCAATACTTCGAAAGGTAGTAAACGGTGGTTAGGGAGAATTCATGACATAAAACGTGTGCATCCAGGCATGAAATTAAACAGCTTGCACTAAGTTGTTAATCGTCTGGAGTCCTGCCAAGGTTCAATTTTAAGAAATTGCTGACGGCTCCGTAAACTTTTAACGAAATTTACTAATTGCAGAGGTAAAACTTTGGTTTTACTTTCAAATTCATTGGAATAACATCAAACGCTTTTAACGAGTACCATTTAGTCGACTTAAAAAAACCCGAACACTATTGTAGTTATACTTTGAAAAAGATCAAAAAGACTAGGTGTAGTCTTTTTCGTCATAATGTACTCGTCATATTTTAATTTTAGTGAAGACATATTTACACGAACATTGTTATTCTTTTGAAGCATCCAGTTACCTGTTGTGATGATGATGGAGCCAGTTTGGGAGACTCAACTTTGATTAAATTTCTTGGTTTCTACCAAAAACCTAGGCTGCTTTGTCAAGTAGAAGCACGCTCTGGCGTGCACTATGCACATTGAGAGCTATTAGCAGAAAATTTTCATACTAAGTATAAGCGAAAACAGCAGCGCGCACACACAGATGCTCACGAGGAACTCGGATCATGTAAGATGAAACGCCAATTGGCCGTGCCCGTACTTTGACGTCAAAGATATGTAACTGTGTAACTATATCGATCGTTGACCCAAGAAATAATATGAAACATTCGTCATATTACATCCAATTTCTTTATTCGAGTCAAGCTTTATGATCTCTTAGATGACTTCTCACTCAGGGGAGCAGTAATAATGAGATAGGTAGGTACTGTGATATCCGCCCTCCGTGGCAGATATTACTAGTTGTTGGCCTGAACATCATGTGTCAACGATTTAAAAATAAATCATATTAATTCAAAAATATAGAATAGAGGTAAAAAAAGAGAGAAGCGAGACAGTTCCAGAGTTGACGTGAGGGCTTCGGTGGAAGCCAGCGAGACTCCGGAAAACACCAGATTTGAAGACAAGTGATATAGTTTCCGTGGTCCTCTGAAACGAGTATTATATAAAATATAAAAAAACCTCGCGTAAATCCCATTTAAAAAAGCTCGCATAGGATTGAAGTATTATTTTTAATAAATAACAATATTTACGGCAAAATATTGTTTGATTTAAAATATCTGCGGAGTCTCATCCCCGGACACCACAGTACACAGGGTTGCGTATTTCTTTCTATGGAATAGTGTAAAGTAAACTTAGGTCCGTATTCCAGAATAACGCTCAATTGTGAATCTACTCTCGCAATGACAGAACTATCTAGCATTGCATCTGTCGTCAGATCTAGTTACAAATCGAAATTTAGGACTGAGTATTGTGTATCATGTACTATCGTTCTGGCCTAAGTCTCCTGAAATATTTTTTTTAATTTAATGAATATGCCTGAAACATATTGCACGCGCTTGTTTGCATAAAATAAACATAACAAAACATAATAATTACTAGCGACTCGCCTCTCACGGATGCAATTTCATTACCCAGTTTGCAAAAGCTTATTTAGGACGAATTTTACATTTTATCCTTCCTAAAAAAATATTTGAAGGACAGGAAAAATTATATACAAATATTTTGTATACGTCAGCAGAAGCAGTAAAAAATTGTTCTTGTAAAGTTTAATAAATTTATACTTACTTCTTTATGACGTAATCTGATAAAAACGAGGCGTTTTACCATAGGATGACTTTAGGAAGCGACTGTAATTTAACCTCCATAATCTATTAGCGATATCTAAGTTCTATAGTCAGACAAGTATGTCAGACTTTTAAGGTTCCAGCAATCAATAATAATCCGCAACGAACTGGGATCGTTGACTTACCGTGCTCTCCGAGGCACAGAGAGATCTTATTTGCGTTATGAATTAAAAAATCTATCATAATATAAGTTTCATAGTATTACTAATGACTAATTTTATGTGAAGGCCTTGATGAGTACTTACTTTCTTTATTACCTCTTTTTTGTTCTACTATAATTATGTCAGCAGATTATAAATTCTAATCCAAATATTCCTATACCAATTAGCTGGGTTGTATATCAAACTGTTTAAATTGTAATCGAGTTATTTAATATTCAATATCCACAATACATTTACGATGATACTTAATTAATCCTCTTTAGCTATTTAAACACAGTAACGAGGCGATAATAAACCGCAGAGTAAAGGTTTATTAACCTGTTTGATTTGATGAATTTGATAATAATACCAAAATGGCTAAAACTAAGAATAAGCTTCTTAGTTTTAGCCATTTTGGTACAAAGAGTTTGGTGGTAAATGATAACAAAACACAATAGAATCAGTTAAAAAGTGGTTTTATTTCCATGAGTGACATTCGCGTAAACTTCAGTAAATAACAAATAGTAGGAAGATAAAATGTAAAAAAGTGCATATTAATAAAATGTTGTAGCCATTAGTGCCTTTGTTAAATTTCTATGTTTGTGTTTTCTTGTGTTGTTGTCCCAATTAAAAAGTCCTTACAAATATGAACGATCATTATGATCCATAAAATTGCAAACTTTATCTATTTTCAAAAAATCTTCAATTAAAGTTTATTGTGTTTCTTGTAAAAATTAGTACGGGTAATTATTTATTTACCTCTATAGGGATCTATAGCCGTTGTAGTAAACTTCGAACTCGGATTTGAAATAATACAACAAGCAGCAATACTACTCAATACCCAACCGCAGCTTATGAACACTATATACATAATTATGTATTTCTGCTGCTACGAAGGCCCTTAAAGGTTCTTGTGGGAAGAGTGGTTGTGGAGATAACGCTTAAACCTCCTTCATTGCTTTGCGAGTGTTAGTGCCACATAAGGTGGACTGTTGTTAGCAATACTGATACAATACAGATTTTATGAATATCGATACAAATTTTACTAATACCACAGAATATTATGTATACCTGATACTGACGTTAATACTTATTAGTTTAAAATTCTAGTCAGTCTTATAAAACCAAATTTGATGATTAAAATGATAAATCGAGTGTAATCTATCCATAAACAGCAAAACCCTTTTGTGTTTTTCATGAAAGTCCTTTAGAAACGAGTATTACGAGTAAAAATGAAATTTTAGCCGTCGCATGCGTAATTGGGGTTGAAAAGCGTGGGATCGAATAATTTCGTGCCATTCAAACATGTCTATTAGATTTAGATAGGCATATTCATCTGCAACAGCCTTGATTTCTGAACGTGTAAAAAGTAATATGATAACTCTCATATCTGTTTGGTGGATTTGTTACTTCAAAAGTGATCGAGGGGTCCAATTATAGTTATACAAAAGTGTTAAAAGAGCATAAATTGATGAATGCGTTTGTTCTATATTTAACAGCCTGTATTCGGCAATACCGTTGCTAAATGATGTATCTGTCGTTGCGGCGACATCGCCTCAAAGACAGATACAAAGGGAAAATTTGCTTTGGTTCGGGCGAGGTCTGGTATCTTAGTGGTCAAAGCATTGCCTCTGTATGGCAAAGAGCGCTGGCTCAAACCCCGCCTAGGCCGATTCCTATTTTAATCGATTTAAAGGATCATTTTTCCTTTGGGATAGGCAGAGGTAGAGGCCCGCTACTTGCTTCTATTCTTTCATACTTCATGAGCTTCCTGTCTGGTTAATTTTAGATATTTGATATTTACAAGTCTATACCAGGGCGTGTAGCTTTTAGTATTTCTAGAATTATTATGAAAAATAACTAGCAAAGCAAATCTACCGACATTTAGAAGTAATTAGTTAGAGGCAATGGCTCTACCAGATGTTTTATTGCTCATAAAATGCAGTTTCAAACCCAAGACCGAGGCATTCTTTCAATATTTCCTAATTTAAGTTAAGATTTAACACTCAGTTTTCGCTAAAATTGCAAACGTATATTCTCTGTGAACATAAACACTTTTCTAGAACTGCTTCTCCTTAAACAACAATCACCAAACTAAAACGGAAATTACAGAATTTCTAACTAGTGCAGTTGGGATCCTTCTACCACTACTTCAGTAGCCCAATTCTTCAGAAGACTTTGGTCGCTCTAAACGATTCCAATTAGCTCCCATGGGTGTCAGCAGAAACAGTTGCCCATATCATACTTCATTTTGCAAAAGGCTATAAAAATTAAAGAAGGAAATGCTTACACACACTTACAAAAGATGCGTCAGACGTCTGAAAAATAATGTCCAATGGCTGAGACTATACTCATCAGATAATGACAAGCTTGAGACGATGGTATGCTACGGATGCCGTTGTTGCCTTTGAGCGAAGAAATAAGCATCTTTGCTGTCACAATAATCATTATAATTTTTTGTTAGTTATTACCATTTTGTGATTATTGTATTACCATTTCCAAGTGTACTTCAACAAATACCTATAATAAGATAAATTGAAGCTATAAATATCATTTAAGTTACACATTCTCATCCATCACTAAAATTCAATAATTCTGCACAGACGTTTTACATGTTACGAATAATATTAGTATTTTGATATATTGGTTCATTTTATAGGCCTGCAAAGGGTCTCACTCAGCTTCAAGGCGTGAGTGATTGATTTACATCGTTAAGAATTAAATTTACAGAGAGAGATAGTTCTACTTCAGGCAAATCTAATTTAAATTGAATGGCCTTTGGGTTTGTCGTGTAAGTTTCAAAACATGAATTAAGTATAGTTGACTTTCACATAATTGTCTATCCTATTGTTCTTTTATTTTTTTTATTAAGCTTTATACGCAAAAACATTAACAAAGGCAGACTTCATGCTAAAGCCACTTTCCAAAGTGCATTAAAAAGCTTTCACATTGTCCGATATTCAATATCCGATATCCGACATCCGATATCCGATATCAGAGGAAGTCAAATGTGTGACATAGTATGTGTCTCTCTCTTTCACATTGTCCGGTAGCCAACACCAGTTTTGGCCCGATATCGGACTGCAAGCAATTTTCGACCTTAATGACCTTTTCTTAGTTGACGCTGATCTATCGAATATAAGAAAAAAAAACTCGATACCATGTCATGTAAATAAGGGCGAAAATTGCTTGCACTTCTTTTTCTTTTTTTTTCTCCCCTAGCATCCCTAACTAGTCTATGCTTTCGAGCAAATAACCGTATCGGGCCGATTTCATCGGAAAAATGTGAAAACAGCACAAGGTGTCCGACACCGATATCGGATATTGGATATCGGATGAATGTGAAAACGCTCTTAGGGTAACGCAGAGTTAAATTGAAGTGTTGCTCGAATGGTTTTAATGTAGGCAAGCAATTTTGGTATATACAAGAAATTACTTTGGTATTTTGGATTTTTTTTTTCAATCCATGCTATCGAAACGTAGTAGCCGAAATTATTATTACTAGTTGATAGCGTTATTTATTTATATACTAGTATTCTTCCTAGCCCCTCCCGCTCCGGCTATTCTAAATAGTAATTTTCCGTCGTAGGTAGTCTTATAGCCAGGATTCGAACCCGTAACTAGTGGATAGTAAGGCCTAGGTACTTCTTAATCAGTCAGCTACTGCAGTCTACCAAAAAGAATAAGTATTGCTCTACTTAGCTACTCAAAAAATAAACATTATAAAGGTTGTTATGTGAAACCACAAAATTACTAAAATATTTCTTGTATAAATGTAAATTTTAGTGCCAAAAGCTCGGCTCTTTAAGACTACTTTCTCATATTTCATTGGCATTCTCTATAGCCTTAGATTTTGCTAATGTGATTTTAATGTCTTGAGTGAAGGAGTAATGTTTTGAAAGCTTAAGCAGTTGGATGTTCGTCGAGTTTTGTTAAAGTTTATAATATCATATTCACATGTGCTAAGTACATGGTTTCTAATTTTGTTTTATATACAATTCTATTCATTCCAAAAGCTTTCAGTTTCGTTCAGTTTACTCTTATTTTAATCTAAACCAATAATTTACCACAAAATTAATATTTATATATCAATAACTCGGAGGGAAATAGACATGAACATTTATAATTATGTATATGTGATAATTTGATAATTGAGAGAAAGTGGGTCCACCAAGATTTTGAGGGTCTAAGCCAACCTCACCTGTAAGCCGGTTACGAAGCCCTGTCGCTGTCGCAGGTATTCTTGTCGGAATTTATAAGCTGCAAAAGTCTAGTCAAATTTGGTTATAAATTCGTTATATATCTATGTATAACTCTTTGAATGTACGTTGGTACAGACTCTACACGAACCCGACAGAACACCGAACACGACCGATAGAACACGACCCTATAAATCCTTTTAGGGCTCCAACAGCCCTAAAGAATTCAATAACTAGTCCAACTGTAACACTTCGATGGGTGGTGGAGGTCAGATGGCAACCGCTTTACAGAAAATGTCGAAGTTCAGCCAAATACCCCGTTAGGCTGGAAAAGGGGATCCCAGACTCAGAGGTAAAAGCTTCGCATGCGATCGGAACTGAGGTAAGAATGAAGAAGAATGATGTTTCGTATTCCTCGATAGAGTTTATAGATTTATCGTACAATAAACGTAGACAACCTAACGATGACAACAAAGAGACAACATAAATTTGTGTTCAAAAAAATCTACAGCAATATCCGAACGTGTACAATAATTTGCGAAAAAATCGTCTAGATTTTTCCACACATCACACTACCGGAAAACCCAATTTGTGTATTTTACATACATCGAAGAGGCGGTATATAGCTCAAAGACCTAAAAGAAATTTGCATAACGACTCCACCTTTATGTCAGAACCCTTCTTGCAAAAATGTAGTTCCGCTGTGTGAAGTACCGTAATTTTTATGATAAATACCCTCACTCAGTACGGGTAATGTTAGAGCAGAAGTTTAGGAGCCAAGCGCACGCTATATGCAGTGAAGACGAAGAATAGAAGAAAGTTTTAAACTATGATACACTATTTTTAAAGTAATGTTTTTCCGCTGCCTGATTTGATCAAAACTTTCAGATATATACCTAGTTAGGTAAATTTACATCTGCTCTTTGAATCTATTTATCAGAAACGTACAACGTACGTTGAAGTAGAAATAAATATTTTTCTTAGTCAAAATATTTTCTAAAATATAAGATCTTGGAAAACTATTTTGACAACGAAAAAGATTTATTTCTTCTGAATATGTAGATAGGTACTTATATGAAAGAAAGAAAAAAAAAACACATTTTATTTTAATACAACACAAAGATACATATATGACCAATGGGTTGAGAAATATGCAAGATAAATACTGAAATTCATAATGTACTTGAATAAGTACATTGACAATTTGCTTTACTTAGATATGGTTGATCATGCTAAAATAAAATATTTGATATTTTTTACGAATCTTCTTTTTTTGAAGGTACAGGTAAATATGTTATGAAAATTTCTTCATAAACCGAAAACCTTTCGACAACACATATTACTTGAGGTATAAAAAAACAAATCATACTTCATTTGTTCCTATTCATCTCATATCATAAATACTTTTGTTTACGTATCAACACTGCAATATGCAGTAAAAACTCTGTATCTTTACAGCAAGGATGTTTTCATATCATAGAATGAGGACAAAGCGTGTTACTAGCAATCCCATTATTATTACCGGAAAAAATCAAGACACCGGTTTATGCAGAATGATT
This sequence comes from Eilema caniola, assembly GCA_949126895.1. NCBI lineage: Eukaryota > Metazoa > Arthropoda > Insecta > Lepidoptera > Erebidae > Eilema > Eilema caniola. Next base: position 9,283,560 of record OX421479.1, on the reverse strand, counting down.
TTGTTCTAAATATATTTTTAAATGATTTAAAGAAGATTCTATATACCTTGGCTTTTTTTTAGATATTTTACATAAAGTCGGTGCAAAGGTAGGTAAAATGATGATTACGTTATTTCTATTTTATTAATATTAACAGACAAATACTTAGATTAATTTTATTAAATTTTGAATAAAAATGATATATTTGTATCATATTTGAATGAACAAGAAAGACAGACGTATTACTGCTGCAAGGCTAGCATGGCAAGAAGACAAAAAGTCCCCGGGGAGTGGAGAAAAATTTGTCTTTCCCTCCGTTTTTGTCCCTTACGGCGTCGAGAAGAGACTAGTTTCTCACCGGGGACAACGTTTCTCCACTCAATGCTACCAATATACGAAAAAATATTCGACTCGTAATATTCGACAAAATTAACAAAACCTAGCAACGTGCATATTTTATAAGAGTAATAGTAACTTTTAAAATTATCAGTATTATGCTGCAGAATATAAACTTATTGACTAAAGAGTGCGCCATATTGAAGAAAAAGAAAGACAATTTGTCATGTAACGTTTTTTTACATGTTTATTTTCTGTTTATTTTTTACCCGGTACATAACTCAATCGTATATCCTTCATTAATATTATCTTTATTGTAATATTAATAAAATGAGTGAAAAAATGTTGTAAGTATGTTATTGTGAATAAATGTGTGAACACTGAATTCGCTCTAAACAATTTTTTACAAAGAATATATTTTTTAGGATTAGGAGCACAGCAGCTCAAATAAGAGTTTTAGTCGATTATGAAATGCAACATTATTTACCTTATAATGTACTGGCAAGCTATCTGATTCATTTAAGCGTCGCGTCGGTAGCTTAGTGGTTAAGGAGTCTGCCTTACGATCGAGAGGTCCCGGGTTCGAATCCTGGCCATTACACTACCGACGTGAGCCCACTCCCAGCACAAGCGATTTAGCTTAGTGAGATGGGTTAGAGGGAATATTAGTAATTTCGATAATTTCGGTTGATAATATAAAAAAATGCGTTGTTCAATGCATTGCATACATAATATAGAGCCATATCTTTAGAAATCCTATAAATTCATATGAATTCACTCTCTGGTAATTCGAACACGTTTATTTGATTCCGCAGTATACGCCGCTGAATTTTGTTGTTGCGTTTGTTGTATTTGTAGTTTACTTAGAACGAATAAGCCGCGAGACATTTTTAATTATGTATTAAGCAATCTTGTCCCCACCTCAATAGTTCGGAGACTAATTTCTCAAAAAAATAGTCTCTTGTTTACGTCACAGCGAGGGACAAAAGCTATCTCCTTTGACGCCATGCTAGCTACCGGGGAGAAACACCTTTGTCCCCTGTCTATTTGACATAAGCGGTGGAGAGAGATATTTGTCCCGCGCCCATGCTAGGCCCGCTGGTATCTATTAAGATATGTAACCGCTATCAGATAAATTGAACATCAAAACTCACATGATACGTTACGTAGGAAAGTGAACATGCCACACACTTCCATTCTACACTACAAACAGATAATAAAGATTTAATTAAAGTTATTCTACACTACCACAAAACAGCTGCCAAAAAACGAGACGCCGGGAAGCGCTGGATGCGGGCTGCTTTAGATCGATCGTTCTGGAAGTCCATAGAAGAGCCCTTTATTCAACAGTGGACTATGTGCGGCTGATATGATGATGAACCACAAAATATAAAAAATATTTCGCAAGTTTGTAAAGCTATACGAGCTTTCATGGCTCTTATCGAGTTCATGGCTTATGCAACTGTCAACTATAAAAAAAAATACAAAATACATTGTCAATTGACACATATTGTATCCTTTTCTTACTCATATACCCATCCCTTATCATACCGCCATTGTGTGAAAGGGATGGCTTTACAAGTGAGAAACTGATACGAAATGCGATTGAATGACAATGTCTAGATTTTTGAAATTATACTTAATACTTAATAACCAATATAAAATTGAAATTTTGGTATTTGGATTATTTTGAGTACTTTTGTTAGCAACATTTGAAAGATGCTGACTGTACATCTTATACTAGGCCTTCACCACCACCATGACATTTTTGTTTCCACTATAAAATTAATGCGTCAAATTATCAAGTAGCTGCGGGTAAAATGAACCGCTTTCTATCATCGGTGAGAGTAAGACTGTGTAGTGTATAAATTTCCATTTCCAGCGCGATGAGGTTAACTCAACTCGCAAAGCAGCCAACGATGCGGTTTTGAACTTTGAACAATTTTAACTCCAATTAGTCATAAAATGGGTTATGAACGAATCGAGATGTTACCTACTTGTGATGTATTTGATTTATCGTTACCTCAACAAGGAAGCACAGAAACATTTTAATCGTTCACTAGAAACAGTCATATATGTATAAATTGTTTGAAGCAATTAGTAAGCTAATTATTCAAATCTATTTAGAACTAGCTGACCCGCCTCGGCTTCGCCCGTGGCATACTTCAACCCCGTTGTAACCTTAAGCCATTAAGCGTCACTCAATTATTTTGCCTTCCCGGAACCTCTCCACTAACACTTGAACTTTATGATATGGTATTAAACTTCAAATTGACTTATAAATATTATTATGAATCGTTTGTATGGGAGTACAGAAAAGTCTTGTTTTTAGACTCTTTTAGGCATTTTTTTTTAATTTATTTCTGCATAAGAACCATCCTCATACTGCAAGGAATATTCTAAAAAGAATTAGTGAAATCGGTTCAGCTGTTCTCGAGATTTGCGCTTAGTAACACATTCAGCGATTATTTTTTTATACTGAAGATGGAAAAAGTGACTGGTTTGGTCCTCGGTACAAGTCTCGCCTGACCAATTTACTTTATCCATTCTTAATCTAATCCGCAGTATCTAAAATTGTCGGCTACATACGTCTTGTACTAACTGTAACTACGTCGGTTGACTTAAGAACCATTTATTGAAGTTGTTACTAACTACACTCATTCTCATTTTATTCACTTCAACTTAAAATCATTCTTACGTTGATTACTCCGCCACATTGAATGGGCAGGTAAAATGAGATAGTTTAGCTGACAGAGTATTCGTCCTATAAGGGAATTCGCGGGTTCAAATCTAATGGTTCGTATAGGCCTATATACAAAATAGATTCTATGAATATTATGAATCAGAGAATCGATTACGTTTATTCAGCTTAAGCACATAAAGAGCAAATATGAATGTAAAAAAAAAAAAAAATTATGTCAAGAAGTATTATAGAAATATTAAATATAGTAGGTAACTAAACCATTTGAAACTAGTTCTTTCGCTGGTTCGGTACGTTGGTTCAACTGAAAAGATACCAGCAAGAAACTCGGACAGATTACCCCTTTTCTATAAAAATTAAGCCAATAATTGTTTTCTTATTCAAATCATATTTTGGGGCATTTCGAAGGTTTCCTCTATTTATCAACACATTTTATCTATATCCTGCTTAGGTAAGTAGTTCTATTTAGCGACACCCCACAATATATCTCGTAAATAGATTTGAACCTTTTCGTAATTCTTGAGGCAATAGCATGTACGACGGAACCTTTTACATAATACGATCTAATCTTGGATATTTACGTTTTTTGCGTTTGTGAATACCATTTTACAGATATGCCAAGTAGTATATATAAATTGGTCATAATGTATATAATTTTTAGTCTAATTGAAGCCCTATTAGTAAAACTAATGAGAACAAATGACAAGGAGATCAGAATTCTTAGTACCTCTAAGAAGAAGAAGAATCATTAGTTCTCATTAGTTTTACTTTTAATCAAGATCATCATTTACACAAAATAAATGTGAATACCAGTATCGCAGAAAGTGGCAACATGTGGTCTCTGTATTCACCATGAGAAAATCATTGTATTAGGAAAGTATTGAATATGACTTTTTTAAAATCTTGCTTTTATTCCCCTAAACCTGACCTATTATCCAGCAGTCAAATAGGCTAATTGGTCCCAGCAAAGTTCAAACTTTTTAAGTTAGGTTATTAATTCTAGGTAAAAAAACAAAATTGACTGAAAGTGCAATTTGTACCACTTGTATATGGGATAATGATTTTTTCTCTATGAATTTCGTAACGTAAACTTGAACGTTTCTACAAAATATTCAGCAGTCGGTGGTTCTGCAGTGCAAAGTTATAAAATCTACCGAGGAAGCCAACTAAGCGAGTACTGGACCATTAAGGACGCCTTCGGAGCCGAACGGCACAGAGTTACACGCCTGCCTGTAAAATATTATATTTGGCAAAGGCGCCGACCGTGCAAATTTGTACTCTCTAATAGTTTTTATAGCTAAAAGAAAAAAATTGATACTTTTGTGTACGTTAAAGAAAGTATTATTTAAGGTGTATGGTCCCATCAAGGTCTTCAGATTAAGCCAACTAAACACACAAGCCGGTGCACTTCCTGATTGACAAATGAGGCTTCGGTGCTGGTTTTTCTCTTAGCGTTGAGGGGCAGTGGCTCCCATAAAATCTGTATTAGACAAATGAAATGCTAAATATACTCTTTACTTAGTTTACACATTTTTTAAACATTCCTACATACCTAGTAAACACAGAAACAGTCGGAGACTCTACGCGGGTATCGTGCGGTCCATGGCCCTATACGGGTGCCCTGTATAGGCGGACACCCTCAAAGAAATGTATACGCGCCTGCTGCATCTCTCGCAGCAGAAGATAGCCTACAGGATCATCAGGGGGTGCCGCTCGGCGGCTTCTCGTACCGGCTGACACATATGATCACCGAGCACGAGAGCTTCGGGTGGGAGAAGAGTAAAGAGCCCGAGTGCCATTACTGCAACGCGAGCGAGGACTCGGGGCTGTACATGCTCACTGAGTGTCCAGTGTTGGAGGAACCGAGGCGGGAGCTAGTGGCGGCTCTGGAAGTGGAAGCGAGAGCTCTCACTCTCACCACCTTCCTCGCGGCGATGATCCGCTACGCGGATGCGTGGGCGGCCGGCGCCTCCTACTGCGAGCTAGTTATGCTCGTGAAGGAGGCGACGGAGCGGGAGCGGGACCGGGAGCGAAGAAGACTCGCTGCTCGCCAACTGAGGCAACTCGAGCGTCGGAAGTCGAGTCCTCCACTTTATCGATGACGAATTGGGGCACTCGCGGTCCCCCCACCCGAAGAGGGCCAGATCGAGAGAGATGGCCCTGGGTCAGCCGGGGTGCGAGCAATATGCTCTATAGCTACCTCACCTCACCTCCGGCTCCGGTGAGGGTGAATATCCCGCACGTTAAAAATAACATAGAAACAGTCAAACCCAAGTATATTCATGCATATTAATATTTGCAGGTACTATTCGAATACTTCTTTTATGCGTTTTTTTTAATCGTTGCTGAAACAACTACCATTCGACCTCGATAATCCCCTGGTTTTATCAAAATCCAATAGCTAGACCGGACTTTTCTGCGATTCTTGACCGTGAATTTCCAAACGTGGCGTGACTCCTAACTTAATTGACCTGAGGGACTCGATGCTTTAAGATTGGTCACTCATCCTAGGGCTGATCCGGTTAGTATTGCTTATTTTTGTAATGCGTACCACTTAGCTATGAGAATAGAAAAGTATCTATGTAATCTAAATAGGAAAAAATGCACAAGCGTTAGATTTTATCGTTAAATAAAACTGTTAAGGAAGCGTTAGTAAATTTACCTTATTTGCTGTACAAACAAATTCTTTACGTTTTACTACTTTGTTTTGATTCGCGACAGGTGACAAATGTATTCCTTTGTGAAGCCAATCCTATCCTTATAACTGTTCTACTGATTTCGTTTGATACACTCAAAAAAGATCTTTGTGAATCTGAGTGATATGCTAACATATGCTAAGCACTCTCTGATTTCTGTTGGAGTATTTATGCTATTTTTCAAAAATCATCTAGGTTCATTGTAACGATGCAAATCGGCTTATTGTAGGTTGAAATATTAATTACACATGTAGTCAATTAGTATCGATTGAAAATTATATTTTAGCTCCATTTTTAATCTGCCGTTCTATGAGTACCTACGTTTGGTTTGTCTCTGGCCGTGTATGGTCCACCAACATTACGACTCCATCGTAATGGTGACCGTACTGTGAGGATGTAAAATCAGTGCTAAAAATAGCCCCGGTGATGCAATTTCGGCATATCTAACATTACCAGGAGCGGAAGCAGGTCATGTGGGTCTGACTCCCTCCACTGACTGATGTCTGGTCGAGGCTATAAAGCCCACTGCAGCCTCATTCCAATTCCTTTTCTCTTGTCATCAGCTTCCTACCGCTAAGGCTTGGGTGACACGGAACGGGCCACGCGACTGTTAGACGTCAGCGCGGCACGTGCTCAACCAGTCCCCGGCGGCGGAAGCGGGGCTAAGTGCCCACCACTTTCACCGCCGCGGGCTGTTCCAGTTCCTGTTCCAAATTTCAACTAGATAAATTCTTTTTCTATTGGCTGGAGGTCGTGTATTCCACGCCCTGGGATTCAGTAGCCATTTAAATACCTTATCAATTTTATGTAACGCTTTCTTTTGGATTACAATTATTGTTATGCATTTCATAATCAAACTTTCATTTATCTCTCTGCTTATACCCTAGCCGGTATATATATTATTTTTTTCATCTCATCTACCTAAGGTAAACTCAATTAATTAAATTGCACATAAATCTAACTAGCAAATAAACCTTTTACGTTTCATCATGCTATTCCGAATTGGATGAAATCTCTTTCATAAATTGCGGAGACTAGACTACAATCTTAATATAATAAAAATTTCATTCACTGTTTAGGAACTAGTCGACAATCTTAATTTTATCAACCTTTAATATTAAATGTGGATAAAGTAGAAAAATACTAAATTATTGAATTGGAAAAGAGTTGTGCAGGAACCGAGCCGTCTCCTGAATGTTTACTTATTTCTAATAAGTAACAATCAGGAGACGGCCAGTAGTCAATCACGAAGGCCCATATTTAACAACGACTTTCAATCCATTTACCTGAAGAAGAAGAAGTTTGATAAATTGTCTATACAATCTGTCCTACTAAGTGTATTTTTAGAATACTTGTGTAAAAAAAGTTTCATCACTCAACTTAACCGCGCGTTCCAAACTGTGGGTACTGGATAGATATTACGCGCCATTCGAACTGCGGTACAAACTACGGGACTAATTACGATTGAAAATGCAGCTGCAGACTTTTTCACAGTCCGATCTGTGAGTCTATAACCGTCTGCAGTTTGAAATGGCGCGTCGAATTTTCAACAGTTTTATTGGTTCGGTACGTTGTTGCAAGAACTCACGGGATCAAACTTCCATGCACCGAAGCCACTGACAATCGCGAATTAGGTACCTACTTATATTTTGCGATTCAGTGTTGTCATTTCATAAAAATCGATGAAGGAAGATACAATGTCACTTATACAAGGTTCGATTAGATAAATTAGGTAGGTATGTTAACTATCCACTGTTTTCGCGAAATTTATAACCTACGAGAATTATTGAACACTTGAACATTTTTTAATGTAAATCGATGACATAAGCTGGGTAACTACCAGCAAAGTTAAGTATTTCACCTTTATGTCTTTTAGCTGGAGTTATATCTACAAAGGGGTAACATATCAAGGCCGCCTTAAATAAACACTCCATATAGAGTTAGACACGCCTCCTGCATTAAGCTGGAGAGAGACTCGAGGGCCGCGGTTATTGTGGTAACATAAAACGAACTGCGCTTGGCTAATTGCGAACCGGACGTGCAAAGAATAACGGTGTACTTCATGAGATATTGCCTGCCGGCTTCCTTGCCTGTTTATTTTTAAGTGGGAAATTATAGATAAGAAACTGGTGTAAAAGCCAAAATGCAAATGAGTTGGTTCAATACGATATACTAACATTTGACTACGCTTGATAGGTACCTTTCTCTTGTAGGTACAGCTCAAAGAATCGGATGAGTTTATTTGATTTGATTTGAACTGACGCCGAGTATGTAGTTGAAGTGCTTTTTATGTAGATGGTTCAACTGCAGTTATTTAACTGCACTTGTTACAACTCCATTATCTAGGTATTCAAGTCGGCTATACGCTTTATAAATACGTCTACAATATCAAGATATAATTATTCTATTACTGCTCAAAATGTGACTACATTTTAATATAAGCGAGCAGCAATTTTACTGAACAAAAGTAGCATAAATTGGAGACCGTTTTCTAGGTTCAACCTTCGGTTAACTTCTTTACAGTTTCGTGGTGAAATTTACAAAGAACTTGTACGAGCGTGATATACCTAGTTTATTTTAAACACCCGCTTCGAACGCAAATTAGTTTTGATACACTGTCTTTTGGCGAATAAATTAAATAAGAGAATTAGTGAGCTGAAAACTCGTTAGGCTTTACAAATGGTGATTTAATGGCGATCTCGTGTGTTGATTTGAGAATAAATTGATACACGATGTGACTACGTTTACACGAGAGAATTCTAATTCTCAGTAAATTCCAGCGCCACTCCGCCTCGAATCATATTCAATAGTAATTTACATTGAAATACAAAGTAATTGACCAGAAATTTCTAAAAGAAAATACATACATACATATTATCACGCCTTTATCCCCGGAGGGTTAGGCACAGGTGAATTAACATCCACGTTTCACCAACCTGTATTCGGTCCCACGTGAGCCTATTGCCGTATTCCGGGCACTATTGTTGACTTGACCCATGCATCTGAGGCTGAGTCTGGGCTGTACATATATGTCTGAAGTAAATCAGCCCTATCCCTTAGTCGCCTTGTACGACACCACTTTGGAAGCGAAAGGGTGGCCCAAATTCTTCTCTGCCGGGAACCACGCGACAAGAAAATATAAAGTTCTAAATAAAATACGTGTGCATAAACTTATTTTAAAAGTAGCTATTGAGGATGATTGTATATGCAAGAAAGTGGTCCGTCTATTCGTAAGCCGTCCCCAACATTACAAAGAGAAATGCATTTGCAACGGGTGCAACAGCGCAATTTCGACAGCTTCGGGCGCACCTTACAAGGTGCAAAGTTTTCCAAGTAAAAAAGACGGTTCCCTTTGTCGTTTTGTAAGGCAAAATCCGTGAAAATATTTCACTCCAAGTTTTATTGTAAGACGTGGAAAACTTCCTGACACCTTCTGTGAAATAGAAAATATGAATTTCTGGCTGCCACAAGTTATATTTAGTTGAGATGTCATATTTATTATAATGTGGAACTAACTGTGTACTCTGCGGTTTCACCCACGTTACCATAGGAATAGTTTTCCTTTGTGCGATTCGTAAAGTGCTTTCATTTAGTAAGACAGTATCATATTATCTATATCTTGTACTACTATTATGACCCATAGAATTCTACTGTACTACCTACTTAGTAGGTATGTAGGTAGTACAGTAGAATTATATACATAATTATGTAAAATTTATGTACCTAAAATTACATATTGAATAATGATAGCACTTGTACTTTTCCACACTTTATTTTGTTTTTATTTTTAACCTGACCGGTTTCACCTCACGGCATAATCAAAGGTTTACTTAATACATAATAATGGCATAATAATTATCTTACATATATATAAACCTAGCTGATTCCCGCAGCTCCACCCGTGTGAGATTTGGTCTCATTCCCGCTATCCATGGGTGCCTATAGCCGAGATATAAAGCCTATCTGTTATAGTCTATTTCTAATTTCAGCCAGATCCTGTACTGTCGTCAGAAAGTGATTAAATAACCATCATCCAAACTTTCACATTTATAATTATAGTACGAATAGGGTGGTATGTTATTTTCCCAAAGGTATTGTAGGTATGACAAAAAAACATCTGGAATGTGTAATCGTCGCATTTGTCAGTCTGACCCTAAATGGTCCACTAGCGATATATCACACGTAGATATTCATACCTTATTCTCTATGATAGCAAAAATGTTTCTACGCTTTTTAATAAAATCTGTTTTCGTATCTGGAAAAAGTATTTGTCTCGGAGCAATGTTTACTAAATGAAGTACTTCTTAGATCGTTATCGTTTTAACATTTTGAACTGGTCAGCATGATAATGTTTGTCGTATCAAGGTATAGGAATGCTTAATACTTAAAGAGTACTTTTTTCAAAATAAGAAAATGCTCTTTATATTAGTAATTCTATCCTCAGTAGCACTAGGCAGATAATGCTCCCTAGCCAGCAAGCTTTTCACTTAGGGATTCAGTTTGGTATTCCTTTCTCTTGTAATCCGTTCTCGGTCTTACTTGGCTGTGGCTGCTATTGTGTGAACTGATAAAAGTATAATAATACACATTTTTTTGACCAAACCTGTTTCAAAAAGAATAATGTACAATTTTAACTTGAACCGTGTAAATAATGGTGAGATTAGGTAGGTATTTTATAAGTATACCTACCAGAATATATGCTAGCTCTACCTTCAGCCTCCTGAGAACAAACCTGGGTCAAAGTAAGTAAGTAGTATTTCTTTATTGTGTACATCAAGGACAAGACATTTGTTATTAATAGGTACATCGTAGCTTGTTGTGTTAGTGAAATACAAAGGCGTCACAATTTCGCATAGTTTGATAATAATCGGAATCCAATCGGTTGGTCAAAATCGATCTCAGATTCAGTTCTCAAAGGTGACTTATCACTTAGTGAAGTATTGTTATATCACATTGTCATATTTGCTCAAACTGTGGTCACAGACCTACAATGTATGTAAACTATTTAATTTATATTTGGTGGTTATAATTCGGTTTTCAAAATGGAGAGTTTTTTTAATCACATTATGTAGCTACTTGTTTCCGTATAAAATCATTTTATATGGACCGTCTCATGGACTTCGAAAATAAGGGTATGAAAGCACGATTCTAAGTCCAGAAAGGTGCTTTTTTACGCCCGGTACGCACAGAACACTTATTGCTCTAGAAACACTTCGAACGATTTAGATTTTAAAATATCGTAATAAATAAAATGTCGTCAGGACCTTATAAATACCCAACATGAGAAGAAAGAAAGGCTATTGATTTCGTCGCCCTATATCTGAAACCTATATAGGATCTTTAGCGGTTCTAGCGCGCACTGTATGTCTCCCATTAAATAGCGTTTAGTCAAATTTTAGGTGATGTTGCTATGTATTGTTATACCGTTGAATATGCGTGGCCGTGCCGTCGAGCAGTTATTTGTACACTGAACTCGCTCATATATGACTGATATTCTGCATACTTTTATAGAGGATACATACATACTGACGTGGATTTAGCTTTTTATTCATCATGGCCATGTTGTGCGTATAAATATCCTCTATATTTATCCGTAGACACAGCATATTTTGGGAATTTTTAAGAAATAGAGTTATGAAAATAAAACAAATTTCATAACAATGAAACTGCATGTCTGGCACCACGTTGGGCGCCATTGAAGCAAAAAGTATATTCTTGTTACACAATATAAGTGTTGGCTGGATTGGTTGGATGGTTTAACATACTTTAAAAATTACATTTCGGTAATCAACTGAGAGTATCTAGTTTGATTTATTCAATAATATGACTATTAATGTAATGTAATGTCCAATTAGTCCCACCCTCTACTTTCCTATACAGGACAACACATGCAGGACTTAGATGTCACCCGCATACGGTGCAGAACATTCCTTCAAGAACCAAGCGGTTCGGTGACTCTTTCCTGTGTCGCACCATTAAGACCTGGAATTCCTTGCCAGCTCACGTGTTTCCCTCTTCCTACAGTCCCGGGTCCATTCATTGTTAACATAGCACGTGTATACAATGGTGGCCCTCTTTCCTGAGACGTTGCCTTTAGCTTACCATAAGGCGATGATGTGTTCTACATAAAAAAAAATTATTAAGATAGGAAAAAGTGAATCGCAAATTGACCACTGAGCAGCCGAGCTACGCCTGGAGCAATCCTAATTCTCCTACAACCGTCTTGGGGCGTAGGTGGGTGCCATCTACCGATACTCGTACGAACTATCGCCTCTTAATCGATTTGAAAGTTAAGCATACTAATTGCTTCAAAGTTTCATTCGACTATTAATGTACTTTTCTTAAACATGCGCGGAAATATTGTCATTACTTTTGAATAAAGAACACGCGAAGTATCATATTATTTGATTGTTGTTCATTGCCAGCCACAGATGCGATTAATTTTCGGCAAAAACTGTAAGAAAAAAAAATTGTGGTAAAGCGGAGTTCGTTGTTATTTTGTTAATAAAATAATTAAAATGAGTTCCGATGATTCTGAAAGTGAAAATGAAATGAACTTATGTATGGTATTATTATTGTTATTTTTGTACATATTATTGACTGACTTTATTATTAATAATACTTATCATCACCACGCTGTGACCGAGGCCTTCACACCTCAGAGCCCAGGGTCCGCCTTTCATTTCGCCCTCTCCTTCCCACGTGTTGAGCATCTATGGCGGTGACACCGTTGGTTCGTATGTCACCCTTCGATGTCAAGCCATTATTTCTTCGTTCTACCCCTGATTTTACTGTCTTACAATATACTTACTTAAATTTTTTGACTTCACGTTGGATACCTTCACAGCCAAATGCACAAGTTATTAAAAAAATCTCCATACCTGCCTATGTACAGAGGACAATTATCAAGCAAGAAGCCTTCCAAGGACATTAAAATTATTCTATTCTATGTCATAGATTCTAATGATTTGCTTAGGTATTCGATTCGGTAAACCTTTATTGATCACCTCATTCACGCACATAGCTACATGGTTCGATGTCGTTCATTTATGTAAGCTTCCAGACAATTTGATGTATCAAATAACAATCGTGCCGACGTGCCTATCCGGGTTTCAGTAGTCGGGATTCATAGTTCGCACTTAGGTCGACAATTAACGACCTCCGGAATGGGAAACAAGAATAAGTAGGACACAATTCGTACAAATGTCGTTACATAAATAAAAGTAACTATTCATCCTTTCTTGAAATGTAATACGTTTTACCACATTTTACTGTGTTTTATTCTTGTAATATAATACTATCATTATTATTTGGCTTATTCTTTGCAAATAATATAATTGAATGAAGTTCTAAACATTATACTTAAGTACTCTAATTATTTGATGAACAAACAGAGTGACAAAATTGTCCCACAATGGGGATTACCTGATGAAATATCTATTTAATATTAGGGGTTAAAGTATGAAATTGCCGATTTGTACTGACAAATTGAAATTCGTTTTTTTTTTAATTTAACGTATTTATTTAATCAAAATAATTACCATTATTATCTATACATTGCTGCCATCCAGTAGGAAGGTCATTTATGCCTTTGCGATAGAACTCTGGTGATCTAGATTCGACAAACTGTGTGAAAGCATTTTGTACTGCCTCCTGAGAAGAAAACTTTTTATCACATAGAAAATTGTCCAAATCACGAAAAAAATGGTAGTCTGTTGGAGCAAGGTCTGGCGAATACGGAGGGTGACGGATAGTTTCTAATTGCAGTTCCTGTAGAGTTAAAACGGTTTCTCGTGTTGTATGAGGTCTCGCGTTATCATGGAGCAATAATGGTGAAGATCAATTCATGAGTCGGGGCTGTTTCACTGCTAGTTTTGCTATCATTGTTCGGAGTTCGGCACAGTAGACATTTGCCGTTATTGCTTGACCAGATCGTAGAAAGCTATAGTGAATAACACCATGCTGAGACCACCAAACAGTTACCATTACCTTTTTATTGGTAAGCTTTGCTTTAGGACACTGTTGTGGCGTTTCACCTGGGGTCAGCCATTGCATTTTTCGCTTACGGTTATCGTAAAGAATCCACTTTTCATCACATGTCACAATTCGATCCAATATTCCTTCATTTCTGTATCGATTCAACAAGGCAACACAAGTTTCAACACGCATTTCTTTCTGCAGATCAGTCAAATCATGAGGTACCCATTTTTCACATTTTTTTATTTTATTGATTTGACGCAAATGAGTCAATATTGTTGGTAAGGTAACGTTAAACCATGCAGCTAATTCCTGGGTAGTTTGGCTCGGATCGGCTTCCACCATGTCTTTCAATTCATTGTTATTCATCTGTGTGGACGGCCTTCCTCGTGGTTCGTTCTTCAAATCAAAGTTTCCATCACGAAAGCGTTTAAACCAAAATCGCACGGTGCGTTCATTAGCAGTCCCCTCTCCAAACGCAACATTGATATTGCGAGCTGTTTCTGCCGCGTTAGTTCCGCGTCGGAACTCGCTTTCAAAAATCACTCGAATTTTCGAAGTATCCACCTTTCTTGTCTAAGCTGAATAAAAAAAACAACTGAAAGTCGATAATCGAATGTTGCACATTTTTAAATGAAGAACTACATAGGTACCATGTGGAAAAAGTTTCACTCAAAAATCTCAAACCATGAAGGTTCTATGTCAATTCGAAGTACCTATTACAATGAAACGGCAATTTCATACTTTAACCCCTATTATAAACCATGCTAGGTATTTAATAGAAATTAAAGAGTAACTTTAAAAAATATTCATTTTATATTGTATTCACTAAATCTTTATAAATACTCTCTCACTCGAATGTTTTAAAGTTATAAGTCTAAAACCTGTTCTGTGTCTAAAACAGTAGCAATATCAGTAGATTCCATGACCCAGTAGGCGAAAATTACTTGAGTACCATTCTTTGCACCTAAACATTCCACTTTACCCATTGTACTCAACTTCAAAAGAATGTGCTGACTCAAAACCTATTCTTTAAAACATCATCAATACCTTCGCGTTTATTGTATCTTTATTACTTCTATTGTTGGAAAGTAAGCGAATATCTTTTGCTATTCTTCGAGCAACAATAACATAACATTTTTGTTATGAACTTGTTATTTTTCTCCGTGTCTTGAAGTTATTGCGAAAAGATATATGACAAAAATATGTTTGTTTTTAGTAAATAGCAGGCGTGATATCAAATGGAGTGTGCGATGGTTGTGCAAGAAAATGAATTTAGTCATGAGTTTCGATATGAAGAAGATGTTCTTAAAGATTTGGAATTGTAAACACTGAACTACTACTGAACTGTTATATTTATTATATATTATAGACATAAGACTATTCAATTAGACCAGGTTAAGCATGGACGAGCATCCCCCATAAACGTTGACGGTCTCTTTTTTCTGTGGTTTTTAATAGAGACGAACTAAATGAAGCCCTCTGTGAATTATCCAGAGTTCGTATTCGATAAGTAAGTTATTACCTGATTAAGTTAAAATTCTCTTGAATTAGACTGTATCGTAGCCTGAAGTCGAAGTCGACGAAGATGCCCACTTACGATTTTGAACTGAATTTGAACAGTAAAATAACAAGATATTGCTCCTAGTTCAAATAACCAGAGCATAATAAGACATCCTGATTTAGATTCTGTAATGGTTCTCTGTCTCATTTTCGACTTATTCTGCAACTGTCTCTCTCGGACTACTAGCATCATACTGCAATACTTTTCATAACTTTTTTATTTTATTTGAAGGCTCAACAATTGAATTAATGTCTGGCAAATTAATTTAAAGTTTTTTTTTATCTCCATCATAATTTTAAAATTACAGACATAATAAAATACTTTGAAATGTTTTATAGAAACAACAAAAAATGCATATGGCACATAATTAGCATTGTCAAAAATGTCTGGCAATTAAAAAGCTATGTGAGATAGACTTATTCAAAAACAAAAATATAAATATTACGCCTCTTAATATGTATTTAAAATCAAGGATTATAACCGGGACAGGTAGGATTCGCACTAATGAACGTAACCACTACCGCCAGCCAGATAGTCCAGACTCTAACCGAAAGAGCATAAAGGAGGACTATCACAAAATCAGCTGACCTAAAATTCTTACTTTTCAAACATTAGTAGCTCCCGTACCATTAGTGTGTGGGCGCTATCGGCTTAGGACTGTAGGCCGCCGGACAGATCAAAAACTGCAGGCGAACTGTTAGTGAGTAGGCGCCTTAAATTTTACTTAGTTATAGGTACGTTAGCTACACTTTCCAAATCACCTGCTGAACCTCTACAATGGAGCCACCGCACCGCATAACAGTACCACTTGCCGTTAGATACACGATTGAGGTCTATTGGGATTCCTGGGTAAATATAGGATACCTGCCCCTCTAGGCAAGCGGCAATTCGTCGGCCGTCGTTTAATGGAATAGAATGACAAATATATGGAATTTTACGTATATGACAGTCGTTACGGCATGTCAAATACGGCAAAGTAGCCCCTCTTGGCAAGTTGTAAGTAAGTAAGTAAGTAAGTAGACACTTGTGTAGAGGGGCTGGTAGGTTCATTACACCAACCGTGAGATGCAACGAAGAAATTTATTCACCAAAATGATGAATGCTGTATTGGTTTGCTTTTGTATTTATCTACACAAATATAACTTTTAAAGAAGTCCTGTTTTAAATCATCTTGAAGTCATTTACGAGCTAAAGTAGTTGGTGTATGCATTCGCAAGACTTGCAAGTTGGCATAATGGGCGTCCATCTGTCTTTTTAAGTGGCGCGTTTAAGTCGAGCTCAGTCTGCGCTATGGGAGCAATTTTAGTATTCATTTGAACTATGATTTTCATAAGTCTTTAAAACTGAATACTTTAGTTATAGAAGAATTTAATAATATTTTTATTCTGAAATCTATAGCGATACGTACGACCGGACAGAGTGTCGCCTCTAAAGTAGCCATATTAAAATTGAATGGCCTGAATTCAATGGATGTTCTGAAAAGAATCCCAACGAAATGCAACGATAATAACGGTTCACTATTGTTTGACAAAAAACGTATGACACATGATCATTTTACAAACAACGTTTGAAAAACTCATTTGAAAAACTTTCAAATTTTTTTTGTTATAATTTTATTTTAACAATGTTCATTTGACAAAATAAAGTCAGTTAAAGTCAATCAAACAAGCAAGCGTAAACCACGCGTGTAGCATGCAGTAGGCACGTAGCATGTAGCAAACATCGTTTCTGTCACAGCTCCGGCGCTGCGGGACTCCAGCAGCCCCACATCGCAGATGGTTGTAACACCCACCACCGCAGCTTTATAACCACCTGCTCCTCAGCTCATTCCTCTGCGCCTGCGCAGGCTTAAATAACACTCTAGGGATAGGGCAAACAAGACCACGTGAAGTCGGATATGCAGAGATTCATTTTTGTCACTAACTTTTGACTATTCAAGACAATAATGAAGGGTAGATTTGTTTAGCCAACTAACATGTTTAAAAAATAATCAATTTGTGAAATGATGTTAAAGCATAATGATATTTTTCCAAAAATAAATCTGTAATAAAAAGTAAAAAAAGCATTTTGTCGAATGAGTAGTTTATTAAACAATAGTTTGTAAAATGATAACTTTATATAGATTTGCCTTTCTTTTTTTTTCAAATGATTGGATACCGATAATAACCTAAAGCAGTCACAAATATGCAGATTGATCTATTTACGATGACTACATGCTCCAGGTACTAGCATGAAACCTGCGACCTACTTGATGATGAGTAGTACCATAGCTGCACGCTGGTATACCTGCTGATGGACGAACGACGCTCTGGTACAAGCTTTCCTCTCAAGGTTGGGCAAGTCAGTTGGCAGACAATCCCGTAAAATAAAGATCAAAAACGAAATGTTTGAAAGGATGTCGGCCGCAACCTCTACATAACCTAACTATAATTAATTATCTTCTTGATACATAAATAGGTAACCTACTGAGTAGATGCAGGGGTTATCATTAACATCAACCGAGCGTGTCTCCCGGTTGCTCGTTCCGCCTAGCGCAGAAGAACCCAGGATCCGCTTTCCTACTTAGTCTTTTCCACTTTGCACGGTCTTCGGCATCATGTTTGGTTAGTCCGTTGGCCAAGAGTAAGAGTTAGTAAGAGTATATACCTACAGGGGTATATTAGGTTTAATTGAATTTGTACTTTACTTTTTCGACCTTTTGTTAGTATCGTTTTAGTGGTCTAATAAATGATCTTTGACTTTGACTTTTAAGGAGAAATAATAACTTCTAATACATGTGTTGGCAAGCCAAGAAACGTAGATTTAGACCTATGAATGGAGTTAGAATGTGAAAAGTCCAAAAACATCTGGTATCATTGTTATTAATTCATGAATTCTGTGGCATCACTTCCTTCCGTGCAAAAATGGTAAAGATTAGCAGTGACACAGAGGTAGATTATGATTTGGAATAGGAAATAGATTTAGGTACCTACCTTTTATTCAGGTAATAGATTCCTGTGGCGTGGCCGCTACACAGGAGGCGCGGTTACGATCCCCGCTCAATGCAAATATTTTTTTGCATGAATATGGGTATTGCATGCATGAATATGGGTATTGCATGCATGAATATGGTGTATCGGTCTGGTCGTCCCTCGGAGACCACGTAAAGCCGTCGGTCCCGTTTGCCAAGCCAACATCTATGGCAGTCATTGAGGGTAGTTGGAGCCCTGAAAAATCCAACAACCGAACTAACTGACATGCATCGATATCGTCGTTGGGTTGTGGAGATCATATGGCAGTCGCTTCACGGAAAATATCGAAGTTCAGCCAAATCCGCAGTTAGACCCCAAACTCCAAGTTGAAAACTTCGGATGCCACTGGGATTAACGCTAGGATGTGGGATGGAGAAGAATAGATTCCTGTGGGCCATAAAAGCATATAGTTTTAAACCGCGTGGTTCCCGGTAGAGTAGAATTTGGGCCACCCCAAGTGAATAGTAATCCACCTCTGCCTAACACCCCGGGGATAAGGCGTGATTGTATGTATCTTATATATAATTTTAAGTACCTAACTAGGTATCTTAAATTATGACGACAAGAGGTATTTATTCACAAAATGACGTTAAGTAGATACGTACTTAGGTGCCTACTCCTTATGGTAACTCGTATATGGCAAACATAAGCCAACCTCACCTGTAACCTAGTGACTATAATCACTGATTGAACGACAAGACTCTTTTTGTTCTAACCATGACATATCAGAATAGGGACCGATAGGACCCACGTACAGTATTGCCATCAGGTCACATTAAAAAAAAATCAGACAGTGCCTCAGATTCGTATCTACCTTGAGGTATACTTTCAAATTCACAGATTAGAGGGTTAATGCAATCGATGTCCTTAGTTTCATTATTATACCTACCCTACCCTACCCTACCCTACCTATACTATACCTACCTTATAAATCCTAAACCTCATTATCTGGATTTATGAGCGAGAATTCGATGATTGAGATTTTACAATAGGTACCTACAGAGAGTAACAATATTACAATTCAGCACGTACTCTGTAAAAAGGTAATTTTTAGTGAGTGCTCCATAGTAGATGTGGTATAATATTATCACTGTGATTAAAACAGAGAAATTTTCTGACGTAGGCAGATTCGTCTAGGAAGGTACCTACCTGTTACTACGTATCCATACCTACCTTATGTATTTATCGTGCGGAAATTCCCTTGGATACCGTTTTTTTTATCGGCAAGTAAATTCCCACGGAGACCACCCCCACCAGAGCCGGAGTGACAGGTTATGTCGGATTCGAACCGACTAAACCACACGCCGTCTGTGAGTCGCAGTGCAAGGCAGTGCAAGGTGAGGTAGCTATAGAGCATAGCCCTCGCACTCCGGCTTACCCAGGGCCATTATCTCTCATGATCTGGCCCTCTTCGGGAGAGGGCGTGGTCATTCATCGACCTCCGACGCTCGAGTTGCCTCAGTTAGCGAGCAGCTAGGGGCCGCGAGGCTTTTTCGCTTCCGGTCCCGGTCCTACCCCGCCGCGTCCTTGACGAGCATAACTTGCTCCCAGAAGGAGGCGGCGGCCGCCCACGCATCCGCGCAGCAGACCATCGCCGCAAGCAAGGTGGCGAACGTGAGAGCTCTCCCTCCTATTCCCAGGACCGCCACTAGCTCCCTCCAGATCCTACCGAAATTTAATTCTTTTTCTATCAACTGGAGGTTATGTACTCCACGCCCTAATTATTATAAATTGTGTAACAAATTGGATTATATTGTTGTTAAACAGTTCTTAGTAAAACTTTTTATTTCTCTCTGCTCTACCGGGTAACTAAAGTAAAGTACCTATATTGCTAAATTAACTTATTAAACAAATATTAACGATACGAACGAACGAAATTAAAACTCAGTGAGCGTGTGCAACCCCAAGTCCTCGCTCGCTCCCTCGGATACCCTAAACACAAGAGTAAAACTGCATTCTGTCTTACTCTTGGGTCTTCAGATTTTGTAAGATTGCATAAACCCTATCCCTCGCACGCCGTTTGACCTAGGGCCAACTTCGCTCTTAGTAGCCCTTCGGATGTGAGAACATCGGTTTCCCCATAATACCTAGGAAGGGGGAGGGGAGAGGTGCGCATCGCGCCACCGCCCCGGTCTGCTAATGCTTATTTACCTATACTTATGTAGAACATGCCATAAATGTAAATGAAATAAACGTTAGATTTTAAGTATGACCAGGATTTTTCAAACAAAATAAAAACATAATTAAAATCTGTTCGGTAGTTTATTACGTCCATCGCGGACAAACAGACGAACCTACCTACAAGAACTCCATAAAAATATTTTTGTATTCAGCATCATTAACATAACATAAACTATTTTATTTTAAATCTCCAATTTAAAATATTAATCATACATTTTCTTAGCATGGATTATAAAGTGTTTTTTTTTTCAAATGTATTCATAACTATCTTTGTAAACACATAACGTCAAAGCGACATGATATGTTATGTTCATAAATGAATCAACATGAATTGAAATTTCTTGTCAAAATAATTTTCCTTTTATTCAAAAACAGCAAATAACTTCACAAGACATAATGAAAACCAATACTCAAATAAATGAGTCATAATTCATATTCATTAAGTAAGTAAATACTTACATAATTTAATTAAAGGCATGATCGTATGTTTTTTATGTTTTTGAACTGTTGTATTACTGTCAATGTCAAAGTCACTCGGTAATATTGTCGCAGTAGGATTTATTCATATTGTGCAATTTATCTTGCATATAGTTTCACAATATTGGTGATCAATTCAAATTCAAGATTATCATTTTAGTAAGCATCTATAACTCTACGGTTACGCACACCTATATTCTTGCAAACTGTCAAAATGCGGCTCGTAGACTCATCAAAACTTTTTGAACTTCAAAACAAACCTGCAAATATTCGAAATATCTGCATCGTGGCGCACGTGGACCATGGGAAGACTACTTTGGCAGACTCCTTGATATCTAGTAATGGTATTATATCGCAAAGAATGTCGGGGAAGCTAAGGTACCTGGACAGCAGGCCGGATGAACAAGAGAGAGGTATAACTATGAAAAGTAGCAGTATATCCTTGTACCACTCTGTAGATCAGCAGGAGTACTTGGTAAACTTGATAGACTCGCCTGGACACATCGATTTTTCAAGTGAGGTTTCTACTGCAGTGAGACTTTGTGATGGCGCTATCGTTGTGGTGAGTATTTCAACTGTTTACAGCCTTGTAGCTATTAATAAATAGTTTCTAGCTCATAAAATAATAGGTATGTTAATTGGCTACTTTCTGAAGAAATATAACAGAGAAAAAGGAGTGTTTAATTTAAAATTACTTGCGAATCTATTTCTAGCTCCCCTTAAACTGATTAAACTTAATATACATTTTTAATATATCAAAGTATGTGAATCTGACTCATTGAAGGAATAATTACTAGACTATCTGCATGATCAATTTAAGAATTAACTTTTGTAAACAAACGACTAGAAAACACATTAATTAAATATTTATTTACTTTAATGGAATTAAGGTATTTTTCTAATAGGAAATACTAGCTCCCAGTCAGGCACAAATAGATTGTTGACATCAATGAGAAACTAATAATATAATTGTTAAATGTTGATGTTATTTCACATGTGCAATAAATGAAAAGAACAAAATTCTAAGAAGATTAATTTGTTGGCAGGTGGATGTGGTTGAAGGGGTATGCCCACAAACTAGATTAGTACTGAAACAAGCATACTCCGAGAATATAAAAGCTGTACTAGTGCTGAACAAAATTGACCGCCTAATTTTGGAAATGCAGCTGACGCCACTAGATGCATATGTGCACTTAACGCAAGTGTTGGAACAAGTAAATGCTGTTATGGGAGAACTTTTTGCAACTGAAATTTTGGAAAATGAAGAAATTAGTCTCGATAAACAGGTATGCTGCATTTATATTTAGCGGTACAATGTGCATAGTTCAAATATTATGATTACACAACTGTACATCATGGATAAACCCAATTTTACATTGCAAAAATTTTATGGTTTTGCTAGAACTAATTGAGAATTAAATGATCTCAAACTTAAGTCCTGATTCAGATCAATTGCTGCCTTTAATTTGTGTGTTCATCAAGTTTATTTTTTAAACCATTAATGGGTTCTATATAGTTTCTGTTAGTACCTGTGTACCTAGCACAAAAAACTATTTGTAAATGTATCAAGAGAACAGAGTATTGCATTTGGCCACCTGTCTACTGTGAATGTATGTGTAGCCTGCCAATTGCAATGCTAAGTTCTCTCGATTTGATATGATTATGATGGTTTCTCATTCTTCATCACATTCATCCACATTCATCATTCTTCATACTATTCAAGCAAATATTAATAATTTCCACAGCAAAAGAAAGAGGACCTACAAAAAGAAGATAACAACTTCTATGACTGGACTTCTGCTCTCGAAGACTCTGATGACTCCAACTTATACTTCTCACCTGAACAAGGCAATGTTGTGTTTGCCAGTGCAGCAGACGGATGGGGATTCACTATTCATACATTTGCTAAGTTGTTCTCGGAAAAACTTGGTAAGTATTTATTTGCTTGATATCTTTTTAAATTTGGAAAGGAATAGGATTGAAAATCCCCAATGTTGTTCTATAATGTTTGATTGACCGATTGAGCGAAGCAAACGAGAGTCTCTGTTTCGACAACCTGGCTGATTTTGCTTTTGTCCGTATTTATGTCGTTTTGTCAGTTCCGGTTTAAAGGTTATTTCTTTAAAAGTTATTTCTTAACCAATATTCACACATGTTCTGTGCTTTAAAACTTGTGTTTTTAATAGGAGGGAAAATGGGCGAAAAAAGGGGTAATTTTACTTGCACGTTATTTATTAATGAATCTAGATAATTTTTGGCTGAAATATTAAGGATATGATTTCTGACGATTGTTCTGGAAAAAAAAAACTTCATTATAAAAAATCTGATAAGAGAAAATGGGGAAGTATTTTGAAGCGTTTGTTTTTAGAAAGTATCGTCATTTTATGTTTTGGTGAAACATCCAGGGCTATTTAAAATTAGAAGATACATATCGTTCTTTTTTGATACCAGATCAGGGTACTAGAACAATGTAGTACTCGCGAGGTCTACTGTTCGCTTTCACGTCTAAGCCACTGAATTGATCTTGATGAAATTTGGTATAGAGATGGATTAGAGCTTAAGAACGGACATACGCTACCTTTTATTGCGAAATAGGGGTTTAAGGGGTGGAAATAGAGGATGAAAGTTTGTATGAAAGTTTGTCATTTTTGAAGATATCCTGTTGAAATTTATAATAAAAGCGAAATTAAATTATAGCGAAAAAAGGGGTTAGGTTTAGTAGGCAAAGAAAGCTAGTAGGAAGGTTTGTGATTTTTCAAAATATCCTAATAAATTCGGTACAGAGATTGATGAGAGCTAAGAAACGGACATATGTAGGCTACCTTTCATCAAGAAAAAGAGAGAGGGAGAGGGAGAGGGAATAGGGCTAGGGGATTAAAAAGCGGGTAAATAGTATGAAGTATGAGTTTTTTAAGATATCCTCATGACATTTAGTGCAGAGGTGGAGTAATGAGCCAAATATAGAGGCAAGTAGAGATCGTTATAGGGGCGAGTGGATAGGCGTGTAGAGGTCAAATAGAAAGTCGAGTACAAGGGCGAGTAGATATGCGACTAGAGAAGCCAGTGGAGAGGCGATTATAGAATCATATAGAGCCCAGTAAAGAGTCGAGTAGAAAGGCGAGTGGAGAGTTGGAGAGATCGAATAGAGAGTTGAGTAGAGAGGTGAGTAGAGAGTTGAGAAGCGAGATGAGTAGATAGGCGAGTGGGGAGGTCAGTAGAGAAGCGAGTGCAGAGAGTCAAGTAGAGAGGCGAAAAGAGTATCGAGTGGATGGGCGAGTAGAGATGCGAGTAGATGGGCCAATGGAGGAAGAAGCGAGTTGAGAGTCGGTTTTACATTGAAGTATGGAGGTGAGTAAAGAGGCGTGTAGAAAGTCGAGTAAAGAGTGGAACATAGAGGCGAGTAGAAAGTCGAGAACAGAGGCAAGTAAATAGTCGAGGACAAAGTTGAATAGCGAGGCGAATTTAATGCTCAATACCATCGGATCTACACTAAGCGATAACCGACATCCATGCAGGTGGAGCCGCGAGCATCAGCTAGTTATTAATATAAAGTGTTAGGTACTTTTAAATTATGTATTTTGACTTATAAGCCATAACAAAAATAGTAAACACTTGATAAAAATACATCCTTACAATACTTTGTCCTGACTTTGTCATTTAATTAATACCTAGATTGTTTTATTTTCAGGTGTAAAAGATGAAATCTTACGAAAAGTACTTTGGGGTGATTTCTATCTTAACACTAAAACGAAACGTTTTATGAAAGGTGCCCAAGAAAAAGCCAAGAAGCCTCTCTTCGTCCAAGTTATACTAGACAACCTCTGGAATGTGTATGAAACAATAGCAATGAGGAATGAGAAAGAAAAAGTGCCTGTTATATGTGAAAAACTCGGTATAAAGCTCACAACTAGAGATCTTAGACATACAGATGCCAGAATCCAACTACAGTCACTAATGGTTCAGTGGCTTCCATTATCACACACAGTACTGAACATGGTATGCAGAAAATTACCTTCACCTAAGGAAATCCAACCCGAGAAGGTCGAAAAACTAATGTGCTCAAGAATAAGAGATTTCAATTCTTTTAGTCCTGAAACTTTGAAACTGAGAGAAGACTTTTTAGCCTGTGATAGTAGTAATGATAAACCTATTATTATTTTTGTATCGAAAATGTTTAGTATTGATAAGAGTATGTTGCCTGAGAACAAACCTAAAGCTTTGACTGTGGAAGAGATGGCAGCAAGGAGAGAAAAAGCTCGAATGTTGCGTGAGGAAATGAAACAAAGCAACGAAAATAGTACGGAAGGTGTAGTCACTGAAGATAAAAAATATGACCAGGAGAAAGAAATAGTTGAAGAGGACAAAGACCAACCAGTTTTTATTGCTTTTGCGAGGATTTTTAGTGGCAGAGTGAGGAGAGGTGACAAAGTTTATGTGTTAGGTCCCAAGCATGATCCGTCCAAAGTACTTAATATGAACTTCGAAGTAGATACCAATAAGAAACTAAAAGATTTAATGAGTGATGAACATATAACTTGTACAGAGTAAGTATTTTTACAATACATTGGTTGAAGTTCTTGATTTTTATTTACAGTATTTAATTCAATATTTTTTTGAATTGCAGAATTAAGTCTTTATACATATTAATGGGAAGAGAATTAGAAGCAATTGATGAAGCCATAGCTGGAAATATTATTGGTTAGTATAATCATTCAATATGCTAAAGATAATAGCCATGTCATCGGTTACTATACTTGTGTCACTTTTGTCTTTTTTTTGACCCCAACTGGATTTTTCAAAGGCAATGTGTATCAAATTTAGAATTATCATTGTTGACTTGCAATTAGACTGTTAACCATTATATTTACAAGAACAATAGACTATTTTAATGCTACTGCACCCCAGATAAACTGTCGGGAGGTACTCGAGAATCACTAATGGGGTATGAGGTACAAGAGGTACCTACCATTACATGTTTCTATAGTCGACTAAACTCGATCATAGCTATAATTTATCAAAAGCTTTTAAAAGAAAGGATTTTTGAAGTGAAAACTTCTTTAGCGACGTTGGATGGGTGTAAAATGTTAAGGAAGCGTCAGGATTAGTTGACCTTTGCACCGTAACCGACGACTGACGTCATACAAGATTAGGTACAGACTATCTATTTTGCAAGTTAAAGAGATAGCGTCGTAGCTTAAACGGTAAGCACTTCGACTGTAAGTCCTTATAGTTTCAGATAGTATCGGGTTCAAACTACCTGGCCTTCCAAAACTATTTGTGATTATTTTTTCTTTTTGTAATTTATTACTTTTTATGATTTCTTCTTTTCACAATTTATTAATTTCTTCTGACAGAAAATTAGCAGAAAATAAGTGATAGGTTCTATGATTAGCGCTATATTATAGGTATGGTATGGTATGTTCTTTTTTATCTTTTTCTATGTATATAACGAAGAAAGAAAAAAAAATGTTTTCACTTCTGCCAGCACTCCCAGAGTGCAACCCGTCTTTTTTTTTACATTATTATATTTATTCCTTTTATGTTAAATTAATACAATTGTTAATATTTGATCCGGAGGATCAAATCATGTCTACGTCCCCTCGCCCAAATGTGCCCATCAGGCTGGCAGCGTTACCTCTTTGTATGGCCAGGGAAACATTCTGTACTAAATCTGGCCCGACCGCGAATCTCCACCCTCTCTCCGCAGTCGGCAAAAGCTGGCGGTCAAAAGCTTATTATCTTAACCCTATTATGTATTATTAAATTACAGGTATCGGCGGTCTAGAGGACCATGTTCTAAGAACAGCTACCTTGAGCAGCACTATTGCCTGCCCAGCATTCAGTGAGATGCAATATTCTGTAGTGCCTATATTGAGGGTAGCATTGGAACCTACGTATCCGTCACAATTGCCGCAGTTAGTTAAAGGTACTTACTTATTAGTTAAAATGCCTTTAGGAGTGAATGGCTTCATTCCTCGTACCTAGTATTTTGTTTAATCACTATTATTATTAGTTAATAACTAGATATTTCTTGTCGTGTAAAAATATTACAGTGATAAGATAAAAGACTTCATTATCTTAGTCTTATCAAATGTGATTTAAATTCAATAGGTAATAATTTTTGTTTTAAAAATGTATTGAATGAAAACAAAGAAGAGATTTGACGTATTTATAAACAACCAGCAGCATCGCCCTAATTATGATATTTCTATAATTATAATATTACAACGAGCAAAGTCGCAGCATAAAGTAACATCATACGACCCGATTTCATCATCGATAAATTTACAAAGAATAGTAGTTTATGATACTGTTGCATAATAAGGGTTCTTATAACACGAGTGTTATAAGACCAAGTTATGTACAGTGTCATACACTACTTTATCTACTCTCATACTATAATACATAAACTAATTTATTTTACAAACAAAACCAAACTTTGTTTAATATAAATGTAAAAAAAAAAGTTGACGCCAAGACAAGGCCGCAAACATCGATTGCGCATGCGCGTTTCTTTTATTTTTCTTGCGAATTGGCCGTTTTTTTTTTTTTTAAGTAGAAGTTCAGTCCAGATCGGGATTGTATAGGTGTATCGTTATGATTAAAAAGTTATTTTATCTACTCTGATACTATAATACAAAGATTATAAAATTGAAATTAGAACTCTTATGACAAACATTACGCACAGGCCAAAAAAAAAAGTTTTATTACGATACAGGTCTTGTATGGACACCTATATCATAAAATAACTTTTTAATCATAACGATACACCTATACAACCTCCATCTGGACTGAACCTCTACTTTAAAAAAAGAATCCGCCATTTCGGAAGAAAAAAAAAAGAAACACGCATGCGCAATCGAAGTTTGTGCCTTGGCGCGAACATTTTTTTTTTGTTCTATACATTTAAGTTAAACAAAGTTTAGTTTGGTTTGTAAAATAAATTAGTTTATGTATGAGAGTAGATAAAGTAGTGTATGACACTGTACATAACTTGGTCTTATAATACTCGTGTGATAATATAAAAAAACTCGCCTGCGGCTCGTTTTTTTAAAACACACTCGTGTTATAAGAACCCTTATTATGCAACAGTATCATAAACTACTATTATGATATAGGTGTCCATACAAGACCTGTATCGTAATAAAACTTTTTTTTGGCCTGTGCGTAATGTTTGTCATAAGAGTTTTGATTTCAATTTTATAATCTTTGTATTATAGTATCAGAGTAGATAAAGAATATATTACCATTGCAAAAATGAAAACAAAAAGAAAAAGAGATAAAAATGTTTGAAACGGGTTGTATATTGTGTCAAAAATTAAGATCGACAAACAAAACAGGCATTGATGCTGCAATTAAGTAATTGGATTGGAAGAGATAATAGTTCTTTACCTGAAAGTCTAGAATGAAAAGTTTGATTAATATAATGTATTGTTTTAATAAAAACATCTTTATTATGGTTCTAGATTCCATAACACAAGCTAGTTAAGCTATGCTTACCATGGGTCTACATAGCGTTGTGTGAAATGTCGTAGAATATTTATTTATTTATTATTATTATTATTTATGATACCAATTAATGATAGATTTTATTTCTCTGTGTTTCAGGGTTGAAATTACTTAACCAAGCGGATTCGTGCGTGCAAGTCTTACTACAGGAGACTGGAGAACATGTCTTAGTAACAGCTGGAGAGGTACATTTAGAGAGGTGTCTTGAAGATTTAAAGTAAGTTAAATTAAGAATTAAATATAATAGTATTCTATTGAGATTTCTAGTCAGTAAGCTACTAGTGACTGTGCTCTAAGAGGCAGGTACGGCAATCAATATCTACACAAGGTGCATGCACACAGAACAAAACACTCTTACAGTTAGGCAAAATATACGTGACGCAAATGCTTTGCGAAATAGTTATTTATGCCACTGTCAAGCAATGATAGCTATTGTAACACGAGTGTTTCGCTGAGTGGCACAAAAGATCAGCACAAGTATTACAATAGCTGGTCGCGGCAGTGGGTTCCGTATCATAATATCTAAAGTTATTTCAACTATGTTCAAGATAACTACGGTTGATTCACATATGGTCATAACGCATATTGGTCGACTCGACTACTGGTTCATACACATAATTTCGAATAAACTACAATTATTTGACCTAACGGACGATTAATATAATGTTCATTTAAGATATTGGACATGTTGCCTATGTTTGAAATACCTAACGGTCGATTCGCCTACGGTTCTGTCATGGCTCCGGCGCTGCGGGGCTCCGGCGGTCCCACGCGACCTTATCGTCGCAGATGAATCTGACGATCACTACCGCAGCTTCGGCTTGTTGGCCGGCTACGCCGGCCAGCCTCAGCCGCGGCAGTGCTCGTTAGAACCACCTGCTCCTCAGCTCGCAGGCCGCCTCGCCCCTCCGCGCCTTCGCGGGCTTAAATTACACTCTAGGGGTAGGGCAGACAAGACTACGTGAAGTCGGTTTTGCAACAACGTAAATTTCTGTCACAAATTAGTAGTATCCATAAACCGTAGGCGAATCGACCGTTAAGAAGAAGATGAATCTGACGATCACTACCGCAGCTCCGGCTTGCTGGCCGGCTTAGCCGGCCAGCCTCAGCTGCGGCAGTGCTCTCTCACTCTAGGGGTAGGACAGACAAGACTACATGAAGTCGGTTTTGCAACAACGTAAATTTCTGTGACAAAGTAGTAGTATCAATAAACCGTAGGCGAATCGACTATTAGGTATTTCATACATAGTTCAATGAACCTTAGCACAATTAATTGTAGTTGAATAAACCGTAGGTGAATCGTCCATTATTTGTTTCGACCAGTAGTTATTACAAAAATATGTGAAATGATATTTAGGTGTTTTAAACAGTAGTTTTTTTGACCGTAGTTGTCTTGAAAATACTTAAAATAACTGTAGTTATTATAATACGTAACCCGGCAGTGGCATACAATACTTTTTCTACGACCATTTAGTAATTTGCTCAATACATAACCACAAGTCATATTTCAATAGTACTCATTCCTGCCAAGACGTGTTACAATGACCATTTCCACACGGGTAAACCGTACTACAATGAAACTTTTATTTATGTCTATGACATCAAAAAATCAATATATGATTATGCCAAAAAGCGCGCCTATTTGCGTCACGACTAAACATCGCATGTAATTAGGCTGTATGGATGAATTGCCTTTGCCATTCACTTGTGAGATTATAAAAACAAAACAACATTGCGCGCGCCGCGCCGTACAAGTTCAATAACATTGACGGTTTTTTGTATTGATTTATTTCATGGTCGTAGAAAAGTATTTAACACCACGAAAAACTCAATTATGGTTTGTTTTATTAATATTAGTGATTAAGTAACAATAACCTAAAGTTTCTTCTGATTTTCTTATACATACTGATAACTCAGGGTTCTAATTATGGTATTACATCTTAGGTATCTGATTTCAAAAAATAATGAAATGGGCATTACAGTTTGTATTGCCTCTATATTTCTCACATGATGAAGCTAAATAAATTCATAAAATTTGCTTACCATTTTTTTCAGGAACCAATACGCCAAGATACCTATAACTGTATCAGAACCAATTGTACCCTTTAGGGAAACTATAGTAGAACCACCTAAGATTGACATGGCAAATGAAGAAATAGATTCACAAAACGTTATAGATAAAGAAATCAGTAAAGACATAGATCCAGTCATAGTAGTTTATACTAATAACAAACAGAGCCGAATACAAATTCGAGCGAAACCTATACCTAATGAAATAACCAACTTATTAGACAAGTCTACAGAATTACTCAAAGTAATATCACAGCATATCAAAACTCAACAAGGACTTGCTAATAACAATACAATCGAAAGCAAACTAGATGATTTACAAATAAATGGTACAAAACATAGACTCTCTGATCGTATACTAAAACTTATACAAGCATTCAAAGACGAACTTACAAGCATATGTACTAAGCTCCCAGAATGGAAAAACATTGTTGATCAAATTTGGTCTGTTGGGCCTAGAAATTGCGGTCCAAATCTGCTTCTAAACCAGACTAGTGATTATGTAACAAAGTACTTGCATCATGATAAAGATTTGAAAGAAGATCCGAGGTTCGAATATGAGAGTAGTTTTGTGAATGGTTTTCAATTGGCGTCGTTGGCGGGACCCCTGTGTGATGAGCCAATGATGGGAGTGGCATTCTGTGTGGAAGAATGGAAACTAGAGAAAGAGAGCGGAGATGATGTATCGCATACGTTTGGGCCGCTGTCAGGTAATATTTTTTTCGACACCCTTACTCATAAAGTGGTGTTTTTTTTTTCTTGATCGCACTAGTGTTTTATTTTATATTCCATCAAATTAAGTTGGTACCTCGCTGAAAGATATTATATATGCATTCTATTTGCTCTTAACTTAACTGGGTTATAGTTTTATTTTTAAATCACGGCAAAAGTTTTGACTTAGATACGTTTCGTTTCAACGTAAGACTAAAAATAACACTATTTTAAAAAAAAAGTAGTGTACCACCTTGAATATGATAAATTTTCAACAACTTATTTACTTTAATTAATAATTCAACGTGAAACAAATTTATAAATACATAAAAATTAGATTTTTTACATTTTGCGTTTTGGCTGTTTAGCGTAATTGCTCGTGCCTACGCTCCAATCTGCGCGCGCATAGATAACACGCCGCGCGCTGAAAAAAATATATTAGCGCGGCGTTTTCAACAAATTTTCCGTCTGTGCTGTGAGCATTGTTTATTAGTACGAATAATTGATCAACAAGTTTAAAATGTCAATGTCTAGTGTAGAAGAAGACAGTTACGTTGATTTGACGCCGCCGTAAATATTAAGTGAGGCACGAAATGCCAGTGATAGCCTTTTGCCTCCAAAATCCAGGGATAAGTACATGGCAGTTTATGAGACCTTCATTAAGTATAAAATTTGTTTTTTTTTACTCGTAAGTGTGTCGAAAAACTTCGTATGACACACGTGAGGTATGGTCATTACACTCTCGGTTTCCTTGCAGCCCTCGCCTTCGGCTCGGGCTGTGCAATATCACCTCGAGTGTAATGACCAACTTACCACACTTGTATCATAAATAACTATTATGCACTCTGGTAACTTTAGCACTGGTGAGAATAAGGCCGGTATTCCTCAAAGAAATTTAGATTCACGAGTTTCGTTCTAGAATATAAGCCTAAATATGTTTTTGCTGTGTTTATTTTATTTATCTTGTGACAATTGAGTTTGAAATTTAATGTATTGTGTGTTGAGTTATTTACATTTCAACCCAGGATAACATGCAACACACGCGTCTTATAGTTGTTGTTAATGAGCCGAGTTCTTTGCCACGGCATAATAATTTAAAAAGGTGTTTGGGGCTCCGCCAAGACCTTCAATCCAACTTTATCTGTAAAGTCTACTAAATTGCCGGATGAGTCTCCGATGCAAACTTTCATTCGTGGATGAGAGGTCAGTACCCCTAGCATGAACCACTATCGTAATCTTATCGTAAACGTATTGTGAGAACGGAGCATTGCGATTGGCCAGCTTCACATACACACAGGTTTACAGTAGGTAGCCGGCCAATCACAACGTTGTAACGAAAGAAAGTTTGTTGCTAGGGATTTATGTGATGTTAAATCTAGTAAATAAAATGTGGCTATGGAAGCTGTAAAAAGTAATTAATGTCTACCTGGCTAGCTAATGAGACAGAGAAATGAAAAGATTGATTATAACAATTATCAATTATAATAGAATAAAGCGTTACATGAATTTATGTATAAAGGTATTTAGAAATTATCTCAGGGAGGATTCGCAATAAATATTCTGCCGAGGCGTTGTTTGATCCGTTGTGCAGAGATGGTAGTATGCACTTAGCTTGTTCACTCCCGGCTACTGATGTTACCGGCGTGCCAGGGTCCTCGCTGGTATGCCTCACGGCCGAATGATAGCGTGAAGCCCGGTGCGAAGACCCCGGTGCCGACAGCAGTTGGCCGCCGGGGTCAAAAGTGACCTTCCACGGCGAAGGGTAGCCGAAGAAAGGGAACACTTCAGCGCCGTGAATAGACACTTTGGATAATGATGTCCGATCTCGCTCGCACGACCATAGACAAATTAGTATATTTGGTATCGAAAGCTACTAAAATATCGACTATTTAAAGAATTTATTTCAAATACTTTCATAAAAAATCTACAACGTTACAACGTTCCATTTTTAATACGTCTACCATACGATTACTATAGTTGTTCGTGCTAGGGGTACAGACGTGAATTATATTATTTCGGGTTAGTTGGGATTCCCCCGATGTTTTTGAGATTAATGATAGCATTTTATCACGTTATTATGAAGCAAAAAATTTCAAGGGGAATTGGGCATGCATTTGGGCATGCCACAAGGTTCAATTTTAGGTCCATATATGTATTTTTGTTGTGCAGGTCAAATAATGTCAGCAGTGAAGGACGGCTGTAGAAAAGCATTCCAAGCGCAACCCCAACGTTTGATGGCAGCCATGTATTCCTGTGATATTAGCGTCGATCAAAAAGTATTGGGTAAGTTTTTTATCATTATGTCTAATAAAACAAATCAATTTTCAAAAGGCT
Organism: Eilema caniola; assembly: GCA_949126895.1. Taxonomy (NCBI): domain Eukaryota; kingdom Metazoa; phylum Arthropoda; class Insecta; order Lepidoptera; family Erebidae; genus Eilema; species Eilema caniola. The sequence goes on along the minus strand of OX421479.1, from coordinate 9,250,014 downwards.
CCCAATATAGGCCTATCAAACAGAGGTAAAATAAATTTGTTTATTCAGTAGACTTACAGTGCTCGAAGTAAAGCGTACCAGACAACAGTTTTTTTTTGTATAAATCTAAATTTTCAAAGGTCAAGTAGGATAAAGACCAAATATCAACCGTTTGGCATTGCTTACTGTTATTAACGTGCTTAAAGTAGGTCATAGGTGTGACAAAGTAATAAATAAAGGTAAAAGATCAGTTAAATTTATTCCTCGTAATTACAAATATTGTAATTTCTATCACTACTATTTACAAATTTTTATTCTAAGTATAAATATGTTTCTTAAATAAATAATTACGTCGATTACTAAATATAAATGCACTTGAAAGTAACACAAAATTAACCACTGGATTGTTTCTTATCACATATCTTTTGTGTACAATAAAAATGTTATTTTTTTAATTCACCGTTGGTGGGGGATTCCCTCGTAGTTTTCAACCCAATCTTAATATCTAGTTGTCACGATTATAACCTATTTCTGGCAATGTTGTTTTAAAATCAAACTGAGCATTAATTTACCTACATTTCTCTAATAAAATAAATAACAATGGTTCTCAGGACACACACTCGCAATTATTTTGGGTGAAACGACTAATTGCTACCTATGCCTAATTTTTCATGATGAATTTAAAAAGTAATAACTGTTTCTTTTATACCAATTAAGTGGCAGACAAGATAGGCCGTGTGGCCTGATGATTTAATAATACCAACATTATTTGTATCGAAAATGCGGTTACAGATGAAGTAGGGAGCTATTTCTCGGCATATCTTCGCAGTTTAGCAAAAGAGACGGATCCAACTTTTTAAGTCAGGGTGAAGGGATCATATAGTTGAAGTCTAGTAACGATACAAGTTGTTTCGAGTACTCACAATAATGTGTCTAATTAAACGACTGGCCCAGGGGGGTAGTCTTAGGATCCGGATCCGTCCGTGCTCATCGTAGATAAAATAACAAAAGGACTGCTAACATTAGTCCCGAGATATACATTCCTTTACAAATAGCAATCGGACATTCACCCCACATAGACGGAATGCTCTTATACTCCAATAAATTAAAGCAATTATTTTAACGTATTATTCTAGTAAATGCAGGTTGTACTGAATATTTCGTTGGCATCCGAATAAATTTCGCCGCACTAAACAAGAACGTTTAGAGTGGGAAAGTTAATAAATAAACAACTTTGACCAAAGTTCGGAATATGCTAGCGATAAAAGCATTCTGAAATTAAATACACTTCAAGTATAAGTTGAATCCAAAGAGGCGGAATTGATTAATATAAAGCCTCTATGAAGCCAACAAACTTTTTTTTTCTATTCACTAAATTTAAAAAGAGAATGTATTCTAATCGATCCAGTGTAACGATCGCGCTAGTTCCATAACTTTGTACCATGGGAAGGGAGGATCATCTGAAGTAGATCGCCTAACTCTCGCGACCCGAGATCTCCTGTTGTAGTAAGGATCAGTGTAGCTGTGTGATTGGTATCTGTTGTACACGGGCTGTTTGTCCGCATAGGAGTGCACTTGAGAATAGTCCACTTTGTAGGCTCCGGTAGTGCTCTGGACGCTCAAGCCGGAGGTGAACCGATTCTTGTATGCTGGAACAGATAAATTATCATTAGTATTTAAATTCTATAATAAGTCTGCGGTAGATAATTTTGAGATATGATTACCTAATTCACGAATATCTACTGAACTCTCGGTTTAATTTCATATATTGTTCTATTTTTCTTTCAAAACATCGTTGGTAGTATTTATGTAGGTATTATTTCTATGTTACACTATTAACATTCTCAAATAACCAGTGAGTGGAAAGGTAAGAACAATATAAACTCCTTTCCCCAACCAAACCAAATCTATACTAACTGGATATTTATATTCCCTAAATGTTTTCCCGTTTTCTATCTATCTATCTATTAAAAATACATTTTCAGTGTCTACTTCTGTTACATAGATGCTAAAAGTAACTTACGTGAATGGTAAGTGGTGGTCGGTCTCACGCACATCATGCCGAAGACTCTAATACCAGGCACCGAAGCATAGGTTGGCTGATCGTGTGACATTGGCCCTTCTGTAACATTAAAAAGAATATATTTTATATACCCCTCGTTGCGTAATAGAAAAGCGCGTAATTAAGACAATTTACACGCTCTGTTATATAAAATTTTGAAAAAAAATCGAGGAACGTCCTCATAATCTATGATAGGTATTTGTTCTAAATACAAGGATACATACAGTCGGGAGGTTCAAAGCGTTTAATAGGCAGGACAGATTTCAAATTTGGAAAGCTTAGTCAATTTGTTGTTCATTTGGATTCACTTACAACATGTGTCAAAGACCCCAAAATACAGGTGAGAAACCAATCACCGTTATCGGTTACACAAAATCTTACCATCTTTTAATTTGTTTACTGTGATGCAAAAAGAAGAGTATTTTAAATATATTACTTAATAGTTCTTATAATTAGATAAATCGGTAGTATAGGTTTCAGCGTGTGTTTGTTTTAATGAAGTAGGTAGGTACCTACCGTTCGCAACAAGATTTTAAATAGTTGCTATGCAGATGCAGACTTTTTTTGTCTGAAGTCCCTATGACGCCTACCCAACAAGGACTCATAAAATGGTTATAACTTAGCGGTTACTATGTCAACATTCAAACTCTCGAGTAATGAGTCTCAGGAGGAAGGAGTTTGAGTGAAAAGTTGATATTTTCTCCAGTTGTGCCCTAAATACCTCTTAATAATTTAAATAAATAATTACCTAATATATGATCTTCTGGACATCTGCAGATGACCAGATAGTGTGACTTGCCAGTCCTAATGTTCTGCAGCGCTAAGAGTGACCAGTCTCGTGGAGCTCGGCATTCACGCATCTCTGAGACCGCCTCGCATGTCTTCACTAATGTCACTGCTTTATTGGCAAACTGTAAAGTAAAACATGAGATATCAGTAATTTGAACATTCAGAGCGGATAGATTTGAATCTTATTACTTTCGAATTAGAGTAAAGGGATGAACACAGATAAGAAAAGACACACTTTAAAACATTAAGTCTACCGTGGAAGGTTCACGGGATGACCTAATATTTTCTTATATATTCTTCTTAATGAAATAGAATTTGCATTGCTAACAGAAAAAAAATATCTTTCTCTAGGACTCTATGTATCCGGAACCTTGGCTATATTACTATATTAGTCAATAATATCAACATCATTCAGTCAAGAATGATAAGTGATAACACATAGTAACAACAGCCCCTCTAGACAAGTGACAATTCGCTAGCCGGCGTTTGATGGAATAGAATGACGAATGTATGGGATTTGACGTAAATGACAGTCGTTAACGCATGTCAAATACGTCAAATCCTATACAATCGTCATTCTATTCCATCAAACGCCTGCTAGCGAATTGCCACTTGTCTAGAGGGGCAGAATAGAACAGAAGTGCTTTTAGCCACTCAGTTCACCATCATCATTGTTGCGTCACTTCAACAAATCAAATAGACACCATAATGATCTAGAATTTAGTTAATCATCACACATCCAACATTAACGCATGAGAACAGACCAAATCGTGTCCAACAATCGACTCCAAATTATTCCATACACCATATACAAAGTATTCCAACGACAAAAACTACAATGTATCTAAAATGTAATCCGTGCGTATGTAAATTCAATAATGTCTGTTCAATGTCTAATTAAAAAATCCCATTTGCCTTCACTATTACACTGCATACCATACGGGTTTTCATTTTGAGTGTCAGTAACCTAGAGTTCCCATCTCGTCTTATATCGTAGTGGATTGGTTTCACCACACATTGAAAATAGAAACAGATTTCGAAACAAATAGAAGTACAGTTTTTGATGACAAATACTAAACCAATAGTAAACTTGCAAATCTGAGCGCAATAATAGTATCAGAAAGATCGAAGACCTTTGTCATGCAAAACAGTGTTTGCACACAGTCAGCGTGTAAACACTGTGTTGCATTGAGTGTTAAACATATCACGATAGTTGCCTAGAGTTCAGGATCCCGATTCTGATAATTGTCAACGAATGTCATATCACTGACTACAAAATAGGCCATTAAATGTTAGACTTTGTGATACAGACTATAAATGAAACATAAATTTGTAACCATTTTTTCATTCACAACACCACAAGGGGCGATTTTATTTTAGATTTTAACAGAATTGCAGTAAAGTTTAAAATAAATGGTATTTTGCAGAGTCTGTGGTACAACAGTGGTTGACCATTAGCAGAATTTGGGTCCAGATGTAACTAGAGCTAACAATTGTAGCATACCTTCTTCTTAGAGTCGGTGGTGAGTCGCGTCGTATGCAAGTCATCGGCGTTAAGACTGGCAGAGCACGGGTCTCGATACCTGGCCGGGCATGCGCAAAGAGGCTGTGTGTAGTTTAGGCGCACGTAAACTGCGTTACAGACCTGTAAAGTGATTACAGAAATAGATTAATATCCTTACCAGTAAATGTTTTCATAGTAAAAAATAGTAGTTGGATCCGGGAGTTTTTATCAATTTTAGTCGGATTCGGTACATCGTTCCTACAATTTGGAACTAATGTAACTCACGATGCCACGCCGCTCGTTGCCTTTTTCCGAAAACTTGTGACATTGCACTTTATCTAGAACAAAAGCTAATACACGTCTCCAAGAGCAAAACATAGTCTGCCAAGCCAGTTAACCTTTCAAGACCTAATAAAACGAAAGATAATCTACCATCTGCCGGCAATGTTTGTAGACATTTCATTTATCTGTGTTCGTGTATCGTGATCTCACATTAGAAAAAGTGTTAATTACCTGTTGAATAGCGCATTCAGGTAACAAATAGATGTGTTGATTGTGTGGATAGTAATGGTACTTTGTCGGCTTCGCTAGAACTGAAGTCGACCCGGCTGGTAGGGGCACCGTCTGAAAAAAAAAAAACATTGATTTATGAATCTCTTGAACCAAAACGGAACTAATTTAAATGGAATGACATTTGCTAATGAAACAGAAGTGGAGTAAGAAGTAAGATGAATTCATGTTAGAAGGTACATAGAACAATTTATCTCGAAAGCGCGTCAGCTTAACCGAGTTGTCATTACTTATCGTAACAATGATGAGAAATCGTTTGAGGCTGGTCTCGGATCGCGAACCACAATCTCATGCATCCCGTTTGTCTTGCCGACAGGTTTCTATGTCAATGTTCTTGCGTAGGTTGCGTTATTAATTGCTCATCAAGTTCGAGTTGGATTAGGGTTAGACGTTAAGAAAGAACTTTATCAGTATTATCAAATGTTTGTGTTAGGAGTTTGTGTTGGAATATGGAGGATTGATTCGTGCGCGTTCGTTCTTACTCGTTACAATGCTTCACGGTCATGTACCCTGCGATCTGCCGATTACTTCGTCACGTTTGCTGCTGGATCAGGTTAATAAACCTGTCAAATGACGATTATCCTTTGTAGTATTTTTTTTCTGGACATTTCGTTTTACTTTTTGTTGCTTTAATTTAATTTTAAACGTAAACTTGTTAGGCATGGAATGAGTTATATGAAAAATTATGTTCTCGTTTCTTATTTGTAGCTTTTATTTTTCATTATTCGGCGCAAAAATGTTTTCAACTACTTACTTCACTTTAAAGATGATACTATTGATCACTGACATCATGATGCATTGATTCATTACCAATGATCAAGATCAATGCATCGTGATCATTGACATCATTTTCATTATTTTATTATAATAACATCAAAAATGTGTTTTTGATAATAATGTTTTTTAATATTAAGTTATTTTGTATGTAGGTACATATTTGTTGATCCACTCTAGTGACCCATATACTGTCGAATGCTTAACTCGTTACAGATTCCTTTACATGTGTGACCAAATCTTGTAGTCCTAATTTATTTGTCGCATAAAATTGGTTGAAAATACATTTTTTGTATTCCATGTAGAAGAAACACATATATAAATATCTAATTAATGCAGTCTTTGACACATTTTATAAATACTTAGCAATCTACTGAGTCAATACACGCGGCATCACATCACAGATTATCATCAAATTTATTTATCAATAGTCAAAGAAGAACAGTATTTATAGCTTTTCTAATACCGCATTTCTAATTTGCTTGGAGGCACGCGAATACATCGATTAGATCCGGACGTAGATAATTGCATTGTTTTTTTATAAGCATGTCGTTACTTAGAATAATTAATGAATTAACTGCTTAAGTCTGTATAGCAGTTAACATTTCTAGAGATGTAACTGTGGTTTATCTAAAAAATGCTGATATTTCTCTCTTTATACTTTCTGTTTTATGATTTAACATTGCAACCATGATATACTCAGCTCGAATAGGCAAGCTTGACCGCACATGAAAAGCCATCTCGCAGAATAGTTACTTTTTGTTTTTATCCCCTTCTCCTTATTTAACGCTCTTAGCTTCCCCTTTTAAGCGAGTAAAGCGTCTATGACAACAAAAACACAAAATAAAAGTCCGTATCTGTTTTTCGAGTCCACCTTTACACTTATGATAGAGATGCTTTATTTCTGATCTGATTTAGAATTTTCTTTTTTATATTTTCTCCTAATAAACTTTCACTGTAAATTTGGCGAACGTGGTGCAAAACTCTTGCTTTTTAAAATAGATTATTTTTCCAAACAAAAATTTCAAACGCTTTACTAAGAATTCACTTTTTCTCGAATTTGATTTCACTTTGAGTTCCATTGCAGTGATACTTGAATATATGAAATTGATGCTCACCATGAATAAGCATAATAGTTCGCTAAGAACTCTATTGTATCTGAATGTCATTACGGCGCCGAATATTATCGTTTACAAAGTTACTGCTACTTTTGACTGTCAGTACCGTACTGATTCTGTTGTCGATAAGAAGATGACGGTGTAGATGACTCAGGAGGCGAGTCAGGTTAGATCCTCGGATTGGCATTTTCTACGTAAACATCACCGGACGTCACGTTCAAGTTGAACGATCTAATTTATCCAGCGGTTTTAGGATAAGCATCGTTCGTCACGTGCTGTCGGTTTTATCTTCGAGTTCTCCTGCTGTAGTTATTTATTTTGGGCCTAAAACGTTTTTTGTGTGACTAGTTCTGTCATAGAAGCAGTAGAAATATGGAATTCTGATTTTTAACCAACGAAAAAATGGAGAATGTTCTCAAGTCAACGCATATTTTTTGAAGTGAAAACTTCTTTAGCGGCGTTGGATGGGTAAAAGTGTAACCTAACGGTAAGCGCTTCGACTGTAAGTTCTTATGGTTTCAGATAGTACCGGGTTCGAACCTGGGCTTCTGACACTTTTTGTGATTATTTTTTCTTTTTGTAATTTATTACGTTTTGTGATTATTTTTTCTTTTTGTAATTCATTAATTTCTTCTGAGAGAAAATTAGTGATAGGTTCTATGATTGGCGCTATATTATAGGTATGGTATGGTATGTTTTTTTTAATCTTTTTCTCTGAATATAACGAAGAAAGAAAGAAAAAGTTTTCACCTCTGCCGGCACTCCCCGGAGTGCAACCCGTCTTTTTTTATAAGTAGTGAGTTTTTATGTAGTTACGTACCTACTCAAAATTACTAAGCTATATTTAAATTAGTATAAGAACTTAATTATCAAGGTTGAATAAAAAAGGGTTACTTGTCATTTTGCTTTTCGGTTTTTTCGTCGGTTTAATTTTTTGTTAAAATTTTTATGTGAATTAAATGCCACTATGGTTACAATGACTTATTGCCAATGAATATGAGACAAGTTATCTTGAATGTGTCAAAATAGGTACAACCTTTTTCTTTAAATTTTAAAAGATAGAAAATCGTTTTGATAGTTTACCGAACTAAAAAGTTCTAACGTCGCAAAAATTTCACTAATATATTAAATTTAAAATAAGCATAAAGTTGTTAGAGAAAGTAAACTTACAAAAAAAGTATTAAAAAGGAAACATTGAAATTCATCAAATAGAAGTACTGCCTAAGCCTTATCATTATGTACCTATTTAGAATCAAAATTGCGTTAATCATATTATTCAAATTATCTGAATACACATCTCCTCTAGTATAGTATATAAACACAACTGATTAATTATTTTTATTTTACTTGCTCATAATGTGGCTCTGATCTCACTGAAATTAGGCATATAATGATACCTATTATCAAACTATGGTTTTTTGATTGTTATTAAATCACGAGTGGGATAGTGACTTTTTTTAATGTTATTGGTTGAGTTGCGTTATTCTTAAAAAATACAAAAAGATCGTGTTCAATAGAACAAAATTAATTATTAAATATCTATTGAACACGATCTTTTTGTATCCATTTTATTTTAAGAATAATGCAGCTCAACCAATAAAATTACCTATTGCTTGTTCATTTCATGCAACTTCGTATTTAAATAGAAAATTCCATCTTGTACGTAATCAATAAAACTTTTACTCAAATATTATTTTGTTTTCGCTCTGTTTAAAACATTTACTTAAAGTTTTAACCAATTTTTACACAGAAAAATAAGAAACCTCATTCTGTTTAGTCTGCCAGTGTTTTTATTTTTTCATTATTGCCGCCAGTCCGCCGGTACCAAAAAGTTTCGCAATTCGTTTGTACTGGTGAAATTATAGTTATTTATTAATTAAAATGTCTACAAGTATGTACTAGTTATGAAGAAAACGATTTATGTACCTAGTACACCGCCCGATATATACACATATACTGTACAACGTCCGACATATGATGTAATTGATGTGAAGTCCTTAACGTCATAGAATGTTTACTATCTGAAAACTGCCCTTAAATATCTATTTTAGCATTATTCACAAGTAAAATGAAAAACGTCGTATGATACACGTGTGTATTGTTGATTACCGTCGGCTCTCTTTAGACTCAATATGGCCTCAGCGGTAATCACCAACTTTACACACTTGTACCATAATCTACTATTACTTTACAGTTGTACTATTTTATAATCAATAAGCAAGTGCCTAAGTAAACTCCAGGTCAAGAACTGAGCACAACAAACAGTTATATAATATCACAATCCGTTATGTAGGACTAGGAGGTCAATGCTAGGGCAACATAAGACAGACATGTTTACCATAGTCACAAATCTCTGGTTCGCGATCTTGACAGGACTCCCAACTTCGTGATGTAACCTATCGCGATAAACTCGACTTGTTAAGCTCTTTGTTTGCTGTGTCTTGCATACTGTTAGATTGCTACCAAGATTATTTAACTTTGATTGCTAATGAACTGTGCACTTTGCTAGTTCGTTAAAGCCTTGGCGTTTTATGGTAAGTAATAAAGGCTAATATTATACATATATTTTAAACCTATTTAATCCTACCTCGCCGGCACAGGCCGTGGGCAATAACTTCTTCATCGGCATCCAAGAGTATTCATTTCAACTATTATGTTTCTTCAGCGCCATTTTGTACGGAGATGAAAGTAAAATTTTATTATTTTTAACTGTGGATTTTCCTTATATCGTCTTTACTATTCTCAAGTTTAATAACCATCAATCAGAAGCTGTAAAAAGACTTCCAAAGAAAGATTATTGTGGGTTTGAAACTTTCCCAGTATACTTACGACATGAACTTACTTCTGACACGTGCATTTAACTGTATGTATTTGGTGTGTATGTAAGTGTGTATATGTGTGGAGTCACACGTAAAAATCGCATTAAGAAGTCCCACAACCACGGCAGCCTTCATGTTCGTGACATCGCAGATGAAATGCAGGAAAATTGACTATGTTGGTGCAGCCACGCTATGCACTAGCCGACAGGCTATATGGTCGACAAATGTCCGATCGGGTTCCGATAGGATGGGTAGGCCCAGCATTCTTGGCTTGATGTCGTACACGATGACATGTGTCCCAATGTTGTCATTGTCCACGGTCTTGGTCATCCTTCTGCTCAAGACCATACGGAGTGATGGTTGGTCCTCCTTATGCCCAAGATCATAAGAAATCATGGCGGAAAAGCCGCCTGCTGGCTGGCTGTACGGTGTCTCCGAGGTGAAAACGTCTTAAACAATCGGGACATGGTGCTGTGATGATGATGATGACGTGCATTTACTTTAGCTTATAAAAGAGGGTGACGGGAGGCTTTGGCGCAGTTTTAAATGGAATTAGGAATCGTCTAAATGGCAATCAGTCTTGCAAAGAGTGTTCAGACAGCTGAAGCTGCGTAGTGCTCGGAGACCTTTGTCACACCTCGGAAGCTCTCGGAAAAATGTATGAAACAATCGCGTTGTAATTACTACAAACATAGCTCGTGTACATGCACGGTAGTGTTGATGTGTGAGAAAATTAGAAATGTCAGGGATGGCATTATTTGAAATTTGAGCTTATTTTCGAGTGAGATAGCGTGATTTTTCTTACTCTATCCCTTGGTGTCATGATTTACGTCACATCCGACGGAGGCTACAATCCTGTTGTTACAAAAAGTCATATTAATGATTTTGACATTTAAAACGTATTTCCATCTTTTTCTTCGCTTCAGATGAAAAGAATATCGCGATACATTTTGTTCCTGTCAAACAACAGAATTGGCACAAATAACAAAACAATACTACAACAAGACTTTGATATGTTTATAGAGTAATTAAAACCGATTGTGATTATAAAAACTAGCTGTTGCTCCCGGTTTCGCCCGCGTGAATTTTTTCATTAATTATAAATAGTCTCCGTTCCGTTCAGTCAATAGGGCACATTTCTTAACCGATTGTCACCAAACTTGGCATACATGTTCTTTGATTTAAAACATCTATTTTGCCTAGAGCTTTTTTAGTCGGAGGAGAAAAGGGGTGCCTTTTCTGTCGCGTTATTTATGATCGGATATTGATGATTTTTGGCTGAAATATCCGAACATGATTCCTTACAGGTAGTTGTGCTAAAAAAAAACATGAGCAAAGGGGGGACGTTTGTTGTGGCTATTTTAAAATAAAGATACGTTTCGTATAAAAGAAATAAGGATACTAGATTTGAGCTCCAGATGCCAAAAAATGATCTGGAACTCTTTACAGAACTACTAGTAATTATCCCTTAGTAATTAATGGTCCATTGCCAAGGGTGAGGTAGAACATTTCTTTATAAATGGTGTTTTTATTACGTACCAAGGTTTCTGAACGTCAACTGAATGACACGGATTTTATGCCTGGTTTTTGTAGTAACTATCTAATACTTATTTAGAATTGTCAACGGCGAGTAGGAAGTTAGAAAAATGGCAGTTGAGCACACTTTAATTTAATAGTGTTAATTTATTTAAGTATCAATTATAATTTTACTAAACGCAAGTTTACGGAAAGATACCTATTTATATTTTTTAGAAACAAATGGTTTTACCGATTATTTTGACAGCTCACGCCTATGAAGTGTGGCATTTTTTTGCGATTTGAATGTATTTATTTTTTTTTTTTGTTATTAATGTCGTCCATCATGGATTCCGTCATTGCCAGGTACCGCCCATTTTTTAAACCCTAGAATGAATACTAATCTAAATCTGCATCATATGCTTTAGAGATATAATCTTTATAATGTTAAAAAAAAAATTAAGAACTGGGTATTCTATCCTTTATTTTATTGACCGTGTTTATTTTCAATGTTTGCGCAACTTCTGGGTAAAATTTAATTCCGGTTTACAACTATCCAATGTAAGTAAATACTCACTTAAATAAATAAATAAAATCATAGTTTTCGAATGGTAATACAGTAATAAGAAAAAATCATGTTAATATTTACTTATTTAATGCCACTGAAATGCAGTTTCTAAATAATTGACCTATAATCAATATCGGTCCTATATGAAAATTATTACAATTTATAAGATTTTTCACGACTTTATTCCTGGGCGAACCTGTCATCCAGTTCATTAGTTTTTTTTACAAGCTTTTATTTAACTTGCAATGTATGTTTGTTCGGGTGGAATCTTACAACTCAATTTTAAGGCACTTGCCCTCAACCGATTGAGCTGAAATTTGGTATGCACGTTCAGTTCGGATGACAATGCAAGAAAAAAATAAATAAAAAAAAAAAGATTGTTTTTAAAAAGGTTTTTCGAATATATCTTATTAAACTGTTCATTTATGACCCTTGATGAAACTTGTTGTTACACATATTGAGAACACTTACTTATACTTTTACTACAGTATTTATTATTGAACCTGACCAATTTCGCAATGTTTATGAACATTTCTAGTCGTAAACACCTCTAGTGTTTAAGATTAGAAACATTTCAAAAACATCAATGTAAACTTTTGAAGTTACCATAAGGCGAAACCGGTCAGGTTCAATAATAAATACTGTAGAAAAAGTACAAATGTTCTCAATAAGTGTAGTTCATTAGTTATTTATACAAAAAGGCAAGATGCATTTGAGGGTTAAATTTCACTATAGTAAGGTGTGAAAGAGAGGACGCCTTAAAAACCGAAGCTAGCCGAACTTTTCACTCTTCTTCCCGAAGTGCCATTCTTACACATTTTACAGGTGACAACCTTTGTTTTAGGCGCCCATGAAAGCGCCCATGATTTTGACGTGCGGGGAGAGGAAATGAAATCGGTGGGAGGGGGTGAGCTTCCATTCTGTACGCTAGTACTATTACCTATTCTGTGCCTTTGTACTATTCGCTATTTGAATTTTATGCACGACTCATAAATGGAATAGGTTCTTTGGTTATGTTCTTCATTTTTGTTATTATAGGGGTTCATATATTTAAACCTATTCAGATACGAAATGCCTTAATAGTTGGCTTTGGCCAACCAACGACTAATTATAATAAAATGTCTATTGAGCCAACCATATCCTTATTCACAAGTTTCACAACCGTCCACGCAATTCCCGCTTGAACACGTTAAAGCTTGAAAGCAATTAAACGCAGAATTCCAGTAAACAGCTGCATAGAAATATGTCTAGGGCACCTTGAATAGTCTTTTCATGCCAGTGTATATAATTAATTCACGGCGTTGAATGACCAACGCCAATAGCAGATCAAGTATCTCATATAAAATCTATACAGCAATCACGATAACTTGATACTTGAAAAAATGATCTACCTAATGAAAGAAAAAATACTAAATTAGGTTGTTGCGATTTTTTTTGTGCAGGAGTGACATTAAAAAACTTTTTAAAATACTTATTGTACTTAGTATACCGACATCGCCCTAAAATGAAATAAAAACTACAACTACAGAAATGACACCACTGTTCGTGTTATTAGATTTGCACACTAAATTAAGGTTTACTTGTGAATACGGCATTGAAAATACCACTTAATAATTGGTTTATGGGGCGATAATGGAAGCGCTTGTGTTCACTCCTACGCCATGTAACGAGCTACTGAACGGGAAACCGTGTACATTAAATGCCGGTATAATTGCGAACTATTAACAATGATTTGCATATAAACCATTAGCGTATGTAGTCTTAAATTTTCTCCAGTCCTTATTGAATTAAAATAAAAGCTATTAAGCACCGTTTTTGCCTTCTTTGAATGATCATTATCATCCTGTACTTGTGGACCTTAGACCCGAAACAATTTGTCAGAGTTAGATTTAAGCACAGACGAACGTATTTTGAAATGTTTCTAAGTTATGTGTTATGAGTAACATACACTACACAAATCTTTGTGATCAGAACCAATCACAGCAGACAGAAACATAAAATTTAAGTGAAAGCTTCGGTGAGTTGTTATTGCATGAATCAGAAAATACACTAATAAAAATAAAATAGAGCCTTTGCGACGTATACCACCGGGCATTAGCTAGTATATATTGTAAACGATCAAGCCTTGGCAGTCTCAGTTTAGTCGCACGCAATCTCCGTTCGTTGGCCGCGACCAGCCTCAACACAAGTTCAGAGTTGTGCTACGTAATATAATTACTTCCGACTGAATCCCGATTTATTTGCATATGGATTAAGCTATACACACAAATGAAATTTTTGTCTCTTTTAAATTGAGGAAAATGAATAGCTGCGTAATGGAATTCTGATGTAAGTTTTTTTCTAGTATATTTTCCAAATTCAAATCCTGCCACATTACTTTTTTAGCTAATGAGACCATTTAACAGATAGCACTCTTCGGGAAATGACCCGCCAGATCCTACTTCAGAATGGCGCTATTTTTCCCTACGTCGAGAAATTAACTAATCAGGCCCGCAAAATTATAGAGTCCATATTTTACAGCTCATTGGTGATATTTACAAACGAGAAGCGTAAACTTCAACACCGACGACGCTCATTGGAAAAAACGTCCTTGTTATGTGCCACTTAGTTTTGTACCACAGTAACAAAATATACATTCACCAGGTCAACCGCAGAAGCATAGATTACCTAATAGTGAGTTGCTTGACTTTCATAGGTGGCATAACTATGAAAGTCAAGCAGGAGCAGGTGGAGACTTTAACGTACTCAAAGATAAATTCACGGCACTCATCACTTCATTATCCCATTCATCTAGCTTTACAATCCATCTCCATTAGCTCCTTTATTCACATTATTAAGTACAGTTGTGGCGCCTCGCTTTAAGGTTCTGCAATAACGGTTATTAGTTATTCAATACTCGTTCCGGACTCCTTCAAAAACCTTGTTCTGGGTGGCTACCACCATCTCCAGCAATATTATTTCAATCTTTGTCACTTTCATGTATGTTGGACTTGGACCGTCAGCCTTTGACTACACTAGGTACTCAAACAGTATCTCTTGCTGTATTGTCTGGAAGTTGATTCTCTCCACCAGAGCGCCTCGGAAGCGGTGCTAAAGGTTAGCTTAAGTAAAATTATTATTGACGTCAATAAGAGACAATTTTATCGTTCAAGATTGAGAATAAATGACTATGCCTATGGAAAGAAAGAAAAAGCATAAGTTAGGAGGTACTTTAGAATTCATACACAATCATTATTTCTTTCCAATATATTACAGCAATGTCGAACTTCCGAACGACTAAACCAAATTGGATAATTCTTATATCTTCATAGTAGCTACGTATTGTATTTGTTAAATAGAATATCATTAATATTGTCGGGTGTGGTTACGATTCCACATTTAATCAATTTATATACATCTATCGTCTATGTTGTTTTGTTTACCCTATAATTGCTAAGTGCGTAGGCTGCACCGACAACGGTCTTAAAATATCTAGATGCTGCTCTAAAATATACAGTAGCAAATTCACTGTAGGCTCTTAGAGATTCTACGAGGTTAATGTAATTTACTTTCATAAATATAATCACTATTAGTTTATCTATTAGTCTAGTCGACAAGTTGAAAATGGTACAAAATAGAGATACTGCTCTTAATATTATGTGCGATAGCTCATTGAATCCCAAATGACACCTAGAAAATGTGCCAAAAGCGTGTATTAGCACTTAAAAAATTGCAAAAGTTATAAACAATTGAAAGAAAGGGCATTTCGTTTGTACCAATATTTCATAAACTGTTTTTATTTAGAAAAATTCAAAAAAAGAAAGAGGAAAGAAAATTCACAAAGCGAATGCAATATGAAATATCAAACGCCACATACACAAAATATGAATTATACTAGCAAAAACTACCTACACACGTTCTATAAAGAGGAAAGATTTGTAAGTTTGTTTGTAATGAATAGGCTTAGAAATTACTGGGCTGATTTAAAAAAATCTTTCACTAATAGAAAGCTACATTCCTCGCGAGTAACAAAGACTACATTGAATTTTCGAAAAGTTTAAGTCGGGGTGGGACGCTAGTAACAAATTATTTTAGTAATTAGCGAGAAGCCAGACTATTTATTTAGCTAGAAGCCAAACCGTTAATTAGCAATTGACTTCTTGAAGAAGAAGAAAAAGTAGCATACTAATTAACTCTAATGGTAATGGACGGTTTTCTAACATTTCTAACTAATAAAAACTAGAAATTGACTCCCATTTTCATCTTGTATACTTTGTAGCTTTACTTCGTCAAATAAGGTATAAATTAACAACTATGTACCTAGATCTTTTACAATTATTATAAGAGATCCAGGATGTACATGTACTCATTATAAGCTGAACGTGTATGTACCACTTCATAACATTATAGTTAACTAAGTATAGCTTTTTTACTATCGTTACTTATATTTACCCTAGGTATGTATAATAGGGACTCGAAACCTAAACTCGACGGGCTTCCATAAAAAGTTTAATGACTGACAGGCTTCTATCGAAGGTGCGAAAAACAATGCTCAGTTTCTTATTAATAAATGTGTAATTTCCTGCCACCAAACGTATTAGTAAAAGTGTCAATACAACTAAAACTATTTCCTGTTGTCGTTAATCAAGTTCGGCTTGCCATGTTATTTCGAAACTATAAAGGTTGATTCGCAATTATTGCATCGACTTTCCTTCGTGAAACCAAGCACGCCTTGTCAACAGGTTAATTCTCTATAAATTTAACGAACAATTTCATATTTTACTCAAATGCTTTCTTATCGCAGACACTTTAAAGGCGCTTGGATCGTAGGACAGATTGGCCTGTGACCTTATGGTCTTAGCCTATTATTAATCACTGATTTATCTCTGAAGTTGTCCATTATGTACTTTATACCTTTATTGTTCTTACAGTTATGCGAAGAAGGCAATAGTGTAAGCTCGATCGGATTATAGTTTACACATTAAAATGGTAGATATTTGTTCAATAGAGGAATTGCTTGACTATTACGCCTTAATAGGCGTGGTGTATTAAACTGTAACTTTTAAGTTATTTCGATAAAAAGGACATTGTAAAAACAAGCAATTTTTTTGGGAATGTCTTATGAATTTAGCTTTACTGGATAAATACCTTTGGTAGACTGCATTTAAGATAATCTTGTATGAAGATTTTTAGGTTAACCAAGATCTTTAAACTTCACTGCTCTTTTGTAGAAATCGGAACTCGTAAATTATACATTAGGATAATGTGCATTAAAAATTGCTGCTTATGTGTGAACTTCGAATATAGCTAGGCTGCTAAAGTAACGATAAACCGTAATAAGTTATTTAAATCGCTATGAATGCACGGTAATTACAGTGGTAATGAGAATTTTGTAAATAATTAATCCGGTTGTAACGTCCACATTCACCCATCGTCAATCACATTCACCAATTATGATGATATGTCAATAATTTTTTGTTCGCAAGGAAATGCATATTATGTTCTTGTATTCGTTTAGCAGATCGTTATAGTATTTTATGTATGTCATGGTCTAAACCGCAGGTCTGTGGTGTCGTCCGCAGAAACGTTTGTATATAAATCTCACGAAGTATAGCTGAGATTGTTTCAAAAGCATAAATTAATGGCAATTTTCATGGCTGATTTTGTCGAGACAGGTTACTGAAGTGACTTATACAAAATTTAAGACATTTATTATTATGTAGCAAATCCCTGAATATGGCTCGAGGGCAGGGATTTATCTAGATTATAACTAAGTTATTTTTTCCTGTATGTACTAAAATCATATAGCATTTCGTCAAAGAGGCATTTTTATTTTGTACTAGCTGACCCGGCAAACGTCGTAACTCCTCAGAATCAATAAAAAAAGTTGCGATTTCCCATATTTTCTCACCATTTAAACCTTCCCTAGATCTCCACGAACATTTCAAGACCAAGATAAGATAAATCCGTTCAGCCGTTCTCGAGTTTTAGCGAGACTAACGTACAGCAATTGATTTTTATATATATAGATTGCTTGTTGGAAATTATTGAGTCCATAGTCCAGACCAGTTTGATTGTTTGTGTCATTATCAGTTGGCCATAAGTCAAACGGAAATAGTCAATTATTGGAGGGAGAAAAAACTCAAACGCTATAAATTTAGCCAACAGTGTTCTGCAAATATTTTAATCCGCCATGACGTGACCGTTTTTCACGGAAAATGAGCGTGTGCAATCTACAACGGCTCTAACCGCACTAGTTTATAGTTACGGTTCCTGAGCTTTCATTATTAGTTTCTTAAAATATTTATAATAAAACTAGCCGAATCGGCAAACGTTGTTTTGCCGCTATCAAAAAATGGACGTTGGTTACTCACAAATTCTCACCTTTCTGAAGGGCGAGAATTATGAGTTGTTTGTAGTTTTCAATGTCAAATCGTACCTAATATAAATAATAGTTCTGTGAACAGTAGATCTCGCGAGCACCCTTTGCCACATTTGTCTAGTACCCTTAATCATAATAAATTAGTATCCTTTAGAAAAATGATACGTATTTTCTTATTGTTTCACCAAAAAGTAATAACGATCCGTTTTTAAAGACGCTACAGCAAACTTCTCCCTTTTTTCTCATCTGTTTTTTATAAAAACATGCCTCATTAAGGTTAACGAGGCATGTTTTTTCTCACAACAACCTGTGAAATCTTGTCCTTGATCTTTTAGCCCAAAATCATAAAGATCCGTTCATATATAATAGGACAGGAAGCTTCCCCCTTTTCTCACCCATTTTCCCTCCTATTAAAAAAGCTCTTGACAAAAGTTTAGTTTCAATCAAAGAACATGTCGCACCTTCGGTGCAACAAAGTCATAAATACCCAAAATAGCAAAATCGACTTAAGTACGCCAGATCGTTTAAAAATAATATTGTAATTGAAAATAAAATTATTTCATGAAACTGTAGCGAAAGAAACAAACAATATAATTTTATTAAAATATAACCCAAAATAACAAAATCGACTTAGGTACGCCAGATCGTTTAAAAATAATATTAGTAATTGAAAATAAAATTATTTCATGAAACTGTAGCGAAAGAAACAAACAATATAATTTTATTAAAATATATAACCTACTGTAGATAGTAATTCAGTAATAAGACGACAACCCCGAAAAAAAACTTAAAAGTGCTTTCCTGTAAAATCACAAAATGAGCTGTTACGACTTTGTTACACCGAAGGCGATGTGTGTAAAAAAATTGAGAAATAATTAACAACAGCATGAGAGGAAATATATCTAAAACACTGGGAAAAATAAATCATCATTTTTGACGTTATCTGCACTGGCCTATCCTGCCATTTCTTCAATGAATCATCAGTTCGATTTTATAGTTCTTTATATGGATATTCGAAATGTTCAGAAAACTGTATTATTTATATTCATGAGGATATTCTGAAATAACTGAGTGAGTCGATCTCGGTTGACCCATGACTTGTATACTATCAAGCTACTAAATAACTAAGATATGTAAATGCAAGGAAATGTTGAAAGAATGTCGTATGATTGCAGAAGTTGTAGGGTTAGTGCATAAAACAAATATAAGCAGTATTGGACTGCAATGTTTTATTTAATAAATGATTGGTAACTATTAGATAATAAAATACGAAGGATGTCATGTTCGGCCCTCAATTGTGCACGTAATCGTGAATACCTACATGTTTTTAACCTCCCTTGAAATGAAAGAGCCACTGAACCTGAGAACATCAAAAATTATATGGTCAGGAATTGAAAGCAATTTCTTGCCACTCCTCCTTTATAATAGCAGTATTTTCTCCACATGTCCTTATTTATTCAGACAGCCAAATTTGTTATGCAGTTTTCTGTAACAAACTAGAAATGCCTCTGCGTGAAATATTTACATAGTGATATAAGGAGCATGTCGATAAACACCCTCGGGAAGACCGATCTTCCATGAGAAACTCATCAAACGTTTCAATTTACAATGGTATCTGCACAACATACGAGCGGATAATTGTTTATGAGGTGTCACGACCATGATTTAGGATTAATAAAGTCAGTTCCTTTTTTTATGAAAGGTACTGTTATGTTCTACGAATATATTTACTTAAGATTAATAAAACTGTTGCACGCATTGTTGCTCCATGAAACAGTTTTCCTGCTCATTTATCGTTATTTTTCTCACCATAAGAACTTTCTACGAAGTATGAAACTTAAAACATATAATATAATAAATTAAATCGGCACAGTCGTTCTCAAGCTATGGCGTATTCAAATAATAGGTAGAGACGAGGTATATAATATTATAAAGATCGCGGAATTCGATATTTACTATAAATAACTTATCCCACATAACTTACGTAACATTATAGTAAAAATGTTACGTAAGTTAAATATATAATATAGTAGTACGGGGATGGTTCTTACGTAGAGAAAAAATTAAAAAAAGGGTTTAGCAGTCACAGGAACGGGAAGAGAATTCCACGCGGGCGAAGCCGCGGGCATCAGCTAGTAGTGAATAAAATCACAAAGGAGCTTTATTTTATCGATTCATGCACTATTGCGTCGTGCTGAACATGCAAGTTATGACATAATCATTATAGCGTGCAAAAGCTTTTTAAAGTCATCGAGGTGAGCATCACATCGTTGATATACAATCTATTATAAATACTGCCAGGCAGAAAAACTTTGCTTTAATCCTAATAGTATTACACCATAAATGTGCTTTCACACGACGACTGACATTAATTTTGCATTGTTTTCTGCATCATGTATCATTCCTCATATTTATAGCGGCGCGTACTACAAGTAAACTAGATGTTCATGCTGGGTATATTTCTTACATTACCTCTTGGTCGCGGTATTGTCAAGGAATTTTATAAAAAATGTTCTATGCAATAAGTTTTACCAGTTCGTGAATTATTTTTTTGTTATTTAGCCTATCCATTACGGGCTTTCATAGAGATATTCTTTTTAAATTGTATAGTTCATAAACATGAATTTCACATAAGAAGGAAGATAGATGCTGATATAAATATTATACTTAACTAGTTGATCGCTCTTCATCGCGAAATTACTTACTTTTTCATAGTGAGACACTATGAAAAAGTCAATTTTTTTTTTATATCTTTTTACCCGACTACCAAGAAGGGTATATTTGTTATGATTTGTATGTAATATTCTTTATTACCTCATATCTTTTAAACTACCGTACGAATTTAAATGACTCATGTATCAGATAAAAGGTATTTATTGTCCAAGTGTTCTTGGGTACATAAAGTATGAACAAAAGCTATATGTTGGATTTTTGGCGCCAAAGTGTATGTGGTAAAAAAAAACACTCTAATTTATCAAGTGGGATATCAAAATGAAGGAAATTAGAAGACGATTACAAAAAATATATAATACGTCATGACTAAAAAGTATAAAATAAAAAAAAAATTTAAAGAACCGGCTGATGCTGAAAAGATCGAAACAAGCTTATAGCAGGTACCCATTTACAAATCTCAAACCAAAAATGAATGGGTGCCATAGGGATAGGGATTAAAATAAATGTATGCGGCATTAGATATTATTTCAACTTCATTAAGTATTAAATATGGTTTCAGTATCTACCCCTGAATTTTGTGTACCCAAAGTTTATAACAATCTATTTGTTTTTGCGTTTTCATTATTAAAAGGTTACGTTACTGCAGGTTTGCGATAACCCTAAGATAAGAATATAATTCTTTAACAAACCGTTTGTTAATGGTCATCTGAATTCCCCCGACATTTCATATGATTCCCGACTCAACTTGACTGACAAAATCATCCGATAACTTGTACTGGTTTTATTAATACCTACACTACAAATAGCACAAAACCGCTTTCGCCTTAGAGCCTATTCATGCCGCAATAGAACTTTCCCCGGTTCCTCCTCATCGTGATAAAACTCCAAACGCTGAATAGGTTAAATAAATAAGGACGGTAATAAAATTAAAGTAGAAAACGTGCAAAACATTTTACCTAGATACTCGTATTATTTTAAACTGCGTGTATCTTTCATTGGCCCGGATAGAATTGCTGTACTCTCGGTATTTTATCGAAATATTTAAGTTTTTTGATCCATGCCCATTTTTATGTTACAGATAAAATTAAATTAGGTATCTGCCTCCTTATAGTAAAAAGCTAGCTTCAGTATGCTACCATTTTTCTCTTCGGATCGGAAAAAGAGAGAGTATCCTCAACGGTTTAATAATAACTAGCTGTTGCCCGCGGCTCCGCCCGCGTGGATGTCGGTTATCGCTTAGTGTTGAGTCAACGCTATTGAGCATTAAGTTTTTCTAAAATAAAAGTAACCTAAATTACTCTTTATTACATCAGCTAGCTGCCAATAAAATCCCGTCCAAATCGGTCCAGCCATTTCAGAGATTAGCTGCAACAAACAGACAGACAGACCGACAATTTTTTTTAGAATAGAATGATAAAATGAATGGGATTGACCTGTATTCTGGCGTTTATGACTTATGTTGATGACTGTCATAAATGTTAAATCGTAGGGAGCTGTAACAAGATAGCTTTCGTTTATATTTTCACTATCGTAAGAAATCTATAATGCTGCTCGTATCTACAATTTAATACAAATAACCTTTTTCTTAAAAAGCCTATCACAGTCACGTTGTATTCCTTTCTTCGATAAAAATACAAGTTTAAATTTATCTGTGAGCGAATTCTATTTTACTGTGGCCACCCGAGGGGACACTAAAGGCTATGTACATTGCAATGACCGAGAGGTCACGACAATTTGAAATACCTATCTGAAATTATTTCATTTTGTGTTTTTATTTTGAGATTGCTCTAGTTTGCAGAACTCGATCGAATACAACAAACATTGGTTAACGTATCTATATTTTTTATGAAATTAGCAGGTAGATGATACCGATAACCAAAATTAATGGTATATATTTTCGTGAAAAAGCTACGCTAAACTAAGTGGTTCTAAAGCAGGTTTTTTTATACAACTGATGTGGCAGACGGCCCACCTGATGGTAAGTGGTTACCGTGGCCTATGGAAGTGTGCAACACCAAGGGAGTCACGTCGTCGTGCTTCCGACCCTGTAAACGCAGAGAGTTTCTGTGCCGTCAGTGTAGAAGACAAAGCAGGAAAAAGTCTTTGGTCTCCCCACTGACAGCACAAAACCTCTCCGGTGAGCTCTGGCTACCCTACTCACCGCCGGGAACACAATATGGCCGCGGTATTCTGTAAGTAGTTGATGTAGAATACTATTCTAATCTAAGTAGCTACGTTTCTTCATCATCTGAGTGCCAATCTTGGCTTTACTATTCTTTCTTCTAGTTCCCATATTTCGGTTATCTTAACTTTTATGGGAACGAATGCCGTCTGACCTTCCCAGCTCCTGTAAAAAGCCAACACCAGAGCCTCGTTCATCAATAGCAAGTGTACCTGCCTGCAGGCAGAATCTAAATTCTGAAGATCTTGATAGGCCTCGTACACCGTAAAATGTAAGGTTACCTCAGCAACATCGAATTACCAATTAAAAACACTGAAGTAGATTAGGTTCTTGTAAAGAGTCGTAATACATGCGTGTAAAAAATGTGATAAGATCAAATTAAAACGTCACTAGCCCACCTACCATTTAATATGTTCGTAAAAATCATGTTCTTGGTATGTTAAGATTGTAAGATTAAGTCAGTAAAATAATTATAGGCACATAAAGCGCTTATTATATGTGTTAGTTTAGTTAAGTGATAGGTGTTTATACTTTGTGTGAACAAATCGTTCTAAAATTGAGGCACGTTATACCATTTCATACATCGAAGGTTTAGAACGTGCTAAGTGCAAAATTTGCGCTTAACATGTTTTTATCAGATGCGTTTTTGACTATTATTCTGTTTACTAAATTAGATGACGGTTCCGATTATGTTACAAAAAGCTAAGAAATTTGACAAAACTGTATTTTCTTTCTTTATTTCGTATGGTTTATTTAGTTTTTAACACTTTACTTTAATAAACCTTGGGATAACATTACATGCAATCGAACTATTGAATAGTCCATGCATAACCAAAACAGTTAATTCGAAGGTTTAGTAATTTCGAATTTTGATTTAGATTTGTTAGACTGAGTACCTAGGTTTCTTCCTAGATATATGTATTTAGATGCATCTTGAAACTCATTTGTAATTTAAAGTGTATTCTATTCATTCCCTTCACGATTTATCTCCTATAGGCAGGGCCACATAACTCAGCAAGTTTTTGTACTTAGCCACAGAATAGATAATAGTACTAGCGTACAGAATGGAAGCTCACCCCCTCCCACCGATTTCATTTCCTCTCCCCGCACGTCAAAATCATGGGCGCTTTCATGGGCGCCTGAAACAAAGGTTGTCGCTAGTAAAATGTGTAGTAACGGCACTTCGGGAAGAAGAGTGAAAAGTTCGGCTAGCTTCGGTTTTTAAGGCGTCCTCTCTTTCACACATGACTATAGTGAAATTTAACCCTCAAAAGCATCTTGCTTTTTTGTATAAATAACTAATGAACTACACATAGTAAGAACATTTGTACTTTTTCCACAGTATTTATTATTGAACCTGACCGGTTTCGCCTTATGGTAACTTCAAAAGTTTACATTGATGTTTTTGAAATGTTTCTAATCTTAAACACTAGAGGTGTTTACGACTAGAAATGTTCATAAACGTTGCAAACTGGTCAGGTTCAATAATAAATACTGTAGAAAAAGTACAAGTGATCATCAATGAACAGTATAAAAAAAGCTAATGAACTGGATGTCAGGTTCGCCCAGTAATAAACTCGTGAAAAATCTTATAATTATAATAATTTTCATATAGTCCGGGTTTTTTAGAAAATAACTCTAGAACTAGCATGTTAAGTGACATTATGGTGGACCGATATTGATTATAGGTGTATTATTTTTTTTAACATTATAAAGATTATAACTCAAGATTTAGATTAGTCAACATTCTAGGGTTAAAAAATGGGCGGTACCTGGCAATGACGGAATCCATGATGGACGACATTAATTGTGATACATTCAATTTGAAAAAAATGCCACACTTCATAGGCGTGAGTTATCAAAATATTGATTCTTAAATTTTAGAAAAGTATAGAGTGTTTAAAACCATTTGTTTCTAAAAAATATAAATAGATATCTTTCCGTGAACTTTCGTTTAGTATAAATTATAATTGATACTTAAATAAATTAACACTTTTAAATTAAAGTGTGCTCAACTGCCATTTTTCTAATTTCCTACTCGCCGTTGACAATTCTAAATAAGTACTTATTAGGATAGTTATTACAAAAACTGGGCATAAAATCCGTGTCATTCAGTTGAGGTTCAGAAACCTTGGTACGTAATAAAAACACCATTTATAAAAAAAGAATCTACCTCACCCTTGGCAATGGAGCAATAATTACTAAGGGATAAATACTAGTAGTTTTGTAAAGAGTTCCAGATCATTTTTTGGCATCTGAAGATCAAATCTGGTATCCTCACTTATATTTCTTTTATACGATACGTATCTTTATTTTATAGCTCCCTGGATATTCACCAATAAATATTGTCAATCCGTTCTCAAAAAAGCCACAACAAACGTCTCCGCCTTTTCTCATGTTTTTTTTCCACAACTACCTACGTAAGAAATCATGTTATTTCAGCCAAAAATCATCAATATCCGTTCATAAATAACGCGACAGAAAAGGCACCCCTTTTCTCCTCCGATTAAAAAGCTGATGTGATTAAAAATGATGTTTTAAATCAAAGAACATTGCCATGTTTGGTAACAATCGGTTAAGAAATGTGCCCTATAGACCGAACGCAACGGAGACTATTTATAATTAATGAAAAATTTGAGTGAAACCGTGAGCAACAGCTAGTTCACACAATTCGGTTTTAATTACTCTATAAACATATCAAAGTCGTGTTGTAGTATTGTTTTGTTATTTGTGCCAATTCTGTTGATTGACAGGACCAAAATGTATCGCCATATTCTTTTCTTCAGAAGCGAAGAAAAAGATAGAAATACGTTTTAATGTAAAAATCATTAATATGAATTTTTGTAACAACAGAATTGTCGCCTCCGTCGGATGTGACGTAAATCATGACACTAAGGGATAGAGTGAGAAAAATCACGCTATCTCACTCGAAAATTAGCTTAAATTTCAAATAGTGCCATCCATGACATTTCTAATTTTCTCACACATCAACACTACCGTGCATGTACACGAGCTATGTTTGTAGTAATTACAACGCGATTGTTTCATACATTTTTCCGAGAGCTTCCGAGGTGTGACTTAGCTATATATTGAATACAATGAACTCACTAAAGTCGACTATAAAAAAGGACTAATCAGCTTTGTGTGCATACAGACTTTTAATCAATATGCCTACAAATATACTTCTGATTAACTATTATAAAATGTATCTAACCCAGAAGAGTAAACGTTAGGCCCGTATTTCAGAATGATACTCAGTTCTGAGTCTCGACTTATCTGAGTGGATACAGATTGTATAGACGATCTGTCAAATCTGTCTATACAAGCTGTCCTCAGATAAATCGATATTCAGGACCGAGACGACATCTAGAATACAAACCTAAAAGTGAAAGGCCTAAGAAATTTATAACGTTCTCAATTTTCTGAATAAAACGACTCGGAAAATAGAGGAATATTTTGACCTTCGTGATGCAGTGATCTCGTAACTAAAGCGAGTGCTGTATCGGACGTCCAATGTCGTGGCCAAACGTCGATACATTTTCGTGCCATTGAAGAAACTAGTCAGATAAACAATTCTGAGAAATACTGAAGAACGTCTCTCAGATCGGGTTACAGATTGTCGTGTAGCTGTCTGGCAGGGGATTTGTTACGGCTGGACCTCTTTAACAAGCACCAAACAAGGCGTGAAAACGAAAATAAATAAGATTTTCGAACTGGTCCGCTGAATCGTAAATTAATGCCCTTACTTTCCATAAACTAGATACTTGATACAGTTATCGACAAAATAATATAAGTTGAATGCTAGTTGTCTAAAGTGCAGTGAGCTAATTCAAATAACCAAGATGCTATTGAAACTACATGTTACCAATCTAGATTAGTTTTAATCATTTGTAATAAATCAATGACAAGGAAAATGGATACTGTAGCATCCTTTCTCTGTGCTACTTTTACCACAATTTAGTGGTGAATATGTTGTCCTTATAAACGTCTAGAGAGAAACGTTCACAACTTCTCGCGTAGGATGTGAGATAAGTGAGAGCGATCCTGTTAGGCGTGGAAACAGATTTGACTCGTTCGATAAGGGCCCACGCTACCCTGTGACACTACCCTATCTCAGTACACCTAGATAATTTTCCTCTAATAGGTAAGATAAATTGAATTTATCTCGCATTAAATCATCTATTAGTTTCACAATTCATAGATCGTCCACTACTCATATTTGGATCTGATTTATAGGTTTCGGTTTAAGCACGTAGATTTCCTGCAGATCGTTAGCTGATATTACTTACGCACGACTTACATTAACTTGGTAATATATCGGCTTAGAATTAGTTAAATCGAGAAGGGCCTCTTACTTCCTTGTACCTATTCTAGATAAAATATTTCTAGGTAAAATGTTTGTGCAGGTAGGTATATCTAACACAATAAAATTGCCCAGGTTGACATTACAGACGCGGACTTTCCTTATAAACGCTCACGAAAGTTGGAGAAATTGTCTTGAATTGTAACGTTAAATAGAACAATACAAAGCATTGAAATCTAGTGGGTAAAGATTTACATCTGAACGGTCGGCAACGATCTTCATTGTGTGCCGAGTTCTCAGCAGCTCCCAGGACGAGCGCGAATACATGACAATATTCTATACGATATCGGATATCGTCGCGGATGCATCTATGTATCTATTCAAAGGCACGCGCGGCTGCAGGGAACCGATATCCCGATAAGGTTGTGCCGATCGTACATTACGCTTATCCGGGCTGTTGGTGCACCTAGCCCCTATGCATTTTACTCAGCTTCTCCCTATGTAATGAATACTTTGCAGACACGTAATTGGCTAGCGCAACGCCGCTAGTACCCGTAAACGGCCCTATTTGCCTTAGCGAATAAATGCGCATGCACGCTACTGAACGCCCGGCATGAATTCCAGCGCTGCATATAAAATAATGCTCACGATTCCGCTGAAATATCTGCTGGAATATTAGATACCTCAGGTAACACCGTTCGCTTTTGCATTTAATGGTTTTTATGGCTTCTGTTTAACTGCAGATTAACAAAAACTGAATGCGATGCGACTGCAAGAAGTGTATTAAGTCCACAAACGAGGCTAGATTGGTGTACGGATTTTTTGTGATAATCTGATCTAGCTGTCCATGACATGTACTTGTAGCTCGGGCCGGGAGAGCCACAAAAGCTGGTCCCGTTCTAACAGAACTTACGGTAATCGCTGGCGGCATCGGTCTATGATTCTCAATTAATCTTTGTTTTTTCTGTAGAATCTATTGTATTCAAACTTATCGATTATGACGCGTTACTTGTGTGACACATTAACGATAAACTTTGTGGAATTTGAAGTGTGATAACGCTTCGTTTCAACATTGTAATTGATTTCATGTTACCAGTTAAACACGGGAAATTGGTTTCAGTGGCGCCAAGCTCTAACAATTGTTATACCTGACGATCATAAAGTGAATTACCGCAGTTGTTTTCGTATTTTGTCGGTATCATGTTCGTGTTTCAATATTTTTTGTTCCCTTTTATCTCAGGAACCGCAAGACTACCGGACGGTTTTGTTTTGTTTTCTCGATGAGTCTATTTGTACGTATTGCAACTGAAAGTTTGCATCTGAGCGCGTGGGCTAAAATGTAGATACGAGTAACATCTTAGCTCACGTATAGTTAGAAAGTATTTTAACCTAACAGCTTAACAATGCTTACATTATTCATATGCTACACAAACTTGACGTTTAAGGCTTTCCAACATAATTGCACTATTATCGGAAATAATTGTAATAAAATAGCTTTACATTTTAAATCTAACCCTTTCTCTTTCTTTGTCAGCTCTAGTTTCGTTCTAAGATTCTACCAAATAATACAAGTGTTTTAGTGTGATATCGTTCTACTATAAATTACATTACTTTATAGCCCCTTTAAGGAGGATCCCAGTTGTCGGTTGTTGGCACAATGTTGCCAACAACGGTCATTAGCTAGCTCTTCCGCACCGCGATGGTGCGAAACGTGTTCTACACATGCGTAATGGGCGATCGTGCGTATCGGAACCTCTGCACGCGCATGAGTCATAAATTACAATCTACAGTATAACTGCAACAAAGATACTTAGCCTTTCTATAAAGTTGTAGGATTAAACCGTACGATACAATTCGAATAAGAATTATATTAACGAATCTGTTTTAAATATCGAGCATGATAAGATGATGAATGATCTTAAAACAGAAATGTTCATTATGTAAATATTAGAATTACGCAACTTAAAGATGCCTATCGTATATTATTATTGATGGTTTGTTTTGTTTTCTACGATGGTATCCGTAGAAAGTTCAACACAGTCAATATATTAAATTGGCGTTGCGCCCAGATCACGATTAGACCTACAGAGGCATTAGAAATGGACTTTAATATCAGTCGTGATAGCTAGGGCTATCCTATTTTATTAATTGATTAAATTGCTACCTCACTATACTAGGTATAGTCGTCATTCTCTGAGCCTTTTTATCAACGAAGCTGAGGTCGAGTTTCTAGCCTAACTGTGATGCGGCTGAACTTTGTAAAATAGAACTGACAAGAAGCAAAGCTGTAAAACTGACAAAATGTACGAGAAATGCTTATTTATTTAATTTTTAGCAATTCCCGAGATCTATGACTATCGCACAGTTTTGATGCTAAAAACTGAAGGTTTAATTTAAGTTAGCCGAGTGATTTGCGTTTATAGAAACCATTATATATACTTGTGTTAAGGATAACAAATGAATAAAAGGATTTCAATTTATACGCCAAATTAGGCTATAAATATATTATATCATAACACGTCCACGGTTTGTGCCGGATTCACGTTACCACCTTACAATAACATAGTACCTACTTTATCACATCGAATGAATGTCTTGATAATACATAATTATGTACAACCACACATATGCGTAGAACCAATCACGATTTTCGTTACTAGTAATGTTCCCAACGTGTCCTAACAGAATTTTCTGTCTGGAGTGAGTAACCGGTAGTAGATTATATACCGCTGATTTCATGTGAGATTATGTTTGCTATTAATAAAGCATAGTACTTTGTAGTGTAGACAGGTTTTGCGTGGTAAATATCGCTCGAGGTATTTAATGGCTATCTTCTTCATCAAGTTTACTGATCTATTAGCAAGTCGAGAGAGTGACCAATCCAGATGCTGTTAAGCGCTCATAGTTACTGCATTATTGACTGATAACTCTTTGAGATGCCGAGCTTTACAAAACGTAACTGTAGTTTAACGAAGTTTTTTTTGAAGTGAAAACTTCTTTAGCGGCGTTGGATGGGTAAAAAGTGTTAAACTCGCGTCAGGATCGCTTGACCTTTGAACCGTAACCGACAACTGACGTCATACAACATTAGTTACAGACTGTCTATTTTGTAAGAGACGATAAATAGCTTCGTAGCTTAGCGGTAAGCGCTTCGACTGTAAGTCCTTATGATTTCAGATAGTACCGTAGTTCAACCTGGCCTTCTGACACTTTTTGTGATTATTTTTTCTTTTTGTAATTTATTACTTTTTGTGATTATTATTTCTTTTTGTAATTTATGACTTTTTGTGATTATTTTTTCTTTTTGCAATTTATAACTTTTTGTGATTATTTTTCTTTTTGTAATTTATTAAATTTTTCTGACAGAAAATTAGCAGAAAATTAGTGATAGGTTCTATGATTGACGCTATTTTATAGGTATGGTATGGTTATTTTTATCTTTTTCTATGTATATACCTAACGAAGAAAGAAAGAAAGAAAAAGTTTTCACTTCTGCCGGCACTCCCAGAGTGCAACCCGTCTTTTTTTATATAGTCCACGTCTAGACGACTTTACAACTCCTGATGGTATAGGCAAAGTCTCAGGGTGAACTAAATGGTTCGGCATCTCATTACCATTTTATTGCCCTCTAAAGTCTTGGAATTCTTTCTCAACACATGTGTTTCCTTCTGCCCATAATTCCAAGTCTTTTAAGTGGGGCGTGAAGAAGCATGTCAATGCCATTTTAGCATTGACCATTGTTGGCGTCTGTAATGACGGCCTTCCTTCTTTAGTCTTTACCAACAACTTCTATTTTTGACGGGTCCTATTAAATAGCCGTGTGGTTCCCGGCAAAGTAGAATTTGGGCCACCCCTTCTCTTCCCATGTGGTGTCGTACAAGGCGACTAAGGGATAGGGCTGATTAACTTTAACATCAGACAGATACGTACAGCTCAGAGTCAGCCTCAGATGCACGGCCTAAGACAACAATAGTGCCCGGAATATGGCAATAGGCTCACCCCCTGTTACGTGGGACCGAATACAG
Organism: Eilema caniola; assembly: GCA_949126895.1. Lineage (NCBI taxonomy): Eukaryota > Metazoa > Arthropoda > Insecta > Lepidoptera > Erebidae > Eilema > Eilema caniola. The sequence goes on along the minus strand of OX421479.1, from coordinate 9,218,772 downwards.
ATTGGTGAAATGTGGGTGTTAATTCACCTCTGCCTAAACCTCCGGGGATAAAGGCTTGATTATATGTATGTATGTATGCCTATTAAATATAGTATTGTTGCTATTGATTCATTTAGATAATTTGTGGCGTGGATAACCCACTAAATTGTTCATGTTATCAATTAATTTACGTCATTTAATTTCTGGTTCTCTTTTATGATAACTAATTAAAAAACTATTGGTCTTCTTCTTATTGTAATTGAGGTCTTTATAGTGCGATAGCTGTCCGCTTCGGCATCATGACAGCGTCTGTCGCTGGTACAACTTCTAAAAAAAAACAATAGCACAAGCAGACACTCTATGAATATACAGTAGCTTCATAATGCTAATCTTTTTATACCATGAGTTCTGCGATACCAATGAGTATCATTATATTTTTGAAAAGGTAACCCATTTCTTGGCTATATTGGAATGTTTTGTTCGTATTGTATTTACAATGTGGCAATTTAGGCTCTGCAAAGTACATAGTAACACGATTTCACTATTATATGATTTTATTCGCCAACAATTATGAATAAAATTAATGATTGGAATAGTTCGTGGTTCATTTGGCTGACACTCTTTGAATAATAAGCTAGTTAAACATGGCGCATGCATTTGAACGCGTACTTCAAAAACAAATAAGCATTGATACATTAAAGAGATCCCTTTTTTTATGTGCGGTAAATCCCCACGGATAGGTTATGTCAGACTCGAACCGACTAAACCGCACGCCGTCTGTGGGTCGTAGTGCTAGGCCGAAGGTGAGGTTGTCATGCGACATATCCCTCGCACCCCGGCTGACCCAGGGAAGAGATCCCATTCCATTAATCAAACTCGACTTTCAAAGGCTTCGGAAAACGTAACTTTAAAACATTATTTATTTATTTACTCCATATTCATGAGACAATAGGAAAGTTGCTCTACCAAATAAACGCCATAAGTTATTCTGATGTTTTGTTGTTTATATTTGATGTTGTTTCTTGCAAAACCTGATAGGATGCAATCCACGCACAATAAATCCTATCATATTACCGTCATTATTGTGATTTATTATTCCATGGTTTCCGTATACCACGACGCGACCGTGGAGTTGCGGAGCCTTTTCTTACAATGTCTGGGCATCTCGTGTTTTAAAGTTAACAAAGTCTAGGAAATTGCTCTTTCGCCAGAAATGATTGCGGCTGGTTAATGCGGCACCGCCTGTTGGAATAACACAGTGGTGGCTTCCGCGTGGCTAAGGGAAATATTTATTTTGAGAAAATTGATAGTTCTGTACCGTCCCTTAACTGTCATTAACGAGCTATGCAACCTCGTCTCTGCGTACTTACCTACTGCATCTGCGCTTGCTACTGATTTTCTTTAAAGCTATATCGCTAATAAGCTTTAATGTAGGCGCAAAAGTGTATAAAGCAGTATTTTTATTGCAAAAACATTGTAAGCCTTATATTACCTAGCTTGAGAAGTGAAATCACTTTGGATAGTACTTTAATCTCATAACTTTTTAATTGAAAATCAATGCATTTGCCATTAAGCCGTCACTTTAGGTTGTTATACGCATAATTGTGGTAATAATATACCTATTTTTTTACCACAGTAGTTTTAATTACATATTTAGCTTCTGTAGGAACGCTGTGCTGTCAAGATCGTTGTCATGTTTTTACTTGTTGCGTGTCTATAGTATCTTAGAAACGTGCTCGGAGCAGTTAATGGACGTTCCACATTTTGTCCTACTTTAAACTCATCGTTTATTTATATGCGTGACATCCCTATGTTTTAATTCTATTAGTGTCCATTACAAAGAATTTATTTGCAGGTGTATCAATTACACCTCAATTAAAACTATTTGCATAAGTAAATAGAAAGTTCTAGCGGCCATGTGTTCCCTTAACGCTGCTTTCCATTTTGTCCACTTTAAATACATTTGCACGTAACGAGAGCACTTACTCCCACAAGTTTTAGCTTTAAAAAGAGTTTTGTGACTTCATTCAACCTACTTGACGACCGTTTTCGTGACGCTTCGGTATCTTGTACTACATTTGAATAATCGGCCTTCACTGTCTCCTTTGATAAGAAATTCTTAAAAAACTGTTCATGTCTCGAATGCCAACCATAAAAAAGTAATCGGTTGAGACACGGTGGCCGGCAGTGTCGTGACTATCAAATTTTGTTTAACAAAATTGATTTTGATTTCGAACTGTATATGCGTTAGTTATCTTTTTTAGTGTGTAGTTAAAAATGTTACATTAGTTTACAATTTTTTGTTTAAAAGTTTATAGTGGGTATATACCTACTAGTTGCTGCCCTGGCTTCGCCCGTGTATATTACTGACACTGTTCCTGCGACCCACAGCGGCTTAGTCCCGGGATTAGAGTAGCCTATGTGGTACATACTAAGTAATCCACCTTCAAGCCTAATTTCGTCTAAATAATACGTAGGTACAGCCGCTCCAACATGAGTGATATTAAAAATCATATGATTTATTATCAATCTGCAATTGCAAACCTAAAAATACTATTAAAATACTGTTAATATAATACTAATAATATATTTGTGTTGCGAGGAAATTAACATTCTTTATACAAATGACTTGGATTTCATAAAAAGTTTTGTAACCTTTGACATACTCTGATCATAGATTATTAATAATAGGCTTGACGGCCTCATCAGAGGTTTTTTCAAGCATTACCTAAAGGGCTAGGATTGAAGCGTAGACCCGTATTGGTGAAGAATTCCAAGTCTTAATGGTGCGGTAAAGTGTTCTAAAATCAAAAATAAAATCAATATTGAGAAGTTCCTTACTAACCGCGTAGACGAAATGTGTGCCTTTATTTCGTATGACTAGGGCGACAACAAAGGCCGTGTTACAAGTTACAATGAGCGTTAGCACCGAAATTGAAAGTGACATGAGAGGTGCGCGTGCGTGCATTCAAAGCCAGCGAACTCTCCATAAAGATAACCGTCAGAAGTGTAAGTCCGTGGCGTGTAGGAGTGTTATGACATTGTAAAATTGAAAATATTATTTCTACAATCAACGTCAAAAAGATCTTTACTTTGAAATACATCAATACATTGATCTTTAAAATCACATTCATTTCTATAAGTATTATTTTAAGTTATTTTTATCAAAAAAATTAAAACGAATTACAGCAGCTCTTCAAGTATTTTTCATGCTACATATTTAAATCAAATAAAGAGAAAATGAATAAAGAGTATAAAGAGGATAAACAGAAATTAAATTGTTTAGAGGGCGACGTCTGGTAGCTTAGTGGTCAAAGCATTGCCCTTGTAAGGCAAAGATCGCGGGTTCAAACCCCGCCTACACCGTTAATTTTTTTCTCTTTATTCAATTTCAATATTCAGCATGACAAATGCTTAAAGATTCAATTTAAATAATATGGGCGGAGTAGTCAAAAATCAATGTTTAAAAATGATTGAAAAATCATTCATTGGTTCCGATAGTTCGTAAGAATGTTGGTAGACGTTCCACCGTCGCCTCAAAAACAGATATAGAAGGAGTAATTAGAATTGGTAAGGGCAAGGTCTGGTACCTTAGTGGTCAAAGCAATCCTTGTAAGCCAAAGATCGCGGGCTCAAACCCCACCTAGACATATTTAAACTTAAACCGAATTCTAGAAAAAAACGCCCTGAAAAGTAAAAAATAAATTAATGCCATTTATAACTCATAAGATAAAAACTCCCGTAGGCCGTTTGTTGAAGACGATGCTTGCTATTATGTTAGTTACTTTAATTGTAGCGATTGAAGCGATGTAGGATGCATAAATATAACAATCCAGAATAAGAATATGATCAACCGGTGTGAACTGGTCGGATTTTCAATATAATTAATTCATAAAATCGATACATTTTAATAATTTTATGACACATTAATATTATTGTTTGACAAGGACTGGACAAAGTCCGATTGTTTAATGTTATCCAATGTAGTAAATATTTCTGCGCCTCACAGCAGAATGTGCTGTACCAAAAACTATTACAACACCTTTAATGTAACCATGTTCTATGGAAATAAAATTTAATTTGAAGTTAATTTCATAAATCACGCAATTTAAAATTAAATGTACCTATACCATTATCGCGTTAATTTCCGTTTACATTATTGTATATAATGAGTATATTGGCTAAGAGGTGAATGGTAATGGAAGAAAATTAACGATCACATAGCGTGAAAACCTATTAAAAATGCTTTACGACTTAGCCTCAAGATTACAGACTGGTCCAATAATATTATTTTATGTTACTATCAGGTCCTTCAAAAGACACATTTAAATAGGTTTTAAACATCAACTGGATAGTTAAGATGAGCTTCAAGGTGCCGCTTCAATATGAAAAGACAAGGAAGGGTTCGTTTACGATAATGATAATAGATACATACATCGATACACGTATCTTGAACCAATCGCGAGACGAACGAGGCTTTGGCGCGCGCGCACTTTTGTAATAATCTATACATGGAGCATTTGTGCCGCTGCGTAGTATCCACAAAAGACACCCCAAAAACGTTTATTGTGCGTATTGAGTACATTTTGAGCACATTGTAGATCCAAGCTATGAGTCCTGAGAAATATATTTATTAGAGTGCGTTTTCTGACTGTCGCCTGTTAGTTAAAAAACAAAATATTTGGGATGAATAAAGATGTATAACTCAAGCAGCTTAATATACTTATATCTATTCGGTTTTCTGAGATGTTCCACCAAGTTTTTCTCAGTCATGTGGAACCCAAAACTATAATAAATTAATTAAGAGTTGAGTATAAAAAAATCGTGATAGCTGGTTATAAAAGCTAATAAAACGTAAGTCTTAACAGGATCCAACGTTAATGACCTTCAGTAATTTAACTTAGACAAATAATTCTACGAAAAACTAGTTTCAAAGATAACAGTAGATACCTAACAGTAAAATATTAGCCATACACGGGATTAAAAAGACCGATATTCTTAGCAATCCATGGATTCTCCGTGCGGGTGCCAGGTCCATCGCGTTGCTGAGTTGGGAACTCGGTACAGTGCCTGGGACTTGCGACCCAGGTGTAGGTTTAGAAGGGGCCCCTTATGTTGATGTACATCAACACTCACCTTCACTACCCAAGTTCCCCTCCCTACCTAAACAAATTTGATGCGAACCTACTAGTGCCGCTTTAGATATTCGTCCTATTAATGAGCTGGTAGAAAACGTCGCGGCAGATTTTGCTGGTATACCTCTCACTCCCACTTCTACTGCATACAAATAAACCATTTTTGATTGGTAGTAAGTTCCACAAGTACCACATATTTTATAGTTTTAGAATAAAGAAATAACCTGTACCTAACTAGAAAATCCGTATTTGCAAATTAAATTTACCATCAGGCCCAAATCGATCACGCAATTAAAAGTAATAAGGCCGTAAAAAGTACAAGTAAAAAATCACCGAAGTAAATAAACAATGTGAACGCATACGTAGCCGCAAAACATAAAAATAGAAAGCCTCGCAGAGAAAGGGCCAAGGTTTAATAGTTTTTTATATTACCACAGTACATTACAGATTGTGGCTGTAATCTGGGCATTCGTACATTTTCACCTATAATTTGAAATCTTAATTATAGTCTCGAATCTGTATTAGATCCAAGAGCATTTTATTTACCATTCGCGATATCCTTTTGATGTTATAGACCAATCACACATTTTCTTTTGTATAATATACTTTACACATGTCATTTACGAAAATAAATAGTTGTAGTTTTTTTAATATAGAGAGGGTCACCATTACATACACGTACCATGTTAACAATGGAGGCACTAAGCTTGACGGCCTCATCAGATGCTTTTTCACGCCCCACTTAAAAGACCCGGTACTGTAGAAAGAAGGAAACACGAGTCTGGCAAGAGGTTCCAGGTCTTAATGGTACGACAAAGACAAGAGTCACCGAACCGCTTGCACCGTATGCGGGTGACATCTATGCTCTGCACGTGTTGTCCTGTGTAGGAAAGGAGAGGGTGGGACTAATTGGCAGAGCTCATCGGAACATTCACCATGGTAGAGACGGTAAAATACTGCTAAGGAAGCAACATCTCTACGCATCTGCAGAGGCTCGAGGGTACTGGTGACCTCGGGATTCCCAATAATGCGGGCCGCACGTCACTGCAACTTGTCAAGAGCATCTAATAAGTACTTTGCGTAGCCATCCCAGAGATGCAAGCAGTATTCCACGCAGTACCGAATTTGTGCCTTACACCGCTGCTCCGGCGTGAAAAATCGTCTCACTCTGTTCAGGACTCCGAGTTTACGCGACCCTGTTTTGATGGTACTCTCGATGTAGTTTTTGTTATTCAGTTTGCAGCGAACATCCGTACCGAGGTTATTGAGATTGTCCTGCAGTGGCAGTGGCATGCTCTGAATAGTGGGAAGGGTAAGGAAAGAAGGTACGTCATGAATCCCGATTTATATGACGACAGATTAGATAGGTAGACAGATTATCGGATAAATGGCTATTCAGAACTGAGTACCATTCTAGAATATGCGTCTTAAACAACAAGAAACATGTAAGAAACTGTAAATTTCATGAAGTGATGTTCCAATATAATTTCACCCAAGTGAACAACAAAAAACGAAATCGATAATCATAACAATTCTGTAATTTTGAATTGAAAACACAAGCTCTTCAAGCCACGAAAATTAGTTGAAATGAAATTTTATGGACATACTGGATCGTCCCCTCTAACGAGGATAGATCATGAAATACAATTCTTAATCATTAGGTAGTCGTACAGTAATATAATGGAAACTATAGGCGGCGAATTATATTCTCATATAATGCACAAGCCATTTCGATTTCACACACCATTCAAAAGCACGTGTTATCTAACCTCGTATACGTTTTGAGAACAAAAGTGCGCACGCGACGACGAACTTTCTTTAGCGCGTTCGGACAGCACCTGACAAATTGCTTTATAATGACAGCTAATTGATCGTTTTAGGTTGATTTGTGCAGTTCCGAGTAGTTTTTACTGATTCATTAAGAAATGTATAGCTAGCAACCTGTAAACTCGTTAACCGCTCAGATAAGATTACATGTGATAAAGCTATTAACCAAATTAGAGATCGCAGATAAATGAGCGTAATGGATGATAATTATATCAGTACTATTAATTTTATTCCACTACAAGCATTGTTCAGTAGATGTTTTTTTCAGTAGGTAGCAAAGAATATCTATTAAGACAAGGTGGTAATGGATTATATTTAATACTCTTGGTTAGAAAGTGCTTTACGACAATGCGTGCATATAAATACTTTGAAAGAGTGTAATTGGGACGCTTCCGGATTTCAACTGAGGCTTTTCATTTATAGTATGTAAGTATTTATTGCCGACACATCTGTTCTGTAACAGTCGGTAGTAATAACGCTCATTATTGAATATCACTTTCGTAATTTACAACTCGTTAGCTAATACAAAAATTATACATTTCATAAAAGATGTTTTTCTATAATAGTACTTATCACTCAATTTCGCCAATTACGCTATGGAATTACTGTTTTTTTTTTTGGAGAACGTTAGAAAGCTGTGTCACTTAAAACTAAGTGTGTAATAAAATAATCATATTCGAATGTGTATGAATTGTAAAAATAAAACTGGAGAGTTTACAACGAATGTAGAAATCTAAATCAGATGAATGGAATATAAAATGTGATAATCGAAAGTTATTTATTGTCTCTACAATAGAATGTCGTACTCGTGTCGTGAGACGAGCTATAACTATATCAGTGGAGGTTGTGGGAACTCGTTAGGACTGTACATCCCGGGCACTGAACCCCTGCACCCGTTTTTCTGCACAGGTCTTGTGGGACCACTTTTTATCTTTATTAATTTTACTATATAAAGTTATACCCACGGTATGTCCAATGATTCATTATAATAGCTATTCTAGATGTTATTCAAAAATAATATGAATGTTTTACATTCATATTATTTTTTCTTTATTTCCACATTTTTAACATTCTCAAAATGTCTATTGAGTTTAAGATAATGTTACAGTATCGTTCGTTCAATATCTTGCTATAACTGTTTGAAATAAAGGTTAAAAAAATTGCCAGACATGTGAAAGGCTTGTCAAATCTAGGTATGAAATATTTGGAGATAGATATACAATTCACTAGCACAAACATTGGTTAAGAGATAAGATCACTTCCAACTGCTTCAATGTTTTGACAGATGCTCGTAGTACAATAGACTTTGCAATTTTCGCTTCTTAACTGTAAGATTGATTCAAACAATAAGACCACTGTTTCATACAATAATCTGCAGCCAAAATCTAAAGTTATGAACTGAAGTTCTTATAAATACATTCAGTACATCAGATTTTTTTTTAATTTAAATATTTTATAAACTTTTGCTGGCCGTAATTAAAAAATACCGTAGTGTTACAAATGTCAGTGAAAGAATTTGAATTTCTTGTGTTACATATTCATGGATGTTAACGATTAATAAGACTTTTTTATAATTTAACTCTTGAATGTTTAAGAAAACCTTCCATACAGACATTCCCACATAATTTTATTGCTTCATAGAAAAATCTAACCACTGCTATTTTTGTTGTTAGATTAGTTGCTATTAGATATTCTGGGCGTCGGAGGACTCGGAGGGCACAGACCGACCTCCGCCCCCATGAGCGCGGGCCTGAGGGTGGCGCCGCCATACCGGGGGCGAGTCGGGGACCACGTGGTCCTCCCTCCCTAGGAGGGCCAGACCGATAGGAATGGCCCTGGGTCAGCCAGGGTGCGAGGGATATGTCGCATGACAACCTCACCTTCGGCTTACCAATACGACCCACAGACGGCGTGCAGTTTAGTCGGTTCGAGTCCGATATAACCTCCCCCTCCGTAGGGGGGGGGGTGTATACGTGGGGATTTCCCGCACGTAAAAAAGAAAAAAGCTATTAAATATTCTACACTTCAAATGAAATATGCGCTATCATAAAAAGATATTAGACCATCAATTTATAGAAAATTTACCAGTAGTACTTATTTGATTTACCACACCTACTTCACCACTTTAACGAGCCCCATCCAATTAAGTGTACTTTTTTATGTATCGAGTAGGTAAAAAGGGTGTTCATACAAAATGAGTACTCTTACCAATTTATCGCTGTATTAGTTTCGGTTACCCAATCGGTGATGATTATCTCTAAGTAACCGTTCATTTAATCGCGTCTGTGTGGTTAATTATTGTGTCACGTTTACCTTGAATCTTTTATGATGTCAGTCTTGTTAAGTAGGAAGTGTAGGATCTTAACAATACAATATTCTCATCCACTGTATGCTGTATACCTGCAGCCTAATTTAAATTCGGCAGTTGTTTACAATTACACCTACAGTGCTACTGCTTGATAATTGAGAGTAGGGCCGTACGCCCGTACGAATCCTCGTGTATTTGTTGTCCTCCGAAACGGCTCAAATCATTTAATGATATTTTTTAAATTGCTCGAATTCTTTGTTTTTTTTTTTACTTATATGGCAGAACAACGTTTTCTGAAGGCACTAATGTTTTTGATAAAAATATATACCTTTTTAGACGTTGCAGACCCCAACGTATTCAGTATGAATTTCTACTTGATACCACACATTGCTGAGAAGATAATCTCAACAGACAGACAACGTATAAGGGTTCGATTTTTTCCCTTGAAGTACGCAATTCTAAAAACACAGTAAAAACACTACATACATATTTTTGAAGAAGAAAATCTATTAAGTGGATCTGCAATTTGGACTAAAAAATGCAGCTTAGGTGGCCTACAAAATCACATTGTACCAACTGCTAATCTATACTTTTATTGTCCGCAAAACTATCCACTTAAACAATGCGGCTTCTTCGATACCACAAACACTTTTTGCAAACTTTCTTATTTTATTTATAGTCATTTCTGCATTTTAAATCTCAGTTTCTTTTTACTGATCACAATGCACGGTGGGCAAGCACGTAAAAAAATTATAAGAAAATTGGATGCTGAGGCCTGTCATTTTTAATAGTATTAACAACCTTTGTTGGCACCCTATCTTTGCGACATTAAATAAATATGAAAACCGAAATATAATAATTCATATTAAGTAAAAACCAAGCAATGAATATTACAAAGTCGGATTCTATTTTAACGAGTCCACAGTGATCTGCAATAAATTTTGCGTAATTGGCCAAGATAAGCAGAAATCGTAAGTGGCTTTGGAAAGCCCTCTCGATTCAATTTGCCGCAGTCTTTGTTTCTTCATATATCAGCCACACATTAATGACTAAGCAGAATGCTTATTACTCACAAAATGTAATAGTACGAAAATTATCCTGTCATCGAGTAACCATTGAATCTCATATATTGATAGTTACCCGGTAATTTTGTACGTGGCATGCATCATATTTACGGGTTAATCGTTGGTTGTTTCCAACACAGTATGTAGGCTGCAGTACTTTGTAGGTCAATGGAACACAGACTTGCACTCGCTGCGCTTTCCTGCAGTTGTCATATGCAGATTCAAGTTATTTATTAACCCCTTGCTTAACTACTTTTGTATTGTTTGCAAATGCCATTTGATCCTTATTGTACCACAAATCTTATTAGTAAATCTTATTAGTAATACTTAATATTCTGAATTATGGTGCACTCTTACGTTTTTATAACATAAACTAAAGTCAAATGTATAAAAGGACTTACATAATTATGTTATAAATAATATGAAATTAAATTATTTAACTTTAATATTAAAAACCCTTTATTAATGTTCTTTTATTTTTCCATAGTTTGCCAAGTACTTGTAAATCAAACAAGTTCTTAAACACCTTTAACTGTTTTACATCGGTTATATCTTTGCTCATTATGACCATAAATGTCCGGCAAATTATATTATTGAACATATAATAAATAAAATCTATTTAAGCTCAAGAAATGTCTGCATAAAATATAATGAACGCTAATTAATGGAATTCTTAGTCTGCTCCACTTTAACAGTAGTACTAATTTATTTAAATAGAGTCATTATAATAATTTAATAATAAGGAGATCAAAGTTAAAGAAAATCTGTGATACGAAGTGTGCCACTAAGGTTGTTCGAGGAATCTAATTTAATGCCAAAATGCAAAAATGTTGTGAAATATTTATTAAAAAAAAAAGAATGGGGGAAACAACAGTGAATGTTTAACCCTCTTCGCAAAAGGAGGAGTGTTATGAGTTTGACGTGTCTGTGGCATCAAAGCTCCCGAACGAATGAAACAATTTCATTTAAGTTTTTTTGTTGTAAAGGTGACTTATGAGCGAGTGTTCTTAAATGACTAGAAGATCAATTTGAAAAGAGGAAAATTAAATTAAATTTAAAAAACCTCCGTCGCAAAATTTGAAAATAAATTATCTTGGTTGTCCCATTAACTTTAATACATCTAGTCATATGTATTTTGATTCTAGCGTTCCTATGTCAGGGGGAAAAAATCACAACGACGATCAAAATATTACTAGATGTATCAAAGTTCATGGGCTAACCGACACAATTTGATTTCAACTTTTTAGAGGTATTTTGTGACGTTGGTTTTTTTTAATTTTTTATTTAGTTTTTCATTTTCATAAGTGAACTAGGTATTAAAATTTATAGAGTATGTCACATTGCCCTATCTTCATATCTTATAAAAATTTGTCGTTTTAATTTTATTAACGACCATTTAGTTTTTTCAAAAGTTTTAATATTGCAAATTTTATGATAGGTTTCATTAATTAACAAGTTTAGTTTTGGCCAAATGGGTATATCTTGATTCACGTTGTTTCGTTATTCGAGTGGTAGCCAAAGCGATTAACGAAACAATGTGAATGATAAAAGTATCCGAACCAGATCCAATTGTACGTTTCCGTTCACAGACATATCTAGTGCAATCGAAGAAAACAATAAAAGAAAAGCTTGTAATTATCAGGGTTCGTTGTTATACAGATACACTGCTGTCTTCCGAAAACATTGAGTGGTGGTATGCCAAAAGCGATTTATTGCTTACGTGCATTTAACTACTATTGTCTAGTCACTGAGCCGGTGTAGTTTCGATACATATCTAAGAGTATTGTTTTCTCATTTACCACATTACGAACCATTGACTCACAACGCAGTTCAATTTGCTCTGAAAAGATCGATTTACTTTCTTCTTGTACGGTACTTATCTGATCGTTGTAAAGATATTTATCGCATGCAATTATTTCAGCATAGTTAACCTCATGTAGCACTCGTTTTCTATCGTAAAAAGATATACTTTGGATTTCATCACTCATTTTGGGTAGTTTGAGAAATGTTTTGAAATAGTCGATCATAGTGTGTTTTCAGTTTATATTATTCACTACATTAGTCTATTTTTTGCAAAAAAAATCTTTCACAGATCAATATGTTCCAATATTTCGAATTAATAACATTTGTAGCGTTCTACACAAAAACTTTATTATGTTGTACTGTGCCGTTTGTTGCTATCCACAAAATCGTTTTATGACGATGTCTCATCTAGCTGTCTAAAACTGTCTTAAGCTAGATGTCTGAAGTCTTTTAGTTGTATATAACATCTTAACACACAAGTAAAAAAACATTTTCTATTGAAATGCGTAGAATTACAGTGTTGTTTGTAAATTTATGTTAATACGTACAAACGAAAGTGTTTCCATCAACATCTGTATTCATTCTTACTACGTAAAGTGTTAGTGAACAAATTTCGCACATCATTTTGCAATTTCTTCTCGTGCTCTTAAAGTTGCGAGGCTTAGTTGGGCGTGACGCCACTGTTTTGTCGGTTGCTCTTGCCGATACGGTCTATATGCGACAGAGCATCCGTCGAGTAACCCCAGGTATCGACTCAGATTTTCTTCTTCCATGGGAAAGGCTATCGATTACTTGCCTATATATTACAAGTCTTATAAATCACTTTCTAATAAATCCTCACTATTATTATAAAGTTACCAAGTGGTTCGTTGTACACAAGAACATGACCAGGGAGGTGTGAAATTTTTGCTAAATTTACAGCAATAATTACCACTAATTGCGTATTACAGCACAGTCCATTGTTCACAAATTCTTTTCAGATTTTTTCATTTGTAAGTCCTGTTTGTTTTATATTGTTTTCCCACGGACTATTGACTATTCAACTCGAGAGATATGAATGAATTTACGGCTGTGGTCTTACATCAGTTATAATTATTCAAATTTTGTTCATAATACTTAATGGTGGTAACCTTTCTTTTTTATGGTCATTACTTTTTTTATCACGATTGTGTTCTTAAATAACATGTGTAATGTGTTCTCTAGTCAAGTTTTCACGTGCTTCTGAATAATTTGCTCATGCTAAGAGAAAATAAGTACTCTTTAATTATGGTAAATTAATTTCTACACTTTTACGATATAGGCAATGTTGATTGTACTTATAGTAAATCTATTTGTTATTGTTATTTCTGTTTATTTAATTGATACACTATATTTTTTTCTTGTTAAAGTTCCTAGTTTTCAAATTAATTAAGTATCGACTACTGATTTGATTGAGTATTTAATTTGGTACCTATTTATTTATGTAAGTGATGATTCTATAAGTCAGTTATTAGTCATTTAGTTTGCTAGTTTTACTTAATGCTTTTTATATCACCAAAGTAAGAAATATGCACAAGGATTTTCATTTATTATATACCTAGTATGCTATAAAATTTAGTGAAATTGTGGCGAAAATGGATTGCTGGTTGACAAGCTTTATAAAGTAAAAATAACATGCCAGTTGCCAAAAAAAATGTTTAACGTTATTAATATCTATGCAAATTGTACATTTTAAGTCACCAAAGAGATGTTACATCAGAGTTTCCTTTAAATTCAAATTCAAATATAATTTATTTGCAAGAATATGGTAGGTAGAAAGGTGTTACAATATAATAAAGTTCATACATATTCTGCCACATGATGGCATGCAAAATACATATTTTTTCAATATCATTATTAACAACTTTATTGAATTAATTACATAATATATATTTAATTGTCATTCTATAGATTTATCATTTAAAATAATCGGATAGGTAGTTCAGCAATGTCATTAGGTAAATGATTAAATATTTTTACACACATGCATTACACACTTTTAGACAATTGTAACCTTTTATGCAGACATAGCTTATTCTTATGCCGAGTGCAACTATTTTCTCTATCACTGAACTTCTTAAATAGTTCTTTATGTTTTTTACAAAGATACAAATATCTAAGATATAGAGACATGGTAGGGGCAGTATTTTAAGTTTTTTAAACAGACAACTATCGAGAAAGTCTGCTCCACACATAGCACGGATACATTTTTTTGTGCTTTGAAGACTCGATCGACATCTACAGAATTACCAAATTATGAGACCATATCTTATTATGGAAGACACGTATGCATGATGGGCTGCATGATATGCATGATCTTTAATACCGTAAAGTAAGCATGAGTGTAATGCTATACAAAGGTAAATAAATTAATTTATTGTTATACTGTGCCTTTCCCAAATATTCAATATCGCATCATAAAGGGTGTCACATTTATTCCATAACATCCCGGTATAATAGATTCATAACAAAACATAAACTCACGCCTGTATCCCCGAAGGGGTAGGCAGAGGTGCTAGCACCCACATTTCGCCAGTTTATGTTTAGATCCCAATGTATAGGTGGCGAGCCTATTGCCATTAACCGGGCACTTATGAACCTGCGATAAATACACACATAACTTCGAAAAGCATCGGAAAGTCATTGGTGTGTGCCATGGTAAAACCTGGGATCGAACCCGAGACCTCGTCTCAACAGTCCATTGCCCATACCACTAGGCTACCGTGGTTAATAATAGATTCCACTTTATTGTATTCCTTTTCAGTTATAACAATAGTTTACATCGCTAGATTAAGCGGTACTCAAAACGGTATAACATTTGACGATGCAATTGAAACATTTACCGGAGTGGGATCTTCGGGCACGACCACAGCCCAGTTCCGAGGTGAAATGCAAGGTCGGGAACCGTGAAGTTATTGTGTTTATAAAGTTTTTGTCATGCATCTCACCAAGTTGTATTGTTAGAAACAACAGCTCTATTGAAACAGATATTATGCCGTGCGATACTCAAGTCGGAAGTGTATATTTTTTTCATAGTCTTTCGTGATCGTTGATGCTCGAGGCCTACTTATTCTAACGCAAGTATGTTTTGTGCAGCGTCTAATAACGAAGATATGCATCAAAAAAATCGAATTACTATTGGATTAACGCTCATTTTTCATTAAGTATACTCTGTAGGCCAATTTATAGTTAAATTGCTCTCATAAAGTTTCCATGTAAGAAGAGTATAATCCGATATCGTAAAATGTTTTTTTCGAGCATTTTAGACCGGAATATATACTTTGGTTGAAAGTCCCGGTATTACGATGTCACCGACTATAACACGAAGTGTCTGTGGTTAGCGTTGATCCAAAGTGGAAATGAGCACGTAGTTAGTCTTTCCAACTTTACTGGAAACCGCAACACGGTGAGTGACGTCTAGTCTTTGTTGTTCCTTTGAGTTTCCGCCACGGTTAATGCCTGCAACGGCAAGCGTCTATGACAGGTGACATTCGTGCCAGTATCACATAATGTGACTGGTTCACAAATATAATATAGCAATTCCTCTGTGCACTCCCGGGTTTGTTGGAAGAAAACTCAACTCTGAGTTAAGCTCGCCTTTGTAAATTATGTATCGCTATATTGTATAAGTGTCAAATATGTGTACAATAAAGAATAAATAAATAAATAAAAATTTTACGCAATGGTATTACAACGATAAGGTATAATTATTATTTATTATAATTAATGTCAATATTTACTACTAAAACGGTATGGCATTAATAAGTTACTAAAAAAGTAGTATAGGCAAGCCTTTTATGTTTATTTAATGTCTCGCGTATAGTTAAGTACCTAATAAAATTTTATTATTGTGAATTGAATGATACGAAAAGGAAGTACATGTTATTAAAAATACTTCTTCCACGTAATATTACGTGATCCGTATTAAGAGCTTGTCGTTAATTCTTTCGGTAGAAATAAATAAGGGTAATCAAAAACTTTAGTAACTTAATTCAAAATCTTTTCATTGTCTTCTAGCACAACATTAATATGCCGTACCGGTAGTGATATTAAAATATCCTTTATAAAGGTTCATTTTGAGGTAAAAGCCTCGCTTCCATTTTTAAATTTTCATTCATTTTAGCAAACGTGTTTCAATTTTGAAATATTGTAAATCCTAAATTCCATAGTCCGCCCCAAGAAACATCAATAGTCCTGAATTTCTTCGTTCGAAAAGGCACAAAAACGCATATAGTTCTAAGTACACTGATCAAATCCTTTGGCTAAACTTTCAAACCTTTATTGTATACCTAACTGTATTAATTTCTAACCAGATTCAACTATCCCTTCCGTATTTTACCCCTTATTAAATAAAATAGCAACAAAATCTTCGCTTAATACCTAGAAGCATTTAACATGAGGGGCATCGAGTGTCAAAAAAGTCCCGGTTTACAATTACTTACTGCGGTTTAAGTTGATGACTTTGTCAGACAGAACGAGTAATTATATAATAGATAAATAAGCAATGAATATAATTTATGAAATTACGTTTATTATCCTAACTTTATCATTTTCCTAAAGGTCGAGATGAAAAGTCACCCGTCTTGATGATCGGTTTGTATAATTTCACGGTGCCGCGCGAACCTCGGATAACGGATTGCGCTGTCTTGGAAACTCGGATTACTATAACCCCATGACATAGTTACCTTGGATACCTCGCCAGATTAATTTTAGAGTGGCTAAGTTACCCTGAGGTCTTAGTATGACCCTTTGAAAATAGGCAATTGAATAGATATTGGTTCAAATTGATGTTATAAATAGGTGCTATAAAGTCGTGAACCAACTGTCTCTCCTACGGTTCATACCGTTGAGGTAAGAAGGTTAAGTAGCATCATGGGCAGTCTAAGAAAAGTAATTTCTAAGATTTATACCTTAAACTCCCTTGATAGCAATTATTTGCTCGATACGTCGATATTATTAGCTTTACTGGTACCTAAGTACAAACAAAAAAAAAACATATAAATCTGAAAATCGTATTGAACTAACTGGTTACATTGTTTATTCATTTCATAATTACAAGTATTTTATCTGGATTATTACGGTTATTTAATGAGGTAGGTACAAAATGGCGCCCCAAAGTTTCTTTTTACCGAGAACCTAACTGTCCTACCCATTCTTTATGTAATTTTAATCGTTTTACAATCATTTACCATACGTATACCTACACATTGTAGAACAGTGACGATTATTATTTTAAATGCAGAAGTATATCAGTTACTTTGCGTACTTTTAATAAAGAACAGAATTATTTCAAAATAATCACGATCCCGTCGCTACTGAAGTACAACATTTTCTTCTTAGTAAAAACCTTCTACTCAATATATTTTCTCTTTGAGCGACACTTTATAATTCAAGCGATTAAAATAGCTTTATATAATAATAATGTATGAGAACGTGTTATTATGTATGTACATTAGATCAATAATAACAAACTTACTTTAAGCATTACAATATCGATCATAAATAATAAAGTCATTAATAAAGCTTGCCATTTTAGTTGTTTAACCGTTGCTGTGATATAAGTGTATGTATAAAACGCAATAACTTATTACATTGACCGACAATGTGCCAATGCGTTAATTAAAACGCAAATATTATTTAAATTTTCGCCAAATGATATCGATAAATACAGCGTTGATAATACTGTTTAATCTGTTAGCAAGAAATATGAGAGTTACCTTTATAATACGGAAAATAAATAGTAATACTGGTTATTAAGGCCCAGGTGGCGTGCGATTTTCAACCTGTCGAACCTGCTGACTGACGAAGACCTGTAAACCTGCTGACTGACGAAGAAGGTATCCGTGGGGATTATCATTTGATAAAGGTTTAATCCACTTAGAGCACTCAGGCTAATAACACCTATGCGAATAGCACCTAGTCGAAGGGCACCTATTAAAAGTTTTGGCAAGCGCTATTATTAGATAAAAAAAACACGGCATCGTCAATGTCTCCAATGAACTACGGAAAAGCGTTGAAAATTTTCTTTGCAAAGCCCAATAGTGTTAGCAGTGTTCTCCGCAATTCTATCTCGCCATTACCGGTGCAACGGTCGTACCATCAGGCAGTTTATTTACATCTGACACAAAACGAGCTCATGAGCCGTTATCTGTTAAGATAATATCCATATGTACATCGATTTAGTTAACACGTTTCTCCAATAACTGCGTTTTATTGGTATTATACGTTAGCCGATACTCGTGTACAATAGCTTTTCATGGTGTTGTAGCCGTTTTTAATGTTTAACAGGATATCACGTTATTTTTATCGCCATATTTATGCCGTTTATGTTATAATCTAAAATATATGTAGCCATAAAAGTAGCAAGTTAGGGATAGATATCTTGCGGGAAGCACTATCAATTTACAAAATGTTCATAGTTGCGTGTGAAATAGCATGATATTGGCTTGCCTGCGAACGATCCCAATAGATTAGTTAATTTTGATGTGAAAACTTATGTAAGCCCGTGGAAAATGTTGGGTCAACAAAAATCATGGAACTCGGATCGTCGTCGGTGTATAGAATACACTTTATTATGAATAATCTCATCGAAGTCACTAAGATTTTTATAACATATTCTTGGTCGGAGATCATTCATAAGAAATAGAAGAGATTAAAAATAGCAGCGATAAAAATCTATGCTAATTACCCAAGCTTTTCCGATGCCTATCAACAGTCGTCAAGAGTCATACATTGAGACTTCGTGACCAACATACTAGCACAATACTGACCCCGGGCATTTCTCACGCCACAGACTCGGTTTCTAGGTTGTCCTATGATGACTATTGGTAGTTTGCATTAGCAGAATCAAATTGATCATCTTATTTTCAACCTTTTTCGTCGTTCAATATTGTCAGTACAGTTGCATATTCTTCGAAGAGCTGTAGCTTCGCGGAAGAGCGTTTAACTCTTAGGTCGAAGTCGATTCTTGGCATGCATGAAATTCGTAATCTTTAACCCATATTACCAGATATGTTTTTTGTGTATTAACTTGTTGCTAATAAACGTTTGTGCTGATAGCCCCCTTAAAAATTTATCTTATTCTATTTTTATTTATTGTTATAGCGGCAACAGCAATACATCATCTGTGGAAATTTCAGCTTTCTAGCTATCACGGTACATGAAATGCTCAAACAGCCTGGTGACAGACAGACAGACGGACAGCGAAGTCTCAGTAATAGTTTTCCAGTTTCACCCTTTGGGTATGAAATCTATGAAACAAAGTGAAACATGGAGTGTCATATCTCTGCCTAATATCGTTGTATTATACCTAGTCCAGCCATAAGGCTTGTTACAAATGAAAATGCATTTTTTTAAGGACGTAATATTATTAAAATTTATACCTACATATTCATTAAAGTATTAGCAAAAAAAAAAAATATTCGAAATGGCCACCTTTGGCTTTTATACAGGCCTTAAATCTGTTTGGCCACGAATCTATGGATTTACACACTGTCTGCCACTGCTTGCCCCAAAGATTTTGTAAGAGACTTAATGACGCCGTGTCATTTAGAGCAGGCCATGTCTTCTAAAACTGACCATAATATGTAGTCTAAAGGGTTAAGGTCTGGGCGAGATGAGGGCCAGTCTTTAGTTCTTATAAAGTCCGGAACGTTGGTTTCCAGCCAAGCTTAGATAGTTTGTGTCTTGTGACCAGGAGCAGAGTCCTGCTGGAAAGACCACGATGTATTTTTAAAAAGTGTATTGCTGAGCAGTTTCACAACATGATCCATGACAGTATCTTGATACACTTTGGCTGAAGTTTTCACTCCTTTTTTCACAAAAATGTAGTTTTGTGACTCCCTGATAAGACACCACCAAACCATCACTGACGCAGGATGATGACCACGTTGTACCTTTCCGACCACTTGAGCAGCTTCCTTAAAATTATGAGCGTACACTTTATCAATTTGCTTATTGTAGTTATTTCAATCGTGAATTTTTTTTCATCGGATAAGAGGATATATCTGTGCCTTTCACCTGCGTATCGCGACAGTGCTTTGATCGATCCACTCTCTTTAATCATAAATATTGATTTAGGGCATGACCTCTATATCGACGATAAGCACCAAGCTTCAGGTCTTGTTTTATAATACGTGACATAGTCCTAGCGGGAATCTTCATTTCTCGCGATAAGATTTTTTCCTTCCTTATGGGGTTTCGACGAATTCTGACTTTAACAGCTTTGTAGTTCTAACAGCACGCGGCCGCCCCGGTCTTTTTTGGTCTTCGACAGACGAATTGTTGTTGTATCTATTGATAGTACGATATACCTACGAACATACGGCTGATACCAAGTTTTTGAAGTGTCTGGAATATGACCGACGGCTATTCCTATTTTCTTTAACACCCCATTCCATATTGTAATTCGATAATGAACACGGAAAAATATATCAAACGGCGCGAAATCAAAAGAAGTTTTTAAAACAATATACGTGTTCCAAATTCAAAATAATTATAAAGTTGAAAAAGAAAAGTTTTAATGTAAAAGAATTTTATGGCCAGTCTATATAAATACTTCTGTATAAAATTTTAAAATGTCTACGAATTGAAATGAAGAAAATTAAAGGCAACCCCAGGGATTTTCTTTAGAATTAAATCCAATAAAAGAAGCTAAGGTTTCATATAAATATTTAATATTGGCATTTATATCTTTTTCTCATTAATATTCGGTGGTTGATTACTGAGTACGGGAAGCTAACGGCCAATCTTCAGTAATGAAGAGGCACGTACAGAGAGATAAAACTTTACTAATTATGTCTATAAACTATTATTAAGCACTTCATTTGGCAGTATACTAAACGGATATTTATACTTCGGGCAAGATATCCCTTTCTCATAATATACATATTTAAGTATTCATTAAGACTAGTTAAATATTTTGCTATCCCTTTTTTTTCATATTTGTCAAATGTAGTTATCAATGTAACTAATTCATAAACAAAAGGCCCATGTTTATTATAGGTACACGGAAAATTAAAGATAGCTTTATTCCTACACATAAATTCAATCAAAGCATTCGAGTCTCGGTTTCCAAGCCTAGCCTTTGTACGAATGTTATAATCGTAAATGTTCACGTCTTACCGAACACAATGCAGACTATAGTGAATTTTTACAATTTAAATTATTTTGTCTTGGTGAAATGGTAAAGACCTGTTGAGGAATATTTTAAAGAATAAGTGATATTTTGCAAGTGAAATCTACAATACAATTGTGAAGGTGAGTAATATTGATTGTAATCACGTAACATACAACGAAACCCATCATTATAACACTTTGAGAAAACAACTACGAAGGTGTGAACTCTTAAATTAACGGTACACCCGATATTAAATTAGGACAAACTACTATTTTGAGTCGTGACGCGCTTTTATTTCACCGTATCAAAGGGAACGCCTGTAATTTCTGTGTCTTATGTTTTTTTAGTTAAGTTTCAATTAAATTGACGACGTGTTTCCGGTCCGATGACTGCTCTATTCGTAAGTCTCGGGGAATATAATAGAATATGGACCAAAATTATCCATCGGAGCAGTTGTTCGCTGCGCTATTGTGCGGCCTCCGTGGAATTTGTAGCTAACGGGAAATATCTTGCACTTCACTACACCACAAATGTGCGTGAGATGCATTTCGCTATGCTGTCGATTTATGGATCGAGTGCCCTCTTATATATCGGTATATTTCATTTTTGAGCCACCCAAGGCGAATTACTTTCAAAGTCATAAAATTTTATGTACCCTTAAAAGGATTTGCGATACACAAGTATTTTGCTGCTTCATCTCTTTCTAAAAGCAGACCAATTATAACTGTATTAAGTTCCATAGGTTCTACTAAGCTTCAAATATGTCTTGACTAAAGGTTTACGGTACGTGACTGACATAAATTGCATGGAATCGTTTCAAACCTCACGTACGCACTAATACTTACAAGTTTAATGTTTACCTACTTCAATATAATATCCACTTTATCAGAAGGGCAAATCGTAAGTACCTGCAACAAAGAAAATTATTCGGTCAGTATTACAAGCAAACAGATTGCACTCTCGAAATCGTAATGCTCTTCGAATCGTCAACTACATATAATTAACGTCCCGTCAGTTCAGTCATTACTGCGTTTGGAGAATATCTTTATTGACAGCTCAAAAGCGAACACAAAGGGCCATGTGAAAGCCACCATTGCGGCTGGCCACATCGATGACTAACACAATGCTACCGGTGACGCCTAATAATCCATCTGTAACCTTACAACTAGCAACTCATTTATGAAAATGAAAAGACTGTTTCAATGAGCCCAACTCTCCCTTATTGTTGTTCAGTTAGAAGTTGGTCTTTACAATAGTGTGTAAGGTTATCAGACCGGATGATGAGGCCTTCAGATGTGCTTTCACCTATTACGTATTCTTTTGTGTGCGTTTTAGTTCGTCGAAAAATATCGACAATTTTGTTACGTCATGATAGTACTAATTGGAATAAATATCGTTTCTCATCCGTAACAGGAGTGAAGTGTTCACCCGTTAGAGGTTCCTTTCTCCCCCTTGTAAGGCGTTAATAACACGTCGATGCCAACTAGAATAGGCTTGAATTCGGGGTTAATTGCGGTTATTTGTGATGTCACCCGCAGCAGTGTCAGTCCGACCAAAAGAATCAAAATGGAAATCTTGTGAATTGACTTATCCAAACATCCATATGTCTTGCCACATGTCTTGCCATAGATATTGTTACAAGAAAAAGTTTAATATTATTATTATAGTATGCACTAGTCCATTCTAATATTATAATTGGGAAAGTGTCTGTGTCTGTTTGGATGTCCGCCTTCCACGCCTAAACCACTGACCGATTTTGAAGAATTTTGGTATAGTACCCCTGTACCAAAATTCATCAACATAGGCTATGTTCGGTCGCGATAACCGACATCCACGCGGGCGGAGCCGTGGGCAAAGCTAGTTTACACATACATGTAATAGTACTAAAAATGTTTTTATAAACTCCAACGCAATAATCTAGGTTGTAAGCAATGTATTTAAAAAAACACAATTTAGTTCAGTAACTAAATGGTAATTCAGAATTATATGCAACTTGTATGAATAATTTTACACCCATAATCATTAATTTATTTTGATTATAAACAACTCTTAAGTACTATTAAACTACGTGATGAATTTTAGATATTATTGAACTTGTACAAATTTGTAAACAAGCACTTTACATTATCTTATATTCATCTTAACATTATGTTTTAATCACATTAAAATATGTGATTCATCTTTTGGCTATATGCCTCGACAAATTTCCTCCACTTATAAAGATAGTGCTACATTCCTCGCAAGCGTTCTTATTAACATTCTTATGCGAGTAACAGTGCCAAGTTTCTTTGAGCTGGCGACAGTATGAAATATTTACTATCTAGCCCATGCCCGCGACTACTCATATCCCAAGTATGGTTTTTTAAATATGTAATCACCCCGGTCCTAGATCACGTCACCAAGATGTAATGTCCTGGTCACGCGGGACCAAATTGTAATAAACACTGCCTTAACCATAGTAATCCTGGTGAGTGGCAGCAAATTGTACCGTGATCCTGCGTCACAGCACCAATACGTAATAAAGCGGTGGTCATACCCGCCGCATTTCACCACACTAAATAAATCGTCTATATTGTTAATTCTACTTTGGCCAATGATCGTATAATGGTCAGAGGAGACCCTAGATGAGCCCGCATATCCCGAATCCTATAGAGTTCTAGGAATGCTGGTATTTATATAATGAAACATTACTATACAATTACTTAATTCTACCCCCACTTACTTTAACTGATTTATGTTAAGGTACAACAATTTCTCAATGAATGAGTCTCTCACAGATAATTTTCTCACAAGCAACCTACAACCGTACTAGATCCTAACACTGCCCTAATTACTACTACTGTGGCAAACAACCCGAATAACTTTATTGATCTAACCTTTTACATTGTCGACTTAGTGTTGCAAGCCTAACACTGCCCTAATTACTACTACTGTGGCAAACAATCCGAATAACTTTATTGATCTAACCTTTTACATTGTCGACTTAGTGTTGCAAGCCTAACACTGCCCTAATTACTACTACTGTGGCAAACAACCCGAATAACTTTATTGATCTAACCTTTTACATTGTCGACTTAGTGTTGCAAGCCTAACACTGCCCTAATTACTACTACTGTGGCAAACAACCCGAATAACTTTTGCTCCCCATAGGCATATACTTTGAATTTGTTAGTTTTTGTTTCCCCGTTGACACATACTTTGAATTTGTTAGTTTTTGTTTCCCCGTTGACACAGGCTCCACCAATCGCCGTGTGCAGTGGGATACTACCAACTTTAAATATCCCCCCTCTATCCTTTTGTAAGCACGTAGCCCCAAATGGAACTTACGCGCCTTTAGAGAGTAGGATAGCCGACTCGCATTTTCCCTCCCCCAATATCGGAATCCAGACAAATGTATACGTCTAATTAGACTTGAATTAGAAAGGCGTTGCCAATTAATTCTAATTCAAAATAAGATTATTTCTTTCACAATATTGTCAAAACATAGTATGACTAGTACAGATTCAATGAATAGTTTCATGTCGTAGCGCGGTCTGATGACCAATCCATCAAATGAGATTCTGTGTCCAATATAGGATCTTTAACATGTCAGAACTGACTCATACTTGTCACGTGCATAAACGAGATCGATATAGTGTCCCTGGTGTAGAAGACAGCCATATCTAGGGTCAATTGCCCAAATCAATTAAGGTTCGATACAAGTTCCAAATTAGGAAAGCGCTCTGCTAAGGTGAGCTAGATGTACCTCGCCAAAATGATTCCTCGGCTACGACGCTCCGAGTAATAAGTATTATTTATAGCATAGTATTTTATTCAAAGTCAATTGGTAGATCAGTCAAACAAACTTCTCATTTCGGAATAATTTCCATTACGAATTTGATTAATTATGATGTGGGTGGATTTAAAATATGTTATGCCACCAATCTGAGTTTCATTGAGACCATACTAAGTCAGTTGCTAGGCAAGTAGAACATTAGCAACGCGGTCCAACGACGGCTCGCTTATAGGTCTAATCCGAATACAACGAACGCCTACTAAAATATACAACACAATAGCTCGTATACAATTTACTCAAATCACGATTTCACCACGGCATTAACGCACGAAAAGCCTTAACTAAATCAATCACAAGCATCACCAAGGAATGATATGTTACATCACCCAGCAAAGGCCCGATTAGCTCAGAACCGTTACAATACTAGTCCTTACTAATACACTTCCTAACCTATTCCCATTGTGTGAGTGCCTACTCTACCCCCAACTTAGAACTTCTGTTCAACCAAAACTAGGTGTAACGTCACCTTATTTACATTTAAACGTGTGGTGTGTTGTGAGCCTATCATGTATTGATGGTATTCCATCAACACTCCTGCTCTGCTATGGGTGCAAGCTAGTTAGGCTTGACTGGCCTATCCTCATAACTGTGTGCTTGCTCCAGTCCACGAGCCGAAGCTCAGGGATGTGAACTGAAACCCTAACGAGATAATAGTTAGTGTATATATAAATAGATATATAAGACTGAACTGCGAGCTCTGTAAGTTCTGATCCAGGCCCAATTGGACGGTTCCACTTCGACGGTACCTACCCATCACAGAACAAACAGTCACCCACATTCAGGAAGCTTTTCCGATCCCGTTTCCACAGGTAAAATCGGAATGCCGCCCGCTTCAAAGGTTACCGGCCCCTAGCTATTCAGATAAATATGGAGTTGTTGCCACCGTTAGGTATCCCTCCATAACCAGGCACATCGCCATGGGTTTCCTACGGGAGAACTAGCTAAAACACCGCAGTGCTACCCTCAACTACTAACATAACAAAAGATGATAAAACGACAGCAATGACTTTACGAATGCACTGCCAGACTCAACAGCACAAGACAGTAATAATACGCATACATTTACACGTACTATCCCTGCCCAATGTAAGGTGTCTTCATTTTCGTAAAGGCCCTAAGTCCTGCTCCGATCGCGACCCATCCCAATATTCGACGCGAGAACTAGCCTACCCCACGCCCTAGTCGTAACAAATCTTAATCGCGCACCCTTGTACGTATCACGCCCAACCACACACAAAATCAAGATTTACAATTAATTTCAACAATTTCAACATAATAAAGATGATAAAACGACCGTAAGGACTTTACGAATGCACTGCCAGACTCAACAGCACAAGACAGTAATAATACGCATACATTTACACGTACTATCCCTGCCCAATGTAAGGTGTCTTCATTTTCGCAAAGGCCCCAGGTCCTGCTCCGATCGCGACCCATCCCAATATTCGACGCGAGAACTACCCCACACCCCAAGGTTTACAATAAATTTCGACAATTTATAATTTTTACAGAATTATAAAACTCTCGGCGGTACATTGGAAAAAACTCTAAACTGTTCGCGTTAAACAAAGATAGCTAGTAATTCGTTTATTACACAACACCGGCAACAATTTCATATAATTCACAAAAGGAATTTAACACTATTTCTTTACAACGATAGAAATATATAACTTACAAAGACAGTCCGCCGAGCCGTTCCCCTTTTAGCTATCTGGATCGAATGAATGACGAAAAAAAGTGGCCCCGCCTCCAGAAGACCCATCTTTTAAAGGCGAGGTCTCCCTTCTCTAAACTAACCTCGCCGTTTCTAGAACTACACATCATCCTTCATCCAATCGTGAGCTATTTCCGGCAAGCCGCCTCAGCGAATTTGCTCCTTTTTTATAAAACTCCTTAATTCATATGATTGGAATAAGAATAATCCAAGATAATGTCTAACTAATTTTCCAGTTAATTATTCGTATACTAATATTTAGAATTCGCGACTAGTGCAATATCACAGAAAATGCAGCCAATAGAGATTCCTGGTTACATCATCCGCAGGATCAGTAGCAGTTGATGTTAAATCTTATTTCAATTTTTTTTACGGATAATCTTACGTTATTTCGCTACCAATAAGACAAACATGGAATTTAATGTATTTACAATAAAGGAAATGGCTCAATCGCAGCGCCATCTAACAACCCTCTTAAATACCACACCCATTTTTTTGAATCTTTGAATTTTAGCTCCATCTACCCATCTAATTGTGAACTACTTCCACTTAACGACTGCAGTCCGTTACATCCCGACCCCCGAATCTTTATGAAGGTACATTCTCTTTTTTTTTTTTATGACCGGAATAAAGATTCTACTAATTTTAATACAGAACAATAAAAGACAACCTGATTTAAACCTCACACGGGCTGCAAATCGAGGTGAAGATACTTCTTTACCCACAGGCCCCCCTTTTTTTTTTGTATATTTCCCCCTTAGCTAGAATCCAGTCATCCCACACATTAAGTGTCTGTGCAGTTTAACCATATCAAGACAAACCACTTCTCAGTCCCGATACCAAGCTTGATAGTAGTCCCGCAACACAAACTATCTCCTCGAACCAGGACATGACAGTCTAAAGCAGGGAAAGCCTGGTTGTGAGGCAAGCTCAGTCCTAGCGACTCAGAGTAAAAGTTTGTGGAGCGAACCTATCTTACGTTCTTCCACAACCAATTACCCCATCCCCCAATAATAAAGTCACCCCTTAACAGCCGTCAAACATAGTAGGTGCAAACGGTCCACCCCACTTGGCTCGAAACCCAAAAGCATTTGCCCCGAAAATGGCGCATGTACAGTGTAGCTCGTTATAACCTAACTGTATAGTTGAGGAAGTGTGAAGGTACCTTAACGGTATGCTTAGACCTCGGATTCATCAATCTCGAGCCCGTCTATTATCCTAACTCTTAGCAATCCTTCATAATTCCGATTGAGGTGCATGCAGAATGACTAGACTATAACCAAGCCTCGCGATTCTACTCCCCATAGTGCTGGTTGGGAAGGCCCTTCACACTGAATTTAAACAAGTACTCATTCAACATACAACCTTTCCATGACCATTCCTTAACGTGAATATTCCTTTCGCTCTAACATAACCAACTTCCATGGTCATTCAGACTACCAACCAATCAGCACCCGATACAAACGCATGGTTGTTGTTTCGTAATTTTAGGAATGCTCCAGCTTTTGCAAGGAAAAGCGGATTTCAGTATCCCCCTCTATTGCACACCACGCGTGGCAAATTGATAAATTTTGATTAAGTCTTAAAGTCGAACTATAACGAACCTTACTACAATTTTTTCCTTTGTAATATTTAATTAATTTTTTTTTTTTTTTTTTTTTTTTTTTTTTTTTTTTTTTTTTTTTTTTTTTTGGTAAAGCCACCCTGCTCCCCACCATCTGACGGGATGAGAATATATTTCGTTAACAATCTAGGGTGAAAGTGACTAATGTGAAACTAAGTGAAAATTACTATGATCAACTCATTCACATGATGGACTACTGCTCATACTATCAGATGGGCTTCACCCTATCCACCAAATTTATTGATCACATTTTTTTTTTTTTTTTTTTTTTTTTTATATATATATATTTATCCTCAGAACAGATCTAAATTATTAATTGAATATAATTTTAAATCAATCCTACTTACTAGTTCTACTTAACTAACTACATTACTTAAATCTACAAATTCTTACATACTAAGTAAAGTAATTGCAAAATCTAATCAACAATTCAAGCTTAAGTTCACGAACCTTCTCTTCTCTCCCCGATCCAGCCCCAGCCTACTGCGTATAATATCTAGACAGATGTATAGTATTGAACTTCCCCCGAACCTCATTAGTTTGGGGGTCTAACAAAATGTACACATTTTGGTAAGGATTTCCCGCCACTACGTATGGACCTTCATACAACGCCTCAAACTTCTTGGTTACCTTTAATTTCGCGCTAGATTTATTTAACTTCCTAATTTTTACTAAATCGCCGACCTGATATTCAATCAACCGATATCTACCATTAAACTTTGCCTTCCGTTTTTCCCCAGCCTCTTGTAGATTCTTACGCGCTATCTCCCTGACTTTCTGTACGTCTAGCTCTCCATTACTCCTACCTATAATTTCGTCAAACGACAACCTCGTAGAAGTTCCGTACATTATCTCACAAGGGGTAAATCCTGTGCTTTCATGATAAGTGTTATTATATAGCTCCTCCAACTTGGGAAGAGTCTTTACCCATCCTTTGTGATTCGTGCTATTATATGTCCTAAACAAACGCCCTAACTCCCTGTTGACTCGCTCTACTGTATTTGGTCGTGGGTTCCTAACCGTAGTGTATACCACTCTAACCCCCAACGTTTCCATGCCCTCTTTCCACACTCGACTAGTGAACTGGGTCCCATTATCCGACATTATCGCCTTCGGCTTTATTATGTCGAAGAACCTCTTTGCCTTATTAAACACTGCCACCGCCGTTGCCTTCTTAAGCTCAAAAAATTTGACAAACTTACTAAACGAATCCTGTAGAACGAGTATATAATTCATTCCAAATTCACCCGTAGGGAGAGGCCCGTATATATCTACCATCACTAAATCGCCAATATCTCTTGTAATTATTGAACAGCATGGGCCTACTTTGTTTGAATTAGAATGCTTTGTTAACTGACATACGTCACAAGTCCTCACTAAACGTTTCACACTCTTAGTTAATCCTTTCCAATAAAACCGATCCCTTATATACTTTATCACCTTGTAACCTCCCTGATGACCCATTTCGAGATGTACTTGCCTAACTAATCCTTCCCTAAGGACATTTGGTAAGAAAATGACTTGTCCCTTTTCACCCCCCTTATCTATATACAAAACGTCATTAATCAATCTACACCTACTCGCCAAACCCGCTAACTCTCCTCTTGTGCTGGCCGTACTTATCTGATTAATTAACCTACTTATCTCTACATCAGCCCTTTGTAATTCAGGTAGTAGTTTTAATTGGTTCAGTAATTCTTTATTTCGTTGCGCTTCCATATATAGGATGCTCGGTGACCTAACCTTTTCTTCCTGCAAAAGTTCCCCTTTAGGAGGATAGCGCGACAATACGTCCGCGACCACATTATCTCTCCCTTTAATATGTTGTATTTCATACTGAAAATTCTCTAAATAGTTAATCCACCGAGTTACCTTAGCGTTATATAACCTCCACGTCTTGACAAATGCCAAAGCCTTATGATCCGTCCTAATAACTACCCTAGCTCCCCTCAAATACGTTTCGAATTTCTCTAAACAACAGATTACTGAATAGAACTCCTGTTCAGTCACTGTCCAATTTAATTGAGCCCCCCTTAATGCCTTACTATAAAACCCCAGCACCCTCTGCTGATCATCATCGCCTACCTGATATAAAACCCCTGCTAATCCCACCTTAGAACAATCCGTTTGCAAATAGAAAGGTTTAGTAAAATCCGGATGATGCAATTGGATAGTTTCTAAGAACAAAGCTTTAATTTGTTCGAACGCCCTTTGTTCGAGTTGACCCCAACCCCAGCCTTTACCCTTCTTCAACAAATTATATAATGGTTGCGCTTGAATATTAAAGTTAGGTATAAACTTCCTATAAAAATTACATAACCCCAAAAATGCCCTCACATGCTTTATCCTTCTAGGTATCGGAAACTCTTGTATAGCTTTAACCTTATCTGGGTCAGTGTGTAATCCCTGAGTAGAGATGATGTAACCCAACATCCTCACTTCCTTACAACAAAACTCACATTTCTTTAAATTACACGTTAAACCTGCCTTTTGCAATTTACCTAAGACTATGTCCAAATGTTCCAAATGTTGTGTGAATGACCCTGTCGTTATTATCGCTAGGTCATCTAAATAATTAACACAAAATTCCCTGACCTCATGTCCTAATATTATATCCATGGCCCTACTAAAACTTCCCACGGACGTTTTCAACCCTTGGGGCAACACATTATAAACGTAGGACTTCCCATTGAAGGTGAACCCCGTATATTTTTTACTATTCTGCGTAATAGGTATTTGGAAATAAGCATTATTCAAATCTACTACACTTATATAGTTAGCCCCATGGAAGGAGTTCATGACATCAATCTGTAGTGGTGGTTTCTCCGTTTCTGCCACCATATATTTATTTATCTCTCTAGCGTCTAATAACACTCTAATCGAATCATCTCGCTTAATCGTAAAAGTCAATGGACTACAATAAGGAGTTGCAGATCGACTAACTATCCCCAAATCTTCCATTTCCCTTAGCTTTTCTTCTACTCTCCCCCTATAAGCATATGGCACCGGATAATTTTTCTTAACAATAGGTACATCTGAACACATCACTATCTCGTGCTGATAGCAGTTCGCTCTCCCTAAACGCGAAGTGAACACACCCTTATATTTATGTAACAATTTTAGCAAGCTATTCCTCTGTTCTGTCTCTATAGCAACTCCGGTCTCTAGACTTGTCCAGACTAGATCATTAAACTCGCTACAACTATCCATGGCTGATATTAATTCCTCACTCTCCCTTA
Source organism: Eilema caniola (assembly GCA_949126895.1). Lineage (NCBI taxonomy): Eukaryota > Metazoa > Arthropoda > Insecta > Lepidoptera > Erebidae > Eilema > Eilema caniola. The sequence goes on along the minus strand of OX421479.1, from coordinate 9,187,108 downwards.
GGTCGGCTCCCTTTACTTGCTCTAAAAACGGTATTACCTCTCTTTGCCCTGCCTGATCCAGAACTAAACCTCTATCTATTTTTCCCGTGTTGATAGTTACTTCATTCCCCTTTAACCAATCAAATCCTAAAATCAACGAATTAACTAGGCCTGGAACTACTACAAACCCCATATTTTGTACACACTCTCCTAGCTTTAAAGGCAATAGAACTATTTTCTTAATCTCTCCGCTCCTATGACCCACAGCTGTCTTAATTTTAAAGGGTCTAATCGGCATCCACGGTATTTCGCGACTCCTATCCGACCTCAGTACATCCCAGAATTCCTCTGAGATGCTGGTTATATCACAACCAGTATCCACTAATCCTATAACCTCATGATCAAAAATATGCACTATTACTTCTGAACTAAAGGTTCCCTCATCGCGTTCTGTAGACCTTTCATCAAATACCGCCTCTATCGACACAGGATCGCCTTGTCTCAAAAGTTTCTGTTCAATATTTAATTTAATCACATCAACTATTTGTTTATCGATAAAGAGACTCTTTGGTTCTACTGTTCCAAAGCCCAATCCCTCACGTATACCACGAGTAGTCATCTTCGTCACTAGCGGCGCCCTAATACCGTTTCCTACCTTACCTAAAGCTAGCCCTGGATTCCAACCCATTTTGATCATCATATCTAACGCTGCGCTCCCTGTGACTGAGGCTAGATCGGGAACAGAACTTCCAGCCTCTACTAGTTTAAACCTGCGGGTGACGCTAACGCCGATGTATCACTCTGCACTACCGTTGCCACCTGCTCACCAGACGGTCGAGTTTTGCTTGGCTTAGGCCAACTGCGATAGTCCTGACGAGAATCCTTAGCCCTTTCCTCCGGTATCCTCTTCTCGCCGCCAGAGGTTGGAGTTGATACAGCCTCTTGCCGAGCTATATCGTCCATCCCTCTCAAAAACTCCGCTGTTTCAATGATGTTATTCAGCTTGGACGTATACCATCCCTGTTGCACATACTTCGGAAACTGCCTAATTATGTCCCCAATCAGTTGTTTCTCGGAAAACTTATAAGTTAGCATCTGAGCCTTCCCGGTCAATCTTAGGAAATGGCCTAACATAGTAGGCGACTCCGCTTTATTCCAAACTCCATGCACTATAGACCGGCGTAATTCGTTCTGTTCGCTTTCTCCCCAGAAGGTAGCCAAAAAGTCCGCCTTGAAGTCTTGCAATACGCTCCAACGACACTTGTAAACTCTTGCCCACTCTCTGGCTTCACCCACTAGACATTCTTGTATCAAGTCTAATTGATTGCCGTCCCGACCGACCTTTCCCAAATATGTTGTTAGGTCTTCCAAAAACGTCACCGGATGCACATCGACTTTGTCTCCGAACTTGGGCTTCTCGAACGTTACATTTCTCACATGGTAGTTTATGTTTCTAGGTAACTCCGAGTTGACACACTCTACGAAGATCGAGGGTTCCCCATTTTCCCTTAATCTAGGAGAGTCTGTATGTAGTTGTTGATTCAATTCCGGATTAGCCTGTTCCCTAACCACAGACAACGCTTCTGTGGGCACTGCCCCCCATTCGCGACTACTTCCGCTTCTGTCTGCTGGAGAAGCTCTTGTCTCGCTCATCTCAGCCCTTAACGTCTCCAATTTCGCAGCTAAATCTTCTATAGTACGATTCAACTTCCTATACCGAAGGTTAGCTAAAGAAGTGTTCACATTCACACTTCTCCCCTCCGGTCTCCTTCTAGCTTCAATTGTCCGTCTCACACGCCTAGATGTGGTAGGTACAGGTTCATTGGGCGTCGTAGTTTGCCTTACAGGACTAGTCGTCCCTTGCTCACTTGTCCTGTTTTCCCCATAACGGGCAGGCGCCCGCCTTTTCCTGCTCGGCTTATCCATACTATATTTATCACTGATCGAACACTCAAAGAACACTACACGTAACGATTCGTCAATACAATCACTACAAACTCCCTTTTAACTTATAAATTTGAACACCACTTTCAGCTAAGACTCACGGCTCATAACCGGAACTATATATACACGATAAGTTAACAAATAATACATTATAGTGTTAACTGTTGGTTGGGATGCCTCACTGTCATACAATGTTGCACTCCAACGATATGTGTAGGTATTTCAATTCAATAAATGTTTCTCCCGAGTTCGACCTACTCAAGTCTATAAGATACTTAATATCGACCCCCCAACAATTCGACTGATAACATCCTAACCCAGACTTTACGACCCCCCATTGTTTATTATTCTCACCATTTTTCATTTTACACTAAATTCACCCCAGCATAATTTCCTAGAGACCCTTACCTATAATACAGCAACAAATTGTACGGTATGCAACATACCGTACTCCTACCCTCAACTAACCCACAACAAACAAACACAATGCCAACGACCGATGGTCAGAATATAGTGTCTATCCCGAACACTGCAACGAAATTGTCTCAGACTCTGATCTCAGGTCTCGGCTCCAAATCGTACTGGCGCCTGACCTTCCAACCTATCCCCGGGCAGACAAAATGTTACCATCCTGGTTACCGACACCAAATTGTGGTGTCGTCCTGGCCACCAGGCATTAACTTGTAGTGTGTAGTCTTGATCCACGTCATCAAATTTTAACGTGTAATCCTGGCTTACGGCCCCAAATTGTAATCATCCTATGTCAAGGCACCACATTGTAATGACCCGGTCACGCGGGACCAAATTGTAATAAACACTGCCTTAACCATAGTAATCCTGGTGAGTGGCAGCAAATTGTACCGTGATCCTGCGTCACAGCACCAATACGTAATAAAGCGGTGGTCATACCCGCCGCATTTCACCACACTAAATAAATCGTCTATATTGTTAATTCTACTTTGGCCAATGATCGTATAATGGTCAGAGGAGACCCTAGATGAGCCCGCATATCCCGAATCCTATAGAGTTCTAGGAATGCTGGTATTTATATAATGAAACATTACTATACAATTACTTAATTCTACCCCCACTTACTTTAACTGATTTATGTTAAGGTACAACAATTTCTCAATGAATGAGTCTCTCACAGATAATTTTCTCACAAGCAACCTACAACCGTACTAGATCCTAACACTGCCCTAATTACTACTACTGTGGCAAACAACCCGAATAACTTTATTGATCTAACCTTTTACATTGTCGACTTAGTGTTGCAAGCCTAACACTGCCCTAATTACTACTACTGTGGCAAACAATCCGAATAACTTTATTGATCTAACCTTTTACATTGTCGACTTAGTGTTGCAAGCCTAACACTGCCCTAATTACTACTACTGTGGCAAACAACCCGAATAACTTTATTGATCTAACCTTTTACATTGTCGACTTAGTGTTGCAAGCCTAACACTGCCCTAATTACTACTACTGTGGCAAACAACCCGAATAACTTTTGCTCCCCATAGGCATATACTTTGAATTTGTTAGTTTTTGTTTCCCCGTTGACACATACTTTGAATTTGTTAGTTTTTGTTTCCCCGTTGACACAGGCTCCACCAATCGCCGTGTGCAGTGGGATACTACCAACTTTAAATATCCCCCCTCTATCCTTTTGTAAGCACGTAGCCCCAAATGGAACTTACGCGCCTTTAGAGAGTAGGATAGCCGACTCGCATTTTCCCTCCCCCAATATCTGAATCCAGACAAATGTATACGTCTAATTAGACTTGAATTAGAAAGGCGTTGCCAATTAATTCTAATTCAAAATAAGATTATTTCTTTCACAATATTGTCAAAACATAGTATGACTAGTACAGATTCAATGAATAGTTTCATGTCGTAGCGCGGTCTGATGACCAATCCATCAAATGAGATTCTGTGTCCAATATAGGATCTTTAACATGTCAGAACTGACTCATACTTGTCACGTGCATAAACGAGATCGATATAGTGTCCCTGGTGTAGAAGACAGCCATATCTAGGGTCAATTGCCCAAATCAATTAAGGTTCGATACAAGTTCCAAATTAGGAAAGCGCTCTGCTAAGGTGAGCTAGATGTACCTCGCCAAAATGATTCCTCGGCTACGACGCTCCGAGTAATAAGTATTATTTATAGCATAGTATTTTATTCAAAGTCAATTGGTAGATCAGTCAAACAAACTTCTCATTTCGGAATAATTTCCATTACGAATTTGATTAATTATGATGTGGGTGGATTTAAAATATGTTATGCCACCAATCTGAGTTTCATTGAGACCATACTAAGTCAGTTGCTAGGCAAGTAGAACATTAGCAACGCGGTCCAACGACGGCTCGCTTATAGGTCTAATCCGAATACAACGAACGCCTACTAAAATATACAACACAATAGCTCGTATACAATTTACTCAAATCACGATTTCACCACGGCATTAACGCACGAAAAGCCTTAACTAAATCAATCACAAGCATCACCAAGGAATGATATGTTACATCACCCAGCAAAGGCCCGATTAGCTCAGAACCGTTACAATACTAGTCCTTACTAATACACTTCCTAACCTATTCCCATTGTGTGAGTGCCTACTCTACCCCCAACTTAGAACTTCTGTTCAACCAAAACTAGGTGTAACGTCACCTTATTTACATTTAAACGTGTGGTGTGTTGTGAGCCTATCATGTATTGATGGTATTCCATCAACACTCCTGCTCTGCTATGGGTGCAAGCTAGTTAGGCTTGACTGGCCTATCCTCATAACTGTGTGCTTGCTCCAGTCCACGAGCCGAAGCTCAGGGATGTGAACTGAAACCCTAACGAGATAATAGTTAGTGTATATATAAATAGATATATAAGACTGAACTGCGAGCTCTGTAAGTTCTGATCCAGGCCCAATTGGACGGTTCCACTTCGACGGTACCTACCCATCACAGAACAAACAGTCACCCACATTCAGGAAGCTTTTCCGATCCCGTTTCCACAGGTAAAATCGGAATGCCGCCCGCTTCAAAGGTTACCGGCCCCTAGCTATTCAGATAAATATGGAGTTGTTGCCACCGTTAGGTATCCCTCCATAACCAGGCACATCGCCATGGGTTTCCTACGGGAGAACTAGCTAAAACACCGCAGTGCTACCCTCAACTACTAACATAACAAAAGATGATAAAACGACAGCAATGACTTTACGAATGCACTGCCAGACTCAACAGCACAAGACAGTAATAATACGCATACATTTACACGTACTATCCCTGCCCAATGTAAGGTGTCTTCATTTTCGTAAAGGCCCTAAGTCCTGCTCCGATCGCGACCCATCCCAATATTCGACGCGAGAACTAGCCTACCCCACGCCCTAGTCGTAACAAATCTTAATCGCGCACCCTTGTACGTATCACGCCCAACCACACACAAAATCAAGATTTACAATTAATTTCAACAATTTCAACATAATAAAGATGATAAAACGACCGTAAGGACTTTACGAATGCACTGCCAGACTCAACAGCACAAGACAGTAATAATACGCATACATTTACACGTACTATCCCTGCCCAATGTAAGGTGTCTTCATTTTCGCAAAGGCCCCAGGTCCTGCTCCGATCGCGACCCATCCCAATATTCGACGCGAGAACTACCCCACACCCCAAGGTTTACAATAAATTTCGACAATTTATAATTTTTACAGAATTATAAAACTCTCGGCGGTACATTGGAAAAAACTCTAAACTGTTCGCGTTAAACAAAGATAGCTAGTAATTCGTTTATTACACAACACCGGCAACAATTTCATATAATTCACAAAAGGAATTTAACACTATTTCTTTACAACGATAGAAATATATAACTTACAAAGACAGTCCGCCGAGCCGTTCCCCTTTTAGCTATCTGGATCGAATGAATGACGAAAAAAAGTGGCCCCCGCCTCCAGAAGACCCATCTTTTAAAGGCGAGGTCTCCCTTCTCTAAACTAACCTCGCCGTTTCTAGAACTACACATCATCCTTCATCCAATCGTGAGCTATTTCCGGCAAGCCGCCTCAGCGAATTTGCTCCTTTTTTATAAAACTCCTTAATTCATATGATTGGAATAAGAATAATCCAAGATAATGTCTAACTAATTTTCCAGTTAATTATTCGTATACTAATATTTAGAATTCGCGACTAGTGCAATATCACAGAAAATGCAGCCAATAGAGATTCCTGGTTACATCATCCGCAGGATCAGTAGCAGTTGATGTTAAATCTTATTTCAATTTTTTTTACGGATAATCTTACGTTATTTCGCTACCAATAAGACAAACATGGAATTTAATGTATTTACAATAAAGGAAATGGCTCAATCGCAGCGCCATCTAACAACCCTCTTAAATACCACACCCATTTTTTTGAATCTTTGAATTTTAGCTCCATCTACCCATCTAATTGTGAACTACTTCCACTTAACGACTGCAGTCCGTTACAAATATATTCAATGTACAAACACGATCAATTTATTATTATACTAGCTGACCCGTTGAACTTCGTACCCCCAATATTTTTCCGCCCGCGTGGCGTCAGATCCCGTTCCCTCTGCACCCTCTACTATATTAAACATGTATTATACATATAAACCTTCCTCTTGAATCACTCTAGCTATTAAAAAACCGCATCAAAATCCATTGCGTAGTTTTAAAGATTTAAGCATACAAAGGGATATAGGGACAGAGAAAGCTACTTTGAAAATATGTAGTAGATATAAATAGAAATTAAGCAAAGTAAGATACATATAAGAAGACTTTAAACCAACTATTAATAACATTTTTACTCTTTAATTTTTCCCGATACCGAATAACTGGTTCACGTTCAGGTCACCGTTGCTCTGAATTACCAATTACAAGTCTGTTTTAAATTAATAAGCAAAATAATAAGTACTAAATTCTCTATCGCGAATAATGTCATTATGTAAGATTTGTGACGGCAAGTCATCCGTCACATTACATCAGCATTAATGGAGCCATTCTCGATGATGTTGTGGATAAACTTAGTCAATGTAATTTTGTCTATAATGTGCGCTTTATAATACGAGCAGTATCAGTCATGGTTTGATGCATTCTTGGCTTTTATGGAATTTACCGATTTTCACTGTTAGAGTACCACGTTTACTGATGCTTTTAAAGATGACCGAAGTCCGTTTGTAGTTTCTACTAAAACTATTCCAAAATACTAGTTGTAATTGACTCAAATTTAGTATGAAAATAAAACGCCGAACTTGCCTCTATACTCTAGTATTATATTTAGTGGAGAACAAGGATTACTAATAAACACATTCTGAGACTAAACCATTTAAATAGCTTCAATCAACAGAAGATTTCACATGTTTTATTCGTAATATTATGTTACAGTGCTCACAGTAGTAATAGGCATCTATTGAAATTCTACCATAATCATTATAGAGAATTTTATAATAGCCTGATTGCAGGTAAGAAAAGAAGATAACTTTTTAATTGATCAACATCATAACTGGTCTCTGTACTAGACACCATGACACATTGCTTGACAAACACAAGAAAACGGTCCCAAAGTTTTAATTACCTAAGCATATTAATGAGACTGATGTTGATATACGTCATATTGCCCTTAACTAGACACTTGGGTACCCACGCACTATAAAATTAGACCCAGCTAGTACCAAGTCGCGAACATTTATTCTATGTCAAATTTTTGATCCATTATATTTATTTTATGTCAAGTATGTACTGCATTTCAATCTCACGATCATTACCGTTGCTCCGGTGGGCGTCTGACCTCATTCTACGATAGTACCTTATAAGGGATCCATTAGTTTCAACAAGACATGAAAGCAGACATCGTCCGTATAAGTTCATTGTTAATAGATATTTCAATAGAAGACCTATGAATATGTATGTATTATTAAATAAGACTGAATTGGCAACCTATGAGGTTTAATATTTTCTAAAGTTTACGCGAATATCACTCCGCGACCATGGCTACTGAAAAGTTGCCGAAACGTCGGATTAAAAGTAAATAATTACAACTAAATCGCGATAGAATATGTTAAAGAGTGGTTTTATTTCAATGAATCTATGAAAAAATGTGAAATTAGGTTTGAATGTAGGAATGAAGGAAGAAAATATTATTCTGTTCTAATACCTTTAACAGTTATTCTATCGTTTACTTTATATTCGATATTATGATAATAGTGGTTGGTAAAACGGCCTTATAACATAAACGATTGAGACAGAAAGCAATTGAACGCATCCTATCGGCGTATGTAAAACGCCACAAACTGTTCCGCTAAAACGATTTTCTACACGCATCTTTAATCACCGCACTAGGGCTGTCTGTTTTGAATATTAAAGAAACTAATGTAAGTATATGCTTCGAAAATTTTTATTTATTGTAGGTACTTAATAATCATGGTTATAATTTTTTTGTATTTAAGTAAATACCGTGCCTCGGTAAATGTACCGAGGCGCGAAATACAATTATAGCGTTTTTGATCTCAATACTAAGGAAGTGCAAAGATTTAAAACGCAAAAAATACCCCCTACTGATTTATAATTTTATAATTATAAATCAGTAGGTAACATATTTAATTAGATCGATTAAGATAGAGAAAGTGAATCGCTCAGGCGGGACTCGAACCAGCGATCTTTCTCTTACAGGGGGAATGCTCTGACCACGGTGGCTCAGTGGTCAGAGCATTCCCCTGTAAGGGAAAGGTCGCGGGTTTGAGTGCCGCCTGAGCGATTCACTTTTTCCTATCTTAATCGATTTGAAAAGTTAGCATAGTTAATGCTTCAAAATTTCATTCAAATATTTAATTATATTTTTAATCTACTATCCCTTGGGACCATTTTATTGAATGCAATGCATGCACTGAAAACTGTTTAATTAACTGTCTAAGTTACCTATTTATATACATACAAATATTACTCATTCATGTATACTGTAATAAATCAGATTTACGTCTAATCTCATAACAATAGAAAAACACACGCATCAACGCATTGAGTTTTAGCAGCCCTAGAAGTAACATCGGCGTGAATATGATATATAGGTACAGATACGCGTTTCTAAAATCAGTTATTATAGTCAGATTAGATTAAACGAGAAGCAGCCAATTTCTCTGCTCAAGCGACAAAGAGAAATGCCTATATTAGCCCTGGCACTCAGCTATCCAAGATCAATACGTCACAATATGAGATTAACTATTCCTACCATGTGATATCGGAGGAAATCAAGTCATAATAGACAATTTCTTGCAGATGAAAGAGCACTCTTGAGGAAATATAGACTTACTAAGTAAACACGTGGAACCCACTAGATATACGATAGAGAGTGAGTACATTCTCAATATCAACAAGTTACTCGTAAACTTGACCTAGTTTTCAGTAAACATACGGATTAGTAGTTCAAGTCACGTGGCGGCACGAGCCTATAGTACGAGAATTTCGCTTACGAACGTGTAAGACATACTAACAGTTAAGTGAAGGAGGTGATTTGCAAACAACCTTTGCATTCATTCCGCAGTGCAGCACACTAGCACGAATAAAGTGTGAGCTGCGTCAGGGCATGGATATTCTGTCCACTATGCTGGCTAAATGTAGGTTGAAACTTTCGTCGGCTTGTAGCCATTTCAACCGCAGTCCAAACAAGAGCACCGGTCACGTTTCCGAGTTCGCCACCGATGTTTATGACTGACTTTACACTGACCCGTACATTAATACGGATCAAAATACAGTCAAAGTCATTGTATAGTTTAGTTCGCACTCACCTCAACTGCTAAGACTATCGAATGACTTCCCACGTCCGCATGCTCCAAATACTGTTAGTAATATTTATATTTCTCTTGCACTCGATCAATCACTCTAGTGTTTATTAAGGTCTTCTCGTTCATAAATTATCATAAATCGGGAATCAAAATGCATGCCTGCTGCTGTAACGTATTTACGAATGCAGCCGGTCCGTATAACAGTTCCAAGTCATTCTATCAGAAGTGATATCGCCATAGATTACAAATTACAGTTACTGTCGCTAGTGAGAGGCTTTACGTTTAAGTATATTGTATCCACTATCCACTTTTTACTTGTTGCTCTTACTATTCATCAGTGATGTATAGATTGTGCATTCGAAACGTCAAGTGAACCTATTACTCAACGGTTTTATACAAACTGGTTGCTGTTATGGCGAAGAGTTCATCGGATAATAGTGAGCTAGGAGCAGACTACATAAATAAGAAAAACTTTATCCCTAAAGTCACAATCACGAATTTCAAAATTTCGAATTTCATAATTCCAAATGATTCGAATTCCGAAAGTCAGAAATCCTATGTATTGAAAACCCAAATTTCAAAATTCCTAATATTCAAAACTACGAATGTGTCAGAATTTCGAATTTCAAGATACCGAACCATTACAATTCCGAATGAATAATAATCCGAAATATCATAAATAGTAATTCCGATTATTAAAATTCCGAAACGACACAAACCCGACAATCAAACGCCTTGGAAACTTGTTTGTTGTTTTGAAAAGGATTGTTGCTATTCTCGGAGTACAAGAAAAAACATGGAAATTGAATGGGCAGACAAGTACCACGGCAGTAGAAATGTAAACTAGCTTAAACAGCCGTTCAATTAACTGCCTAGGCTCTTTACTGAACGGCACCGTTCAATTAGCGGCCTGAATAGTGATCAGCCATTCAATTAAACGATTAGGCAAATAGCTTGGATCGATGACGTTTAATTACTTGCCTACCCATTTAATTAAATAGCTATGAAAATGGATTTATTCTGCATGGTTAAAAAAAATAACCACAAAGGCTAATATCGCCTTCTAACCTAACCTATCCAAGTCAGATTGTACAGCTTTCCCAATGAACCTATCACTCATTCTGTGAATACATCTCTCCCTACCCCCTAGGGGATGGACAGGCGTGAGTATATGTATGTATGTAATTTTCTGTTTTAATTCGAGGTGGCTTCATCTTTCAAATGGCCTAAGCATTAGCCAGCCAGGTTATTAAATTTTGTAATAAACATTACGGCTGAATATCATTCCGGCCGTTCATTGAATGACGCCGTTTAGTTAACAGCTTAGGCAGTTAATTGATCGGCTGATTAAGCTATTTGGCGCCGCAGAAACACGGCATGTCGCCTTTAGCTCAATTTTAATATGAACTAACTAGCTGTCGCCCGCGGCTCCGCCCGCGTGGATGTCGGTTATCGCGAATCGGACTATAATTTGAGATTTAAACTATCCTATCTCTCAAGTTGGATCGAACTGCACATGGTGTGCGAATTTTATTATAATCGGTTAAGTGGTTTAGGAATCCATTGAGGACAAACATTGTGACACGAGATTTATATATATTAAGATTGGAGAGTTATTAATTACTTAATTTAGGCCATTAGAAAGATGGGGCACAATTGCTTAATTTAAAAATGCATTGATTACCTGCTTCTTCATGCGTGACATTGCAAATCAAACCTTATCTATTTTTTATACAAATTTTCAATATGAGTAATGAATTTTCGGAAATTTGAAATTAGGAATGATGTTTTTCGGGCTAACACTACGGATTTTTAATTATTCGTACAAATGAAATTCGGCAGAGTGAACATTCGTATTTATGACTTTCGGAAATAATACTATCGTGTTTTTAAATAGTCGGGGTTTGGTTTCTTAGGAATTATAAATATTCGGAATTAAATATTTTGGAATTTTTGGGTATTCCCAGTGAGCTAGCCGTCTCCGATTTGATAACTGAACTTATGATGACTGCTCATGGTCAAACAATTTACCCACACACCACACCACGTCCACAATTTAGTCATGCGCTACCCTTGCTATCTTTTTTCTACATAAAATGGATAATGCTTCTATATTAGCAACAGGGACGTGCATAATGGTTCCATTTTCTACAATACTTAAGTATACTGTCATGTTTTCTTTATGATTCGTGTAATGGGTAGTTGCAGCATCTTGGCCATACACCATTTAAACAGTCATTGCCATTATTAGCCATTAAAAACGTGTAGCTGAGAAGCTTTATTACCCTTTATTGGTTATCCTATTACTTGCGAATCTGGCTGTAAATAATAAATAAATAAATGTAGAAGCATTAACCTTGACATTGCTTTGTGACCTTGTGAATAAAGATATTAATTTCTTAATTCTTGATTTATGCACATATTCACACTCGCTACACTTTTCAAGAAACAATTTTCGCTTGTTCTCCTTATTTTTTAGAATATCTTTACTGATACGCATGAGGAATCATACATCATAATAATGTATGTGCCTGAGGTGAGGCACGAATATTTGACTAAGTTTCTAATTCCGTAAAATACTATTGTACCTTTTTTGTGAAAACTTACCGTAAAACCTTATTGAATAACGCTAAAGAACAGTAATTTAATAGACCACTTACAAAGATAACAGATTTTTAAACACGAAAACGTTTAATTTGGGTAAGTTGAGCTTGTCGAATGCTGAAATCAAGGTTGATTGAACAGGAAAAAAAGAAGTCCATACCGCTAGTTGACACAGTGCTTTATTGTAGAAAATTCCGTTGGACGCAACGGTAGGCCCATGTAGATGCTGCGACGGCAGACGACGAACGAGCGGCTCTTATCGGTACAGTTTACATAATTGAAGACTACTTACGGAAACTGGGGAACATGTTCAACGGATTTGAGATTGTTGGGAAATGCAATCAATGTATTAACTCATATTTGTTAGGAAAAACCTGAGAATATTGTAGTATTTCTTCATAGAAGATAAAGTAGCCCCAATTTTTAGGGTGAGGTTAGGAATTACTTCAATGTTTGTAAATTTTTCGACCTATGATGGGACTAGAACTCGCGGCTATCTGCTATAACTACAGTGAGAGTAAATTCTACTCTGTAAACTGATTTTTAACATCATTAGCACAGTTAGATTCACAGTGTTTATACATTTTTATCTGATAAAAAAACTATGCTGTATGCGTTCCTCATTTAGTTCTATTAATTCTATTTCTTCAAGGCTCGAGCTACTTTTTTTCATACTTATGCATATAATAGAACCAGAAAGCTATTTATATCTATCAACGCAATAACAGTTACCGTTGAATAACATTTATATACAAGATTGATCGTTAACTTTACTAGCACTTCCTTTAGTAGGTACTCAAACGCGAGTCATCATGTTGATGGTCAGGAAACTCAGATTACACCAGAACTTTAATTCCTTGCTAATTATGATTACTGCAATCGTACGATTACATCTACGTATCAATGATTGCGGAAAAACTTCCTGTAGTAGATATGAATACTTACATCACTATATAGTATAGTTCATTGAAATCATACATTGTTTGAACTTAGCGTACATTTGTCAGAGGAGGCAATTTTCTTTTGGGCTCAGTTTAAAGTTTAATCCGTTTTGTGGAGTTGCAACTCTTGTCCTATTCAGCTTTTTTGTGAGACCTATTATACTTGTTGCAAATCATCTACAACTTGTGATTCAAAATCTGAACTGCAAGGTAGGAAGCGAAGGTATAAACCTTCGTTACTTTTGATTGGAATATCGGCCTTTCTGGAAACGACTGCTATTTGACCCCCAAAGCTAAATAGAAAGGTACCAGAGTCTCTTTCATTGTTTAACAAGTGTACCCACTAGCAAGTGAGATTGATTTGAACGTCAAAGGTGTTAGTGTAGTAAAAAAATATTCTTATAATCTTGGATAACTAGTAGGGTGTATTAATTGACTGTTTTGCACCTTTTAACCTTTACTAACGAACGATGTGGTTTCATATAAACATACACAGGTGCGGTTGACTCATGCCCTTAGCATCAAGTGCATAAGTACTGACCGCAAAAACGCATTTTATGTCTTGCTCAAATTGATTTACAGACCATGTGCACTGAGAATTAGACTATTGTAAATCTTTAATGACCAGGGAAGGCGGTTGTCATCATTAACTTGTTTTATTTACAGACCGTAAATTACAGCTATTATATTCTAAACAGAAATAGCGAGTTGCCAGCCCTTTTTAATATTTCTAGATGATTTATATATAATACTAGCTTTTGCTCGCGGCTCCGCCCGTGTGGATGTCGGTTATAGCAACCAAACATAGCCTACGTACTTTTTCAATACCTAATCTATCCCTATACAAAATTTCATTAAAATCGGTTCTGTTATTTAGGCGTGAAAACGAAACATATAAACAGACAGACAGAGTTACTTTCGCATTTATATAATAGTATGGATAACTAGTATACTTCCTACTAATATTATAAACACGAAAATTTGCAAGTAAGGATGGATGCATGGATGTATGGATGGATGGGTGTTTGTTACTCTTCCACGTAAAAACTACTGAATGGATTTTAATGAAACTTTACAATAATATAGCTTATACATCAGAATAACACATAGGTTATATAATATTACGCTACTACTCAAGAAAGCGGAGCAGTGATCATTAATGTCAACAAATCCGGCTGGCATATTACAGAGGAGTGACAGTGTAGTTATTTCTGTTGCTAAACCTTGGCGCAGTGCATCGCGCAAGCGCGCGGACTTAGTTGTTGGCGTTCGACCAGGCCGCCACAAATTATTTGAATACAAAAAAAATACGCGCTCAAAGGGCTGATACTTGGTACAAGGATAGATAAAGCTTAGGAACGGACATGGGCTTCCTTATATGGGCTTGGCTGGGCTTAAGCGGGCGCAAAAGAAGGTGCGAAAGGGGGGGGGGGGAGGGGAGAATAGGGGATGAAAGTTTGTAATTTTTGAAGATATCCTGATGAAATTTGGTACAGAGGTGAATTAGAGTTTGGGAACACTACGCGATAAACGACATCCACACGCGGAGCCGCGGGCGACAGCTAGTTATCCATAAAAGAGAATACCTGATTCTATTTTTCAATTCAATTCTCAATTCTCACAATTTTCAACACTCAATTCTATTTTTCAAATATTACGCTTTGGATTAATCAACTACCGAACTACACTGTTCTTGAAAGACAGACTGCTGTCTCTTCGCTCTGAACTTGTAACTATATATTAAATTGTTATTCGATTTTGATACCTTCCTACTTTGCATGTCAGAATCAAAAGTACTTTCAGAGTTTTAAGCTTTAACATCCGTATGACATGACATACTCGTACTACTTACTTGCCTACGTCGTAAAAGCCTAGAAACCGTTATAATCAAAGATTAGTTACACCTATGCCTATCATTTTAAGATCATACTCATAATTGTCACGGTATATTACTTACTACTATGAAAACATTTTATTCACACACTGAAAGTATTGACAACCGCGTCTAAGTAAATATTATTTATTTACATTATAATTGATGTACATGTGTGTCTAACACGCAACACTTCAGACCTCTCAAGATGACACTGCAAACAATATTGTAAGTTTCTATGCGACCTGAAGTATTCAGACAGGCTCTCGTGTTTGCATAACGTGTTTACTCATATTTAAACGTCATTACGTGCATTTTGCGGTGAAAATAAAGGTTAACTATCCACTATTTGAGCACCATCAATACACAAAATTTACGACATACATGTAGTGTACGTAGAATTGCGCACGCATAAGATCCTCTTCTTAATTGAGTGCTGTGCCTATGGTATATGGCCAATTTCTCGGGACCTACCGAGATTCTTCGAACCTCCGTACATAATCATAAATAAAATCAGTTATGGGATAGTCCATAACTGATAGTTATCTATGTAAAAATTGTGGCACTCCGGGTGTACAGACAGAAGTAAAAAGGTCTGTATAAAAAGTAAAAGTATTTACTTCACAAAAAACTGCTTTCACTTAAAAAAATTGCTTTTTTAGAATTAATCTACAATTATTAAAGCTTACTGTATACAAATAAACTCATATGTAAATAAAGCCTTACAATCGCAGGTAACTTAGACTGCTTTAATGAAATAGTCCTGTAATATAATGCTTTGTCATAGGGAAACGTTTATACAAGTGCCCAAGGCCTGCAATATATTAAAGACGACCGTGCGTAGGCACCTTTGGGTTACCGTTATATTACTAACTAGCTGAGGCCCACCGGCTCCACCCGCGTGCAGTCATATCGCTTGTTCTACTCAACCAATTGCAATCAAGCATATATCAGATTTCAATGATCAAAAAGACAAGCAGACACGAATTTTAAATTTTTTTTTTGTTTCAGCTTCTTTAATTTAAAATTACCCTGGGGTATCAAATATTTAAAACATACTTGTATTTTTTATACCTCGAATATACGTACACAAATAATTTATAAAATAATTTATGCATTACATATCATAACTAAGGAAATGTAAATTTTATTACAAACTATCCTGAATACACGTCTTAGGCGTGTCTGGTGGAGCTTCAAATACATAGATAAGAAGATATAACCTTCCTTTAAGCACACAACGGACTGACTTTGTAAGAGCTTTGTGAGAAATTTATTTAGTAGTTTGTATTCTCAGCTGCTGATCTTTGCCCCGTGTGTGAATTTCACCAGAATAGAATTAATAGATAGTACTGGCTGACCCGGCTAACTTTGTTTAGTCGCTATTAAAAAGTGTGATTTGGTAGTAAAATGGATCGCATTGTGGTGAATTTAAAACTCTGCTATAGAGTTTTACCATACATCTTCTTCATTCTAGCGTTAATCCCAGTCGCATCTGAAGCTTTTTCAACTTAGAGTCTGAGGTCCGCTTTTTACCAGTCTAACTGCGGATTTGGCTAAACCGTGAAGCGACTGCCATCTGACCTCCACAACCCAAAGGCGATATCGAAGCATTGCAGCTAGACTACCCGTAACGACTGCCATAGATGTTTGTATGACAACCGGTACCGACCGCTTAACGTGCTCTCCGAGGCACGACCTGACCAATACAAATATTTGCACTGAGCGGGGATCGAACCCGCGCTGCCTTATTCTGGTGGATTTACAATATCTCGCGTAGGTATGCATGGAAACGTCATGTGTTTATCTGTCCTAGGTACCTACTACCTCAATTACACCAAAGAGTTCGTTGAGCGCTAATCCCATGTCACGTAATAACAAGATTTTTCAGTATCAACAGACACATGCTGTAAGAACACGGTGAGATTTCAATAGCGCGTGCTCATAACTTGACGTTACCATATTTAGAACATGCACATTAAAATCTCAACGCGAAATCAGCTGTCAAGCCCGTTCGATCGTTCGAAATGTTCTTACAGCATATGCCTACTGTTACGAAAACGTTCAAGTGTTCATTTGATAATTCTAGACTATCACGTGTTGGAAACAAAAATATTTTCTTCTCGGTCTTCTAAATTTTTCATATTATTATTCTTCCAACCGTCAAAAATATTAAGTACCTACCTAATATTTTGTAAGCCAAAAATTACATGAATATTCTGGGTATGTTCTTCAGATTCAACATCAAAGTACTTTTCTAAATTATAAATGTAGGACATGTTTGTATTTTCAAAAAAATTGGTTTATGTTTATGTTCAAATGATGACATTGACATCAGTCATGGTGACTTGCTCGCAGTAGAGCAAGAGTGCGACCCAAATAGTTAGTGATGGGCTATATGTTTACATGTGAACATTTTTAATGCACTCAACCATATCTATCACATACTTTCTTTCTTTTTAACTCAAAAACATAAGTGTTTAAAGTTTGCACTGTTTAAATTATATATTTTGATCATCAATGTTTAAGAAATGACTAATTCTATTATAAATTAAGTACAAATTTATAGATTACAATGAAGAACGCCTAGTTAAAAATATATTTCCTTTTTTAATAGTTATTTTTTTTTTCATTAATAATAAACGAGCCTTTCATAGAAAGTTATGTAAGCTAATTTATAAAGCACCTAAGGAGGTTTTTTACTTATTACAATTGATAGAATAATTAGAAACTAATATTAACGAATGTAAAACGCTAGGTGATAATTGGTCACGAAGACATTTCTATTTAAATTTACAAAAAAAAAACACCAGATGTAATTAGGCCTCCGTCACGAAGCTCGAAAAACACTTGAAGAATGCATTGCAATTATATCTACTCAGTAACAAATCTACATAAATGTATTCTCAATTCATTTAGCAATATAAATACAAACACGCTTAACTGGAGAAGCGCTTGCGCAGTTCAAATGATCACTTGATCGATAAATGTTCCTGTTTAACATACGACTACGACACATTGGGTTGCAGATTATAACGCGCTTGGAAATAATTGGCTAGGATGTGCACACAGGTGGATTCGCTTTATGCAAATTTACGATGTTGAATAAAACATTTTAATTCTTTAGCTTTCGCGTTGGCCAGTACGCGGGGCCAGGTATCCATCGAGAGAGAAAAAGGTACCTCGGACTCATAAATTAATGATCGACAATTTACGTCTGGGTCTACGTAACCTAAGCAATCTAACATATTCTGCATACTGGTAAAAACATTGGCTATTTTTATTCCGGGAATTGGTTTCTGTGGTGGATCACGAGAACGGGTTTTATTTACCACGCAGGTGGAAGCAACAATCACCATTATATTGTAATGAGGATGTATAATTCAATTTAGAAGTATGTAATTTGAACATATTGTACACCTGTATAGAACTCAATTACCTACTTATACTACTATTAGATGAATCTAGTGACCCCAATTAACCCTACAAAAATAGCAAGAAAAGCCTAACGCTTAGCCCAGTAACACCAATTCCTCGTTTATAATGAGCAGGTATATATTTGTATACTGTGTGACAAACCACTAAGTAGCATATCTACATCGTTTGTGTGATCTAACATATAGATAACTGTGAAGTGTGCTGTTCCTTTAACAACCGCTACGTGCAAATATTCACGAATTTAGCTCGATGCGTTTTAAAACTAGTATTAGTAACTGTTCCAGCTTTGCGGTTTTCGTTGTTACCTACTTGTAAAATTTAATAGATAAAAAGTAGAATTTGAATTATACTTTCTCTTTCTACATAGAACAGTTTTTGTCACTAGGTCTCTTGTTAAAACAAACAAGAACCGTAAAAATATTCAGAGAATTTGCCATGTCTAGCACCTAAGTTGGTTATATGCTAATAGCCCCTTGCGCATTGAAGCGCAAGCCAAAAAAAACGGACGTAGGACTCGGAAACGTTGTGAACGCCATGCCTACTTAATGATCTTTCAAACAAAATGTATAGAAAACATACGATATTCAACATATAGAAAGGACGGGATGCTTTAAAGTGCAAGTCGAACGCAAGAGATGTTGAACTCGGACAAGCCGTGAACGCGGTGTCCTTTTGTACTGGCATAATGATCTTTCGTACAAAATTTATAGGAAAAGCATAACGCAAAACCTCGAGAAAGGACGGGGTGCAGATTATTGTAGATACGACTCTCCCGTCGGCGCCTTGCTTACACCTGTCCTATTCTTACGTCCGTTGTACCAGGCTTCTGGTCAAAGAGGCGATATGCTTGTTATTAACTAGAATAAATGTATCTCGTTCGCATATCGATCGTTGAAATGATGGAGCTACGGAGACTACTATCTAAAGTAGCCTGCCGTGTACAATATTTTTTTAAGTAACTAGCTGTCGCCCGCGGCTCCGCCCGCGTGGATGTCGGTTATCGCGAATCGGGGTATGAAAAATAGATGTTGGCCGATTCTCAGACCTACTCGATATGCCCACAAAATTTCATGAGGATCGGTCGAGCCGTTTCGGAGGAGTATGGCAACGAAAACTGTGACACGAGAATTTTATATATTAGATATATATTTCTGCTACTCGCACATGTACCTACTGCATAGGTCCCAAGAGGGCTCGGTTTCCGACCTCTACTTCGTGACCGTTGATAGTAAAACATCTCTCTATTGTTGAAGATTCATGCGGCAAAGTGAGTACATTAAAAAAATAACAGCGAAGTGTTTGTGTAAAAGCAAGTACCTGTTTCGACAGAAAATACGTTTTTCGACTTGTGTAATTTTATTTACATGGCTGAATTTCACTGATAAATATTGCCTTCAATTCAATGCATTGAGTGAGAGTGTACTCGACCATCCGTTTAATAATCTAAATTGAATTTTCATGTTTTACTAAATGGAATGTATTGAAGAGCCAGATAAAATTCGTTTTATTTAATTTTTTCAAAATGCCTATATCTGAAATCCAATCTAAAACCTCATTTTAGTTCAGCGATTTTTACTAGTAAAATGCAGTTTGAAAGGTCATCATCTAGATTTTTTTGTATGACTGCTAAACTTGAATGAATAATTGTTCTATTCTTTATAGCTTATAAAAGCTTTATTGCACTTTAATTATTATAATACTATTATTTATTCACATATACCCATAGCGGCTTAGATTACAATGGCATGCCTATTTAGTAGATTGTCATCCACATTAATAACTTCTCAATAGATACATAAAAGTTGGTTTTATTTGACACCGTACTTCCTTATCCAGCTTCAAGTATATAACTATCGGCTTTCTATGTGGCTTTCGCTATTTATGACACCATCAGCAATAGCCAAAGCCGAATAAACAAGTGATATATTCGTCGCCATTAAAGTGACAATTTCTTATGCATAAAGCCTTTCACTTGAACACATCAACCTCTGTAATGGGTATAGATTCCAGATTTTCGCACATAAATGCTAAGTCGATTTGGGTGGTGGTGAGCGCTTACTGCTATATTTATCGCTGTAGAAGTGAGACGATATTCTTAGCAATCCATGGGTTCTCCGTGCGGGTGCCGGGTCCATCGCGTTGCTGAGTTGGGAACTCGGGACAGTGCCTGGGACTTGCGACCCAAGTGTAAGTTTAGAAGGGGCCCCTTTTGTTGATGTACATCAACACTCACCTTCACTACCCAAGTTCCCCTCCCTGCCTAACCAAATTTGATACGAACCTACTAGTGCCGCTTTAGACATTCGTCCTAGTAATGAGCTTATTGTAGCTCTCGATAGGCCTAGATCTTTAAGTAGGTTATAGAGAGATTTAGCTGGTATACCTCTAGCTCCCACTTCTACTGCATACAAATTAACCACGTAACCGTTTTTGATTAATTCGTTTATGAGATCGTAGTATTTATTTTTCTTAAGTGT
The DNA here is from genome assembly GCA_949126895.1 of Eilema caniola. Taxonomy (NCBI): domain Eukaryota; kingdom Metazoa; phylum Arthropoda; class Insecta; order Lepidoptera; family Erebidae; genus Eilema; species Eilema caniola. Next base: position 9,166,045 of record OX421479.1, on the reverse strand, counting down.
GTGGTCCTTCGGTATATTTGTTTCCCACAGTACAGTAAGTTCCACAAGGACCACATATTTAGTCGTTTTCGAGTATAGAAATATGTCCGGTCTAGATGACGAAACCCCAACATCCTCCGGAATTTACCGCCTGCTATAATCTCTGACAGAAAATTAGTCATAGGTTCTATGATTGGCGCTATATTATAGATATAGTATGGTATGTTAAGTTCTTTTTATCTTTTTCTCTGTATATAACGAAGAAAGAATGAAAGAAAAAGATTTCACTTCTGCCGGCGCTCCCGGAGTGCAACCCGTCTTTTTTTTTAGACCACATTCATTTTGGTGCCTAATAACCAACATATAGCTTCTATTCATATTTTATGTACCTAAGAACACTTGAGCAATAAATACCTCCTATTTTGAGATATCAATCATTTAAATCCTAACGGCGGTCCACAAGATATGAGATAATAAAGGATCTTACAAACACACATACAAGAGACGCGCGAAAAACATAACCCTTCTTGACAGTCGGGTAAAAAACTTTCATACTATTGATATTTCGGATGAAAAGATTTACTTTTTGTTATTTTTTTGCACACTACAGCATTACCAATAGTTAATTAGAAGCCACGGTTGCTTATTTAAGTACTAAGGTATCGGACCTGCAATCAAGAGGTCACGGGTTTGCACCCGGCCATTACATAACCGATGGAATCCTATTCCTAACATAATCAATTTCGCTTAACTGAAAGCGTTATCAGAACATTCGCCTATTCTAGCCTACCCAGAAGTCTTATTTAGATATATGACCTCTTTTTCTAGATTAATGAAACGGTGATATAAGTGATCATCTCGCAATGGATCATTCTGTATTCCGAGGACTTCATTTTTACTATGACGATTAGTAATTTGATTCGGTAATGCGTATTATAAGACTAGAATTATATTTTCTATAATTTCCAGTAGTTACATGCTTTTAAATGAGTATAAAATCAGTGTACGCTAAACAACTACCATTCAATCCTATCAAATGTTTTCATCCAAAGGTTGCCTAGTAGAAATTGATCTAAGCGATACGGGCGTCCATTGTACTGCTTCCATAGCCATTAGGTTGTGTTGCTTTTTCTCTTGGTTTACAATAAAGTATAAAACAGATAAATCTTCTTAAGAATAAACTGAACTTCATTCAAGGCGGGTGAAAAGGCATTGAAGCTTAGACCATATCAACAGCCTTATGGTAATTAATCAAAATACGGTACAGGCCTAGGGCAATTATAATACGCGTATTGTTACAAACGATATCCGTTCTAGACCAATTGTTAACATGACCCATCTAGCTTACCAGACCTGGCTAGATCCAATAATAGGCCAGTAATTCATAGACATGTTAATATAACAATAATGCATCTTAAACTGCAGTCCGTTTACTTCAATTTTGGACCTGACGTCGTTGTAACATAATCGACGCCACTCTTCGATCGCCGAACTTAAAATAAACAAGTTATATATCCGTATGAATAATTCGGTAAAATGATTAATTTATGTCTATGTGACGCAAGAAAAATAATTTGCAATGACCTCTTTTGACCTTCAATATTGTCTATCCTACCCCTAGTTCTGAATTCTTCCACAGTCATACTTTGAATCTTTCTACCAAAATTACTCTCATCTCTTCCCATTATTATGCCCATACCATGACAGCCAACAACGCTACACATTCACAAAATCTCATTAAAATTGCTACACTGGTTTCAGAAATATTCGTATACGATTTTTAAGATTTTAAGATGTTATAAAGATAGATAGCATTATTAAAATGCTATATGTTATGTAAACTTTAAGCGTATTAAATGATAACGACATTAACAAATATACCGTAATAAAACTTCAGCAATAACGTTCACCATTCATGTTCGATATGGATATAATAAACTGTATATTTGTACTGGTAACATATTCTCGTTAAAACCCATATGAAATCGTATAACTAAAGTATTGAGTTCTCACAAAATTCCGTTGGATAGCGGAATTTGGTTTTGTAAGAACTTTTTAAATTGTTGTGAGATTAATCGTGTGTTAATGAAATGTGAAGAAAGTACAAAACGAAACGTTGGAACATTACTTTATTTACATTTCATCACATACCTTAGCATCGCATACTCATTTATTTATATCCCTGCAGCAGTAAGCAAAATATATTGCCTATTTTTCCGCCCTGCATAATAAAGAGCAAACCTATTGTAACAAACGGGCATATTTCCATAGACTGTAATATATTTGCCGTCGCATGAAGAGCCACTATATTCCTAAGTCGCCTTGTAAGACACCCACGGGCAATTCACCGGGAACCAAACGGCTTTCTCTATTGTAGACAATAGGTAATATACAAGGTGTATTTTTGCACATACATAAACTCACGCCTGTATCCCCGAAGGGGTAGGCAGAGGTGCTAGCACCCACATTTCGCCAGTTTATGTTTAGGTCCCAATGTAATAGGTGGCGAGCCCTTTGCCATTAACCGAGCACTTATAAACCTGCGATAAATGCACACATAACTTCGAAAAGCATCGAAAAGTCATTGGTGTGTGCCATGGTAAAACCTGGGATCGAACCCGAGACCTTGTCTCAGCAGTCCATTGCTCTTACCACTAGGCTACCACTAGTTTTTGAAACGGGGCATTAAGGGCAGGTGCCTTAACCGTTGTAGTTATAGTAAAATATTCTTAGGAGACCTTCCGTAACTTTTTGAGATAATTTGAACTGCATTTACTGATTTTGACAAATTATAGTCAGCAAGAAAAAGCTGAAAGTCCAAAAATAATGTTTTTGTGCCAATCGATCATATTTCGAAATGCGATAGCTGCATCAGTCTGGTTGGCACATGTTGCAATGTATACTTATTGCTGTTCCACACTAATACAGCTACCACATTTCAAAATAGGTTTCCTAAGAACATTTTACTGTAGCTACAACGGTTAAGGTACCTGCCCTTACTACCCCGTTTCAATAACACATCCTGTATACAGTCTACGTTTATAGTTCAGATATTTATGCATATTTATCCCATATAAAAATTAGCGCGATAAGAGGGGTTTTTCTAGCACCATTGTTGGCATATTTAATTCCTTTACATACATAATTGCATGTTAATTTTTCTTCCTCCATCTTCTACACATTCCCACACCATTCTATCATTAGTAAAAAACCTTTCTCAAGATTTTAAGTACATGTCTTCAAGGTTCCTAACATAAAATATAGTAAATTCAATCACAAGCTGCGCTTAGTTTCGTCTAGAACTCTACTATTATTTGATATCGTTTTAGCAATATTCTCGTAAACTGCTCTTGCTAAGCTAGATTGCTTTTCTATGCCATCATCGGATTCTAATATAATAAGTTTAAAGTCAGTTCATTTTTCCTGTTGCGTAGATATTTAGTGGGTATATAAAATCGACACCGCTTATTATGCAGATATTATATTTCAATATTACGTCGTAAAACTTTGCGGCCAATAATGAGCCGATCGTTTGCTGTTCTAAACTCAAGAGTTATAACTTAGGAGTTCAATTTTAATGTAATAGATAATGCCTAGTAACAAGCTCGTGTAATCGTTTTAAAAGGTTAACTTGTACCAATCTTTGATCATGTAAAAAAAAGCGAGCCTATAAAGTGAATCTGTGATGTATAAATATTCTAATAAAGGATCCTACTGATAGCTGGTTTACTTTTTAATGAATCATCGGGCTCGGTGCAATATATATGTACAATCTGTGTGACAAGCAATTTCCTCGTAATTTCTCTGTGATTGGCACCACTTTCAAACTTCCTCCAATGTCTAACGGCTAATCTTATCTATTCTTGTCACACCGCTCATCTATCTCAACATGCGCATCACGGCTGCATACAGCCTTCCTTCATCCGTCGACTTAACGAGGCAACTTTCTGATCCATACAGTACAGCAGGATGGTCCTACCTGTTTACTTCCTTACATTCTGTACTTGCTATTATTATTTTTCTTATTAGAAAAACTAATAACTGCACTGGAAAGTTACTTGTTCTTATTATTTACCCTTATGCTTATTATATATTCTTATTTTGAGCTTTCACTGTGAAAGTTATTGGATTTTTCGCAATTCGGGATCGCACCCTTAGCGCTGAGTCATTCATCACAAACTTATGAATGTTATTAAAATGAAATTCTTTCTTGTAATATGTAAAAAGAAGATGAAACAGTAATTATTTTATTTAACAGCAGTTTGTTTATGACTTAATGAATTTTATTAAAATAATAGGGGTTTTACGATTTCATGTCACGAAAGTCAACGTAATTGCTTTAACGGCATAGGTGTTATACTAACAGAAATAACTTGCATGAACTCCCACCTCTTATATTATCATATAATTGAATCTTCTACTATGTTAAAGACCAATTGTCATTGATTGATTTAAGGTTATCGTCTTGAGTTCTACGTTGAACATGTTAAGAGCGTGGGATGAAAACTAAAGTCTGTACTTACTGCGATACCTGAGACCGTGTTATGAACCAGTTCAATAAATACTGAAACACTGGGCATAATGTGAACTATAGAGTAACTATATATTCACTTATACTAATAAGTTGTTTAGTGTAAGCTAGTATCTACTAGCTTACACTAAACAACAGCTAGTATCTACTAGCTTACACTAAACAACTTATTAGTTTAAGTGAATATATAGTTACTCTATAGTTCGTTTGTACTCTTTAGTTATCTAACTAAAATAGTACTTGTGCTGAAATTCAAGAACATGGTTGTCCCACTACACTTATTATTTATACAACAATATTGAAAGAGACTATTCCAGCTAAAGCGATGATTACACTGTATATTTTGCTGATACATAAGTATCAATATTCATTATAGACAACGGTGACCATTTATAGTATTAGGCGGATCGTATGCCTTTTGCCATACATTGGATTTATATAAAACGTAAAATTCATGACAAATCTCTCAATAAACGCTCACGGTGCGCTTACAAATCAAAGCTCATAAAAGCGTCAATATCTTATTGAACCTTAAACACCTGTAAGTCGTGTGTCAGAGATCTGTCATGCTAATATCAGTTGTCGAATTAATTTCACTTTCGATTATCTTTTAATGAATAGAGAGGTCAGTAGTACCGCACTTTCGCTCGAGGCATCTAATATAATAGTGCTCTATTATGTGTGTAAGAATTCGTCATGTTATGACATCACTGTGTTACTTTTTATTCATAACTCTTTTTTGTTACAGGTATGTACGAGTTAGAGATATTCTTTTTTACTGTAAGTTTAACGTCTCGTTAGTTAGGTGTTGAATAACTGCGTGACAGGTCGAATTTGGTACGTATGTGGAGACTTTATGCACTTATTCAAGAAGAGCGGGATTTCCTCTCATGAAACGATTGCAACTAAATTAACCATGTTGTATAATCATAGGTTAGAACCAACGTTAGTCTATAGTAGCAGACAGATCTAATGGACTTACTTGCCCATTAAATAATATTAAAAATGTAAAACACTGCATCTAACTTAGTAAATCGGTTTAAAGAGCAATCTGCGCTGTTCTGAATCATTAGATCTAGGCCATTAACCGATATTAACACTGTGTGTCTGTCTGTGCAATAAATGTCGAATAATCTTAAAAGATTAAATCAGTCTATGCGAGGTGTAAGCCAATCAGTTTTGAATTTCGACTTCATGAGATCGTATACCATATGTGTTCTCTACTGAGGCTAAGGAACGCCGTCTCATAGATAACAATGAACTCTAAAACTCCAGATGGAATAGTAGCGGCCCTGATGCCTTACAAGGTAATTTATAAGCCACGCGGAAGACATGGTTGAATTTATAACTTCGCTGGTTACCGATAGTTTGCATCCAAAGCACTGAGGTTTCGATCGAATCACACAGATCATGTGGATACGGTTGAACTGTAATTAGTCCCGGTCGAGACGATTAAGTCCTGATTTAAACCTACCATTCATATAAGCTTTTAATAAGAGTGTAAAAGAATTAAAAATTGAATGACAAACGAACACGCATTTAAAAGGAGACAAGTAACCTTGGTCATTAGTGTCATTACTAATAAACATCTTATGACAACTAATAAAAAATAAAACAGAGACTCTAATGTGTAGGTGGCTGAAACAATTTATATAAAAAGCACTAAATCTGCAATCAGGGATACGGCAGTAAATTGCCAGGTTTGAAAATTTCAGTGATTTTGGAATTCATTTTTTCTGTCTCGAAAATCTATACGTAATTGGCCTGATTCTTTCATTCGCCTTAAATTAATCAATTAAAGGTGCTAGCGAAAGCAGTGCAAGGTTTCTTACTACTGAATATGGCGGTGTAATCTGATAATTCCAATAGCTATAATGGTACTGGTTAATTATGATTATAATTGTCTTGTACTTTAGATCACATCTTAAATAAAAGACGCAAAGCTGATCGCACTTAGATGGAACGTATGGTATGTTATCTCTTGATTTCAGCAGAATCTGGTTTGAAAATGGAGTTCAGTAAGTTGTACAACGATACATCTTACCGAATAGTTTATCATTTGAGGAAATTCCGTTTGTTCAATGAACTCTTTCTAAATTCGTTGAACAGTTCATATATTTGCCCAGATGTTGTTTTTTGAAACTTAAAAGACAAAATGTAAGGCAATGTCTATTAGAAGACTTTGAAACATCGGATGACTTTCAACCTGTCTGTTTTTGCTATCTTATCTCACCCTCAGCATCAAAAGCGTTATAGTGTAACCGCTATTGCATTTTTTCAAATTCATTTACTGACGAACATAGTTACAGGTTAAATTGTTACATTGTTTTGTGTAAGAATAGCAATGTTAACGTCTTTACAGTCGACATCTTTTAATAAATTTATTTTACCTTGTTGGTTATGCATTAGGCTAGAAAACCGCTGCATTATAATGGTTATAGTAACCGGGTACTGAGTTTTTTCATAGAAGATACCTATTTAGATGAATTTATTAGCAATTTAGGGTAGATAGATGAAAGTTAGATTACTAAATTTACACTTTCCTTCAAATCATGTTTTAACGTGTCGGTCTTCAATTGATGGATTGTTTTTTTTTTATCCGTCTCTATCCATGCTATACCGTACCATCTATTTTTCTTTTTAAATAGGTATGATGCTGTTACGTGAATAACAATGAACACCTGATTTCAAACAGAGTCAGCGAGTAAGGTTTGTCAGTTTAACGCCTATAATATCAATTGTACTTTCCAACGTTAACTTTCTAACAAATATACGAAACATTTCATTTTCTAATCATATCTCACTCGAATGATATCTTTACATTCTTATTCACGAATGCATAAAACCGACTTCATTCTTGCAAATCACTATTATTAAGACCGTTTTATGGTGATTTACGTCTACGCTCTCGCTTCACAATAGACTCTTACTTCCCATGAATAGAAAAAATAGATAGATTCTAAGGTCAAATACGGAACATTGGAATCACTATTACAGCTCTCGAATCGATTTAACCCGATGCTTTCACTGAAAATGTTATTGTATTCTACCCAATAGGACTTTCTTCACATAACCTATCTACCTAATTTTCATATTTTTCTATAGTAATAGTAAATCCACTATCCCGTGATTGTTCATTATTTACATATTTATTGGAGAAGCTATAGGGTGGTTGGGGTCCTGCCAAGATTTTAAAGGCCCAAGCCTACCTCACCTGCTAGACAAATTGTACATCTTGATTGATGGACGAGGCTCTTACTCAGTTTTTCTTCTCGCGGTTGGAAGGTCGGGTCAGGCGACACCAGCTACCGTAAAAACCAGATAAACCAATCCTTAAGGAAATGAGGAGTGGGAGACCGTATTATGATAATTGTAACCAATGAACAATTAACATCTATGCATACTTAATTATACTACTTGACTATTTCTTATTATACGTAATAAGTGTGTAATATTCAGATAGGCAGAAGACATATCCAGAGCTCACTGGAGAGCTTTGGTGCTGTCAGTGGAAAGACCCAAGGATTGTCCTGCTTTGTCTACACTCTGACGGCAAAGAAACTCTCTGTGCTTACAGGGTCGGCAGCACGAATGTAACTCCCCTGGTGCTGCACACGTCCATAGGCCAGGATAACCACTTTCTATCAGATGGGTATGCTTGTGTGCCACCTCATTAGTATAAAAAATAATCTGCACTGATCGCCAAACTACTTTCTTACTACGGGTATTTACATAACGTAATCCAGTTTCAGTATCTGCACAGAAGAAAATCGTGCGAACCGCTGACAGTTATACCATGTCTAAATGTACTTCATATCGGTAAAGTAAATAACCACAGCCACACATAAATCCTTTGTACCGGAGCTATATTTAACCTCTAGAAAGTATAATGTAGACATAAATTCAACTACCTATTATCTCTCAGGAAATTACAATTCTTACTAGAATGATAAATCATTATTATCATCATCGTTCTAGCGGTTGCGTCCTAACTTTGTAGTTTGTAGTCCCTGGGTCCGCTATAATATTATTGATTGGTTTATTGACTTTACGACAGCAACTGCCGTCTGACCTTCGAACCCTGAGAGAAAAGCTTGCACCAGAGGCTCGCTAAAGTGAGCAGAGGTTGACTTGAACTCCGAAGATGTTGGTAAGGCCCCATGCACCCACCGATAATTACAATCTTCTCTGTAAAAATGATCTAAAGTTCACATGCAATTGAAGTTATATGTAATTCAACATGTAACCCCGTATGTTACTTTCCTAGATAGCGAACATGTTACGTGTTGCTGTTAAAGCAAACTTTTTCTCATTTACTTAGTACATACACTTTGTTTTATCCTTCATGCCTCTGTGACAATTCGCTCGCCGCTCTGAATGCATGATAATTATTCGCGGCTTGCTGAGAGTGAAAATAATGCCCACCGACATGGACTATTCATTTATCACACTACTCTCAGGCTTTCTCTAGTGTTAAAAGCAATGAATAATAATGGTATCTGACCTCTGGGAAAATTGATTGTTATTTTCTCGATCGAATTCGGATTCGATTTGTTTATAGTCTTTATTCTTGCTTGATTTTCTTCGTCACATGTAATATAGGGCAGTGTTTTCGACGAGAAAATGAAAACACTAATTTTAATCATCTGTCAATCATTGCTATGCTCAAATAGCTCTAAATCGACCTTACCAATTTAGATCTTCAGCATAACGATGAAAATAAAACAACTACGTGGTGGTGAACACTGAATAGTGAAAAGAAATCAATATCTTTTTAAGAGTCCAATACTAAAAGATCATTGATAGAATAGTTTTTGTGCATAAACGGCCGTGAAAATGTGATCACACGTTCCTTTTTGAATGGCCATAAGTTTTTGTATGTAAACGTTTAACTACCTAATAGATTCAGTGGATGTATATCAGTGTTTCGTCAATCATAATAAGTCGCTCATTATTTAATTTGTAGTCGCCATAACGTATCGCGTGTTCATTATTTAGTTTAGATATTGCGAATAGCTATATTGCTAAAAAAGAAGTATACAATTCAAACAATTACTATTTACCTCTCCACCTATGTACTGCATTATGTATACTGTGCATTCAACAGGTTCGTAAATAATCCTAAGTGAATATTGGTGATTGTATTTCCCGAAGTATTCCAAAATTTTCGGTTCTTTTCTCGTTGAGTTAATGGAGTATCTGCTAAACTCTGATCATACGTAAACGTAGTTAATACCTAAATGGCTAAAGACAAATTTTGTTAAGAAATTCCATTTTACCATAGATCGTTTACTTATGAATAATAATAATATGCAAATTTTATCGCATGGTCCCTGGCGAAGTACACAATTCAAGGGCCACGCTATCTCTTCCTTTAGTGCTCGTGCAAGATAATTAAGAGATAGGACTATTCTCTAGCGGATAGTAGTATCTACAGTTAACTAACATATTTAAAAAAAAAACAGGGAATCTGAAAATAAAACATTCGAAATATATACGCCTGTCTACCCCTATACATGTATAATATTTATTTACAAAAGCTAATATATAAATTTTACAGTAGCAAATAAAATGTGTTTGTCACAATATGGTAATGCTTACAATCAAATAGTTGTATCGACTCGAGCACATACAAGAAAACAATTTTGTACACTTTCTACGATTATTTACTTGTTAGTTTCGCTTTCTTAGTGCCAACTATTTATTTTATAACTTGATGACGCAGCGGATGTTTCGGTAAGTAATGCTCATGAAATAATACATTTTCATGTCGATTCTATAAAGTTCTTGACGTGTGTGCACAGTGCATTATACTTTGTTAACTTTTTATAGAAATAAGTTAGTGATTGTTAAAATTCATGACTGTCAGTAGTGCGTATTTAAATGGACACTTTGTGTAATAGAAAATAACTTAATGAGTACTAATCTTTTTACCATGAATTTCCATATTATTATCATTATTTTTATGCATATATGCATCAACTTAACTAACCGTTTAGTTCTGGTGAGAGTAGTTACAAGGGCTACAGAAAATAAACATTGCACCTCAATCTGATACATCAGAGGAATTAGCAACATAAACATCGATAGGTTTGAGGAAAGATTTGATAAAAAAGTAGTTAAACAAACAGGTGATAAAAAAGTAGTTAAACAATGTTCTAAATAACTGAATATGGGAATATAAAAAACTAATTCAATTGATTAACTCCGAGTTGAGTGGGTAATGAATCACAGAGTTATGAGCACAGGAGACAAGTGGACCAATTGTTGGGATCAACTGGGAGCTGCGAATCTAAAAACGCCACATGCGATACCTATTAAATACGTAAAATTTTAACTCCTAGAAGCAGAATCTAATTTCATGTAGATATTGCCGCATGGTAGAATATTAATACCATTCCAGTGAAGTGACCTTTAGCACTCGAATAATATTGATAGGAACGTAGGATTTCTTATAGTTCCAATGGCCACATCGCTATTACTACCAAACTGAGTGTAGTGTACATCTTTTTTATTTATGCCATACCGTTAATTCAATCACGATTAATCTCTGTCAACTTAAGCTTGCGCTTGTATCAAAGTCACACGTTAAAGGTATGATACCGAAGGACCATTTATGTGGGATCGGATACGAGTCGTCTTTTCACATTGTTAAACTTCAATTGGTACGGATAAACGGCATCATTGAGAAACCGCATTGAATTAAAACAAGAAACCAAATTATCATATTCAAGTCTATTTCACGGTACATTCTGCGTCTGCTGCTTCGGTCTGCGGTCGACCTCGGAATCATACCTTTAGATTGCGAAGTCGAAATGAGATAGCTTATTCCTAATAAAAATGAATACGCGATCCGTAGATAATTTTGATATTAACGTAGTCACGGTCACTTTAAAAGGCTTGCCCGGAGTTCCCTGATTTGACTTAAAAATACGGTAAGTATAATTGATTTATATAGGTTTGATGATAAAAACTGATACCTTTGTAATGGGTATACGGCTATTTCTTGAACAAAAAAACGCTATCGGTAAGTAACAATAACATTTAAGTCGTACCGTTTCGTGATAAAATGTTCGGAAGCTCTACTTATATTCTGATCCATATTCCAATATTTTTTTACATAGGTCTATGGTTTTTGTTACCTACTAATAGACTTCTTACAAAGAATCATCGTATGCTTATTAAATTTAGTTCAATTTTTATGAAACAACTTTACCAATTTATTATATTTTGGTAGTCTGCAAAATCTGGTAACACTTAATGAAAGGTATTACTTAACTGTTGAAGTTTAATTATATATTATATTTTATTGAAAACCTCCGTGGCGTACTGGTAGGGTAGAGCGTTATACTGCTACGCCGAAGATTGCAGGTTGGATTCCCACTCTGTGCAAAAATTTGTATGTCGAACATACAAATTTTATTTACATACATTTACATACATAATAATAAATTTTTGTCTTGGTCTGAGTGTTTCTGTGTCATTTTAATTATAGAAAGGTGTGTATAATATTTTGTAAGTGTTTAAAGCCACAAATCACATTCTAGAACTCATAACGCAAGCTTGTTAATCTATGCTTACTTTAGATAGTTATTACATAACGTTGCGTAGAATGTCCTGCAATATTTATCCATTTATGTATTTATCTCATCTAAGTCAAGTAAACTTACGAGTATAATTACATCGATGCAGCAAAAAACAACATTATCATCTGACATCACACAAATGGGTGTGCGTACCATACTTTTCCCTAGTGAACGGTTACTGCAACGGACACGGACGTAACGCGTTTTGGTAAGCAACTGTAACGAGATATCTAATCGCAAACGGTAACGAGATCTTGGACAGGTTTCGCGTGTGGAATTCGCGTATCAAGCGTACCGGATAAACGCGTTTTATGCAGTCAAACGTGACGCCACTTGTAATTGGCGATTAATCGGTTATGTCATATTGGATGCAGTGGGATCCTCAAGGCGCAACGCTGCTCAGTTTTCTCAGTATTGTACAAAAGAGTTGAACGTTCTACAGTCATTTACGTAGCTGATTTTTGCCAGTATTCTTTTCGTTTTTCAGTAACATAATGTGCCATAACAGCCAGGCATATATTTTTTTAGGTGATGAAACTAGCTCACCGTATCTAATAGTGAGGGTATATCAGATATGGACCGGACCAACTAAAACCTGACGATCAGCCTAAGGCCATGCCGAAGACCCCAACCGGCGTTGGTAACCCGACGCGTTATATTGTATTAGTTTATACGAATTGGTCTTAAAGTATCTTAAAATGGTTATTTATGTTAAATTGCGTTATATGCTTTAACTAGGTTACCGGTATTTTACACTCTATAAAAAATTCACTCGAAATTCCACGATACGGGCATCGTTTTCGCTGAGTCAGAGAGCTACAAAAAATTAGTTTAATTTTTACCTACTGACCTCCACACTTTATCTTACTAAGATAATTTACGCTAATGATGATGATTAATTATGAGATAAATAATAAACATTAATTAAGTTTTTAACTGTGAATAAACCACACGATTTGAAATTCATTCAATGTAAGCATAACTTTATCACACATAATCACTCCGTCGTATTGTTTCGATTCGCATGTAATTCACTCGCAACTATATGTATACAAAAGTTATTGGTTTCATGCCAATTTGGTGTGAAATATATGTGTGCTACATGCTCATCATTCCGTGCTATTCTTCTTTCCAAGATTTATTTGTGAGAGTTACTATGCTGCATTTGGATTTAGGTTGAAATTGCCATTCAATTAGAATCACATTCATTCGGTGAACTTTGTGTTTATGATAAAAAAATATTCGTGCGAGCCCCATTGATGAGAAGCGATCGAGTTTGAATATAACAACGAAGACAGATCTGTCTTGCATGTTGACGTTTTCCAATTTAAACTTACAAGAAAAAGTTAGTAAATGAAGGCTTCAAAAAGCATTGAATTTAGTTTGATTTGATATTGGCGTTTAAAAACCTTAAATGACATTGAACTATTTTCTTCAAATAACCGAGGTCTTTCGTTTCTTACCCACGAAACTTTACCTACAATCAAACGTAGGTACCATTATAATACTATTAATAGTTAAATAATTAAATGGTATCTACTTTCACAGTACACCTGCAAAACAATAACCCACGAAAACACCGAATCGTCGTAAAAATGGAAGTAAATTGAAGGAGTTAGTTTCTATAAATATGCTTACCCTCTTTATACATATAAAGACAAATAAATAGTCAAACTGCTTATAAAAGAAAGAAAGCACCATAGTCATTATGAGTTCAAAATAAGCGATATCTGATTCCAAAACTATATATACTAAAAAGTCTGCTTATGAAAGTTAAAGATTACTGATTCATAGAAAGAGTAGAGAATTCTCTCCATGGAATTTAAAATGTGAGATTCGTGAGTCACTACCCTGATATGCATACTGTGTACTTTGTGCACAACTTATCATACATAATATCACTAAAACCGACCAACCTCACGGGTTTTCTAAAACAATGTTTCAAATCCCGTACAACCGATAATTTTATAACATTCTTGTGGTTGCACGTTGGTACTTACTGCTTTCTATCATAATTTCATGAGGTTTAACACTTTGCACTGAGCCATTATAACACAATATTACAAAATTTCCATTTACATCCTAAGAGCACAACGGGAAATCCCGTTTAAAGTTGACGCCATTATTATGTTATTAGGGCAGGTACAGAACATAGCATCTGTTTCTGTTAGTCAGTGAAGTCACCGGAGCTCCTTAGGAAAAGGTATAATTGCTAACCACTTACCATAGGTGAGTAGTGGTTTTGAACTGGTTTGTGTTTTTAAACAAGCATGTTTAAAGCTTTTTGATACCTTCCAATTAGTTGACAGATAAAAAGTCAAGCGCGCTGTATGAATAAAAGACTGCACTGTTGATTTTTTTACACTTAATTTATATTTAATTTCAACAGCGACTAATGAGCTTACTAGTAGTTAACAAAGTGATAAAAGTTGGCGACGGCCATACTTTTTGTTTTTATACTAGGTACCTGATTCGGAAAAATTAAAGGCGTATTTTTAACGGAGGAAATTCGTGGTGCTATAAGTTTTCACCTATTTTTTCAATGCTTCCCAAACCGAATTTACACTAAAATAAAATATTTTGAAATTGAAAAATAGTTACTTTATTTGTACGTCAGAAATTCAGTCGCTAAAGTGCAGTCGCATATCATTACAGTTCCCAGAGAAATAGAGAGATGACTAGGGTTCGCGTAGCCATAACTAGGGCACAGACTACTGCGGGTTCAACCACATGGAACAGCTACTTGAATGAACCGGCATAGTTATAATATAAAACGGATATCTAAATTCAGATTCACTCTGCTATTGTCGAATATAATGCTGACCAGCCAAACTACGAATGGTGAAGCTGAAACGACATTTAGAAAAAAAGTTCCTAAAATTCATACACAAATTTTATGTCTGTAATCTTGACTTGAGGAGTTCCATCAACACTGAGTCATCACGCTAAAGTTCAACTCGGTTAGATATGATGAGGTGGTTCTAATTCAACTTGCAAGAAATGACCTTTAGAAACTAACGTACAGATATTGCAAGTTAAATAAAAGCTTACAGTTTATTTTTAACTTATGAGAGTGCTTCACTTTCACCAGATTGAGAACACTTTAACGAAGGGCCAAGTCCAGAGTACTCGCAACCTGCGAGCATGTATACAAACACTTATGGAAGTAGAAACGAACGATGCATGCCAGCACATCTTCGCAAAGTGGTTAATCTGGCTATCCTAGTATGGTATGTGAATGTGATTATTATGTATATATGATAGAGCTAGAGGCACCCTCGCTTTTTTAGTTCTTTCCATTCTTCTGTTTCTTTATCCTTTTGCTCTTAACAGCCTGCTTTTGCATATATGTCCAACTAAAATCTTTATATCGGGTGTCTCAATAAGAGTGCACTTTTTCATTTTAAAATAAAAACAAGTATTTTATGACACAGTTGTGATATTTTTATTGCTTTGTAAAGAAGACATGTTCCGATTAAATATGGAATAAAATATCCGGTGACACGGCTCCGATGACAGGCCATTACTCTTTTCATGAAATTTTCCATTACTTTTGCACAGAGATGTGGCTGTATCTCACCGATGACGCTTTGGATTTCCGATTTGAGCTTAGGAAGTGTTTCAGATTTATTCGCATAAACCCGAGATTTCACAAAACCCCAAAGAAAAAATTCACACGGCGTTAAATCGCACGATCTTGATGTCCAGTTGACATCAGAATTTCGAAAGATAATGTGTTCTGGAAATGCAATAAGTCGATTGCTTCATGCGCGGTGTGGCAGGCTGCGCCGTACTGCTAAAACCACATGTTGTCCAGATTCATGCCGTCCAGTTGAGGCCACAAGAAGTCCGTTCTCATATTCCTGTAACGAATGCCATTCACAGTCACTGCAATTTAGGCCTCATTTTCAAAAAAGTAAGGTCCAATCACACCGCCTGACCAAAATCCCCACCAGACAGTTGTGGGTGCATTTGTTTCTCATGAGGCTTTTCTGAGTCCCAAATTCGACAATTTTGTGTATTCACGGAGTCATTTCATATGGAAATGTGCTTCATCGGAGAAAATAACTTTTTTCGAAAAATTGGCATCGACTTCACTTTGCCCCATTACCCATTGACCGAATTGCCGGCGCTGAACCTTGTAGGCATGAAGGTGGAGGTCTGTAATCAAAATTCGCTGCGTAGTGTTTCGTGAAATTTTAAGTTGTTGAGAACGATGCCGAATTGATGTTTTCGGGTTTTTGGCGACACTCTCGTTTACAGCAGCAATGTTTTCAAGAGACCCACTGGTACGTTGATGCCAGAGCACGCCGTGATTGCGGCGGTAAGACCCATCATGGGGGAGTGGCTAGAGAGGCAACACGGTAGCTTCTCGTACCGTCAGACGCAGATTATCACCGGGCACGGTAGCTTCGGGCGGTATCTGCATCTGATGGGTATAGAGCCAACGCCCGAGTGCCATCACTGTGACGCGAGCGTGGACTCGGGGCTGCACACGCTCACCGAGTGTCCGGCGTTTGAAACGCCGAGGCGGGAGCTTGTGGCGGCCCTGGGGGTGAGAGTGCTTACGCTCTCCACCCTGCTCGCGGCGATGGACCGCTGCGCGGATGCGTGGGCGGCCAGCGCCTCCTTCTGCGAGCAGGTCATGCTCGCGAAGGAGACAGCAGAGCGGGCGCGGCGCCATGAGCGAGAAAGGCTCGCTGACATCGCTGCACGCGCCCGAAGGCGGCTCGGGCGTCGGAGGGCGCAAACTGACCTCCGCCCCCCATGAGCACGGGCCTGAGGGTGACGGGTGGAGCCGCCCGTCACCCTAGCAGAAGCAGGCCACGGCGGCGGCGCGCATCGTAGGACGATGCGCGCCTCCCCACACCGGGGTTGAGTCGGGGACCGCGTGGTCCCCCCCCTTCCCGAGGAGGGCCAGACCGAGAGGGATGACCCTGGGTCAGCCGGGGTGCGAGGGATATGTCGCATGACAACCTCACCTTCGGCCTAGCACTACGACCCAGAGACGGCGTGCGGTTTAGTCGGTTCGAGTCCGACATAACCTCCCCCTCCGGCTCCGGAGGAGTGGGTATCCGTGGGGATTTCCCGCACGTAAAAAAAAAAAGGTACGTTGATGCAAAGGATTCTTATTATCCATAATGGACCCAGTTCCTTCAAATTTTTTGACACAATGGGTCAAAAAATGGGTGACACATTAGGTGCACTTTCTCGGCTGAAAATTTGGCGAAGTTTGCGAATTTTCCCCATTTTTGCAATGAGCAAGTGCTCCATTTTAAAAAATGGCAATAAACAGAGGTGAGAGCTGTCAAATTTCAGAGATGCCATTTGCACGAAAAAAAAAATTCCAATTTTAAAAAGTGCACTCTTACTGAGACACCCTTTATTACAACACAGTTACTTGCCACGGTAACCTTTTACTTTTCTTTCTATGTATGAGTTTGCAAAAAAGTATAAGTAGCTCTATGGATATGGGTATTTTAAAACTCATCATACAAGCCATGCATAGAATATTATTATTACTTTAATAGCATAAAGAAGCCATATAACATCGCATGCCACCGGCAGAAGGTCAGCGGGTTAACGCTCTTACTTAGTATAATTGTCTATGACTACAGTATGATTCTCTTCAATGAGACCATATAAATTAAGTTTTAACAGGCTTAGCAACTACCTCTCTATTTTTGAACACATTCACAGGCTACGGATATCTAACTAATGTACCCATTGAATTGTGTTATAAACGATCGTGTTCCACGATCCAGAATGAGTTATATAGAGTACCTATATAACTGTATAATTCCATCACTAATATTTATTTTCTTGATGAGTGGGTCTGTGCTTTCAGTAATTCCGCTTATGTGCCGTAGTAGAGCTTAATAACAAAAGAGATGAAGTGCTGAACCTGTCATTATGATCAGTTGACTCAAATTTTGTTGCCGTCCAAAACACGATGTCATAGCATGGCAGGGCAGACCACTGTGGTTGTTACTTTATTAGTAGTAATAAGACGTTAACGAGGTATTTAATTATATATCATCAATAAATGATACCTTGCATTGGTTTAGATATAACCCCATGCATTTCTTCGCGTGTATACTGTTACGTGAAATACTTTGCGCAGTAATAGATGGCCTTGAACGAATGATCGGAGTCATTGCCGGTCACACAAGTGCAAATTACGACATACGGAAACCAGTCTTTACTACATACACTCGTTAAAGATTCTTTACCTACCCCACCATTAAAAAAATGGTCTTTTATAAACTGTCGTTGTAAATTATACCTATATGTATGTACATTTGCATATTTTAACTCTTTTCTTTGCAATATTGGCAGTAAAAAGTAAAAATGTATACGTTTCGTTGTTGGCTTTCACAACTTCAGCTTCAATGTGAAAACAAGGTACTCGCATCTCAATACTAGCATACTTAACACGAGTTTTTTTCTTTAGCTTAAAATCTCAATGGACATGTTCCTATCAAATCAAATTTTAAAAAATATGCCCGACGTATTTAGCTAACCAATATTAAATGTGCAACAAAAAAAGCTAGTCTTACAGTTTTTGCATGCAAAATATGGATAAGTAATACACATAATGTCAAGTCAAATCAACATATACCAAGTCATATTGCTATGCTCAATTAATTTTATTCAATTGAGCATTTTTAATTTTTTTGCCAAGTTATAGATATAAAAACAAATCAATCAATCAGCCAACTGCATGCAGTCCACTTTTCATAGATATCATTTTAGAACGTTCAATACAAATAGGGCCTTAATTATTAAGGTATTAAGATTTAACATTTGAAATATTTTCACTTTGATAAAGCAATAATTCCAATTCCATAAAAACCTTGATTTATTGACCATGATACAATTTTCTCTACAGCTATCGTCAGCTTAACGAGAATTTAACGTTTATTCTGCCGGCTCACCTTTCACTAGCACTAAGATCTAAACAACCCTTTCGATGTCGTGACTCGTTCTACCGATACACTCGATGCATATTTATGTACACGCTTCAATCTTGCACAAAATAATGATGTATAAAAACTGAGAAAGGACATCATTAGGTACATGCAGGCCAGATTGATGTACTTCATTCATCATTATGTATTTAGTAATGAATGAATATAGTCAAGATTATATCGCTGGTATTACCGACTCATTTGTTACTAAGTATCTTTTTCTGTAGTAAGCGGTAATTGTCTGCGCAAAAAAGTATGCCAATTCGATATCGATTCAATCGAGCTTTTGGTTTGTCATGTTTATATCTCTAAAATTGCAAAAAAACAGGTATTATTTAATGTTTTATATCAATATACGGAACCCTAAAAGGAAAATGTTCTTAGTATATCAATTAATTGTGGAGCGATAAGATCAACACTCACCAGAGTCGAGCGTGCTTCACTACCATTTCACTTAAATTGATTTCAGATGGTATGTATTTCTTGCCGTGAATGCAATTGTTAGCAGACGATTGTCTTATTTCTATTACACAAATTGAATTTACAATTACAACTCGGGATCACTTCGATCTTGTGTTGCGCAATATATTATATTATTTGAATCTTAATAGAATGGAACGAAATTGAATAAATGAATGAAAGTGCACAGATTGCGTTTGTTATAATCGGTTACAAATAAGAAAACAAAAATTGAACGCGCGCCGTCTTACGTAAATTGTTAAGCTTACGTAGGTAAATGAAAAGCGTAAAATTTGACTGTAAAGCCGAAAATTACTTCGTTTTACGCGTACCAGTAATACAAACGAAGATACTGTCACGAGTCATGCTCAAAAGAATATTTTTCTAATCCATCAAGCGATTCATAATTCTAAATGAAATATCCATTACCAGTTAGCGATACTTCAATATTAGAAATGCGAAAGTAAATTTATTTATTTTGCTGAATCTATTGAACCGTTTAAGATTTTAGAAATAAATTTTGGTGACAATAGTAGAATATGAGAAATAAAAATAAACGTGAATGTTGAAATATATTTTGAACTAAAATTTATTTATCTCAATGAATACAGATGCAACATAGAGCAGTATAGTAATTTAAGTCAATTGATGCATATCATACACATCACACAAATACCTAGCAAATACTAGTACGTAGGCCAAACATACCTGTGAATACAATAACATTTATTTAGCTTCTTAAATGTATTATGCAATATGTTCGATAATAACTACATTTCTATAAATAGAACGTTGTAATGCATGAATTCGGTACTTGTACAACTTCATAATGGTTTATTCAACAATACGTTTTTAATGAGCTGTACAGTCTGCAGCTGTTGCTTATATCAACCCAGTTAGTTCCTTAGCCACTGTTTCTTAGGTACCATGGCCCCTTTCTCTTCTGTTACTTTCTACCAGTAATGCGTACTGATTAATTAGATTCGATTAGCAATATGACTGATATCTTTGAATGATTCACTTTACTTGCCAAAATGAGATTTGTTTGGTTTCATCAAAAAATAATTGTTCTGATGTTACTGTTTCAATTTTGTGTATTGTTAGTGTGTCTTTTGTCGTGCGGCTATTTATAATGGCTCTTTGTATAAATAAAATAAACGCGTCAGATAGATATCGGCATGTCACTTTGCCAAAATGAGATTTATGTGATTTCATTTTGTTCATTTCACTATCGAGAGCAAATTAATTATTTCAATGTTTCTCCTTCATTTTTTGTTGTGCCTGTCGTCATAACTTTCTGTTTAATACAATACATCATTGTATAAATAACAAACAACGAATACCCCAGCGATACATTGCCCCGCAATAATCGGCTTTTTTGCGCTAAATTGTGAAAGGGAAATATTGTCATTATGAAAAGTAATCGCAAAATAAGGAAAAGAAAAGATATTATCATTTACAACGGCGTTAGACGAAAATGTATTATTGGTTCTAGATGAAGAAAGTCATGTGATGGTATGGGCTCTCATAACATTCGAAAATAAAAGAGAGTAAAATTGATTAAAACAACTTCGTCCTTTGTCACATGCCTGATTCAGTAGCAGAACTCTATAATCCCGAGATTTTCAGAGCCTAGATCATCCAGTAGAAGCAATGGATCAGACTTGTACTAGCTGGTAGAAATTTGATGGCACAAAATGGACACAAATTTCGGCCGGGTGGGCACGATTGCGAAAAACTCTCCATAGTAATCCGATCTCGGTTAAATTGCGTTCAGGGGACAGAACTTGCATAGCCGAGCAGGAGGGATTGTAGGCCGCCAAGCTCAGTGCCACCATTGTCTCCATTACATACACATACCATGTCTACCCTCTTTCCTGAGACTTTGCCTTCAGTTTACCATCAGGCGAGGTGAAGGTCAAAATGGCGTGTCCTATATATACATTAAAAAAAAAATCAAACAGGTATTCAGGTTCTCTTATTTTTATTCCACTATTGGAGCAAACTAGCCTACGGCTTCGAAATGGAAAGTGATAAGCATGGTCTATGGACATAACATTATAATGACAAAAACATAGGTACAAACAGTACAGTAGAGATGACCTATGTGGCGTGGCTTCGGACTACTTGTGTAAATATTTACTAGTGTATTTATTTACTAGTGTAAATATTTGTATGCATGAATATGTATATTTGAGTGTTTGATCCACTTTCTGGAATCAATATATTGCAAACTAAGCTTTATTTGTCTAGTCTTAATTACACTGCAAAATGTCCTAGATTGTTATATTAGTATAATCTAGAATTAAAATACTGTATAATATTATTATATCTAATCATACGTATATTAGCATCTTTCTCTCTCTCACTTTATCTCATTCTATGGAAGCATTCGTAATCTTATCAGATAATCTTACAAACGTGAGCAATAAAAGTTTTAAATCTCGTTACTTAGAATATAAACAGTTCAAGACCTTTCTCAACATTATTCCATTCATTATAGCATGTAACAATGACTCCTACGCAATAATAAGATTATAGTTTACAAACTAATTAATTGCTACTACTGTAGAAACAGCTATTTATTTGATAATGGTGAAAATATCTTGTTGAGTGTGATCTCTGGTGGGTATTTTAGTTTCACTGTTGATTGTTATGTTTTGTTTGTACAACTCACTGATAGGGTATTGTTTGGAATGGTTATTTGGTATTTTTACATTTCTCTGTTATTACATTTCTACTTATATAACAGTATTTCAATTTTAGTTGGTTCGTTAGCGCGTTGCTGACGTAAAAACGACTTACCACGTTGACACAGGAACCTAATAATGTTTATAGTTTAAGAATATTTTAATAAAATTTTCGAAGGAATCGTTACACATAATATAACGCTTATATACCTATATAGCGTTATATGTGGCTGTGTACTTCCTTTCGTGTAGGTTATTAAAACAGCTGGAAATAGAAATGTTACATAAAAGATTTCAAATTTTTCACATTAAGTAGCAGTGTTAGTAATAAATCATGATTACCAGTACTTAATACATTACTTATACTGGCTTTTAGAAATTGAAAACTTCCCTAAATATTTCAGTATCAACGTTGTTGATAACTCAGTACATAACGGTTTCAGTCACGTTTATTATGAAACAATCGGCCAAAATGCAAATATTTCAACGTTGACGGGCACCGCATCGCATCTGCAAACCCGTTAGATTCACCCGATGGCGTCTTCCAACCAACGGTCCTGGTACCTACAACACTAATCAACTTCATGGAATAACGTCTGTTAAGTACTTCGCCATGAAAACGTTAATGTTGTGGGAATTCTTCTCCATCTTGTTATGTTAAAATTAAAAGAAACGTACACAAAAAAGCCTGCCCCCTAGACAAGTGGCTATTCGTTAGCTGGCGTATTGTAGAATAGAATGGCGAATCTATGGTATTGACAAGTATTCTGACGTTTATGACAGTCGACAACGTATGACAATCCCGTACACTGATAAATCAATCTCTAGAGAGGCAGATTTTGTTAAAAGCCGGTAGGTTTTGCCAAAACTCTATCAAAGAGAGTATGGTACTAACGGATACTAGAGTTAAGCTTTCATTTGTAGCCTTTTTCCATTAAAAGAAAGTTGTGCGTTTCTGGCCGTTTTATCAAAGGTACATACATATTGTCAATTGCTTTTAAATGGCCTTTGTAAAGAAACCTTTCCAAATGTATTCAGAATGTTATTGTTTTTTTTTTAAACTAGATGCTGTAGATTTCTCGCAATTCCATATTTTTTGTAAAACGAAGTATCTTTTCCAGAACACAGACAAATTTAATTGAATATTTCTTGGAATACCTACTTTTCTTAAAGTTTAATCGGTACCATAAATAAAAAAATAGCTATATCATTTTCACATAAACAAAATTAAATGTATATTAAATTGCTACCTGGATCCCACACTAGGATATCCTATGTCGTAGGTTCCGGGAAATGTCCTATTTGGTATTGTAGGAAAGTGATTCAAAGGAAATTCTGTAAATCATCAAACGGACATTGTGTCTTTGAAATTGCTCATTCACTACCCGTGTAGCAGTGAAAGTTCACATTGTATAGTGTCTCCGCTAAATTTGTTTCCACCCGAAATTTTGCGGCATCCATCACAGTTACATCAACCACAAAGTCGCTAATGACAGGAAAGTACCGACACAATATGTTTTTTGAACGTTTGCATTGTCTACGATTTTCATAGTTTCCTAATCTTAATGCTTTCTCTATTGAAATTTAAGTTTTTCTAATAAATTTAGTATCCATAATAGGTATAATCAGTATAATATTATTGGATTTTATTGTGTGTTGGTGACGTATTTTTATATTTTGTTAAATTGAAATAAACTCTTATTTCACCCCCAGAACCACGATTAGTGATATCACATTTATTCTCTTCGGTACTTCTGCATATTATGCTTTGTTAAACTTACTTATGTATAAAAAAAGCTGTAAGAAAATTACTAGAATATTTAAAATGTTACCACATAATTTATCATCAGTTCCCTTAATATACTGATTTAGGACATTCTTTGTATATTGTGGAGAGATAACATACGGCGCGATATTTTGTATTCATTGAATAACCGCATTTTTTTTTGGTTTGAATTAATGGATTACATTATTTGTTCTTTTTTGAGCAATTAAAACCAATTGGAGAACTGTGAAATACTTTTCGCCAGTAATATGGACACAGATCTGTATGTCGTTAACATGGAGCTTATCTTTATAATTCAGGTTACATATCTATCTGAAACTTAATCATGCATGGCCTTAACTATAGGTTTTACTTTTCATACATGTATTATAACTGACGTGTGTTTAATTTTACTTCTATAGGTACATTCTGCAATTAAAAACATATAATCATAAAATAAAAGCAAACCACTTTCCTTCCAACTCAAAGTTTTTTTTTCCTATATTTTGATTAATGATTAGTGAGAATGATTTAAACGTTAATTATCAACCATTACAGTGCAATAGAAACTGTCTAACTACTAACAATGTGTAATAATCGAGTTTACATATGGGCATAGGGCGGAACACAATCCGTTTTTATACGGCTTTTTCACAGCCTTAATGCACTTCATCGAGTTTCTAAGAAATAAATAATTCGTTGCAATTTGCACAGCTAATGTGAGAACATAGTTATACAAGTGAACGCTCAGGAACCTATCTCTTAGGGCTCATTAGGTCGGATTTATGTTCCGTCGCTCTTCCGCCGCCTAACATACTACTTACATAGGAAACTACTATGGTATTAACTTAGTTTACATCTACAAAACGCTCTCTGTATTTATTTATCGATTAGATTCACCTTTAGTAAAAAAAATATACGATCAATCTGTTGGTGAAAACAAGGTAATAGATGCTAGGAAAGTTGGAGCTATTAGACTGTGAACAATTAAGATAAAAAAGAAAATAGTATAAATCACTGACCTCTTTCTTGGTCTGCTCGTTGATCTTGACGTGGGTTTGCTGAGGCTTGTCGCGGAGAGGCAGGTATCCTTCACGACTGTCCGCTGGCTCCACAGTGCTATCCGTCTGGGTACTAGACTCCACTGTTGCGGTACTCGCGGTACCAGGATCCGTAGAATGTACATCGTCAGCTGTACTCAACGTAGGACCCGTCTCCTTAGGCCCATCGGCCGTCGTTCCCATAGTATCGACACCAGAAGCTGTTTCGGTACTATCGCTATTTAAAGTGGTCTCCGTATCCTGAACCGTAGGCGTCTCCGTAGTGCGCACAATCGGACGGATTGTATAATGCTTTGTCGGCGGCCGGTATGTAGTAGCAGACGAATCCCTCATAGTTTGCGTAGAGTAATCGATTTTTGTTTGCGTAGTTTTTACCTCAGTTGTCGTGGTTGGTTTGCGGGTGGACTTTTTCGTTTTTGGTGGAGACGTAGCGGTTGGATTTGTTGCGGGTGCCGTCGACTTCGTTTTGGTGGATATTTTTTTAGCATACGTTGTGGAACGCTCCTCTAGGGTTGTCGGTGCCGGGGTATTTTCTATCGTGGTAGTTGGGGGTGGTTTTCTGTCAGCGGGAGGGTCTAGATTGGATTGTTTAGGTGTGCGGGATGGTGGGAAGAAATAATCCATAATGGATGGAGATCGATTTCGGTTAGAGGGTAGCCATGCCCAAGGGTTAAAGTCTATAAGTCGGGGTCGCGGCGGGTCATCGGCAGCGGCGATGGTAAAGAGGGCGGCGAGCGCGCAGAGTGCAATCAACGGACGGTTCATGGCGCGGCGTGCGCGTGCGGCCGCGACGACGTTGTAAGCGGGACTGCGCGAGCGCCACCGCTGAAGAGAAGCCGCCGCCGATCACCCAGTTCATTCCGCCCTACGGACACCGCTGCAGATGCAGCCGCTGTAGTTCCTGTTTAATTTTCTTTTTTTAGAACCTATAAGCGTCTCTTCTTTGTGCGAAACTAATTACATAATTACGAAAATGGATTAATTTTCTTCTATTAACGGTATACTATCTCGAAATTATTTGTTTATTGAGACTGACTACGCAGGCTGAAGTGTTTAGTTAACCTGCATAAACTTTGCGAAGCAACATGTAGCAAGACATAATATAATAATAAGTCCTGAAAATGCGATCGAAAAGAAAGCACAGTAATTCACGTTTTTCGGAATTACGCAATATTAAAAATATAACGTTGTTAGTTTCTTTTTAAGTTTTTTACTGCATACTGCCTAATGGAAAGTTGTATGTGAAATTCTAAAAATAACTTAAACTATTCCATTTATTTCTCCAGAGTTACCTTTCACACTGCGCATAAAGAATATGCGTTAAGAATTCCAAGTTTTTAAGTTACCACTAATAGCTTCTATTTATAAACTGTTACACTATAAAGCCTTAGGCCGTTCCAAGATTAAACTATGTGCACTTCTAACCTAGCTTGAATTGAAAGACTGCTCAAACTTTCTACAACATTATGAAGGATACTCGAGAATGCACATGCCTTCACGTTGTTTCTCGCCACCGTTACAGCAAGTGATGCTTAATTTCTAAAAAGTCAAAGGTGCGTCGAGAGTCTATTGATTGGAATAGAACGTGAACAGCTGGCGTATGATTCCAAATTATGACTACAATGCGATCACTACTTAATTTATTAATCTTACAATACACGATACAAAATAATATTCTTTATTGTACACCATAAGCTTGGCACGAATTCTTTTAGCCAACCTTTCGGCTAAACAATTGATGTGTAGCTACTACAGACAGTGAAAAGATTCACGTACTCTCATAAAATGAAACAATATTTCATAATAAAATCGTAAATAAAATTAATATTGTTTCCAAAATATTTAACTGTCTAGTGAGTTGACTTAGAAACTATCGCATTTCATGATATAGAATAATTTTAACAGACGTTAATGCTTGCTTACGTCTGCCAACCAGGCCAACCAGTGCCCACGGCCAGTATACAGTGTAACCTGGATGAAAGGGTCAACTTAAACTTGTACCTATGACATGACTGCGCTGAGCGTACGCCTCGCTAATAATATTTTGAGGTATCATGTCCTTATTCATATTTCTGCCGTCAGTTTATCTTTTTATTGGTCATTATAATGGTTATATCAGTAGAGATCATAAAAAATCAATGTACAAAAAGAGCATGCCAAGGGTATAGAAATGCAAGATGCAAAATATAAATTATGGTGCTTATAAGATCGTTATAAAATTCTTAACTAATACGATATTTATTTCCACCACGCATAAGTATCAAATTAATACTAAAGCTGTTACTGAATTTACGGCAAAGGAAATTACAGCTACTCGTAAGTGCTAATAAAATGTTCTACAGCATGTAACCTACTAGTTACGCCAATGAATCCTTTCTAATTAATCGTAGACTAAATACATAATTAAATACAACGTGCTCTATATACGTGACAGAAAACCAAATGAATCTTACCTATGAAATGTTAACCTACAGTATTTGACCTGTGGTTCTTTGCTACGTAAAATACAGTTATTCAATCGTACCGTTGAGATTTGCGTAGAGGAGTAATGCACGTCTTTCTAAATTTGTAACAATATCGAAATTGAGATGCGCAACCACAAACCGTAGCCGCGGTGGCTGCACGGGTAAGCTTGCTCTCTACGCTCCATTTAGTTTCCAATCAAAGTCTCCCAACTCACCTGCAGCCAGCCAGCGCTGAAGCAGTGACGCGGGGATATTTAGCGGGTCGTTTTGAGTTATAGAAACCAAAATCAGTGACCTTTCACTGCTTCGTTGGTAGCGTTGCTGTAGTCAGCTTTACGTCGTCTGTTTCGTCTATATACGTAAATATTATATTTGGAAAAACTTGTTAGTAGCTCGGAGTCTGTATAGAGTGCCTGGTACAGATAAATAATATCGTTCTTCTGCAGCTTACCATCGGGTGAGGTGAAGTCATATTAAAGTGCCCTATATAAATAGATACCAACAAGTTTCTTTTCACACTGAGTGGGAATCGAATTGAACCCTCGTCTCCTACGCAGAAGTCGCGATCACTTCTGCCATGCCACAGATGCTGTCACTATACCTGATAATATATTGATGCAATGAATTTCCAGATTAATGTTAACAATTAAACTAGTGGCATCCGTTTTATAATTATCTAACTCCATTGCATTTATATATTTACGAGTTCCAATAAATTTATTCGGATCCATCAAACAGTACAAGCAGACGACGGCAGTCAATCGCGGGTGTGCTATAAAGATACTTCTAACGATGTTTATTAACACGTTACAGGCATACAGTACTCTGCCCTGACCGTTATTACTAACTTATTATTGAAATAAGCTTTTCACACACTTTCATGAACGTATTTTTGTCTAGAAATCGCACGTTCTACTTGTCACATACGTGTATGCGAATACTTAAAACATTCAAACTGCAAGTTTTGAGGTTTTTGATACAAAATCTGTTATTTGAAAATCGTACAGTTGGTAAGTAATCATGTAACTACCAAAACTTGTATTCAAACCGCGTTAGTTCGTGTTTACCGTGTATTTAATTATTATACACCAGTTGTGCCCCGTGGTTTCACCTACCGTATTCGGTCCTGTTTTACCGCATCGTGCTCGTTTGCCAACGCGTTGACTTCTAAGCATGGGTGATATTATATAGCAGTAGAGCAATCGACTGCTTTTTGCGCTCATTGCAAATATTTTTTTGGATCGTGGATATTATTTTGTTTGTTTTTTAAAGAGTCTTTCAACAGACGCAGAATAGGAACAGTGAATTGACCAAAAGTCGCGATAATCAACATCCACGCAGGCAGAATCGCGGATATCAGCTAGTATGTATGTAGTGTTGAACCTATTACCGGTATAAAAAGTAAGCAGCTTTGTGTTGTACGACCCTATAATCTATCCCTGTACTAAATTTCAGGCAGATCCTTTCAGCCGTACATCCTCACATCCTTACAAACTTTCACTTCAATTATTTTATTTGGAACTATGAGCGATAACCGAGGTCTTCCGTTTCTTACCCACGAAACTGTACCCACAAGCTATCCGCGTTCAACTTTGTCATGAA
Organism: Eilema caniola; assembly: GCA_949126895.1. Classification (NCBI taxonomy): domain Eukaryota; kingdom Metazoa; phylum Arthropoda; class Insecta; order Lepidoptera; family Erebidae; genus Eilema; species Eilema caniola. The sequence goes on along the minus strand of OX421479.1, from coordinate 9,136,936 downwards.
CTATTGAGTAAACGCAGTAAACTAGGTAAGTGCTGAATTAAAGACAGCAACTGTATGCTGGCCCCATCGCCTAACACCACAATGACCATTGTTCTCTATTGAATTATATTACTTATTATTCACCTAAAATGACTATAGAGAATAACAAATACGTAAACACTCCTACATGACTGCACAATTTAAACACTACTTCTTTAGGTCAGGTTAGAAAGCACAAATATTTTAAGTTATAATAGGACTCATCACTACGTAGAAAATGTATGCGACCCTATCGATATGTCCAAAACCAAGGACCAAGGCCAATATCGAATATTTTATAAGATATACCTGCTACATATTGGTACCTTCTGCTGATTAAGCTTAAGGAGAAAAATTTAAAGGTCATGATCAGACCTGCTGTCTTGCATCGATCGTCAGGTGTGACCTTAAAAGCAACGGATCAAAGACTACTGCATGTAGCGTAATGGCGAATGTTAATATGGATGTGATGTGACGAAAATGGACAGAATAAGGAATGAGTGTATTAAAGGTAGTTTGAAAGTTGTACCAATTAATGAAACATTGAGTGACTATTGATGGTGATAGAGGATATGGCAAGGAAGGATTTGACTGAGCCGATGGCATCTGACAGGAATGTTTGGGACCAGTATGAATAGTGCCGACCCCGAAAAATATATTGCTAATTTATCGAAACTCTGGTATAGACATTCCTCACTAAAGAATAATCAAATCAAGTCAAGTCAATTAAAAATCTTCAGCCTAGTTACTTGCCATATAAATGAAGACTGTTGCCCGCGGCACTGCCCTCGCAAAATACTGATCCAGTATCCAGGATCCACAAGAACCTATTACCGGAACAAAAGGTAGTGCCATATACTACCTTTTCAGACAGACGACAGACGTCATTGATCCTTTCATCCATTCTCACAAACACGCAAATAAACATACAAAACAAAATGAATACCAAAGCCCTTAAAATGTAACGACAATGCTTCCCGCTCCTTAGTTTTGCCATACTTGATATTGGATAGTGGAGTATAAATTATATAAATGAGAAAAGAGAGAACAATGTATCTGTTGGGATCGCATAATGAACTCATGCAGCGATTTCATAGAGTACCTTATTTGTTGCACCCGCTCCACTTGTACAGATAACGGAATTCGACAGTTTCACCAGTCAACCGGCCCTCATCCGAATCCGGAACAAGACTAAATCCGCGTGAAAATGTATAAACAGACGCCATTTATTTACTTGTTTATAAGCTTGCCAAACCCATGTGCGTTAGTAAGGCAGTCGCTTTTGGCCAAACAGTATTATACATAGTGTCGTTGGCAATAAGAATTATATTTCATTGAATATTTTAGGTAGCATTGTTAGATCGCGGTAAGGTATATTGAAATTCCAATGAAGCTCGTAATGCCGAATCGACAGTGTGACGAGCATGCCTAATATCTTTAGATGAGTTTCAGACATACTACTTCGTTGATCACTTCCTTTACGAATAAGGTTTGTGTGTCGGTACTTCAACTGAGAGTGAAATGAGACATTTCATAAACAAATCTGTAGATTGTTAATAGGTATGTCTAGTGCACGTGCATTGGTTATACACACATACTATTGTCTTCAAACGAATGCACCCAATCAGTCTCCAACAGTTGAACGGAGCTACTCAAAAGGAAAGTACAGTAAGCGCTGTAGCGCTTACTGTACTTACTTTTTTCCTTACTTTTTTCCTTTACTGTACTTTCCTGTAGGGTTGAATAAAACTTTTCATATGAAGAAGTCAACACTGGTATAGACATAATCAGCATTTCCCTTTCTAATAGACCATCAAGACGCCAAAAAACTCACTCTCTAATTATTTACAGTAGTCAGTTAAATGTTCAATTACATTTTTGTCGTCAGCTAAAGTATATTACACTTATTGATTATCTTACAAAGAAAAAAAGGCAATCTAAAGCTTTCCGTGCCCGAAAAGTGCTTTCGGTTACTAGGGCGTGGATTTATCTATCACAACCGTATGCCTTAACCGACTTTCAGAAATTGATAATGATTCATGAACGTCCGCTGCCAGCAAACTATTTGCCGAATGTGTCGCTATGAAGTAAGGCTTGCGTTTATTTTCAGTAACTTCGACGGATAGTTAATTTAACCACATACTGTACGGTATTTAATGGAATTAACAATTTAAAACATTCGCGATACTGGTGTATGAATGGGGTACGGCTTTCTTCTAACAGTATTTGGTTTTAAGACCCTCTTTTGAAATATCTGTCTTTTATATAATGCGTTATAGACAACCTCACCTCCGGCCTAGCACCACGACCCACAGACGGCGTGCGGTTTAGTCGGTTCGAGTCCGACATAACCCACCCCTCCGGCTCCGGAGGGGCGGGTATCCGTGGGGATTTCCCGCACGTAAAAAAAAAAAAAGCGTTATCTTTGAAAATAAGAGAATTTAAATTGGTAAGTATTTTACACAAGAGTGTTATCACTGTATCTTGGTAGTTGTAAGTAAACCCCGATTCAGAAGAAATTCTCGTAATAACAAAAATAAAATTATACCTTCTGAGAAATGAAGCCAGAAGACTCCACTTAGCGCCAGTTAGTGAGGTGCTTACTAAACTATTACAGTAATTATAGTGCTCCAAATTATGAGCCTTTAATCATTCATCTACGTGTATTCATATGATCCATTTCTTATAACAAATTATTTGCCACCGACAATTTGCCAAGTGAGAACTCATCTGTATTTGACAATATCTATCAATATTGAAAGTTGAAAACAAATATTCAATAGAAATGGTACCATTAACAGTTAAATGTGGGGTATTTTCACGGTTAATGCACAAAATGGAAAATGAGGAAGTGATTTGGTAGACAATGGTCTTGAAAGCTGGGTCAGTTGCTACCATAAGTCGTGATTTGCTCTGACTCAATCAATTATCACTATTCAAAAATGCGTTTTTGTGTTAGTGGGTAAAACTGTAATGGATCGCTATATTGCAGCTCGTTATACGCGTTGCTGCTAGACTGAGCCTATAGTGATTTGAACAATGTCTAGGCTTACATGATATTAATTTCACTGTTTACATTACTATTTTGTTATTAATCCGAAATATTCGAACTACTTTTTTAGTTTTTTTTTTCTAATGCATCATAGTATCTAAGTAATACATTTGAAGCGTTTATGCTACAAGTAAATATCTATAGATGAATTTACAAAATATGTTTTACCTCGAAGAAGTCGAATTTGAAAACCCATAAACCGAAATTAACTTGTAGACAGAGATTAGCTTCACTTATCAATATTTTGTTCCTTATTTACTTTTATCAAAAATATATTTTGGAAGTTTTGTAAAAATACGGAGCTATGCACTTGCCTAGTATAATGAGTCTATAGTGGTAGATTATTCTTAGTCCATTCTTATTCATATTCTTAGAGAGAGAGCACTTCTCACCAACCTCTAGGGTGTGGATTATTATATTGAAGTGCTAATAGCACCTTCGCATGGTTTTCAGAGTATTATTAGAATGCCTACGAGTATTAATCTTGCTGATTTGAATGTATCACATGCGCTTTTATTGTTTGCTGTATATTTTATATGCCATGATTTGAAATATTTGTGGGAGTTAGCTTTGTGCCTATAGTGTGTGGCATTCCCATCATAAAATTTTATTTAATTAGACATATCGTACTAACTGTGTAAGTAGCAAAAACGAGTAATATGAGACGTGGGACTCCCGTTTTTTATCAGATATTATTCAGATAGTATAAATGAAAGTTAAAGTTCAAGTAATATCATCATTATGATCTCGGCGTTGTTTGCGGATGCAACCTAGGCATTCAATTTGGAGCCCATGATCCGCTTACTTCTTCTCCTTTTGCTTTGGCTTATACGACTTTTTAAGACTGCCGTTTGACCTCCCAACCCCGAGAGCATATCCTCATCCACAGTCTCATCCACAAATCAGTAGGTGTGCAGGTGGAGTTGGTTTGTACCATATTAATTCTTAACCTAAATGTTGTCATTTCTTAATGTTGAAAAAAACCTCCAACATACGGATTTTTATTTTCTTTTGAGCTGGTTTCCCATCTTAGTATTTGAGTTGATTAATGTGCCTTACTTAAACACATACACTTACACACATAATGGTCAGATCAATCAATGCAGATTGAATGATTAAATCAATGTAGATTAAATGATTAGCGTTCAGATTACCAATTACAATCAAGACGTGACTGTCATTACCTCATTACATAAAATTATAGGTGCGATAGCTTATTGCAATGGGAGATAGATATGAAAACGTGTTTTAGTTATGTAACCGTGTATACATGTTTAATAACATAATCATACAGGGATTCAGTATTAAGACCCTACAGAAATAGTTTAAAACTCACACGCCATTAGTCTCATCCTGCAATAATTGGATTTGTTCTTTTTTAAAAGGTGCTTCGTCCCAATTAACTTTTTTTTTATAACGGCACCTCAATATGACATCATCTCGCCTGGTAATACACTAAAAGGAAAGTGTCAGGATTTATACAACCAATGTTATAATGTTGACTCTCAATTTGACGTCCTAATCAGTAGCTTTATTTAATCACACATAAACGACCCGGGATTGTAAGAAGGAAACACATGTGTTGATAAATCTGGGCAAAAAAACTCTTGTATACATAAATATAGGTAGGTTGATAAAACAACCCACCATCTACTTCTCTCTCTCTTTCTCGTGTCGGTGTGCGTTAAACGATCAGTTGGTTAAGTTACCTAGGCGAAGGTTACCGTTAAGATGGGTGACCATTTAGTGGTGTTACATCTGAGCGCTTCCGGGCTTCGGAGGGCACGTTAAAAGTCGGGTCCGGCTGTCAACAGTCGTTAGGTCAAGACGAAGATCTATATGGGCGACCTGAACGACTCTGCCACAGGTTGGCCACTAACCACACGAAAAGAAAAGAAGGTCTTCTTCTATCCTTACACACTTCACAAGAGTTCTCTAACCTGCAGGTTGTAAGTGCACCTGGCTGTTTTCTAATCATTTTTAGGACATATCGAGATGATAAACCTTTGTAAAAGTGAGTAAGTCTTTGTGGTCATAAATATAGTCTTAGCATTGACTAAAACCTTGTGAGGCACTGACGGGCCCGTGGCGTTACAAAAATTCCTATGCATAAACTATTGATACAGTTATTTTGTAATAGTCAAAAGTGCCCATAACAACAAACTTTTGATTTCGAAAGTGAATACTTACATCACCAAGCCACTGTAACCAAAGTCAAAATATTAGCAGAACCATAAAGTTAGATGATTTTTCGCCAGTAATGTGCGGTTTGACAATAGCTAAAGCAACTTACGTGCATTAATGTTCATCAGATATTACATTATCTTCAGGTAAATGCACTTATTAAATCTCAATACACAATGCAAATTTTCACTTCATGATAAGCTGTATGGAAACGGGGATCTTTGTGTGCTTAGTTTTAAAGCACACACGGGCCCATTCTCATAATAATCAATGTGGTCTCAGTAAGGAGTAACAGAACATAATGACCGCAAGTCTTGAACCACGGCTTGGGATAATGGTGCGAACACGTATAGAACACTTATTTTATTCTAACTCAGTACCGGATTTCGCAATCGTAATATTATAAAACACATTTATGTCGCGCTTTCAATATCTCTTATAAAAACGACTAAAAACACAGGCATGTTTGACTATACGTGACCAACTAAACGTATTTAAAAATACCTGTAAATCTTCCAAAGAAATGTAAGTGAGAAGTAGCGCAGACACGAGTAGCATTTTTTGAGTACCGAGGTCATGGTCTTCTTTAGATCATCAAATTACGTTAACAATAAACCGACTTACTGTAAATACCAGTATTTGAATATCCGTTGAAAACAACAGAAACTCGAACAAATTGACGCCCGCTCGTTTCCTCCTCGTGTTTATTGGTTTTAAAATAGTTTATAACGGTTGAAATTTAAAAAAAAAGTTTAATGTACAGATTTTAATTACATTTGAAATTAATTACGTCTTTTTTTGTGCAATTTTTCAGAGAATTAACCAATAAAACTAAACGATTATACTAACACTATATATGCATACAATTTAATGATATTGGATTTCAGATTTTATTATTTGAACTGTAAATTGGTATATAATTTTATTGATGTAAATGCAGGCTCATTTTTGGTGAATTATACAAATATGTTTTTTATTAATCTCAAGTAACTGTACATTTGCTGCCATATAGACGTTTTCTTCAGACGAATTCGATTATTCCGTAACACTAATAATTACGGTTTTGGTTGTTATATTTCGTGATTTTCTATTAAAGCTCACACTCTGCTATAAGACCGGCCGTATCCTACATTTAGGATGTAATAAAGAGCATTTATCTATCTTAGTGTTACAAGGGACCCAAGAGAACTCCCTAAAACATTCAAAAATATCTCAATCTCCCAACTGCAGTTCACTGCGAGACATAGGCCTCTCCACATTCAAGGAGAGAAGAACCTTATTTTCTTATTATTCACTGTTATTCTATAAGAATCAAAAATGAATTACAAACGTAGGTTGTCCTTATATCGATATTCTACGAGGTAACGAGTCCTTTTCACACAGATTTGATGATTTCGAGGAAAGTTCTGTATTTAAAATGTTTACAGTTTGTCAATTCGTACGGTAGTAGTTATTAAAGTTACATACATTTAATAGCTATGTCCGGTAGCTTAGCCAGTTTCATAAGAGTTATTGGCGCGATGGGCATTTTTCGTAGAACATTTTTTGAGATGGAAAAAACGATTGAACTCGCAACCTTCATTAAAAAAAAAACTGATAAAATTTTCAATTCGGCATGTCGAATGTTTGATGTAGAATTAATTAAAATTATTTCTGATCTAAGCGATTAAACAAAACCCATATTATTATTCTAAACCATTAGTGTTCATGGAGTTTTATTTTTATACGCTTTCTATTATTTTTTTGAAATACAAAACCAGTTTCCAATCCGTACCTGTTTGTTATTGAAGTTGTTATAAAGGAGCTGTCCGTAATTACTGTTTAATGATTATTTTTATATCTGCGACTGACGATGAATCTGCGGTATGATTGACGCTGGATTGTTCGCGTAAACTGATGTGAAAATAAGCTTAGAAACTTTCCAATTGCGTAAGTTAATTACTAACTGGTAGTAATGTTATGAAACAACAACAAAAACACCGAAAAACTTTTTTCTCGCGTTCAGTGGTTTCAAATTCGTCTCGCAAACATCATAAGTGAGTTCAGACATGTAAAAGTTGAGGAGACACTCTGCGTAAACATGAAGCAGTTTCGCTAATGGTTGCTAACTAAAGTACTTTAAAACCTCATAAACGGAGTTGATCATCAATTTTGTTCAAATCTTAGAATTCGATAGTGGTATAATATTCGCTATTTATGTCAAACTTCCAATTCAAGTGCAATGCATTTTAATCATAATTTGACCTTTAGATGGCAAAGTACCTACTTCTTTTTTCATTTCGATCAATTAAATATTTAAAATGCCAAATTTATCATATTACTGCTAACCCGTAAAATAGCTGAGACATCGGACTTGCAATCAAGAGTGCGTTGATCGAACCCCACCCAGCATATCACCCATGTAAATGTTGTTCTTAATTCATTATTGGTCGTGGACTTATCTGTGCTTGTGCTTTTGATGTTCAATGTTTAGTAGTTTTTTTATACCATTTAGCTTGCAGACAACCAACATGGCCCCACCTGATGGAAAGTGGATAACGTGGCATATGGACGTGTGCAATACCAAGGGAGTGTTGCTTGTGCTGCCAATCCTGTAAGCATACACATCTCCTACCTCTCCAGAGCCAATAATTATCTTTTTAATGCCGATTGATGCAAATAAAATGAAAACCTCCTTTATAGTGAAAAGAATAAAAACTACAGCAGAAAATTTCTGTTATAACTCGCTCAGGCATACTCTTTGTTGATTGAAGAATGAAACTGGTTTTATGCAAATCGTTAAAAAGAAAAGTTACATAATTGCAGTGGCAGATGATGGACTATCTACCATAATAATTATTTCCTTTTGTGTAAAAAAGCAACAGCGTTTATTCTCACCTAAAACAACATTCTCGTCAGTCATAATGAACACCTTTGTAACTTTAGTTTACTTTAAAATTCAATTTTCAGCGTAATACAACACCAAATAAAAATAAATTACTTGCTTAACCCATAATAACATGGATAAGATAATAACTTTGTCTGTAACAGTTTTACATCTAGATTTTGTTACATACTGCCATAGTTTTGGTTTTATTTTATTTATTTATTATAGTAATGTATCCATACTGTCTATCATACACAATTGTATATATTATTGTAATTAACCGCAAAATTATTTTAAAATTTAAGAACAATTTTTCATTTTTATGTTTAGTTATAGACGTATATAGCTGTGTAATGTTAATCATTACTTATTCACTATTAATCTAAATAAAAAAAATAAACCATAAAGCATAACCTAAAGAAGAATTTCAGAACATCGTAATTTTCCGCCACAGAGGCGGAGCCACGGACAAAAGCAATAGATACATAAGTATACAATAAATAATTATTATAACATATGCTACTGCTACCGTTTCTTTGTTAATATTGTTTTATAAGGGGTATAATTAAGTAGTGAAACGGGGCCACACTCGGCGTGACAGGCTGCCCCGTGGGACCTATACGGCCTCTTAACACAAATTGTCTAGCGTCAACATTGTAAAACATATACAATACAGTTGATTGGAGTAACGATAGCTACTGTTTATGAAGCTATGCAGAGACAGACGCTTTGAGCGCCATTCTGAAGGATGAAAGTGAAGGAAAGTTCGTACATAGACGAATGTATAGAAGTTACCTGTTTACTTAATAAAGGTTTTTAACGCAGGTACACGTATAGTTTTATAGTCAATAAATTATATATTCATTTCAATACACTCGAGTAAAACTTGGAAAGTCACCGTAGAAGTCTACAAAAATGAACATCGATTTTACCAACGTGCTTTTAAAGAACTGCAAGAAAACAATGCTTATCATTACTTTTCTCAAATATGATGCTGTATAAAGACACTTAAACTTTTGTTAAAGATGCGTATTAAAACAATAATAGGTATCTTGAACTGTCACTATAGACCAACATTCATACTTTCCTCGAGATCGGTATTGATATTCAAACTATTTAGGTACTATTACTTTTGCTCCATACTTGTGTCATTTCACTCCACACCTAACTTTACCAACGAACGCAGCGCTACGAAGGAAAGAAACTAAAATATTAAGTCATACAATCTCGAACTGAGTGGTTCTTCGCGTTTTTTCTTTGCCGCATTAAATACTTTGAGTTCCGCATTAATACACCTATTTCCGTCTTCCTAGAAATTCCGGATCTTTTAAGCGAGACGTGATAAACTTGATGTTGACGGTGTCGATAGGGTCGATAGATCATCATTTACGAATTGGCAAAGGCCTTCACAGGTGATGTTAGATCAAGATGCAATAAAAGAAAGTCAATAAATAAACATCATCACCCTTTTGTTTGTAGGGTTTCTAAAACGATTCGACAATAGTGCTATTGGTTGTCTTAACACTAACATTTCAATTACTTACTCCAACAGTCATTCTGATTCAATAATCAATTTACCACCCTCGTGCTATCATCCTATTAGATGCCTATGAAGCCTAATCATAACAAACCACTCACTTCAGTTAGAAAAACCTCAGTTCCTGTGTCTGGATGATGGTACAAAACGAAATAGGTTCACGGGTGGTCGCTCCTAATGATTGCCAGAGATGTACAGTCTACTTCATAAATGAAGGGCTCAGCGAACAGCGGATACGCCCTATTTAAGTCGAAGAGGCATATACTTGACCATCCAATTGGCACTATAGCTTCTAAACTGTATTTGGAATTATAGTACGTTCTACCAGGCAGGTGTTTACCTTAAAGACTGACCGTAAGTGATTCGTCGGCTTTATGTTGTAATGTAGATTTCTCCCTATCTATTAAGTTCCAATAGAATCAAGCTCAAATTAGAGTAACCTCTTATTATTGCAAAATGAAGCTTTCAAATCTTTTTTTCACTGTTTACATAATAAAAAGGATTGTTCTTAAACTTTAGCTTTTATTGATATCGAGTTTAATACATTGTATAAAATATTGTATCAGGCCATCAACCCTTAAAATCCTTAATACAATCGCAAACAAATATCATAACAAACTAAATATTCTATCTCTATTTATTTTTCTCATTTTTGCTATGGCTACTTTATATTAAACTAAGGTCGTGAATCTAAAACCTACACTAGTTTCACGACTTTGGGTCATCTATTTATTCAACTGACGGTACTTCAGTCACGAGTGAAGCTATTCACTATTCAATTACACTCAGCAATAATACATGGACAGAATATGCTGTGTAGAAATTAAGGGCGTGTCCTACAAAGATAATAATATTCAACTAGCATAATTTCTAAGCTTATAATTAGATCGCATCTTATGTGGTCGTCGAAACGGAATTCCTTTCCTGACCCTTAAAGATGTATGTGAGGTTTGTTGGAGGCTGAGTAATTTCTGTAGATGTAAAGTATGGGCAAGTGTACTTTCTCCCGACTGTTTTATACTCGCATATCTTTATGAAATCGAATCCTGATTACTTGATCTGTGTGTGGTGAAGTGGTAGTATGTTTGTATGCTGTTTAAGTCGCAGATTTGCTTTACGGATCGACCAAAATGATGTTAGTTGTTTTTAGTTAGTTTTTTTTTATTAGTAGCAGCAAAGCGTATAGAATAACACTACTGAAAATTTTATTCCGAACATAAAGTTCAGATACTACCAGTGGGTTTAATTTCAAAAGGTTCAAGTCTATTTAGTTAATATTTCAGACGTCAACATGATTTAAAGATGGGTGAAATTACGTATCAATTAAATAGATTTACTAAATGCGATGATTGACGTGATAATCGTATACAGTTTTTACATCTGCCATCACACACGACAACTATTACTTTTAGGAATCAGCTCGTTCAAAAAAGCTTCTTGTTATGCCTATAATTATTGTCTTTCATAAACTATAACCACGATACCTGTGGTGATACACAATTTTACAGAAGCTTCATTTCATTTGCAACCTCATTATACAAATAATAGATACCATTTTGGTTAAATCTCAACAGATTATCGGTAAACTTTTTGTGAATTGACACAGTGAACACGAATTATCGTCGTAATGACGGGCAGTTTAATTTATAGAATAGCTCTAACTGTGCCAATTGTTATGAGATTGTATTGAAACTTTATTCAAAATTGTAACAATTCATAAGTATTCCATTTAAAATGAAATTTGTCTAGACTGCATTGAATTGTGTTTGTGTGACTTTCCTTTATTAATTTAACAAATTAATTCTGCACGAATTCGAATGCTTCAAAAGTTGGGCAGTACAATTAAAGTTTAAGTTATATCTGAGTCCACGATTGGTTTAATATAGTAGTAAAATCTGCTGTTTATCTAAATGTAGTTTATAACATATGAGTAGCGGTGTATCTGATGCATTTTGAATAAAAATGCATAACCAAGGTAGGTTCAGTTAGCTCAGTTCGAAGAAGAGTGGATCCTAGAAAGAGACTGTTGACGGATCTAAATCCCGTCCTCGTCGTTCACTTTTGATTTAAGTTAAAGGTACAAACTTGAGACTAGTATATACTTGATACTTATAAGGAGACTAGCATTTGCCCTATATACCCTATATTTGCCTAAGAACTTTGAAAATGTGACGCAGTAGATCTCGACAGGCAATAACCTTCTTAAAAAGCTGAGTATACTTGGGGTCACATCGCAGGTGCTAGGAACAACGGGTTGGCCCTGTGCTTCTGCATGTTGTGTATTCTGCGGGTGAATGTGCATACCTCGTTCAATGCCGATCCACCCATGCTGGGCTAGTGGATGTAGCACTAAATGTAACCTGCCGGATTATAACTGGCTGGTTTAAGCACTCACACCTCCCAATACCCGCAAAAGCGTGGTGTTGTCCGTAGAGAAAAGCAAGCTGGAATCAGACCAGAGATATCCCAGCCTCAGGTGCCACAAAGACTGAACAACCGCAGGAGCTTCTGAGCGTACGTTGCCCTTAACCTAAACCAGAATGAACCTCTGGAGAGCGTATCCTGCCTGAGGGATATCCTCCTGGACATAATTAAAAAAAATCGTCATCAAGATCTTTAAAGAGTACCTATTTACATTATATCAATCCTTCACGTAATTTCAACCTTTTTTTTTTCAATAAAATCAGATTAAGTTGTCAAACATCTTTCAAAATAAAAAGTCATCAGAAGAATAAAATTCAAATCAGAAGCACTCATACACACAAACCGTGTAAATATCAAAACTAGCACTCACACACGTGCTTCGAAGCAAATCAGCCCCAAAATCACTTTGTAAAGAGGGGTATAAAGTTTATAAAATAAGTAATACGTTTTCCTTTTATTCTGTTCAAAATGTTTTATGCAAAATTTGAAGTAGATTGGACCAAAAAATCACGTTATCCCATACAAACTTTGCTTCCCCTTTTCACCCCCTTAGGGGTGGAATTTCGGAAAATTCCTTATTGACGCTTACGTCATACGAGGAACACACCATCCGAATTTCAGGTCTCTCCGATCAGCGGTTTAGGCTGTGCGTTGAAACCTCAGTTATTCAAGGACAAAGGATTTTATAAGTTAATATAGATAAGTAGAAAGGGAAAGACATATAAAACTGTTTCATCACACCTGCAGTCTCAAGTCACCTCAATTTCATGTCTCGCAAAACACCTGGCGTATATACCTAAAGTGTTTAGAGAGATAGAACAACGAACAATAGCTCAAAATGTCAAGGGACTTATCGCGACTGTCAAGTCACGGCACAAAAGCAAGTTAGCTAACTGTATTCACCAAGAAGAAATCCTTTCCCCCTATTTTCACTACCACTTCAATTTAGTCCGAAAAACAATAAAAAGAGTCGATCAGTGTTGCATCTAGCCTAAAAAGCAATTAAAAGAAAAAATTATCATTTTTGCGGGTTAACAATTACTTACCGAGGTATCTATCAAATTAAAATGTATTAATTATACTAATTTTATTGATTTTGTTCTTTTTAAAAATAATAATAATCTTTCTAGATTATTATTGCGGGCGTCTCATGGTGGCTATTTCTTACTGTTGACTTTCAGTTTTTCTATAGCAATCTGTTTGAGATGTCCGGTGTATCTTAGCATAAATTCATATCCTCTTCTAGCTGCAAGCGTGATATGTGTGAGAAACATTGACGCAGACTACTTTCACAGTTCTCATAAAGGATAATCTTACTCAACATCTATATCAAAGTGATGAAATCCCACGAAAATAACCGCAACCTACGCAATTTCACTTTCGGCAAAAAGTCCAGTCGTGACATTAACGTAATCAAACTTATTGTGTGAGAGGAAATTCAATTACTCTTCCTATTTGTAAAATAATGAGCCTTTTCTACGTAGCGCTTAATGCGTTACAGGCATCCCATTGTACCCTTTTTCTTTAGCAACTACAGACAAATGTGTTATTGCTTTTTTAACAGTACTTGAATACCTTTCTGTGAGTACCTAAGCAGCTTGCTTGTGGATTGGTTTGAGCTATTAACGTGTTACATGAGATTGAAACCAAGATCATCGACTTCCAGTTGGAGTTCTTAATACACCATAATAATGAATCCTAAAAAAATATATAAAGACAAACTTATTACAAGATTGGCGCTTTTAAACCTTACCTTATAAATAAGCTGCAAGACGGGTAATTAAAAGAATTATAATACCTCGTTTTCAGCATTTTTTCCTTCTGTCTGTATTGGACAGTAAAAAAATTCGGAATGACGTTATTACGTGAGAGTTAAAAAGATAGTCAGTAAACTCATCACACACATACACATGCACGTACGCGCACGCACGCACACACACACACACACACACACACACACACACACACACACACACGCACACACACGCACGCACGCACGCACGCACGCACGCACGCATGGATCTGGGAGCACAACAGTGCCCCCGCCAAGTCGAGCAAAAAATACGGCATGGCCGTACCATTCTTTTCTCAAAGCAATTCAGGCCATTTTCGACCTTCGACCACGACTTCGTTGTGGATATAACTAGAAGCCTGAATTTTCAGCAAACAAGGATGCATTGCATAAACACAGTATATTTCAAACTCGAATCAAAGAAGCGTCGGTAGCTTAGTGGTTAAGGAATCGGCCTTACGATACCAGGTTCGAATCCTGGCCATTACACTACCGAAGTGAACCCACTCCTAGCACAAGCAATTTAGCTTAATGGAAGGGTCAGAGGGAATATTAGTAATTTCAATAATTTCGGTTGCAAAGATTCCTTTCAAAAAAAAAACTTCGGTCCAGTTTTCTAGATACATTAACTGTATAAATTACTTTGTAATCCCATATGAAGATATAGGATTACAAACTTACATTCACAGTTAATTAATCAGTGTTCCTATATTTATGAATAATATAATTGAATAGTAGGAAGGAGAAATCGTTTACGAAATAAAGATGCAAGAATGGGAGATTATTGCATAATGCCGAGTCAATATATTAATTTAAAGTGTTAAAGTTGTTTCAAATTGATATAGTCACTATAAGATATTGTTAGGATAGATAATTACGTAACAGCTTAAGACAAGGCCCCTTAAGTAGGGACTGAATAAATTAATAAACAACTTGGTATTACATAGATCTCACAACATTTTACAGCAGAACAACTAAAGCGAGGCTTGGTATTTTTGACAAGTATTGTTATTTATATGGGATATACTTTTCTTTGTTATTATCTATAGACCGAGTGGCTGTTTGAATATTAGAAAAGTGTATATTGATGCTAATTCTGTTGTTGACATCTCTAAACTTAAATTTCTCTAAAATTTTATTATTTTAGCTTAGTGATTGACATAAAGCTATTCTGTTGTTTAGTCCAACTAAAATTAGTGTTCACTAAGACAGAGCGCTAAATTCGAATATGACATCGCTAAAAGTTGAAAATGGAAGTGTTGCCGCTCAATGATAAAGGGTCTTTTCATAAAATCTTTACAAACTGTATTTATAGGTTGTTAAAATGCTGGCAAATGTAAATTAATGCTTAAAATTGATAAAATAGTAAAAACCCTGTGATTTTTTTTAAATCAAACCTAAGTAAATACAGTTTTACTCGGTTCACGTCCCTTTTTTAGGGGTAACCCACCGTCTCCGGAGCCGGAGGGGGAGGTTATGTCGGACTCGAACCGACTAAACCGCACGCCGTCTGTGGGTCGTAGTGCTAGGCCGAAGGTGAGGTTGTCATGCGACATATCCCTCGCACCCCGGCTGACCCAGGGCCATCCCTCTCGGTCTGGCCCTCCTCGGGAGTCTGGCCCTCCTCAGGAATCTGGCCCTACTCGGGACGGTTCACGTACCTGGCATTTCGCGGTACATGTCTTTATTATCTCTGTAAATAAAGTTATAAATCATGGAATCTGTGCAAGTCAATTTGTCGCTACGATTTGACACTACGATTTGACATCAGATTCTCAGTAAGGATGTGCCCGGATATGAAAATCATCTCTGAGGAAACTTTCTCCGGTTTTCCAAAATTTCCAGTGATTCTTCGGTAAGCCTTCTTTAATCAAAATACAGCTCATATGCCTCAATAACCTAATGCTCAATAGACGATATATATAAAATGACAGGCTCTGTGATTTAGTGGTAGTGAACACGGCCGTCACGCAGGAGGGGCGGGTTCGATTCCCGCTCAGTGTAAATATTTGTATGCATGAATATGTGTATTTGGATTGGTTTAGTTATGCCTCGGAGAGTTCCCGGTTGCCACACGAACATCTATGGCAATTGTTACGCTTAGCTAGAGAGGGTTCGCAGTCAACATATGCGTAAAAGCTCTTGCGGCTTTTCAGCCTTTGTGACACGCTAGCATCATTAACCAAAAAACCACCACACAGGCCGATGTGATGAATCACCTAGCGGCTTTAGTTGGTTCGAGTCTGACATAGCCATCTGATCATTAGCTCCGATGAGGTGAAGCTATATGTTCGGTTAACTAGTCTAGCACATGCCTGCTCTCCACTGTACCCTGTGCAAGTCAGAGGGATTCTTGGAAAACCTCCGAGCAATCTTCTGCAGAGTCGCTCCGCCTCGGTCGGAATTTGCCGTAACCGGCTAACCGGCAGCATTAGCCCTACGGGAGAGTGGCGCTGCCGTTTCTGTAGCCCAGAGTGCACCGTGTGGAGGTTCTGGACCGAGTACCACATAGAACTACACCTATCACTAACTTAGTCGGCATCATTTAGGTGGCGTCTAATTTTAGTGTGACAGTTCTTATTATAGTGAATCTTTGACATTTAAAACGTACAACAGAATACCGATTCACTAAAAAAGGACTAAATGAAGTAACTTAGCGAATTTTGGTCGTGTCAAACTAATTTTAGGTAAAGCCGTGTGTTTTCAGAATACCGAACGACGTTTGACAGGACTAAACTAAATTTTAGAGATCATTAGCTTATTTTAGTTTAGTTATGTCACAACAGAATTAGCATCATTACCTTTGCCTGGTCTTAGAGATTTATAGTCGTGGATATTTCTATGTCATTTAAAGTATATAATGATTGTTCATGAATCTAACAATAACCTTTACTGTACATACAATTTAAACAGCTTGTGTGATACCAGCTCTTCAGTAACTATACGGTTGACCTTTTTACGACCCGACGAACTCGTCTTACAACTTCCTTATCGCCTTTTACTGGTCAGATACCGTGTAGTTCATGCACGATTTATGAAGCTTGTCCTTAAGTATTTCGTCTTCTGAAGCAGTACTAGTAAATCTAGATAAATGTTTCTAGATATAGTCTGTAGAGTACCCTATGACTAGCAATAATTGCATCTTTTTACCCGACTGCCAAGAAGAAGCGCGTATCTTGTATGTACGTTTGTAATATTCTTTATTACCTCATATCTTTTGAACCACCGTCCGGATTACAATGATTCATATCTGAAATGGAAGGTATTTATTGCCAAGTGTTCTTAGGTACATAAAATATGTAAAAAGCTATATATTGTTTTTTTTGGTGCCAAAATGTATGTGGTAAAATAATTCACTCAAATTTATCAAGTGGGGTATCAAATTGAAGGAAATCAGACGACGATAACAAACATATACAGGGTGTAATCGTTAAGTATGTCCAGGCGATTATTCCGTAACTATTACAGATATCAAAAAACTTTAAACTGATATCGAAAGTACGTTACCTAATGAGTAAAATGACATCAATAACTTTTTAAAAATCAAACGAGAGGTATCTAACATTTTGACATTAAACACTCCAATACATTTAGTATGAGATTAGTAGAAAGGTTTAAGTTTCCTTATTTTAAGTGATCCAGTACTCATTTTACCTTATTCATATTTTATGATTACGTATAATATGACAAAGATGATTTTCAAATAGATACATGTGTAAATTATTTTACCACTTGAAATTAGTAATAAACCGTGTTTCAATATCTCATTAAGTAATTTGAGCTAACTGAAAAGCATGACACTACAAAAAAAAGATACTCTTTGGTGTTCGTTCTAAATTCAAAACTTTTATCTCGGGTTGTTGTTCCCGCCAATTTATCGTTGTTTTTTTTTAATTTGCGTTAATAATCGTGATTGTTTCATTTATTGATTGCAAAATGGCATATTCCAAAAAAAAAAGAGGGATATGCTAAAAATTTTGTACAAATATGATTGTAACAAAAGAGCGGCCATTATCGCCTACAGAAGAGAGTACCCAGATAGAGAAGTCCCTTCTGGTGTACGTACCTAAAACCTTTCTACTAATCTCCTACTAAATGTATGGGAGTGTTTAATGTCAAAATGTTAGATACATCTCGTTTGATTTTTTTAAAGTTATTGATGTCATTTTACTCATTAGGTAACGTACTTTCGATATCAGTTTAAAGTTTTTTGATAGCTGTAATAGTTACGGAATAATCGCCTGGACACACTTAACGATTACACCCTGTATATATATATGTAATAACAAAAAAGCATAAAATAAAATAAAGTATTAAAAATAAAAAACCCGCCTGATACTGGAAAGATCTAAACAAGGTTTATATCAGGCGGTACCCATTTGCAAATCTCAAACCAGATGAAAATTAATCGGTACCGCCTGCTATAAAGCTTGTTTAGATCTTTTCAGTAGTAGTCGGGTTTTTTATTTTTAATAAATTATGTTATTACTATTACTGAACTGTTGTCACTCCCATATATAAAAAGAGGTGACGTTGGTTACCGTCAGACATGGTACATTTCTTAACCGTAGTTCCCATATTTCACTAGGTAGGAACAGCCCTATTACTTAATTGCTTATTGCGAAACCCACGGACCACGGTCACAGAGATGGAGCGACTGCAGTGTGCAACTTTTGCCATAGTCTATCAGTTGCTGCGAAATTCATAACAAAACATATCAAACATTATTATACCTACTTTGTCTAGTAATTGAACTCACTAGTCGAAATGCCACCGAAGTAGACACTAACAAACAAAGTATCTTTATCTTAATCACAGAGAGTCATTAATCCGTAGTTGATGAAAGGAAACCATTGTTTTAATTCCACTGTCGTGCATTCACAAACAATTAACAACTATTACGATCCACACAGGTTAAAAGCTCAATGAAGGGCGTTTTTACGCTCTTAAAAAAGGCTGATTTATTGTGCGAATTAGCGGAACCTGGCGGGCGTTTTCCGGAGCCATTTGTTACGTTATTAAATCGCAATCTCAGATTTGATTCACTATATGAAACAGGCTTATTCTGACTCCTATCGGCGAGTACACTTGTCTTTATTATTCTAAAAAGTTAACTGTACATGAAGATGGTGTGAATGACGTTTTAAAAGGAATGTGGTAGTTTAAGGAAAAATAATATGGTTGTTTGTAGAAATTGTGAAATTGTTTTGTGAGTTTAAGTGGAATGTTATATTAAACCGTGAACTATGTGGTATGCTTTTATAATTCCCTAATGACTTATCTGATTTTATGCACTTTTTGTAGGCATTGACCGTTTGTTTAGTGGGAGTTTTACACACGCTACTAGATGCATAAACATTAACTACTCACCTTTTTTAACAATTCATTGCCAGTAATCCTTCCATCAAGGTTTACAGAACATCGTACACAATTTGCTATCTGTTATTAAGGTTTAAGGGGACTTGATAACTTTAGCCGTCTTAAGCTTTTTGATATAAATGTCAGAATTTATCACCCGCACCATTACTTTGACCACTTAAGCTAGGAAATAAACGCATATCGTGACTGCACACTTAGCGTCTTAAAAAGCATGATTCGATCTTTATTTGCGGAACTATGCCGATTCTTATGACGATTAAATCATATTTCTATGAAAAATACGAATACGTGGTTTCGTTTTGCGTAAACCAAGCAATCTGTCATAGTCACGTTTCTGATAGCGGAATGATAACAATAATAGAAATGACAAACAGTAATTCTTGCACGTAAAAGTATAACCGGTTCTTTGTATTGAGCCGCTGCTGCCGACGCATTGCATTTTCTGATTAGAGGAAGTATTCCAGTATGCAAAATTTTTAATAGTAAATTTGAATTCAGAGAATCGTCTGGTACGCATAGACCACAGGTTGATTGACATAGAGAGACTGGTATATTTAAAGCTAACAACAACACAATATTAGAAGTCGGCTCATCAGATCTGAATGAGCCCTATTAACTAAGCTCAGACTGGAATGACGGCGGCGTGTTTTGGTTTTTGCTATAGATAGAAATAGTGTAATTATAGAGAAGCTGTTAAATTGCGCAACAATGCATGTGCTCATATTTAGAACTAAACTTTTTGTTTATGAAGTAAGAATTTACGCGCTTATTTTACCTAGTTCAGAATTCAAAATAAAACTGCAGGAATAAGATAAAACAGAGGATTCTAGCACAAGCAATTTAGCTTAGTTGGAGGGGTTAGGGGGAATATTAGTAATTTCGATAATTTGGGTTGCTAATATTCTTTTTTATAAAAAAAATATTATTATTATTATTACATGTTCTAGAGATATGCCAACATAAAAGTTATTGGTTGGAAGAATAATTTTGAAAGTGTTACATAAATATTTTACTATTGCCCAACAGTTACTTAACATGAATATTCTTTTCAAGCCCCCTTCAAATCTTTATAGAATGAAGTGAGATAGCAAAATTTCAAAGTCAAAAGACAGGCATGATTATGAATTTTTGCTATTTCACTTTTGATGTTTTTGTACCTCTTCAAAACTATGTTCGCACTTTTGCTTTATTACTATTATATAATACTCTTGATGCTTTATGTCCAAATGACTATATTTTTAAAATTACTTATAATAATAACTGTAAGACTTTTAATAGGTTTTAAAGAATTCTCAATTAAATTTATCTATCTATTCCTTATGTATCTGGAAAACAATGGTTTGCTTTATAACTATTATATAATACTCTTGGTGCTTTATTTTTAAATAACTATATATTTTAAAATTATTTATAATAATGACTATAAGACTTTTAAGAAGTTTTATAGAATTCTCAACGAGTTTATCTATCCATTCCTTATGTATCTGTAAAGCAATGGTTTGCTTGGTCACCTGCTTGACAAAAAGCTATATTTGTCTAAAAAAAGCCGTTGTGTGATTAAAACAGAAATTTCACTTTTCTAGTGTTTATTTTAGTAACATGCCATATAATATGAGAGTATAGAGGATGAGTTGAAGAAATCTGAAAAAGCTGAAGTGGTTTCCGCATGTATAACAAATTATTATTGAACTATTAAAAAACCTGGAAGAACGTGAATACTCGCACATACTAAAAATAAGTGATGTTTTGATATAAGATCAGACATCTAAAATTAGCCCACTTTTCTGGAAAAATTGAAGGACCTTAGAGGATTTTTTTTAAATTTGTATAAGGACAAGCATTTGATCCGCTGTTTTCTGCCATAGATAAAGGCGTGATTAGATGTATTTATATACTTATGTCTTCTTAGTAATCTAGAATTCTTCTATAAGGAGAAATTTACTGACTTTGGGTTGCGTAATTGGTAGTAAACCCTGTGGTTACACCTGATCTCATCATGGTTAGTCGAGACACGTCGTGAAGCTGACGTCCATAAAACAATACTTGTTAGCCTTTGCCGCAGAAAAGTTTTGTGTGTCTTGTTGATTACTTTATCTGTGATTTCTAAATATAGATGAAAGGTTATGAATAAAGACAGCGAAAGAACGTTCGGTTCAGTCCATCGTACATTATGTTCAGTCGAATCCATCGAAAGCCTCCTGTGTTTTGTAGGGCATTCGAAAACTCATGAACAATAATATCCTTTCATGTAATAATAAGTAATAATATATCCCCTAAAACCTTTTTGTAATTCTAACACTGTAAGTCATCCTTTCATTCTCACCAGCGATCTTCATTCGCTGGTCTACTAGAATGCATTTTTTTAAGAAATAAGCAGTTATACTACTCCTCTATTTAAAGTGGATGGTATTTTGATGTGCTTAAATTTTAATGAATAAAATTAATGTCGTTATTACAGTAAAGAACCTCGAAATGAACATTGCTAATTATCACGACTATTGTATTCGTCCTTAATAGGCACGATGCTCTTATTTATGCTATAATATGTGAATAATAATTTTGGAGATTTAAGCACCATACCATAATTAGACAAAGTTCAACTGTGAAACATTTAAAATTCTAGCAGTTATATTTTTAAGTTTTCTAGAAACTGTTCACATGCAATTGCTTGCCACACACTTAACCATATTTTGTCTCTTATACATAGCCAATCTTTTAATAAATAAAGAAAAGATAATAATATTATGGAGGAGATTGGGTTAGAATCAAGGAGCAGTCAGGTGACTCCCACGCAGGATCGTATCTGGTGCAAAGGCTGCCCTTCACCATTTAAAGAGGCAAAGTAGCCAGCGTGCACCTTTTTTTAAGGGAAGAACACAGGATTAGTGTAATTGCTTGTATATGTGTTTACGTCATTTTGATTAAAATAATAAAGAAGTGCCTCAGAGAGCACCTTAAGCCGTCGGTCCCGGTTGCCATACCAACAGCCTTTGGGTTTTGGCGGTCAGATGGCAATGTCAAAGTTCAGCCAAATCCGCAGTTAGACTGGTAAAAGTGGACCCCAGACTCCAAGTTGAAAGCTTCGGATGCGACTGGGATTAACGCTAGGATGAAGAAAGATCATTCTTACCTTACACCAAAGTTGTTTGCGTATGTGTGACAGATGTGATATGAAATAAATTAATCGATGTAGGACACATACAACCTTATTATGGAGATTAGCCTGACTGGAGAGACGTTTCTCATGAACAGAAGCCCAGGGCTTCAAATAATTTTGTTTTGTTCTTAGCGAGTAAGCCTCTTAAGGGAACTTTGCACTGTCATCGCTGCAGCATCTTGATCTTGTCATGACTGATATACCCTTAGTTCGCATAAATCATAACACTTAATGCTTTTATTCATGTTAATATACTGCAAGCAGAGTTAAGTATGAAATAAATTTTCATGTTTTTTAATAGATATTTAGAAAAATTATCCAAATTTACATTTCTACAGTTTTATAATATCTATCTATACATATAAAACTGCTTGTCTAGTCTGATTGATGCCCTAAAATTACTTCAGCCTAAGGCGAACAAACTCACATGGGTAGCATTATTGATTATTAAACTAAATAACATTGTTGTGATCTGATCCGGAAACTAGATAAAAGTGTTAAGGTACACTGTAATGCTGGCTGCTAACATGTTTGAGAACCTAGAATTGACTTTTTATACTAACTAACACATTGTAAAACATAGGTGTGACACTTTACTACATTAAATATATTTAAACGTAGCCCTAGGCACGAATAAGCACTAACATTTATACCTTTCACACCCTCAAGTTACCCTCTGGGTTCGTTACAACATCTGCGTATTACTTGTAATTATAAGTTTTATTTATAGCATCAGTCTAAAAGAAAAAAATCTTATATAGTATTTTCAAATAAACGTTTCTTGCATAGTGACACTAGTTTACACCATCTAGCGGAAACTGACTGAACTACTTGGGTACTTCATTGCGATATAAAGGTTGTGATGCTGGTTACCAGCCTATGTCCCAATGTCAACCGTTGTGCCATAATCCACCATGATTATTAATTACCTACCTGCATTAATTAAAGCTGTTGCAATGGTAAAATCCTAGATTTACATTATGTAAAATGGCATATTGATTCTATAGAGTATATTTTATAGAGGACAATATACTCTTATCATCATGTAATGGATACAGGAACGACGTCAGGGCAGAGCAGGTTCTTATTTTTATAAGGACCAGCTTCTGCTCTGCATCTACTTACTACTTTCAGTAGCAGTAAGTCACTCATATTATAGACCAACTCATAACTATGCTATAGGTACCTACTTCATATTTCTTAAATAGATTCCTGTGGTTTCTCGGAACAGGAATCCATATTCCATTCAAGTGGAGCCCCGAGCATTACGATAGAAATGTGAGAATTTGTTAGCTTGTTTTTTACTCAGTCAAGCAAAAAATTTAGCATAAATGGGTCTTATACTCAAGAATACTTATAGCAAACTATGTATTCTTGCTACACTAGGCTAGTATTACACAGGCAAAATTAAAAGATCAGCGCTTTGAAACATAATAAAATTTCCCATAATTATGTTATTAAACGTCTCAGAATTGCGTGCCCTTATCCTTTAATAGAACAACAGTTGTATAGCGCGTTGTATTTACGGGTTACCGCGCCGGTAATTGTTCGTAAATGGATGTGTAATGATGATGAAAATCTCGCGAATGGCGTCCATAAAGGTATGATTCTGAAGGTGACCGCATACGACAACTGCAGACGCACGCGCCAGCAGATACGCGTGTTTCATTGCGGCTTCTCAATGGTCCCCTTTATCCGTATCGTAGTGTGACAAGTAATGTATGTACTGTATCTGCTGCATGCGTCTGCAGTTGACTTCGGAATCATACTATTACTAGCGCATGTCAATGAACCCGTATCGGAAAGATCACAGAACAAGTGTCGGTGAGTAAGTAATTACCCACATGGCACGCGTGTGAGACATCAATTAAATGTATTTTACAGGCTTAGCATACTTCTGCGCTGCACCTTTCTGTAGTAATATTGCGTTCCTTAATTATACATAATAGTGTTCGTGATCGGGAATTTTCTGATCGGCTTGATCATTTGAGGCTGTTTACAAGAAATATAATTGTTTTATCCTATGTTTATTTTGATATTTCTTTTGTAGGTATGTTTACAGAAGCTGATACTACCTGCAAAAAGCTTTTAATAAAATATCGCATCTCACAGAAATTGTTCCACATGACATTTTGAACTCTCCGTTGCAACTGTTCATTGGCAACTTTCTTTTAGTATTTTCCATTGTATATGTATATTGTATATACTTGTATAATTAAAAAGTTAGAGGCGGAGTTCTGTTAAGGCTATAAAGTTAAGTTATAGAAGTTAGATGCTACAAAAAAGATCTGAAGCCTCATAGTGAGCCGAGAATATTTTGCTGCATTTGAAAACGGTACAACTATATATCTCGTAAACTTTGACTATATCTCAAACAAAGATCTCCTTTGCACAGTCCTTTTACGAAATATGTGACTTGGTCGTCAAATAGAAAGCAACGGATTTAAGCTTCACATTCCAATGCCCTTCTTAGTCGAGATCACTTCCATCAGTTAGCAGTGTTTATCCCAATTTGGCATTACCACTGTTGCACTGTATAGTTATATTTAAGTACAGTTGACAAAATCGTTAGTTTCCCACGTTTATAAAGGTGGGATACTATCGATTTTGTCGACTGTACATGAGAAGGTATTTAACAAAAAGTAACGAACATTGATATCGAAACATTTATTTTTCTGTCAATAATTTAACTTATCAATACCTATACATAATAAAACAAATAAAGGAAGACATACCATTTCTTGGGTATCATTACACAAAAACCAACATTCTATCATATTTACATAAATACAGCGTTATGAAAGTTTTCAATAAATCGCCCCCTAGTAAAAACAAACAATATATTTTTATCCGTTGTGTTACTATTTAGTCAATGCTCAAACTATTTGCTTGTTTAAACAATTTCAATCGTCATTAGTGTTCACAATTATTATGTCACTTTTTAAATCTATAAACCGATGCTACAGATTTCAGCGATTCTGGTATATGGTGCAATCAAATTAAATAAAAATACTTACAACCTTATAAATATCGCCCGCTATCCAATAACGCGTTGTCGTATAACAAACATTATTATCATACAATTTGTTAACATAAACAAAACAAGGGACATAACTTCGTCTTCTTGACTGGAATGGAAGACTTGGAACAAACGCAACAAACTACGTGAGTATGGCAAGTATATAATTAAAAATATGAAAAATAATAATTTAAACTAAACGTTTGGAATGATTCGGCTTACACTAGAATTATTTACACGATTATAACAGAAACAGTGCGTAATACAAAGTACTTAAATTATTTACAGTATATCTGTATCACTTTTAAAACTCGTTGTACATTTTCCGAGTAATTTTTTTGTTCTTACGTATTTTGATCGCGTCACGTCGTGAGACTAGCGTCCGACTGATACCCGAAGTATCGGTTTCCAAAACCGTAGTATACATCACTATCGCATAAATCATTTAACAAATAAGTCGTTTAAATCCAAACATGCCAACACTTTTTGTACTAAACAGGTAATGAGCAAAGCCAACATCGTTGTGTATTCACTCCATAAAATGCATTAAACCGTGCATTTTGATTAGGATATCACACATATGAGGAGTGGTATTGGTAGTCACTTTTTGCATTCAATCTTTGTCTCCCACGAATCTGTAGGCGTCTGGTGGTGGCTCGGGCATGCAGTACCCGTGGTAGGTGCGGATGTCTTCTGAAGCGTAAGTTATACCTGTGAGGACACCAGTCTCCGTATGGTGCTTTGGACAAGTGTGGCCTCTAGGGCATTGGCAAATGGTGTTCGCGTTTACTTCGTCGATTTGTTCGTGTCGTCGCCTTGCACTGAATAACTTGCAAGGTTCCTTCCTCGAACAGCGAAGCCTCTGTAATAGTAAATAGAAGATAATTAATACCTTGTGATATATTTATGAATTTCTTTAAAATGTATAAGATTACGAAGTTATCCCAGTTGCATTCGAAAGCTTGCACTCCGAGGTTTACTCTCCTCCTTCCCATAGTTTAATGCCTTTAGATCAAGTACGGCTAATAATTCTTGAAAACCCCTATTCCCGAGAGGAAATCCTGCACCAGATTCTCCATTAAACAACAATAGTACACTATATATATTAAATCATTCGCTTAGCTTAGCTCCATCTATCGTCACCTAACCAAATCATGACAATAGTGAAAGTGACTTACGCTTTGCGGCGAGCACGCGAACTGATACTGGTTCCCTTGTTCTCCGCTAGGTGTCGTATACGGTAACTTCTTCAAGAGATAAGTCACTGAGAACTTCGGGCAATGACAATTGACGATCTGCTGAGTTGCGTTGCTGTCTGGGAATGAATAGATGATCCAGGCAGCATCTTTGAAATATCGGCATTTTGGAAGACGTTTCACAGGCTCGCAGGTTTTATATAGAGTAGTTTTATCCGCCAGGGTATGATTGTCATCCGCAGTTAGATCACTGGAATGAGATAACAGAAAATGTATAGATGATTTCAAACAGTGATAATTAGAGCAATGACTATAAAGAATATATATGAATGTTAATTATAGAAAAGCACGCAATAACTACTGCCTAATAAACTTTTTGCAAGCGTATTGCATTAACTATATAGTTTGAAAACGGACTTTTAAAGAAATGCGTACGATTGGAGGGTGTTTCTAATATGAGTCTATCTTATAATTTAATCTAATCCGACCCATATTATCAACACATAATTGACGAAAGCCCAAGTTATAATAAGTGTATATTAAACACAACGTAAGCGCAAGAGGCTTCGGTGGCCTCGAATAACTTCCATTCACTTTAATTTGGTATTTAAAAGCTACGCAGTTCATTGATGAAACACTTCTCCAAAACATGACTAGCTAATGCGTAGTGTGAGAGGTTCAAACTAGTATTAGGTACTAGGCAATAACCCTTAATTCAAGGTACTGCTATAGTTCACGGTACCACAAAACGGAGGAGATTGATAGATTTTACGCTATCGTAAGTTTCAGGTACATTAATGGATGATTATGGGCTCATTTCTGATAGCAACTTAACGTCAGAAAGATACAGTCAGTGAAATTTGAATGTAGAATACTGACCAAACTTAATTTAAAAAAAAATTAAAGATTTAATCTTGGTTCCGCAAATTACCAAAATCGACAAATCAAACATTCTCTGTCATTAAATTTAAGTATATCACAGTGTAGTCAAATATGATGCAGTTAAAATAAATCTTATCTTAAATGTGTAGCAATTATGATTAAACTATTGCAATGAGCATAATTATTTACCCACAGCAATGTTATGAACGTGAAAGTTAGCATTTCATCGCTTCCGACATAGACCTGGAGAAGGAAATCTACGTACTAATTTTATCTCACGACTTTGCTTACATTTACCAACATCCATACAAACGATACAGAAACAAGAAAAAGGATAATCTTGATTATAAATAGGCAACTAATGATAACCGCAGCTAACTAACAGCACGCCCATCTCCTAATTTTAATTTATGAATTAAAGTAATATAAAAAATTAAAATATACCTAGAACACGGCCTATGCCCCAAACAGCGACACTTCCTCTCTATCCAAGGTTGCGTTGTGTCATACAGGTCCACTTTACTGCACACCTGCCTCGGCCTGCAGTCCGGAAGGTCCTCCTCTGAACCCTGAAAAATAACAGAAAGTTCTTATCAGTATACTGTTAATGGTAAGAGAGAAGGCTGAAGGTTATGACCATAATATACAACTAATAGAAACATAAAATGTTTACTACTGTTTATAGAGCGTATATTCACTTTTATTACAAACTATATTTTTCTTTGACAAATTATAACACGCAACAATAAGCATAATATAAAGTAAGAAACACAATATTTAAATTCTACAGTTTACTTCAAAGATGTGGCCAATAACATTCGATTGTGTGATTACTATGCAAAGAATCCATCAAATTTCGCATGTAACTGTTTATCATTCAGCTTGCGTCGCCATCGATATATTCACCAAGACAGTTTGACTTAAGAATACTAAGTCAGGAAAAGAATTAATCATTACCACAAAAGAAGTCGGCGTGGGAAAAAAGGAAGGTGTTCCGAAGACACCTGCCATTCCAGGATACGTAATGAAAGAGATTATTATGAGACACGACTTTAAATCGATGTTAATCATAACGTTCCAAAAACGAATCACAATATGAACATGTGCGCTCTGAATGCGTTCATTATTTTTTTTGTGTCGAAAAGGACCATCGGTCGTACTTCCGACCGGAAGACGTGCCATTCGGCAACCTGTTAGCTGTGGGAAGATTTTTTTCTGCGCACAACTTGCAGGGCTACTGCGTTTACGCCGGCTGTAATTTAGTTATTACTGCTTTATAAATTGTTGTATTTAATTGGAAACGATCAACATCCGATGAATATTTTTTGTGCCGCTTGTTTACGACTGTACTAGTTTTAATTTGTGTCAACATTATAACTTTTTTGTTTCAATCAACATTCTTTAACTCGTTATTTTAAATATAGAATATGTATTATTATTAAAGGTATCGGGATATTTACTATGTTGTATTGTTTCAAGTTTCCGATATTTCGGCGCTGTATTGCAATACAATATGATAAATATCCCAATACCACTACTAAAAATGTTAGTTATCATGATACTTTACAGAAGAATATGTATATGATATACATAGTTGTGTAACGTAAGCTTTCTAACTCTAAGATTAACATTACCGATGTTGTTACGATTAGGTACTATGCACAAAATTAAAGAATGCCAAAAAGAAAATTTAGTAGATCTGTTACTCGAAAATGCGCGACAATAAACATTCTTCCAAAATATATACAATTTATTCGAGGATATGCCAAAGTATGTGTAAAAAATTGTACTTCCTAATAAAGCAAAGGACAAATTAAAGCTAAAGTGTACTGCGTAGTAATAGTTCTCGTTAGAAGTAAATATGTATACGTCATAATAGGTACTCGATTATCCACAAACATCAAGCAATAACATCAAAACGTAAACACATAATTTCCTTAATATATATAGTTACTATCAAATATAGTTCTGAATGTAAATGACCAGATACTTCTAAAGTTCAAATAACCATACTAATATACTTTAAGAAAAATGAAGTATTTACTATAATCTAGGTAATTATTACTGGTGTAGTCTTATCGTACCTTATGAGAACCTATACGCTATAACAATGTGACTATTGGTTTACTCACTGCGCGACAATAAAATATCACAATGAAGAACGAACATTATTACTTTTATAACATTTATATACGACCCACATAATGTAAATGTTTTTATATACAAAAGGGTAAGAAACAATAATATCGTTTACCTAGTATTCATTTTAATGAATACTCTTTTGTTCTTTGTAATTCTCGTAGAATCTTATGACGATTTTGAAACCTACCATAATACATTAAAAAAATCACACTAAAACTAATGTTATCATATTAGCATTCAAGTCACAATTTGACAGCCCTGTTTAACACATAAATTGGTGTAAAAAAGATTTTTTTTCGTTGTTCCGGATATGCTTCCCGTTTCTTGTGAATTGCGATACATTTCGCGGAAACGGCCTCAGTTGGAATCTTCCAAACACCGGATACAGCCCTTTTGTGTAACAAACAAAAAGCTATACCACATACATTGTATGGGTTGTTGACTTACTTCGTCAAGAGTTTGCCTTCTTTAACGGAGTCTCGGCGACGACTTGAATGCTAATGCCGGCCGTAAGAAAATTACAATTTGGACTCTTTTGAATCCTCAATAAGGTGAACAAAACAACAATAGTACTACGCTGTTTGTATTTAACAGTTTTATCATCGATCTCGGTCCGGTGAATATGGAAAAGGATGTTTTGCACATGTTTATGACAACGATTACTGTTGTGCGCTATCGTGTCGTTAATTTAATAATGAATGCGATCGCTTATTATACAAACGACTGGCTGTTTTTAATGCCTGCGTAGTCGTTAAATATTGGTAAAAGATTTTTCGAAAACGATATCTGAGACACGAAACGCTGAGGGCGACAGTACCAAAGGACGTTTCGCTTTTGTTTTTTTCTAAAGTCGAAATTAGCAACCATCGGAGAAAATATTTAAAACTGACCTTCTCTTCCTGTAGTTAAAGTATAAAATTGCACGCAAGTGGGAAATCTTGGTGAGGTCCCAAGGCATTATGCGATGAGCGGTAAGCGATACTTTATATTCTATCATTTGAATCTGAAATAGGTATATCCTAACACAATAATATATGAGTTTTTATTTGGAAGTTCTGCTTGGCTTAATTTATTATATGAAAAGCAAAACTTATGATGCAACTTTCTGAAGTTTTCTTAGAAAACACTAGTAGGTATCTATAAATAAATATGTAACGAAAAATATCAACAACTAGTTAAGTAACAAACTACTATCCGCTAACACAGTATACAAATTATAGTCGGATAATACTTACATATAGTAAATATATTTATGATTTAGAAGATTAGCCGTAAATGATAAATTTTAGATCTTATATATATTTCAATCTGGAACTTTCTACACAGTGCTATCTGAACCCAAAGTAAGTATAGCTGGCTTCTACTATTTATACTGAATGGGAATAAACATACTTGATCCAATTTTTATGTACTGACAGTTAATAGATAATTCCCCCGATGTAATCGCCACAAAACTGTAAGTACTGTTATTCAATTTTGGTCCTGAGAACAGCATTAACGAGTGCGGATGTGAGTGATACAGCCAGTCGCTAATACTCACCGTTCAAGATCGTTATCGAGATATCGACAATGATAAATTGAAATTGTTTGGCTTTATACAGGGTCACTGGTAGGAAAACATCGATTCCTGTCAAGGGGTGTTAGAGGACCCAGAATGCTACAATTTTCACCCCTCATATGTATGGCCGAAAATCAATAGTTTTCAAAATAATTGACCTTTGAGTTTTTTTCCGTATTAACTCAGAATTAAATCTTTAAGTGCAAATAAAAAAAATACCGACTGAGAATCGTTCTAATATATTTATAATGGTAATAGGTATAAAAGGTAAGGTGATTAATTTACTAAACTAAAATAGTAATAAAAACAAAAAAAAAAACTCTTTAAATAAAGAAATTGTGGGTCTTTTTATGAATAAAATATTTTTCAATTTTCATCTAGCTCTCCTGTCTCTAATTGTTTTTGATCCAAAAAAAATACTATGACAGTTGAAAAAAACACTATGAAACAATTACTCCAGAGCAAGGTGAAAATTTAAAAATATTTTGATCATAAAATGGTCCACAACTTTTTAAATTAAAGAGTTTTTTTAGTTTTTATTACTATTTTAAGTTAGTAAATTTATCACCTACAAAAATAAATTAGAATGATTTCCACTCGGTAATAATTTTTATAACTTGCACTTAAAGGTTCGGAAATAACTCAAAAAGTCAATGATTTCGAAAACTATTGAGTTTCGGGTTCGGTTCGGTTTCATACATAATGGGTGTTCAAAATTATAGCATTTTGGGTCCTCTAACACCCCCTGGCAGGAATTCGTCCAGTTACCAGTAACCCTATATATTTGAATGGTGCGGGCGGTTGATATATTAATTCGATTGGCACTGCTGAATTTGAGTAAGAGACAAACAAGTTTTTCTGGTAAGGTCCTAGACTTCCTGGCGGAAGTAGTTTAGTAAATTTTACGCATTCATTGAAAAAATTTGGCAACGTAGTTTCTCAATCTCTCCGTGGCGCGAATTATAGAAAAGATTTCAGGTAAGTAAAAATAATCATAGCAAAATTGTGCGTATAGACGCGATCCAGACAAACCCAGGCAAATTCAAATATAATGACAGCAATCGATCTTTTTACTCTATCATCAACAAAATATCGATAAGAAAATTAGTAACACAGAAGGCTCGCTATTGCTCCTCACTGGTACTGTAATCACAGGCTCACTGCCGAGTCCCTTGCCGGGTGTCGTAGGGGTGTGCGGGGCGGGGGCGAGGCATCCGGTCGCCGAACAGGTGGCGCGCGCGCCGCCAGCGCCGCGCCCACTCTAATGAAATAATTTGTTAGCCGCACCGACCTTCCACTACCTTCTCCGTACGCCTACTGTCTCAGTCTAACGTGTAGGAGGTATTGGCTATTGTGTTTAATTTTTCAGCTTGCCTGTTTAAGATTATCACTGAAAAAGTTTAGATGTTGACGGAATTAATGCAGCAATGATTATATAATCATTGCTGCCTAGGCGCGTTTAATTCTGTTTTGTGATAGTACATTTTAAACCAATGAATACAATTGGCTACGTAAGAACTAAGTTTAGTTGGAATGAACTTTACATACAAGTCAAGAAATAATATTTTTGACTAATGAAATGAACTCTTCTGTTTTATTTTCAGTTTAAATTGTAGTTAGTGAAACTATATTTACTCATACGATTATATCGCGATTTATTTTTTGCTAACAAATATCTACCTATAAATAAGTAATAAAATGTATATTTTATTAATTAACACGTTTACCGATGTTTACCTGTTTTTCAATAGCGAGACCTTCGCCCTAGTTAAAAGTAATATATCCGCGAAAACTACCTCAAGTACTACAAGTAAATGACACGATAACGGTTCATATTATGTTTCAGCTAAAGGCATGCTATTAAATAAATAATGGCTTTGAAATTATTCATTTCATCAAAAGGAACTGATGGCGTGACTTGATTAAGTCTATTATTGAATGTCAAGCCCTATCCAGTTCGATCACGCAAGCCGTTGATTTCTTGTCATTAGAGAAGTTTGCTTCTTCACTAGCTCATACAGTGGCTCCACCCCCGTTGAAGGCCTGTTATAATTTTACAGAATGGGATCCGCATTCTCGGGTGGTAACCTATGCCAAATTTCATCTAAGTCCGTTGAGTCATTTTTTATGATTTTACTGCCATACATTCATGTGTAAAAGTGTATGTACATATTTTGTATGTAAATAGTTATTGTCTTAAATTGATTCATGATATTTAACAATTGCACAAAACAAAAGTGTACATAAGCAGTTAGAGAAAACTTATTTAACTTGTAACTAGTGTTTAACATCCTAAATTTATATATAGTTTACTGAACAGTATACATATATACAAATGATAAGCTTTAAGCCGTTGAGTTTTAGACACATCAAATTAAACATTCTTACTTCATACAATCAACCATATAACGAACGGTACAATAAATTATGTACAAAGATTGTTAGCCTGGGGCGACGGACGCCGGATGCTCTGCACCATTCCGGGAACACAGGTAGCTGGTAGCCGAGAACAAATTACTAATCCAGTAATTACCCCATAGCCTTCGGTCACATGTTATTACGAGAGCAATTAGACGCAGCCTCCGGCTACAGCCGGCTACACTTCATTTGAGGATGTGAATAGTTTTTTTTTAAAGTACAAAAAAAGGCTTTTGTTCAATTTTTACTTAAATACGCCTTAGGAGTTTAAAAGAATTACGCGTTCAAAAAACCAAACTTTTGAGCTTCATTATTAGTATCGGGGGAAAATTGGAAACCCTCGCGGTGACTCACGCTAGGAATACATTAAAGTAACTGGACCAGGGCATAATAAAGTTTGAGAAACACTGACCTGACGCATTAAATTGGACAACGCGATATCCTTCCCACCTCATCCGTTCATCTGGACATTTTTTTAGAGCGGATATCACGAAGTATGGGAACCGAGACCAATTCAAATTGCGTTAACACGTTTCCCTCAATAAATTTTATTGAGGAAAACGTCAAAAATCGTTAAAATCAGCAAAAAAATCTATCGTTAACAATAACTGTATAAAATTATAAATGCAAATATCTAATGCAAAGGTTCAATTGCATCCAAAGCTTGTAGTATAGAGCCTGAATTTTATGAGAATGACAGTCTTACTGACCTCCGTCCCCAAAACAGAAGCCTGCAACAAAGCCTCGTCCATTCATCATATGCCCGAAGATCTTGGTGGAGAGCCATAGATCAGATCAGGTAAAAAATAAATATTCATTGTACCTACACCAATACTTCACAGTACATGATGTATGAACAAAATAAGAAATCTGTACAAATGGCGGCCTTATCGCTTCCAGGCAACAATTGAATGGGCATGTTTTAACCATCTTAACAATTACACAAATTCTTGCATAATATTTGCACTTGACGGGATTCGAACCCACATTTTTCGTACCTGTCAAACACTCAACGACCACTGAGCCGTAATAAATAAATAAAAAAGCTAACATCATAAACAAGAGCCGTATAAAATTAATTACATAAATGGCTGAATACATTTTATGATGGCTATAATAACTCGTAGACATTTAACCCAACGCACAACTATAATCAAAATATTTAAATTTAATTCTATTCTAATTTTACTACACTCTATAAATCACGCAAACGGGTAATTAAGAATACGTTGGCGTATCATTATGTTACGATCTCGCGTTTAAAAGACATCAACGCGTCGTGTTTCGGTTTGTTCCTATTGAATGAATGGCCACGCGTAGTAATCGTCTCATGTGTGTACAAATACACTGCCGTACTTTGTCGTATATGTCATTCATATGTGTCCAATGACACCGGCAGTTATGAAACACCTTGTATAATGTACGTGTGCTATTATACGTACGTGGATGTAAACATTTTGGTAAGTACGTGTTGTACGCTAAATTGAAACTTGTTTGGGATTAATACGACGTTTGAATTGGTTCAATTGTGTAGTAGTTGAGAGGATAACTGCAGTTGTTTCAGGTTTGATTACCGGGTTGGGTAAAATGCCTTATTTTTTTAAATTATTCATGCAAGTAACCTCAGTGAACATCAGTACGTGTTATGTAGGATTGGATACATAAGTGGCAAAATGTGAATTTCATCTATCAAAATTCAAAGCCCTGAAGCATATGTCCATTTTGCTGTATTAAAAAAAATCACTTGAATTATGAATTGCTGAAACTCATGACTAATGTCTCTGTCTAACCATCTTGTGATAATTCACAACATAAAGACTAACAACAATTTTATTCTATTTTCTCATAAATTAAAAAGCTTTCAGAAATATTTTTCAAAGCCCTCTACTTAAAAAAAACATTAGATAACATTATTTTGTAAAGAAGATTTCTAAACAAACAGACAACCTCAATACCATCGAATCAACATTCAAACACTTCACATAAAGAACTTAAAAATCTCGACTCTAAGACGCACTTCCTCATATTACAAGTACACAGGACGCATTCACGCATAAGTAAAACACCATAAGCGCCCGAACACGAGCATACACTTACGTCCTTTTACTGTATTGCTTAGCATGTCTAAGTATACAGTCGTCCCTATTGTAACGCAGGGCATCCGGAGCGGTCTATTGAAGACGCACGTGGCGTCCCCTTGAGACGGAAGCCGGCCCAGTCCGACTTGCACGGTAATCCTACTTGAGTTTAAAACGTACCGTCAGTGTCAAAAGTAGATAATGATTATATAGATTTTACAATAAAAAATCTGCGTGGGGATTGTTATTTTTTTAAAGGATCATTATTTAGTATGGAAATACTAGTGACCGAAAACAGCCAGAATTCGAAACCGGGATCACCTAATCATAAGACCAACTCCTTAACCACGAAGTTATCGACGCTTACCTGTATATTAATCCAATTTTAATTAATAAATATAAATTAAATATTTTAATTAATACAAATCAACATCTGTGTCGTCTTCGTGTGTATAGTCGTTTATTTCATTAAGTTTCATTTAGTCTCTTGTAATATTATCAATAAACTACATACGTGCATAACAGTTCCCTTAAACAAAAATTCATAGACTTAAGTTTATCGTAGTGAAAATACAACAGATACGACACATTACTCCAGGCTCACGGACCCTTCGTTCGGTTCGGAGTCAGCAGTTTTTGTGGTGTTTTCTTGACGCGTGGCCCGGTGTCACGGCTATTGCCTGCACCATCCGTAACGAAGCGGAAATTATCTCCTCCTATTGATTTTATTTTTCAGTTGATTCTCCTTTTTTTTAGTTATGTTTTGTTTACTAGATGTGCCCGAGACTTTGTTCGCTTGGACTTAACACTTTAATTTTATTTATTTAAATTTATAAAATGCAATCGGTTCTCGGAATTAGTACTGTTAGCTGGTATACCTGACGATCTCTGTAGTTTGAATGCTAAATATTCAAATCGATTAAAATAGGAGAAATTGAAGCTAATTGGTCGAAGCGTTGCAAAATCCCGCCTAAACTGATTTTTTTTTCTATTGAAATCGATTTGAATCACTGTAGGTTTTTATCTCAGGCTTGAATGGCCGTTCCCACAATAGCAAAATAGCCTAGTAAAAATTGTAGTAGTAGGATGAATGGACCCTGGGCCTCAAAGTAGAAGCTTTTGATAAGACTGGGAATAATTCTGCGATAAGGATTCAACGTCCATGACGGAACTCAAACCCGTGACTGGTTCAATTTTCTCTACTTACCTGCCCACGTGAAAGTGGGGCGGCAAGCCGTGGTTAACTAAAGTTAAAGAGTAAGTTAAAAGAATATTAGCAACCGAATTTATCGGAATTTCTAATATTCCTTCTAACCCTAAGCTTCTAAGCTATATTATTATTTGACATTATTATTATTGTAAAACTTAATATTTCTACACCTATCATGGTAGAATATGTATGACCACTGTAATAACATTAAGACCTCGATGTACCGTATTTTTAGAAATAAATTCATTTATTCATATGTTACATTGATAATATTAATATTTTATTTTAGAAAAGGCAGGTCCTTGAAACCGCTTAGCTCGCATGAGATTTAATGGCTACAGAAGAAGATCACTTGAAATTTATAAGGACAAAAACAAATGCGTGTTATCTCTGCCTCTCTCGTAGGGAGGAAGGCATGAATGACTTCATAAGTGTTTGTTGCATAACTGTATACTAGAATACCTTATGTCTGTCTGTTGGAAACATCATTCTTTACTGATCAAGGTCACAGTTATCAGACATAATAATTGTTAGACATAATAATAACATACAGAACGCGATATCGATTTAAATTGTGAATTATATATACATACCTATTGTGATCTAAAACTATTTTTGTAACTATATTTGTTGAATGCAATTTTCTGCTTAATACACATGCAAATCGAACTATTATTTCAAACATGACGCCTTTATATCCCCTAAGAGGTACGCAGAGGTACTATTGCAGCTATATTTTATTGGTACTACGGTTACACATCCAGTGATGTCAATCAGGCACTTGATAAAGATCACAATGTGAAAAAAGCATGGCGTGAGATGTCAAACGAAAGAGGAGAAAAATGTTGAGTTCAAAACAGGATGTTCAAAAATTAAAGATGATTCGGCGTTGCTTGAGTCTTTTTCTATACCAATTTGTATATACAAATCCGTAATAAAGGTTCAAATATATATCTATCTACCTTAATTACGGATTTGAATAATTTTTCATGTATCCAAGAACTTTATACAGTAAGACATGCATCAAGCAGAATCATCGCTTAAATATGCGGAAGTAATCTATTGTTAAAATTAACACTTCTTCACGCATTCGTTTTTTCATTAATCAACTGCTTAATATTTCTGCGATATTGATATCATCACAACACATACTTGAACCTATATGCGGTCTAAAGACGTTCGGCATATTATGTTGATTTTATCTATTTCTATCTTGTGAAAGATGATACGTAAGGCTAAAGGAATTCCTACTCCCTGATAATATAAAAATCATGTCTCACACACGACATGACACAACATATTTACGAGAAATCCAGTTTCAATTTATACAGTGATTTATCACGGGTTCATTATGAATTTGTTATTATCGAAATATTTAAATGTTAAATATATTATAATAGATCAATTAAATGGCGCCAGACTTTGAATGCAAAATGAAAAACTTCTAGTAAAATACATTATGGTCAACTGACTTAAGTTTTTTTTTTTGCATAATCAGCGTCTTTACGACTTTTAAATGTATGGTTTTAGTTGAATTATGCAACTTGTATGTCCGCATCGGCTTCTTACTTTTTATTATCGCCAAAAATTGCATCGCAACGCTATTTGCGATATTTATAGCGCATTTTATGGGTCTAATAAAATGTGACTTTGGAATAAAAATGTTTATTATCTCTGAACTGTTTCCTTAGCAGCGCATTGGGTATTGCTTTAATGAGGGAATTAATATTCTTTGGATTGAAATTGGCGCCTTCGTTTGCGTCATTACAACAGCTTTAAATATTTACGAGTTCTCTTGTCCATATAAGTTCTATATCCATTATGTTTGGTTTAAAACTTCTGATCGTTAAACGCGAAAATTTTGCTCAAAGTATAAGTACAGTTATTCGTTTGATTATAGATGGAAAAAGGTAGTTTCCTTGCCGTCTATAAACATCTTACTTTACACCTGCCTACAAAACACGGAACTATTCATTGTATAATGGAAAATTGGCATATTCCACAAAAACAGGGCGAGTCGCCCGAGGTCAACGTCTAATAATGTTTTAATAATGATTGATGATCTGCAAATAGAGTGAACTGGCTAAATCCTGTTCTACATGATGACGCAGGGACTTTGCGGCTACCTAATGTGTTTGCTATATAAATTAATATGATATGGCACACAATTTGGGAATGTGTCATTTTAAATGGTCTCTTCTGTTCAGTCCATAATTTCATCCCTTGGTAAATAACTTAATATGTACTGACAGTAATTCAGGAACATAGCTATTATTCATTTTGTCAAACCTACAGTTTTAATATCAACACTGTTATCCAAGCCTTTTTTAAACAACTTAGTCTTATTGTATACTTACATAAGCAGCATCATAGTATCATTAGCTACCATTCCAGCACAATATCATAAATACAAATTTTAACTATTACCTAGGTACTAATTCACTGAACGAACTTATACAAGTACTTATAGAGTATTTTATTAAATAATTATGTCCCTTTAATATGTGTGATTTTATTTATAGACAAAAAGTAGACACGTAGACACTATTCACACTTAAAATAAATTGCGAGTCTCAATCCAATACAGAATAACAATTGATTCGCCGAAGGAGACAATTGTGGCCCAATTGTGGCCCTATTATCCTATTCAATATCGCCGGCTTGAGCACACTGAGGTTGGCGCGAAGTCTGAGTATATCCCTCTTGTGAAAGGCGGCATCCTTTAACACTTCTAAATTATATCAAGAATCGTGACAAATACGGGTGATGATTTATATCCGAAAGTAATTTCATCTCATCATAATTTATGCCTACACATCAGTGTCGAAGTGTGAAAATTTACAGTAGGCAATCCTGTGGAAAGAAATTAATTCGATCAAGATTGGCATGCACCATGAGACCCATTGAGAAGCCGGCGGCAATCGGGGGTATTCGCACTTTCGGAACTTAGTTCACATTCTCTGAGGTGAGGTAAGTATTTTTGAAAATACGTGTTAAACTATAATGAGATAACACAATATATGTGACGAATCTATTCAGGACCTTATAATTTACTATTTCAAAGGGCCCGACAGGACTTGAGAGGTGTGTCGCACTGTCGCGCGGGCAGATCACAAACACCCTCTACTAGTTTTGTTATTCAAATCTTGAGAGCACTAAACTCGCCTATTATTTAGCAGTTGGCACTCCAACACCCGCTGTGTGACTGAATACTTGATAACTGCGAACATTGCCGTCTTTTAAACCTGCACAATGGTACAATTGCGTTTTTGTCATGAATAACGAAGCTCAAAAAATGTCGGTTTATACTCGTATATCTGTCGAGATTTACCTACCCATACTACGAAAAATATGAATAAACTACAAGATAACTTTAAATTCCAAAGCTTTAAGAGACGATCGATCGAAAGACGGTTACCGTTACGAATGGGCTTAAAGGCAATGACATAAAAAATCGTTTTTTTTATATAGCAAATAGCACACACGGGCCGGGAGCAAGACTCGGCCCGTAAGTCATCGAAGCTGTCAAGATAAGAATGAGTGAATGAACACCTGCCGCCACTGGTGTTACGCGCGCGCCTACGCTCCCGCGCAACGCTTCCATTTTGTAATACGATTTCGTAGAAATCTTGATCATTTACGATTTGTATCCTATGCTAGCTTCCTTTAGTGTTCATATTTGAATGCACAAAACTATATTTTATAACTATTATCAAGCAAACGTAATTGGGAACCTAGGTTAGAGCGATTATTCTTATCGACTTTAAAATTAAGCGTGGAAGTGATAGCCGTTGTTTTTAAAATTGTAACTGACGAAACTTGATATCCGGAACTACTATTATTTTTATTGCTACAAGAGCTTGTTTATTGTGTTGTTGGCTAATTTCTTGTTAGATTTGCCAAAAGACTTGTAAAGTGATATCCGCTGTCAAGATTCTTAAGAATGTTGTTATTTCTCTGCATATTTTTTTCATATTCGCTTTCTCGGTAAAGATTAGTCACAAGTTCCTTTCTGTGTATGAAATTTAATGTGGCCGACGTTCTCGCACTATTTATGTGTTTTAATTGGTTAAATTGATGGGTGGGTCACTTCGTGGAACCTCACTAATTATCTTCGGGAAGACCTAAAGATGATGCGTCATTAATGT
Organism: Eilema caniola; assembly: GCA_949126895.1. Classification (NCBI taxonomy): domain Eukaryota; kingdom Metazoa; phylum Arthropoda; class Insecta; order Lepidoptera; family Erebidae; genus Eilema; species Eilema caniola. The sequence continues at coordinate 9,095,876 of OX421479.1, read as the reverse complement.
TGTACTTAATTTTTTTTTTTTGATGCTGGATATTTTGCTTCTCATGATTTATAAAACATGTTTTCATTCCAAAAAAGACTGAACATGACAATTATTTGAAGTTTATTTAGATGGTCACTTCCCTTTAATAGTAAATAGGAAAATTTTGTCGAGTGTTAGGACACTCGACAAAATTTTAAATTAAAAAAAATTAAACTTCAAATACTTGTACTTTCGTACCTAAAAAATAAATAATCTGTATTGATTAAAACATACACAGGTAATATATTTGTCGCTCAGCATCTTAGAATATTATTTGGCAGTAGCAAATATGTATCTAAAATGTTCTCAATTCGAACTTCCTTGCAGCCCAATGAAGTTTATTTTATCTCCAAAATTTTGATTGTCAAACGCTGCAAGCACCTTCCGAAAAGGATTGTGTATAAAATCACAAAGTTCTTCAATACGACTTAATAAAAAATAACAGTCTTAAAAATAAATAATCATAGCATAGTTTTTTAGTCTATCACTAAAAAAAATTGATAAACTGCTCGGCTGTATTTCAGAAACAGGTAATGGTTTCCTTTGAAACTCAACTCGTGATAGCCGTCACGACTTCTACTTTCAAAACTAATAAATTATACAACACTGTTCCAATAAGGTATTCCCTTTGTTTATAATTCACCAATTATTTGCTTTGTTATCTTAATTTAGCGCCAATTCAGTCCGACACAGTGCACCGGTAATTACTGCAATTTAACATACATTCGTTACATTTGTTAGTGCGACAAACTTGATTATTTCAAGGTTGACTTCCAGCGTCAATGCCAACATATTAACAAAACATTAAGTAGGTGCCTTACTTTCATCAGTCGTTATTAAAAACATTTGCACACACACGCACACACGTTGTATAAAAAGGAAAAAGCTTTTTAACTTACCCCGGTCTGATATAAAATCTTCAGGTCTCCTTTCTGCGCCGATGACAGTCTCTTATGAGGTAGAAACGACAGCTTATCTGGTCTCCTCAGGTGCAGCTCAGCTGAAGGCCTAAACGCCTCCAACGGAGTTCTTATCACAGCTCGAACCCCGCAAAGTGCCCACGCCAATATCAAAGGGGTTAACACTTGCATGTTTGCTTGCACTATCAATTAAACACTAATACATAAATCAATAATCGTTCATTCAGATACGAATTAAACGTTCGATTTGTTTAAAAATTGTGAACGGTGTTCGATATTCGGCGTTCGTGCGTGTTCGGGTCGCGTGCGGCGTGTCGCGTCATGAGGTCGGGCAAGCTCGGACTGGCAGCAGCGCGCCGAGGCAGGTACGACCTAGCCTACGCGCCCGGTATAACCACCTTCGACTGCGACCAGTATGACTTGATTCTTTCGAAGCTTTCCTGTCAATTTGGCGCGTGAGCATTTCTTTGATCAAAGATTAAATTTATTGTAAATTGAAGAAAGGATATTTAAAACATCTTGAGTATGCTTACCAATTATTTTCTCAAGCATTTTACCAAATTAAAAAAATGTCTTTGTAGATAGTTACACAATTTTATTCAAATTTCTAGAAAACATAGTGCAAATAAAAAATCATATAATTGTTTTATTAAAATTAGTATTTCAACTCACAATTTCGATAAACTTTTAACCGTTTTCATCAGTTATTATAGATACGTTTTTTATAAATAAATATTGTACGACAATTGTATCAAATACTAAATACACACATGTATCAAATACATACAATCAAAATTAGGAATAAAAATGTTATTTCACTCATCATTAGAACTTTTTAATTACACTATTATAGAAATTACTGCAAGTTTCGAATAACAAAGTCGTTGTATGACGTCATAAATATGTTTATCTCCACGGATCAAAACTGTTTGGTTGCGACGGGTTGACTTCCTACCGCCGATGTTTTTTTACACAATCTTGTTGCTCTGTTGCAAAGGTGCGTCCACAGATATTGCGCTGTATATAAAATAAACATTAATAGGGTTAATTTTATTATTACTTTATGATTATGTTCGGTATCAGTTGTAAAGTTAACACCTTCACCACAGTGTGGGTGTTAACCTAAGATAATAGATATTGATAACAATTTATCTATAGTCAATTCACTAATAGTAAATAGGAATAATATGTTGATTTAAAAGTAAACACAGTTCATTGCACTTACTAACTTATCTTAGACCTTCGTATTAAACTTAAAAGCAGGATTATCCGCACTTCATTCGAGTGCTTTGGGAAAAAAAGAGAACAAAAAGCGGGAATTCCTGTAAAAGTTAGTGTTGTTTCTCGTAACAGACACTTGAACAACAAAAGCTACCACCGTCCATCGTAGGAACATATACAATTGTTTTATACACAAAACAATACCATTCATGTATTCGTAGAACAGGATTTCAACTCATTGATGTGAATTCGAAAAGATTCCATTGTTAATGTAACGCGACCTTATATCTGTTGTCTCGCTCGCTCCCATTCACCTCGCGGCCGCATGAATGAACCGCTTCTTATGAATGGACACAGTCGCTATAGTACTATACGTACCTGCCTGCAGTTGTGGGTATGTGTTGTTTATATCGGGTTATATGAGTGTCGGGGAACACAGTATGTATATGTATAGCTGGTGGAACCCATGGCACGTGGTCAATCGTCTTTTTATTCTGTATACGTAATAAATGTTCGGAGAGGCGAACGTTGCTTTTCAAATAAAGCGTGTTTCGCGAAGAGCGTGGACTTTGGATGCTGATTATTTTATATACATTTTAAATTTTATATTTTTTGCAAACTCTGTACATAGTGTACATAGGATCAAGCAATATTCTTTCAAAGCAGCTACCTCATTATTTCAACATATTTTTATATAACTAAGATAGCAAATAATCATGTATCCATCTGTCATACAGACGCACGGACATTTACAACACCAGCGGTGCTACGCACACCCTTTTGACTCTAGAAAGCGCTATAGCTTTTGTTAAAAAGTTCATTAACTTTAGGGTCATTACTGTCTACTATATTACACACTAGCATACTTATCTATCTAAGTCTATCTATATCTTATCTATATATGTCTATCATAGTTATCATTACTGTTTGTTACAAAACGACTGAACGAATTTTAATGAAAGCCGTGCACAAAAAACAATGCTACCGACTTAAGATAAGATTATCCCAACGAACACCCAAAACTCTAGTATTATATAGTGATAAAACTAAAACTAAATATAATTGTGTGGAACTTGTAAAGTGAGTTTTTAATAGATAAAGATACCCAAAACTCTTTCTAGAAAAAATCTTTTAAGCACCAAACTGTATCCCATATTTCGCAAGAAAGAGGAAAATTATAAACAGCACTTTAATGTTGCCAGTTATGTTTATTCTACTGCTCATTACTCGCCATACACGATCCCCTTATTGCCCACAGCCTTAAATAAAAATGAGTAACGACTGAGCCAGAGTCACGAAAGGTTACAATCAAACCTTCAACAATAATACTTACGCAAAAGGTGAATATTTCTATTATTATATTATATTATTTAAAAAAAAGTTTGTATAGGGCATGGGGGTAAGTGACGATCATACAGCTCAATCTCTCATTTGCATCCGAGGCTTTCATCTTTCTAGACACCTAGCCATTTCTTCTTGGGTCAAGTTCTCCTACCGGATTTAACCGGATGGACCCAACGGAGGTAGTTCAGAAAGTAACCACTTTCAATCCATATGTATTCAATTCTAAAATGTTGGTAGGTGTACTTAAATAACGACTTCTTGTTGTGTAGATGCTTTTTCGCGACTCGCTTATGGAATTAGGATCGTAAGTATTCAATAGCTCACACTTTAGAACGAAATATTTTAATTTTCTATAATATAATAATGAATGATGTTGCAATCATTTTTAAACATATTTCGTATAAATGTCGGTAGATGCCTCCCACCGTCGCCCTAAGACGGTAATATAGGAGAATTTGGATAGCTTCAGGTGTGGCCCGGTGGCTCAGTGGTCTGAGCATTCCCCCTGTAAGGGAAAGATCGTGGGTTCGAGTCCCACCTGGGCATTCACTTTTTCCTATTCTTAATCGATTTGAAAAGTTAGCATAGTAAATGCTTCAAAATTTCATTCAAATATAATAATGGTACAAATTCTATGCGTTTGAGAAATAGAGAATTTGAACAGCCCCTCTAGACAAGTGGCAATTCGCTAGCAGGCGTTTGGTGGAATAGAATGACGAATGTATGGGATTTGACGTTTATGACAGTCGTTAAAGCATGTCAAATACGTCAAATCCCAACAATCGTCATTCTATTCCACCAAACGTAGGTTAGCGAATTGCCACTTGTCTAGAAGGGCAGTAATGTAATTGGCACATTATAAGAAGTGATTCGATCACATTGATAAGTAAGAAGAACATTAAGGCCCGTATTCTAGACTGTCACTCAGCTGAATCGTGATTTATCTGAGGAAAAATTGTATAGACAATCTGACAGACAACTTGTCCAATTTTTCAATGTGTATACAATCTTTTCCCAGCTGAATCGAGATTCAGCTGAGTGGCTTTCTAGAATACGGCGGACCTAAGAGACCGATATCTACCATTGGCAAAATGGTCAAAGGGCCAATTTTCTTTTGTTACTTTTAAAGTCTCCTTAAACTTAACCTTTCATAAGCAATGATTAGTTCAATGCACCAAATTGTACTAATATATAGTTCTGACATAAAGATTACAGTTATAAGTAGCAATATTTAATAAAAGTAGTAATAAAATTCTTTATATATAACAAACATGTAAACAGTACCTACCTATATAAGTTCCATACGACCTTTCCGTGCCCTTGCCTTGTAACAATGATTAATGAATATTTTCTGTAATAAATTATTATGCGATTAAACTAAACATTTTTAAACAACACAGTGGAATGCTATTCATTTCGAACCATTTTATATTATAAACTAAAGGCTGGCTTCCACCGATAAAGCTATATCCTCCTACTATAGAATACAACACACAAATATTAGTAATGCATCTAATATTTGTTATAGTATGTTTGTAGCAGCTTAATTTTTTGCAGTTTCTATTCTAGCACAGTTAAAAAAGACATCTCCAATTACAGACTAAGTTCCGATCAGACATAGGTCCATTTTTTACACTATGCTCTACAGCGACACATAAAATTCAAACAAACATTGGTTTTTAAAATTAGGTAGGTAATGTATGTTTAAAATATTTAAATTCTACATGTGCTTCAAAGGCAAGCATACCTACTAAACAACATGTTTGTTTTCACCTTTATAGATAACCACGAAATCAAAAATAAAACTAAACCATAAAAGTATCACTGGCAATAAATACCTTTGCCGTACCATTTTTCATTTCTAAAACCAAACTCCATTTAAAAAAACCAGTATAATCACGTTTCTAAGAGTCGTCATAAACGTGGGTAACAGAAGAGCACTCGAGCTTTTGTATAGAGGAAACTAGACAAAGATGCCTAAAGAGGTACTTGACTACGAGTGGTCAGCGTTTTTTGCAGCACTCTTGGCACCTTCCCGCTACGGTACGGGCATCGGCACGCGCACCATCAGAAAGGGTTGTCAAAAACGTTCATTTGTAAGTAAAATATAAAGAAATTACTAAAATTCTAAAGTTGATTCATGTTTTCATTTTTTCACTTTATATTTTAAAATATTTTTTTGTATGTCTGATCCTGTGATTATTATTGATTATTATTAATAATAATAAAACACTGATCAATATATTCATGTTTTAATTACCGAAAACTAAAAGATTACATTACTAAATCTTATACAAATATATTTATACAAAGCAATCCATGAGATTAAATTATATGAATACGTCTCTAATTTTTTAAAACGAAAAACGTGAATTTATTCAAAACAAAAAAGCAGTTTATATGCTTATATTTATCCGTCAAAGTCAAGGAATTTGTAGTATTTGCGATAATTCATCGTATATTTTCTCTTCTACCTGTAAAATTATGGGAATAATACCATTCTAGCACTACGACCCAGAGACGGCGTGCGGTTTAGTCGGTTCGTGTCGAACATAACCTCCCCCTCCGCCTCCGGAGGGTGGGTATCCGTGGGCATATCTCGCACGTAAAAAAAAGGGGAATAATACCATCTTGACATTTTGTTCTGCGGATTGTAATGGCTTACTATACACTTATTGTATAATAAATGATGTATGTAAAATGTATGTAAGTATTCTATTCGAACACAATGACTAAGCGACGAATCTAGTGTACGAACAAATCTTTCTGGTTTTTGTTACACTACTAGTACACAAATTAATTGTAAACTTTATATTGAAATGAATAAAAAAAATAAAAAATGTATGGTTACGTAGTAACATACTTGCATATTAATTTGTTGTGCTTTCTTCATTTATTTATCAACGAGTAATAAAAAAGCTCTTACTAATAAAAAACATAAACAAACTTTTGAATAAATTTAAATTAGTAAGATTAAAGAATATATTAAATTATCGCATATTTTAGTCCTATTATGAGGTACACTTAAGGTTAAGGTGACGGCAAAGAAAGTTATTTGTTTTCATAAATAACTTGGTTCGTATGTTAATGACCGTATACCTCATAGTTACACGATATGTTTATTTGTTTGGAAAAATCAGGTACCTAACTAAAATTCTTTAGCGCAAATAGAATCACATAAATATCTATAATTTGTTAACCCATACCAACGACCTAAAGAAACCTATTACCGGGATAAATAGTAACCGTGCTTTTCTAAACTATAATCTATCTCTGTGCTAAACTGCATCCAAATCTGTTGAGCCCTTTTAGTGTGTTCTTGTAACATCCACTCACATAAGTACATCCGTTCATCTTCACAAACTATCACATAATTTACATTTATAATATATTACCAGGAAGTTAAGAAATGCGCCAACCCTAAGATTATTTGTTCCTGAATATCAGAAATATTTTTTTCTAGAAGTATGGACTTAGGAGTGCGAAACCCAATTAAGTTCTCTTCTTTTTTTTTTCACTAAATCCGTTGTTACTTTTGTTATGTCATTTAGATGTACCTTTTTGTGTATTATCAATATAGAAGAGACTGAAAAAATATATTACGTTGTTTACATAATATTTGGTCTAAAGCGAGTACAGGAATACTTGAAGTAAAATTAATGTTCCGTCCCGTCCCACGCAACTCACGGGAACCCATTCCAGGGTCGTAATGTAGCCTACGTGTTATTCGAGATATTTCGAGATTATTATTTATCACTGTGCCAAAGTTTAGAAAGATCTGCTCAGTCGTTAGAATCCCTGATTGAGTAATAAAAATCTTCACAAACTGTCACATTTCTAATATTTATAGGATCACAGAAAACGTGCCATGAAATGGACAAAATATTCAGCATTTTTATTATAAAAATGTCCACTGAAACATTTACTATGGAAGTCAAATAAAGGCAAGGCTCAATTAGGGTAATCACCTGAAATGAGTACGAAAAGGTTACCAGTGGAAAGTGCTAACTACTATCAATAAGATAAATCTAAATTCGTGTTGCTACTGATAGGGGTTTTGTTGTAATAATGTGAATAAGATAAAAAGAACATACCATACCATACCTATAATATAGCGCCAATCATAGAACCTATCACTAATTTTCTGCAAATTTTCTATCAGAAAAATAATCACAAAAAGTAATAAATTACAAAAAGAAAAAATAATCACAAAAAGTGTCAGAAGCCTAGGTTCGAACCCGGTACTATCTGAAACCATAAGGACTTAAAGTCGAAGCGCTTACCGCTAAGCTACGAAGCTTCTTAGCGTACCTAGCAAAATAAACACTCTGTAGCTAGGAATGTTGTATGACGTCATGTCGTCCTACAAAGTCGTCGGTTACGGGTCAAAGGTCAAGTGATCCTGACGGGCGAGTTCAACGATTTTTATCCAACCAACGCCGCTAAAGAAGTATTCACTTCAAAAACCTTATCAGACCTCTTAGGCTATTGTACCTTTCGACTGTAATACTAGATTAGCTTATAGTTGATAAAAATACTTATTTTTACCTACCCACCAACCTACACTTATTTCTACTTACCCACAAACCTATACTTATTTCAAGTAAATACTAGATCACTACCAAAACTACATATTAAGTAATCTTTATCACGGAATTCGTGATCAGAAATATTAACTTTGGCCTGTCATACGTATCTTGATGGAAAGTATCGCAATATTAGGAACACGAAAGTGATAACATCCGCCCCTTCTGGCTTAATTAGAACTACAAACGAAAACTTAGCTCATTTGTAAAAACTGAGCTGCTAACTCTCTGCAATCTAGTCGGTCGTTAAAACTTTAAATAATTATCACAGTTGAAAACACGCTATTCTAAATAATACGCTAACATTATTAGTACCAGTCTTACTTTGTCCTACCTAAGGATAATAAAAGTTTACTACTAGTAGAATTTATTATAATTAAGTATGATAATGGGTATGTATGTACGAATTTATGTATTTACCCAAAACCTGCAAACGATTTAACAGTATTTGTATGTTGGTTAATGCTTGTACTTCGGAAGGTACGTTAAAAGTCGGTACAGACTGTCAATAGCCGCTAGGTCAAGAAGGAAGGCCTATATGTGCGACCTTAACGCCTCTGTTAGTAGTTTCTGTAACCACAACTCAGGCTGGGAGGGCAGACAGTAGTCGTTTCCAATGTAGCCGTAATAACAAGCCACAGCACACACGAGATGAAGGCGTCATATGCGACCAGAAATAAAGATGACTAGCTGTTGCCCGCGGCGACGCCTGCTTGGATGTCGCTTATCGCGTAGTGTTCCCAAGCTCTAATTCACCTCTGTACCAAATGTCATCATATCCTCTTCAAAAATTACAAACATTCATCCCCTATTCTCCCCCCCCTCCCCGTCTTTAACCCCTTCTATCGTGATAAAAGGGAGCCTATGTCCGTTCCTAAGCTTTATCCATCCCTGTACCAAGTATCAACCCTTTGAGCGCATACTTTTTTTGTATTCAAATAATTTGTGGCGGCTTTCTCGACCGCTAACCGCTTCTCTGTATATGCCGGCCGGATTTGATGATATATAGCCTATGTGTTATTCTGATGTACAAGCTATATATTGTAAAGTTTCATTAAAATCCATTCAGTAGTTTTATGTGAAAAAGTAACACATTCAGCAAACTTTCGCATTTATAATATTATTGGGATGAGGAGTATGTTTGTTAATACATCACAGATGAATACGAATTCTCACTGTTTACCATGTTACTTGTCCGCCTACGTAAGACAGTGAATACTTACTGTGTCTCACATTGAAGGATGGAACCGCTCAACAGCTGTCGTCGCTTAATGGCACGTATGACCTGAACCCTTAATTCGAAAGGTCAGCAAGAATATTATTAATAATAAGGCATATGTGTATGCATATGCAGATGCGTAGAGATGTTGCTTCCTTGGCAGTTTTTTACCGTCTCTACCATGGTGAATGTTCTGAAGAGCTATTCCAATTAGTCCCACCCTCCCCCTTCCTATACAGGACGACACGTGCAGGACTTAGATGTCACCCCTATACGGTGCAGAACATTCCTTCAAGAACCAAGAGGTTCGGTGACTCTTTCCTTTGTCGCACCATTAAGACCTGGAATTCCTTGCCAGCTCACGTGTTTCCCTCTTCCTACAGTCCCGGGTCCTTTAAGCGGGGCGTGAAAAAGCATCTGATGAGGCCGTCAAGCTGAGTGCCACCATTGTTAACATGGCACGTGTATATAATGGTGGCCCTCTTTCTTGAGACTTTACCTTCAGCTTACCATCAGGCGAGGTAAAGTCAAATTGACGTGTCCTATTTATAAAAAAAAAATGTATGTATAGGCTTTTGAATTATGTATAATTGTAATTATTACCAACATAGTGACTTATTATTTCCCTAGATATTGGTGACTTTGCTATTTTACATTTCCTCGAACTTACTTAATCGTTGGTCGTTCAATAATTTTTATTTCGTTAGGTTAGGATATAGGATCCATTATATATTTATGACGTCTTTGCACCTAAGAGTATATATAAAGAAGGAATGCTCTTTAAAAAAAAGTTATATTAACATTGTGCGACTTTCATTACCATAAGCGTGTTAATTTCTCTAATCTAATTGAATCTTTATAGCTGCGGCTCCAATTTGTATGTATTGCAGGCTTTTAGTTAAGTTTTCTATGCCTACGTTATTATTCAATCTCCTTACCGTTTTGATAACTTCGGCACTTATTTCCTTTAGCTTACATTGTAACGATCAATAATTTCTTTTGTATGGATTCGTAATTGTACTCCGTGGATTCGTACGATTGCAAACAGCTATACTGAAAAGAATTAAACTTATTTAAAATCTTGAGTTTTAGAAGATCTTAGTCCCAAAATATCTGTATTATTAATATCAATAATTTTTAATTTTAATTTAATTTTTCTTCAGCAGATGTCTATGTCATTTTTATAAATTTGAATGTACAATCGACAAAGGAAATACGGTTGCACCTTCAAATACAACTTTATATGAAAAAGTGCGACTCTAATCTCCTTTTTCGGACTGTACATTTCATTAGTTATCATTGGTTTCATTTGATTGTTGTGAAAACAGATTGAGGCAAGAAAATCTCACGGCCACTCTTTTCCAATTGCCTAATTACAACATTGTTAGAACATGGTGCAAGCATTACATTATTGAGAAACTAACCGACGGTTAATTATTTAACTCAAAAGGGTTATCTGAAAGCATTTACCTTATATAAAAGACGTCTTAGTGATCGAAAGGGCTTTTAGTAGTAGTGTGTCAACCTATCCCAACCAAGAAACACATATTTCTCGGTTAGTACTCGCTTACTCGGTAACCTTATTGCTATTTAGGTTAATTAAATTGAAATAGGTATTAGGGAGGTATGAAAGAAATGAATTCAATCACAGTTAGCACAAAGTTCTCTTCGCTCAACAACAACATAGATAACTAGAATCGGATCGACTATTGTTTTTCCTGACGGTACAACCATTCCGTTGGTTAATTAAGAAGTAAATGTATCAACTACTTTTATTTCCGACGATAAAGCCGGTACGTGCAGAGACGTGATCACCAATAGGTACCGCCACCTACTGTGTCGCACGCGCCGCACGGTCCGTCCCGCTCGATTTCCGGACTCGATTCTGTTATTTATCAATGTAGGTAATAACTAAAAGAAAAGTTGTTATCTCGAACTATTAGAATTTTAATCATGTGTATCCGAGAAGTGTCTGGAAAGTTAAAATATGTAGCAGCTTTTTAGTAATGAATGTATCGATAGACAGACTGACTACAGTCACGGGAAAGTCAGAGGTGTGTGATGGATATCGAATTACAACCGCCTACGGGAATCGTGTTGCGAACGGTCACTCGGCTATTACTAATTAATACACTACAGAATGAAAAGGAAGCAAAGGCTCTTTTGCCAAGATGCATAAGGTGATATAGTTCATTAAAATAGGTTATTTTTTATTAGGATTCCGTAGCCAAATGGCAAAAAACGGAACCCTTTTAGATTCGTCATTTCTGTCCGTCTGTATGTCACAGCCACTTTTTTCTGAAACTATAAGAATATACTGAAGAAGAAGAATATACTATTCTGTTGAAACTTGGTAAGTAGATGTATTCTGTGAACCGCATTAAGATTTTCACACAAAAATAGAAAAAAAAACAATACATTTTGGGGGTTCCCCATACTTAGAACTGAAACTCAAATTTTTTTTTTGTCATCAAACCCTTACTTGGGGAGTTGGATAGGTCTTCAAAAATGATATTGAGGTTTCTAATATCATTTTTTTCTAAACTGAATAGTTTGCGCGAGAGACACCTCCAAAGTGGTAAAATGTTTGTGTCACCCCCTGTAACTTCTAAAATAAGAGAATGATATAACTAAAAAAAATGTATGATGTACATTACCATGCAAACTTCCACCGAAAATTGATTTGAACTTGATCTAGTAAGTAGTTTTTTTTTTAATACGTCATAAATCGTAAACCGTACACTATTATTAAAACATCGATCAAAGTAACAACGAACTATAAGAACGTTTATATGTATTATGTTACTTGCTGCTACGGAACCCTTCATGGGCGAGTCCGACTCGCACTTGGCCGCTTTTTGTAAACCTATCTTCTTCATCCTAACGTCAATCCCAGTCACATTCGAAGCTTGCATCTTAAATTCTGGGATCCGCGGATTTGGCTGAACTTCGATATATTATTGTAAACCTATGTTGCTAAATACTAATACTATACTTAATATTAATCAAGAAATCAATCATAGATTCAACTACAGTTTCCTCAAATCTATGTACCAGTCTTATAATAAATATTACAACACGTACTCGACAACCTGCGTCAGTTGTCGCAACGTCGTTATGTAATTTGTTTACACCTACCCACAGCAGGGTAGTGGGTTCGAAGCCCACTCGATGAAGCCCACAGTTACCTTCCATGGCGCACTTATATGGCCACTTGCATAGTTGTGGTAAACTTGCCTTGGAATATGTTTGTACAATGAGTTTGATCATTTATTGTATGTGGCGACATTTTTAAGCCTTGCTTACTTTTACCCGCGGCTTTAGCCGTGTGGATTTCGGTTATTGCGACCAAACACAGCCAAGCTCTCGTCTACCAAATTTCTTCAAAATCGATTCAGTGGTCAAAATGTGAAAGCATAATAGTAGATATAGTTATTTTTTCTCATATACATATTTTTTAACTAATTTTGATAGGTATGCAACTTCGTCAAGTTCAATCGTTCAGGTTACATGCTCCAATTTTCGGCACTGTTCGGGGTTACCAATATTGATCGCCGAGGCCAGTCGAACTCTCTGTAATCTGGTGGGCCCTAGAGAAGACCCTTTCTCTAGGTCCCACCAGATCCCACGTCGACGTAGGCCGAGGTCACAAAATGTCATGTGGCTTTAGTCGGTTCGAGTCCGACAAACCTACCTCACCGGCCCCAATAGCCGCAGTGGCCGGAGCTTATAGTACTTTTAAGGTTCTGCACGCAAAATAAATTAAAAAAAACCACTTCGAATTCAAATCAAAATTACATCAAACTGCAAAGTAGAAAACCTTTTGTCGTTCGATCGATTCAGATATCCTGAAGCGTGCGAAGTAAAAGATCTTGCCAGTGATACGGTACATAATTGACAGCGCGTGGCGAATACTATTTTCAAATAGATAACTATTTTATTTGTTTTAGCGTTATTCCGAGGTGAAACTTGGGTCATCATCATTATCATAACTTTAGTCTTGGTTACATCTAAAACTTGCATTTTACAGCCTGGATTCCGCTCTCCAACTATTTTTCTTGATTCGGATTAAAGATGCGATCTAACCCTCCAACTGACTTTGGAAGTTAGACAGCAGTCTTACGCCGATTAAACTAACCCTGGTAGATGGCTTTACTAACAAATATCGCGCGCATTATTATAACTATGCCTTCGGTCCTTATAGCAAGATAGGTAATGAAATTCATAAAAATACTCTTCATATGACATGCCGACAAACAATACATATTCATTTACTTTTTAAGACTAGCCATAACATATTGCATTATGTCAATTTTTGTTGGTTTACTAAGTTATAAAAACACATTTTATGTTCCATTATCTTGTATATTCCAAAAGAGCAACAAAAGCTTCAATCGACTAATCTGACGAACATAACAAGCATCACCGCCCACTCGTTACACTGCTCTGATTTTCTATATATAGGGTGTTCATATAAGGTACAAACGATTAAAACATATCGTACGCGAGACATATTTGACCAGATGTAGGCTGAGTCAGGCCTTACGTAGTACACGCCACACGATTATAGTGTGACCACCTGTTTACGACACAGTCAGTAGAGCGGAAATGATTACTTTTTTGGAGAACACCATTTGTGATTTAGAGCCGCATGTGTTTAATCTTTGATTGTAAAAAAGTTACGTACGTCAGCCTCCATTTGAATATTGGTGGAATGAGACTTAACTTTTACAAGTAAGTTTTTTTTGTTATTACTATTTCATCGTAGTGTAATCTTACTATTTATACTTCTTCTTCTTCATCCTAGCGTTAATCCCAGTCGCATCCGAAGCTTTGCAACTTGGAGTCTGGGGTCCGCCCCGAGGAGGGCCAGACCAAGAGGGATGGCCCTGGGTCAGCCGGGGTGCGAGAGATATGTCGCATGACAACCTCACCTTCGGCCTAGCACTACAACCCAGAGACGGCGCGGCGTGCGATTTAGTCGGTTCGAGTCCGACATAACTTCCCCCTCCGGCTCCGGCTCCGGCTCCGAGGATTACCCGCACGTAAAAAAAAAATAAGGGGTCCGCTTTTTACCAGTCTAACTGCGGATTTGGCTAAACTTTGATATTTTCCGTGAAGCGACTGCCAGACCTCCACAACCCAAGCATTGCAGATAGACCAGTTGTTGGATTTTTGAGGGCTCCAACTATCCGTAACGACTGCCATAGATGTTTGTATGACAACCGGGACCGACGGCTTAACGTGCTCTCCGAGGCACGACCAGACCATTGCAAATAGCCATATTCATGCATACAAATATTAACACTGAGCGGGGATCGAACCCGCACCTCCTGCGCAGCAGCCGCGTTCACTACCGCTACGCCACGGAGGCTGTCGATCGACTATTCATACTATAATAATAAAAATGTGTTTGAAATTTGTTACTCAATCATGCTGAAACTGCTGCATGGTCTGGCTGGTACTTTTATTACTGGAATATATTCCCATAGGTACTACTTATCCATGAGTATTAGACCTATGCTAGAAATTCATATAAAATCTATCCTAACATGCTTGCTATGTTAGATTCTACTAACAATGTTATCATAATTAATACATCAATATACCTTTACGATTTCAAACGAATCGTTATATAAAAGTTTGTAGGTACTACGCGCCTGACATTACATCAGAGATACGGGCGCGCAATTAAACGGTTATATAAATCTGATGAGTAATTTAATTAACCTGTACTTTGGTAATGCCAACTGTGGTCCTACCATGACGAGGGTCCAAGACACCTTCGATTGAAAGGAATAGAGATGCAGCTATAAACCCTTTATAGGTCCTTCTCTCTCCTCTCTGGATCACGGTCTAAAACACGATAGCTTAAAGTAGGCAGGTAGACTCGACGGTGATAACTGATATAACTATTAGTTGAGAGTTTCTTTGCAGGGCTCCTTCAATCAGCAGCTGTACTGGCTAGAAGGTGAGGTTAAGTTTGTTTTTGAGGGAGGCCTTAGGTCCCGAAGTGCTGAAATGATCGTAAGAACTTCTCCTAAACCACTAACGTTTTCTATACAAAATTTTCTATACATATCTTCAGATATTTCATAATGTCAAAATCGTTACACAACAATATTATACTATTATTACTATACCAATTGATAGAAACCAATGAACTATTCCATGAGTTAATAAGAACATACAAGTAATTACATAAATTGATTTTTATAGAGAATCATACCGCCGACTTGTCTAGATATCATGTGTCTAACTAATAAGTACCTAGTTAAGATCATGAAACATGATTCTAACTATGGTAATGATCATAGTTAGAATCATGAACTTATAGTGTACTAGCTGCTACCTGCGTCTTCGAATGGACGGTATTTGTTTTTATGATATTGCGAAAAATTTAACAATATTTTTTTAATATAAAACAAATAGTTAGGAGTACAGTATGATTTCAGCTATATGCCAGTGAATATCCGTCTAGCCACTACGGAAATCAACCGTTACAAACAAATAGAAATACATTCCAACTGACAGACAGGCCTTTAGAAATCACCGTAGTAGTAGCAATAGTATAAAAGTACCTACAGGTAAAATTAAAATAAGACAAACTGTAGTTTTAATATTACAAACAGACACTTCTATAATACATAAATATAGTGCTATGTGCTATCCATACCATGTGTAATACACGTGCCCATAGTATGCATACTTGTTGTGTAACATATTCTATACACATATCAATTAAGCTGATATTAGTGCTTCATAACTGCGGATATGGTACTATCGTAATAATATTGAAAACAATCAAAATGCTTAATCGGTATATAAAATGAATGAAGATACAGAATGTTTGTGATATCCGTTTTCGACGTGTTGCGCAAATTATATCTAGGGTCTGAGCTTAACGAAATTGAAACTAAAGTCAATTCAGCTCCTTTCATTTCAGTTCTGTGGAAACTTGTGTGAAATAGACAAATATGACGTCACACTTCATCATCGTTATATAGTCGGCTATGCGATCGAAGTTTGCGTTCAAATCCTGTTCATTATATACATATATTACTTAAATATACTGACGTGAACCCACTCCTAACATGGAATTAGTTTTAAGAGGCAATTTGGCTTAGCTGAAAGATTTAATGGGTATATTAGTAACTTAGGACACTTTCTAGTAGATACTCTTTAAAATAATAACAGCCTCCGTGGCGTTGCGGTAGTAAACGCGGCCGCTATGCAGAAGGCGCGGGTTTGATCCCCGCTCAATGCAAATATTTGAATGCATGAATGTATTTGCATTGTTCTGGTCGTGCCTCGGAGAGCACGTTAATCCATCGGTCCCGGTTGCCATACGAACATCTATTGGCATACGTTACGGGTAGTTGAATCCAACAAGTAGTCTAACTGCAATGCTTCGATATGGCCTTTGGTTGTGGAGGTCATGTGGCAGTCGCTTCACGAAAAATGTCGAAGTTCAGCCAAATCCGCACTTAGACTGGTAAAAAGCAGACCGCAGTTGAAAGCGTCGGATGCGACTTGAATTAACGGTATGATGAAGAATAATAATAAAACTTTAAAATAATACTATTAATTAGTTGAATGGTTGATTAATCGGTAAGTGATTGATGAAGGCTTATTTTCCTCTTAAATCCTCTTTGAAAATAAGCTCTCATTTTGAACCATTTTTCATTGCACCAAAGGATATAATTTTGAGATTCGAAATGATCGAATGAATGATTTTAAAATACATCGATTTGATGGATCGCTAGGTAGACGTGGAGTGCATTTTGTCATGATAGGGAACTATGATATTGATTGATAACAACTAGTGTTGATTAAATAATGTTCGCAGACGCAAGGGGGACCGTTACAAGATTAGCTCAACTACTACGCAATTCAGTCCATTATAGTAACAGACGCAGGCTATTTTCTGTCTATCCCCTGAAAATCATAATATTGTTTGATATGAGACTTTTTTTTTCCATATGTATGTGCCCGACTTATACATGTTCCCGATTTGATGAGCTGCGCTGTGTGTGATAGGTGGTAGATACATTATTTAGTTCACAGTAAATAAAAACAACTGAGATACTATTTATTATACTTCAAGGAAAAGTTGTACTGCCTTATTATAGCATTAAGGGTCAGGAATAAGATTAGCAGTGGCCGGTATATGATATTTATTTATTTATTTATTTTGGAACTAAACAGCTATTTTACGTAAATCATGGGTAAACTTAAGAATTATTATTTTTAATGTTACTGATTAAGAAAAGCTTAAGTTTGTAAAATAAGATTAAGAAATAATCTATTCATTCATCTGCCTCTCAGGTACTCTATTGGACAAAACAATAAGACATACGTTAAGGAAACCATGTTGTTTTTGTCGGCTCGATTCCAACATATCTACCTCAACCTTGTCTTACTGAAAGGCAATTTCAGCACGTTCAAAAGCTCTATGAGATACACGAAGAAACTCAGTTTAGCTTTATACTTCAAACGCGCGTCGATGAATACCTGGTTGATACCCAGCAGACTGATACCTGCCTGTTTGACGTTGATTCTCAACTAGACTTTACGACTGATAGGTGCGAATTGGCTTTTGGTTTGGCGTTTACATATAAGCAACTTTTGCTACATACATTTACAAGCGTCCTGTTTTATGTGTCACTGGGAGAAGTGCGTTAGTTTTCTAAAAACTAATTATAGCAGTTTTGTAGTAGGCGTTGCCGACGTTTGCCTATCCGCGGCTTACTTCTAACTCTTACTTTTGAACGGAAAGAGCAGACTTGTGTCATTATCGAATATCCTCCCACTGATCGGATTTAATTTGTTCTTATGTTATGCGTTATCGTGACGGGAAACCGTCGACAGGAAGCGAGTAAAAATGTTATGTCGGCCGAGTAATGGCAAGCCAACACGGATAGGCTTTTTACTTCGCTCTGACAGGGCTGCCTCTTGAGTGAGATGAATATTATTAGAGAGGGAGGGAGAGGGAATGGCCTTTTCTCAGGCGGTCCAATGTTCGCCAGGAAGGCTTCATACTCAAAGAAAATACTTATTTGTGAATTCCTTCGTTTCTGTGCTAAAACTGTAGGATTTGTGTATGCTTATTTATGTTACCAAAAAAACAGCACTTTTTACCCGCCTGACGAATTGTAATGTTTTCCACGCGTATATTTTTAATTAAAAATATCCTGAATTTAATTTATTATCGAGGAATTTTCACAGGCTTGATACCAAATAAAAAAATTGTACAATTACTGCTTGTTTTCATCAGTTGCATCCCCATATTACTGAACAGACAGGACCAAATGCCCCTATTAATAATAATATCACATCACCACCACTCGCAAAATTAGCATTTCTCGACGTTACGTTTACGAATTATGCCTATCACTGGATAACATTGCGTATGAAATATTTCAGTGATAATATCCGTCTCTTTCTGATTTCTTTTACACCAATAGCTTTCAATTATATTGTTTGCATCGTTAATATTCCTGTGTATCCTTGTTTGCCTGTAAAAAAAATACTTTTTATTTGTAGAAACATTTAAACCTATCGTAGCAACTGGATAAATGAAACACTCTGCGCCCCTGTTAAAAGGCCAGACTTTGTACTTAGGTACAATAATTTATTTTATCTTTTTTCTGTATTGCCAAACATTAAATTTTCTCTTCTAATGTCATTTAATTTTACATGCTCTACAGCCATTCCAACCCTTATCTATTATTTGGTTAGGCCGGTTATAAACTCTCATCTAATCCATAATCTTTCGATATTATAATCATAGTCGTTATAAATTTCAAGTTTCATGTATTTTTCGCATGTCATCAAATAATTTAATTAATAATTATAAATAACGTATTACAAACTTTAAGAATAAGCTTTAATCAGGTGAGATAATTAAATTGAGTAGCTACCTGTTAATGATTTTTAAATAATTCCTAAATAGGTAATCGTCGAGGCTCAGTCAACCAAGGCCCAAATTCTAAAATATCACTCAGCTGAATCGTGATTTATCTGAGCAAAAATTGTATAGACAATCTGCCAGACAACCTGTCAAATTTATCAATGTGTATACAATCTTATCCCAGCTAAATCGCGATTCAGCTGAGTGACATTCTAGAATATATGTCTAAGTATGTTTTTTAATAATGTTGTAATTTTACAAGTAGATCATCATCATCCTCGGCACCCGGAGTCCGCTGATGGTTTTTAGTTGATATGTCGGCCTTTCCGCGAGGGGCTACTAGTCTGGCCTGAATACTTTTGTCCTCCCACTTTCGGGAGGAAAGCTCGAGAGAGCCTCGTACGTTGTTTATATACTGGTGAAAACCTTCGAAATTCATAGTAACGTGTATAATCACCAAATGCCAATGCCCCTACGTATATAAGCGGGGTTAGCTTAGTGGTTAATGAATAGGCCTTACGATCGAGAAGTCCCGGATTCGAATCCTGGCCATGACACTACCAACGTGAACCCACTCCTAGTACAAACAATTTAGCTTAGTTAGAGGGGCTAGGGAAATATTAGTAATTTCGGTTGCTAAAACATTATTAAATGAACCCACCGTGTAGGAGTAACCTTACAAAACGACTAGGTATTTTCCTAGCAAAATAGGGGACAACTCATTAAATAGGTAACATTATAATGGTGTAATATATTTGTGTAGTAGATTATGGAGCATGTACATTGTATAATCATATGCATTCAAGCATATTACCTACAAACATCAGTCATCATTCTCTGAGCCTTTTTCCTAAATCTGTTGGAGTTGGCTATCTAGTTATTTTCCGTGAAGCGACTGCCATCTGACCTCCACAACCAATTAGCGATATCACAGTTCTACCTGAGTAACTAGCATTAAATAATAATAATAATAAATAATAAATATTCCACAACATTTCACACAACGCTATCTAGATCCATGGTAAGCATAGCTTAACTAGCTTGTGTTATGGAATCTAGAATGCGGATATACATACTTAGATACTTTTTGTTGTAAATACATACATATAGGTCACTCGCCCGGTGACAAATTACGCTTGAGCAATCTGAGTTTCTGATTTGATTGAATCTTCCACGTTTTACAAGAAATACCGCGATGCCAAGTAATTTTGTGCTTAAATACAATACCAAATAACACTTGCCGAATAAAAAAAAACTATAGCTGCACATGTCATACATTTTAAAACGCGAATCTTTAATTTAGTTGAAATAATTTTCACTTAGTCTCTTTTGTCTTTTTTCTTTGCCGTAACATAAAGGCCTATTACAAATTAATTAAATACCTTTACCAGCACACGTGTTTCCTTTTCAAATTCAAATTCAAATTTAATTTATTTGCAAGAATATGGTAGATAGAAAGGTGTTACAATATAATAAAGTACTCCTTCTTCCTACAATCCCAATTTCTTAGAGCGGGGCATGAAAAAGCATCTGTTGAAGCCGTCAAGCTGGGGACCTTCTTGAGACTGCCTTCAACTTCCCATCACACGAGGTTAACTAGAAGAAATATTGACGTGTCTCATAATTTAGAATAAAATCCTCTTTTCATTCTATTGTCCCCACTCTCGTCTTCCAATTTGTGACATAGGAGCCTTTTGTGGGAAATATTCGGTTGATTGCAATTTGATTAGGTTGAAGGAACGATACTTACGCACAAAAGGTGTACCTATAAATAGTTCAAATAATGGCGTGATGAGTCAAGTTTCAGAAGTTCGTCATAAGCCTAAAAATAAACACCATGAACTTGTTAGTGCCTAATGGTTGTAGGTCACATTATGAACAAAGCAGTTCAAAGGTTGACACGCGATTTGGTCTAAAAATAAAACTTAAGCCTATTGTGGTGGTTGATAAAAGGCTAGAAAATCGCGTGAATGTATTGAGTTATTAATAGCATATTTTTTACTTCTTCCTCGTCTCAATACTTTTGCTGTAATTCTGAAGGGCTGTTCAATACATCTTTCCATATAAAACTGGGCTATAATGCTTGAACCTATGAATGAAAGCGTCACACAGCAAGGTTAATAATCAAAGATTTCTTGAACACAGGTTATTAGCGATATTAGCGTATACTGTGATGCGCTGCCTGATATGATGTAAACAGGGACACTATTTCGCTTGACATAGGTGTTTTAATCACAGTCATAATGTGAGTTAGAAGTAGGAACTGACGTAAATCTTGTGCCAGTTAATACGACCACGCTTTTTCACCTTACGGTTGGTGAAATAAGGGGACAGAAGGAAGAAAACGTATGGCAATAAAAGTAGGCGTCCAAATATGTGGGAGCATGAACACGTATGGCAATAAAAGTAGGCGTCCATCAAAATGTACAGAGATCCTAATCATATTAGTGTCGACTGTCAAGACAAGCGCGGTGATTAGTAAGCATTACGTTACTGTAGGTATACAAGTTTTTAATTTAAAAGTTCGTCCTTTCGGATATCGTTCATCGCGGACGCAGGTATAGTCGTAAAATATAAATAGTTTATCTGTCATGTATCTCCTGTATTTTATCTGCTATATTGCGGACATGTAATGCAAGCGTTCCGCGCGATCCATACGTGTCACTTCACACATCCACCGTAGCATGTTCATCCCCGTGACACGCAGCTTCTGCTCGTGTCGCTCCAGCAGCGGCCAGTTTTCGCAGCCGTGTAAAAAGGCAGGCCTAATAATGGTTTTATAGACCTAACCTAACCTATATTTACGATATATTACGCTATTTGTGAGTATATTATATTCGCCCGTCTGTTATTTATCGGCTTTATAATACCATAGTAATAAAATCTAACTTATTATGATTTTCTAACAATAAGGAAGTGTCTCATACAAGTATTTTTTTGATGTTTATCACTTATTTTGATCCCACTAACTGTATGTAAGCATACACAGATACTTCATCATTAGCGTACGTGTTAGAAAACAGATGGTGTTTCCGTTCTACTTGTGGCCTAAATCTTATTAACATAACAAATAAACATTGACAAGGCCGTAAGTTCCTGCGATGAACAGATGATCTCCAATCCACAGTCGCTTCGTTTCTGTAGCCTGATTCAGTTATATCACATTTTCATAACGCGTGCTTTCAATTCGAGTAGAAATGAAAACGTAAAAGAAGCTTTGGTATTTCATATGTCAAAAAAAACTTATCTACGTTTTCGTTAGGCGAGGTAGTGAAGATCACTCACTCGCAAAGATCACCCACTCGTGTTCAATTACATTTTATGAACATATAGGTACACTACTTAGGTATATACTTATAAATTACTTTTCCACTAATTAACTACAAAGCAAAAATACCAAAAATAACGGATGTCTAAGATGCAACATAAACATAATTTTCTTATAATGGACAACAGAAGGCTCTTTTAAAATATCAAGTCGACAAATTACCGCTTCGAACAAATACATTTTTTACATCAAACACGACAAGGTTGGCGTTGTGTGAGAAAATCAGTAGTCATAATAACAGAAACAATATTTATAAAATGCAATTTCTCACCAAATTCAAGGTTGTGATTAACCATTCAACAAAAATTTCAAAAAACCTCTTGCGGTATGACATACACGCACTTGTTTTTTTGATTGCCATGCTATGTACATTATTACTGTGATCATAACCGATCATCCCCAGATTCAGCAACACTCCGACATATTTGATTAATTCGCTACAGCAATTGTTTTGCTAACGCTACAACAGTCGTGGGAAAATAGTAAATCATGTGCGTACGAGTTACAAGCAGGAGTAGCGACGCGTCTGCATCACGGCTAGTGTACCATCAGCATATTAATGTTACTTGCTTACAGACAATCATTTACATATCCGTGTTCTCGATTCACGCCTAAGAATAGTGTCTTTCACTTATCGTGTGAAACTAGTAATCGTGATGATGATACCATTAAATACTTCAGAATACCTAAAGAAAAACTATTGTCCATTCTTTCTATGGCCCATAATTGTAAAATGACATAAGACATTTTATATACAAACTAGACGTCTGCCCTGAGTTTAATTGAGAGAGAGAATTGAGACTGAGTAAACGTATTTTTTATTGAAGTGTATGCGTTCTGAATTTCAGGTCAATAGATTGTTAATTCTTTAAATATACATAAATTAAATTTAAATAATACAGTATCAAGTAATCAAAAATATATTTTGATCATATACCTACTTCAGGTGAATAGATCTAAGGGCACGGCAGCCAAGTCAAGCAAAAAAGTGACACGGCCGTACCATCCTTTTCACGAAGCAGTTCAGGCCATTTTCGATCCCATATAACTTCGTTGTGAATAAAACTAGAAACCGGAATTTTCAGTAACACGGTATATATAAAATTTCATTCAATTTTAATCAGTAGTTTAAGAATATAATATATTATAATTCTTAAACTACTGCTACAGTGCTCGCTCAGTACAGGCATTCCTAAACCATGTTGGTGTTACGGTGATGGAGTGGCCAGCACGGTCCCCGGATATGAATCCGATTGAACACGTTTGGGACTTGCTAAAAAGGAGTGTCAAATCAAGAATGCCACCTCCTAACGATCTGGGCGAGCAGCGAAACACATTAGTTGAAGAATGGCAGAAGTTGCCCCAAGAAATCATTGACAACATCATTCGCAGCATGCCCAGACGGATGGAAACTTTTATCAGGGCATGAGGGGGAAACACTCGTTATTAAACATGTTGTTGTTGTTTTATGTTAAATTATTATTAGTTTAAAATACAGCTATTTTATACTCTCCTTTTTTGTGTTCCGCTAATTCTGCCTGTGTGTGTATACACCATTGTGGTCAACGATTGGAATATATCAACTTATATTCCAATCGTTGACAACTTGATGTAACTATTTTCTGATGATATAATTTTATGATAGGTAATCATTTTAGCTCACAATTGCTGTACTCGCGGCTTCGTTAGTGTGGATCTACTTAATATCTTTTTTGGGCGGAACACTAATACTTTAAGAAATAAAGTAGTTTCCACAAAATCTGGCCAGCCGCTTCGAAGATAACCCGATTAACAGAAAAACAGCCCCGTAATCTTACTTTAAACATTTGTCATTTATTAATTCGTATAATACCTTGAACTACAAAGCGAATTATACAATATCTCTGCCCACAACCAATCATAACGGTGTATGAGTAACTAACCAAGTGTCCGCCTGCAAGTGAAAATACAAGCAACTTATCCCTTAGCAAGCTTAATACACAGTTATGTTAAACAATAACAGCTAAGTACATGTAGTTAGGTGGGTTCTTGCTCGGACCGTTGTGCCCTATTTCCCCATCCGCGTGCTAGGGGCAGGACATCCGTCAGACAGATACCCACGTACTCTCGGCTTATATGGCGTGAAAAAAGCCTAACTGTTAGAGATGGGTTATTAGTTATTTATTTTATTCTTACTTTGATGTCGCTGGGCTATGAACGGAACTTTACAAATAAATGAGATTAAAGTGGGTGTTTCTAATATCAAAATAGCAGCTTCTTAACAAATGCTGTATGCACGATTGTAATGACAAAACAATGATTTCTATGTTAAGTGGATATTGCAGATTTGGACGAGCTTTTTACTGCAGATGACCCTGGGTCAGCCGGGGTGCGAGGGAGTGCTTTGTGGGATAACCTTACACCCCGGGATCTGAAGACCCGAGACGGCGGTGTAAGGTTTTACTCGGTTCGCGAGGGGTTCACTGCACACAAAAAATGTTTTTTTTCCTTTTTTTTATACCACTTTGGTGGCAAACACACGACCCTCTTGATGAAAAGTGGTAACCGTGGCTTATGGTCGTGTGCAACACCAGTGGCGTCACACTCGCGCTGCCGACCCTGTTAGAACAGAGAGTTTCTGTGCCGTCAGTGTAGAAGATAAAGCAGGACAAGCCTTTGGTCTTTCCGCTGACAGCACAAAAACACTTCAGTGAGCTCTGGCTACCCTACTCACCGCCGGGAACACGACAAGAGGTTATTATGGCCGCGGTATTCAGCAGTCCGACTGGGCAAGTACCTCCTCCCCAGTCGGACTGCTCAATTGGACCAAAATACCGTCGTGACCTACCTATATGTTAAATTATTTTAGAAATTGTAGTAGGATTTTGCGCAAACATATTAAAACTTGGACCCAAATCCACGCCGACGGAGTCGCGGGCACAGCTACTTAATGATAATAATATACCTAATACTTATTCAAGAGCGGAACAATGATTGTAAAATTATATTATTCCATAGGAACTTTAATTTAAACCGGACAACGGTGTTATAAAAACGTAAATATTGTAACAATAATAACCAGCTGATTATGCGGAGAATGCTCGAATTACCCACGTCGTAAGTCCCCCA
Source organism: Eilema caniola (assembly GCA_949126895.1). NCBI lineage: Eukaryota > Metazoa > Arthropoda > Insecta > Lepidoptera > Erebidae > Eilema > Eilema caniola. The sequence continues at coordinate 9,070,216 of OX421479.1, read as the reverse complement.
CAGGAAGCGATGTGATTCTATTCTTACCGGAAATCACAAGGCCACTTCGTGTGTAAATTGACTTAAATTGCAGTCGAGCGTGTGCATGTTACGTAAGTGGGTGAGCAGCATTGTAGGTGGCAATGTTAAGTAAAGCAGCTTTTAAGCGAGACTTTTGTATTAAGGCTGCCTTTCCACCGGAGATGTGCTATGCAGCTATGCTAAGAAAATGTAAAAGCTAAGCTGTGAAACTATGTGACCGTTTCTACTGTGCTATGCTATGTAGCGTAGCGAGTAAAATGTGCTGTGAAACTTCCTAAAAATATTCAAAAATCGAATCTATTCTCCATCCATAGCACGCATTTTTCTAAATAAAACACAGCTTAGCTGAACCCCTTTCCACCAGTGCTATGCTGTTTGGACCTGGACCAATGAATATGATTGGTGGTTATTCAACGCATCCATAGCCACGTAGCATAGCACATCTCTGGTGGAAAGGCAGCCTAAGCCAAATACTAGTTTTGAACCCTATAGTCCCTACGGTATATTGGTTCAAAGTTTGTAGTTTGAAGTTGATGTTGGTTTGTCTGGGAGCGACTGACTCCCAACCCTGAAAAGAAAGGCTGCACCAAAGTGAGCCTCATTCGATATTTAGCCAGTGCATCGACTAGGGTCCAAAATATATTAGGAGCGCCCTTTGCACCCAGTCTCACAGCATAAGTTTATGAATACATCACAGAAGTAATAAACTCTTATCGTACTAGTTTTTTATTCTAGTGATATTGTATATTTATTATATTATTATTATTATACTTGTACGTAACCACTTAAATTACGAAGCAGTCAATCACCAGAGCACTTGTACATTCCATAGAAACATCTTCACAAACTATGTAGTCTGAACATAATTACCCCTAAAATCAATTTACCACGTGAAATTCGCCATTATCTCAATCAATAGTCCGTAGCTCAAAGAAATAACTTTCTCATAGTCGAACTACGCCGGACCATTCATAAAGAATAATTATTATTTACTGAATGAAAACCACAGGAAATGGGCTCCTCTGGGCCGAGTCGAATTGCAACCACATTTGATTACGTCACCGATCACCACTGCCTACCATTGAGCGACTGTTTATAGTAATGGACCTGCAATACGTGTTCGTTCGATATAAAAATAAAGCCTCGGGAAAGGTGTGTAAACATTTTACAGGAAGCATTCAGATGTTTGGGGATATAGAGCGATGTTTGTATTGGTCACTCGCTTACTGTTAGTCGTTCCGGAGAAAAAACTATTTTGGTCGTTCGATCTTCTTACACAAATTACGATATGTTGTAACACATAGATACTTAAGATATGTAGTTAATATTTCAACTATAGTAATTTAGAAATTCACATTGAAATAATTCAAGTGTAAGTAGTAAAAGAATGACCGATGACCGAGGTTGATGGGGATGATGCTCATCGATCATTCTGGAAGTCTATGGGAGAGGCCTATGTTCAGCAGTGGACTGTGTGTGGCTGATATGATGAAGTAGTAAAAGAGTACATCAGATGGGCCGTGTGCTTGTCTGCCACCTGAGTGGTATAAAAAAAAATGGTTGTACAAAAGCGGACTTACTGCCATAGGCATTTACTGCCAGTCAACCTTAGGGTGATGCAAAGATATTTCAAAGGGAGGTGCATGATACAACTAATTTGACTTATCTAAACTGCCCCTCTAGACAAGTGGCAATTCGCTAGCAGGCGTTTGATGGAATAGAATGACGAATGTATAGGATTTGACGTATTTGACATGCGTTAACGACTGTCATTTACGTCAAATTCCATACATTCGTCATTCTATTCCACCAAACGCCTGCTAGCGAATTGCCACTTGTCTAGAGGGGCTGCTGTACACAGAATTAGGTATTCAGTTCTTTGTCTCTAACTGTATTTTAGAAATCTAAACATTAAATTAATATCATGACATTCTGCATATCGCTAAATAGATCCAATTCAGTTCCGTTCCCATTAAAGTGAACGCCGTGACGCTGACTATATTTAGGACAGCCATATTTACTCTTAGTTTGTGGAGCTCATTCCAGAGCTTGTCTAGGAATGTAGTTGGGATCTCTTTTAAGATACAGTAGGCCTACCAGGAAACATTTGCGGCTGCGGAATCAAGTTTCAGGCAATCGGTTTAATGGAACATTTTTATCTCCAATTTTTTTTCCCGTCGTCGCGCGTCGGTAGATTGCGCTGCAATTGGGTAAGGTACCTACAGGATTTTATTCCGAATTTATTTCCAAGATATCAGGACCCGGACCGCTTATATATTACAGTTATTGTGGTTAACCTAAATAGGCGTACTTTACCCAAGATTTAAAAAATAAAACCAGCAATATATCATTGTGGCACCAGCCTAACATTCCAAACAGCCGTCGCATACTCGCGAGTTCAAAAATCGTTTGTTTTTATATCGATTCTCGACCGCGCACAAATTCCGATACGACTGTTCCGCCAATTATTGTAGTGTGTGTTTTCCGTTACCAATATGTTATTATTTTTTCGTTAACATTCTTGGAGCGGGCTCAAATTTCTGTGTCTACAAAAAGCTCCCTTATTTATTGGACAAATACGAGCGTAGTGCTCTCTAGACGTCTTGCGGACGTGACCAATTGAACCGGATGCACGCCCATAACCGGAAGTCCCCCTTTCATCTCAAAATGGCCGCGTCGAATCTGTAAGAAGCAAGGAATTTTTCTAGGCCGCTGACCACTGAATATTTGTCAAACGAACCCGGCGATATCACGAGGCGAACTTTTTTTGACTGTTACTACTTTTTAGGCTTCCTGCAGAGTTTGCGGTTTTTTGTTGCTCGCCGCGCTGCCACTGACGCGTTACGTACTAGTTTTTTTAAAGTATCTTAATTAGTGCTAAGCAAATAGGTACTTTCCTCAAATTTAGACATTTACTAGTATACAGAAGTTAATAGAGCATAATATAAAAATGCTATAAGGGAAAGATCGCAGGTTCGAATCCCGCCTGAACTAATTCAATTTTTCCTATCTTAATCGATTTGATAGTATATAATTGTAAAGACATTGATGATGGATTGTATATATTTAGCAAATGAATTACATACACATGTAATTCATTTTCATTCATTACATATATACCTATAGTACCTACCTTGTACAGTCAGCGTCAGAAATATCTGAACTACAAAGTCTCAAAAGGATCCTAAAACTCCCATCTTAAAAGCAAATCAACTGTTTTATTGATTTAAATTGTATTATTGTCCGAACCAAAACTGTGTGCCAAATTTCAGAACAATTAGTCAACAGGACGGGGGGAAATACAAGGAATTAAGATCATTTCGAGCACTTTGTTCATCAAAATCAATCTGATGCTGACTGTACCTTATAATATCTACCATATTAATAATCATATTTGACAGGGAAGTATTTTCCTATAAGAAAGCCCATCTCTTTTAGGGCTACATAGGTATTTTGCCTACGCGTGGGTAAAATACTTATGTAGCCCTAAAAGAGATTGGCTTTCTTATCGTGGCCATGTGATAACGGGAAAACTTATTACCTATGTCTTCTCCATTCGAGCGCCAATCCCTGCCATCCAATATTAACATTTTGGAGCGCAAACCCACTCTCCACTCCACTACTGATAAAACAACAATAAATAGCGTAAAATTTCTTGTATTCCAGGTAAACTATACGCAGCATTAGGCCGTCGCGGCGGGCGAGTCGTCGGCAGCGACATGCAGACAGGCTCGGCGTCGTTCCGCGTGCAGGCTCTCATGCCGGTCGCCGAGAGCTTCAAGTTCGCGCTTGAATTGAGAACGCACACGTCGGGCCTGGCAGCACCGCAGATGTTGTTCAGTCATTGGGAGGTTAGTATTAAAATCATTTACTAATTACGTAGCTATTATCCGGTTCATGAGCTAAGCGGCATGCGTGACAGTGTCCGACAAGAGCGACAAGAATTCAGGGTTTCGAATCATACGCATTGCAAACATTTTTGTGGATGAATTTTCATTGATCTGAAATGTGAAATTCTATATGTGATATGATATTATATTCATTAAAATGTATGTAATTAACATGATGCAGTCTAGAACCCTAGAAACAATATGTACTACTGGTCTAAATCACGCTTTGTTAAATTTAGTCCTAATTATTATTTATTGCCTATGTAATAATAATTATTTACGGCTATAGTACTGCAAATAGTAAATTCTATTGATCGTACTTCATGGTTCCTAAAGCCAACTGAGCTCTTGGCGATTTTTAAAATGAACAAATCAATTACCGCTACATTGCTAATTGTTTTTAAAATCCTCCTTTACATCTGTCAATTGATCCCACCGGAAAACATAATGAGAAAATACTTCAACTATTTTTCCAGGTGATAGACATCGATCCGTTCTGGAAGCCACGCACCGAAGAAGAATATCTGCATTGGGGCGAGAAATGGGATGGCGTGAACCGCGCTAAGGCTTACATGGACGCAGTACGCGCCAGGAAGGGGCTGGCCACCGACAAACACCTTGTCCAACACGCTGAGAAGCAAAGGACGCTATCGAAGAATAAATAATGTTGATAAACCTCGCCTCTTCGGTAGCTAACAAGATGGAAGTCTTTATAGCTGATAGTTCCAGCGAAAATGTGACTACCCACCTACACAGTTTATTAATACTTTAACCAGCTCCAAAAGGCAAACTCAAGTAGTGTTTAATACCAAGGTGAACCCATAAATTATGCCGAATAATTTCATCTGAGTGATAAAACCCACCGAGATGAAATTATTCCGAGGTGCACTAAGGAAAATATACGTTAAAATGAATCAAAACAACTGCCCAACTAGACAAGTAATATCATGCATCGGTAACATTGCGGTGAATAGAAATAAAGTGGTGAATCCATTGGCGGAGGACCGTACGAAATAGCGCACATTGGGAGAGGCCTAAGTCCTGCACTTGACTGCAGTAAGCTAATTGATTGATTGATTGACTAATACTCGTAGTATAAATCCGAAAGTAGCTGTTTCTGTTTGTCTGTCGGTACTCTTTCACGCCTAGCTTGCCTTAGACCTTTAAAAAGAACATAGACTTGTTTGGTCGCGATAACCGACGTGCACGCGAGCGAAACCGCGGGCAACAGCTAGTGTAATTTATGAATTCCAGATAAATATATTCTTTTAACATTTTTGGCTCATCTCTCTCTCTGTAAATGATTTTCATTTTATGTACCCGGTGTTTTATTCATCTAATTTTACGATATATTAAATTTCACAGTTTTCAGTATGATGACGCTTTTTAACAATTTTCCCCAAAGTAGAAATCAATGTATAATCGTAAATTTTTTGCATTCGCGGTCTAGCGTGCCTGCCCCTCTAGACAAGTGGCAATTCGCTAGCCGGCGTTTAATAGAATAGAATGATGAATGTATAGGATTTGACGTATTTGACATGCGTTAACGACTGTCATTTACGTCAAATCCCATACATTCATCATTCTATTCTATTAAACGCCGGCTAGCGAATTGCCACTTGTCTAGAGACGCTGTTATTGATTTGTAATGTCTTGTGATATAAAATAAATATTATATTTAAGATAGAAAGCATTAAAATGTTATTTTAAATCCGTAAGTGGCCAAAAATAGCCGTTTTATACCTATAGATATAGAAACTTTGAATAATTGTTCCCGTTAAATATAATGGAATTAGACGATTAATACCCCTCAATAAGGTGGATAAGTTAACAATGTAACTACTTGTTGTTTGTTTATTTTATTTTTTTAAACTTAGGTACCGTTTTCTGCAAAACTAGGTAATGGCATAATAGACCAATGAATGTATACAAACCTGCAGGTTGAGGCGTCAAAGGATTCCTCCCCATCGACATCAACTGGAGGGGTGGCCAGAATATTATCTGATTAAACTGTCGTTGATCTAAATCTCTGCCAAAAGCATCTGCTAGCCTTGGAGCTACTTTTGCTTCTGTCGGTACCTACGTTTATAAAAATCCTGATCAATTCATACTAGTTCGTTAGGTACCTCGCAAACTGTTGTGTCATATCTCGTTTGTAGTTTATCTCGATAATTCTAATACTTAGTATTTGACTAAGGTACTCAATACCCCCTTCACGTATTAGGTTTTAACCTATTAGTAGTAGGTTGCAATGGCGATACGACACTGTCATTAGTGCTTACCTCGTAACATCGGTTATTATATATACGGAGTTGAGACCGCGTGCTCTCGACGAAGCGGTAGGCCAGACCACAACCTGCAAGTCCTTAGCCATTACAAAATGCAATAGCATTTTATAATATTGATGCATTTTATTTGTCTTGTGTTAACCCAACATACCATTGTCACTGATCCTCGCGAATACCTAAATGGTAGAAAATGTTAAGTTATGCTTGATGTAGGTATCTTCGTGTTAATATTGTTAGAATAGCAAGTAGAAGACAACTAGACTAGCATTTTTAATTTGTTATTACAGACATGTTCTATTTTAACATTTTGTATAAAGAGTAGTACGAATGCAGATGTTATTAATTAATTATAAATATTTATTGATAAACCGAGGTTGTATAACGATGTATTTGATATTTTTTCTTATTTTTAATAAAAATATTGAATATAATTGGTAAATTGCTTTTAATTTTTAAATATTCTCTTCAAGATCACTTCACTGGCAGTACTGATTACGAGGTTCGACCATCTAGCTTACCTTCTAGTGGTCAATAGCAGAACTACTCACTTCATTTTCAACGGCTATGCTACTACATAGTTTAACTATCTCACCCTAGATGTCACTAAACAGAAATACAATCAGATATAAAGTGTCGCCATCTAGCATCAAGTAGAATACTTAGTATCTGAGAGTTTTTATGCAAATATTCTTTGGGCGCGTTGGGCAGTTTACGTAGAAAATTTTTGGTGCACAAAGCTCAAAAATATTTATTAAAAACTGTTGAAAAGTATATGTTCCTGATTTAATATCGGGATCCTAGGTGACGACCTAGGCGCATCCAGTATAATATAATATACATAGTTCACCAAGTATAAGCACATTTTGAGTGAATAAAAAGTTTCTAGTTCTATACTCTATGTATGCATGGACATTTTCCACCGAAAGGTCACGCCTATGGGCGACACCTACTGTCATGCTATTAGAACCTAGTTGAAATTGTGAATCACAGTGCATAATAAATCGGGCAATGCCAAGAAATGCAATAAGTACGACAATTGATTTGATAGTGACAACCGTACTTTCGATTTTCTCCATTTCAAGGAATCATTTCTACTAGTTACCTACTATAAATTTACTCTATGGCCGTAACATTAGAAAATTTACGCACCTAGCCGTAAATTTGAACAACGCTTGTTTCATAACGAATAATTAATAACTGTGTTAAAGATCCGTTATATGAACGGCCATCTAAAGACCCTTATAAACCTAGTGGTCCACGAGCCACATTTAAATTTGGTCAATGATTTCCTCCCAGGAGATACTTCGTACAGTGGTTAAGGAAGTTAAATCATGAATTTTCGCGGTTGTCAGCTGGCACTTTGTTGGTGGGGTAAGCAGCGGTGACCGCTCAAACATGTAAAAAAATGAAAAAAAATTCAGTCATTTCCTCCCGGCTGAAAATTGGCTAAATTACAGTTAAGCCAATATCGCGGTGGAAAACCTGTCAGCTGGTGACCTAAAGTTGTAAAAAAAATTAAAATCGTCAGTCATTTCCTCCCGGTTCAAAATTGGCTAAAATTTAGATAAGCCAATACCTTAAAGGAAAAAAATTGTCAGCTGGCCATATCGCGGTAGAATACGCGTCAGCTGGTGACCAAAAGTTCAAAAAGTTGTATGAAAAAATCGTCAGTCATTTTCTCCCGGCTCAAAATTGGCCAAAATATTGTTGAGCCAATACCTTGAAGTAAATAAGTTGTCAGCTGCTCATTTGACATTTGCAGTTGACGAGTTTTGTCACGTGACCAGCTGACGCATTTTCCGCCGCGGCATGAGCAGCTGACAATTATTGTTCTTCAAGGCATTGGCTGAACTGTATTTTGGCCAATTTAGAACCGGGAAAAAATGACTGAATTTTGGCCACGTCGCCAGCTGAGGCGTATTCCACCACGATATGGGCAGCTGACAAGTTTAGTCCTTCAAGGTACTGGCTTAGCTATATTTAGGCCAATTTTGAGCCGGGAGGAAATGACTGCATTTTGTCACGTGAACAGCTGAAGCGTTTTTCACTGGGGCATTTGCAGTTGACCTCTCTTGTCCTTCAAGGCATTGGCTTTACTGTATTCTGGCCAAATTTGAACCGTAAAAAAAATGGCTGAATTTTGGCCACGTCACCAGCTGAGGCGTTTTCCACCGCGATATGCGCAGCTGACAACTTATTTCCTTCAAGGTATTGGCTCAACTATATTTTGGCCATTTTTGAGCCGGGAGGAAATGACTGACGATTTTAATTTTTCATACAAGTTTTTGACCTTTTGGTCACCAGCTGACGCGTATTCCACCGCGATATGGCCAGCTGACAATTTTTTTCCTTCAAGGTATTGGCTTAACTGTATTTTAGCCAATTTTGAGCCGGGAGGAAATTACTGACGATTTTAATTTTTTTTACAACTTTAGGTCACCAGCTGACATGTTTTCCACCGCAATATGAGCAGCTGACAATTTTTTTCCTTCAAGACATTGGCTTAACTGCAATTTAGCCAATTTTCAGCCGGGAGGAAATGACTGAATTTTTTTCATTTTTTTGCATGCTTGAGCGGTCACCGCTGCTTACCCCACCAACAAAGTGCCAGCTGACAACCACGAAAATTCATGATTTAACTTCCTTAACCACTGTACGAAGTATCTCCCGGGAGGCGATTGGTCATGAGAACCTGTCGCTGGCTTGCGGTCTATAGTGGTAGTCCTCTTGAAGGTTGACTAGGCCGTTGGAGCGCTCGCAGCCAGAAACAACATCATTTAACGAAGTTTGTAGGTAATGTATTTGAAATAAAACAACTTTATATTTAGTTAACTCATGTATCTAATATTTACAAAAAATCAACAAACGAATCACAACTTGAACAAAATATACAAACAAACGGAAAATCATGCATACGTCCATTAACAATTCTTACGTGGTAGCCATAAACAATAATACCAAATAATCAGTTCTATCACCCATAGACAATAATAGCATGTTTTATTTAATTTTAACTCTAACTCGCGCACTATGGTCGGATCGAGAAAACTCGAAACTCAATTGCGTACTTTCCTGAAATTTTATTAGTGTTTAAGTGTGCTTAGGTAATATTTTAGGCATTCATCCAACAACAAAATGGTAAATTATCTAACAATTCTTCTTATTTGAAATGAAGTATGACGTCACACTTTCTTATTTCTTACAGGTTTTCATAGAGCTTACCGTTTTGACGTACCCAGTAACGGGCCAAGATAATAACAACATAATTTTAATTAAATATTAATAATCACTTAGTGAAAATAAGTTTTAAATCATTGCCGACGAAATATTAGTTTGAAATATTGCCATAAACACGACTTCATATGAAATGCATTGATTAATCTCAACAACAGTAGACCAAGTGCGCGGTAATGGTTCAAAATTCCTATGATGCTTTAGGGTAAAACCGACCATGGGTGGTTGATAACGCTGCCGACAGAAAACTATCACAGCGTTGGAGATTTTAACCTTTAATTTCAACCATGGCCACTGGCCAGTATGTACCCAAGGCACTAAATATTTTACTAGTCACTTGTTCTCTTGAATACATCATTAAAACATTCGAATGTCATTGTAAAAGCATGATTACTATAAAATAACAAATTAAAATATGATTTAAATACATAAGATCGTAAAAATAATATAGAAAATATAAGTTTCTCCGGCTTCGCACACAAACATTAACTTTACGTAAAACCATCATATTTACATTGACAACAACTAAATGATAATTGCTCGGACCTTAAACTAACTATTGTACAAACCTTAATATGTGTTTTCTATTTTTGATATATTAATTAATCTAACATTTTTGTCTTTGGCAATATTAATTATTCCCGATAAATGACTCGTATAGGACAAGAACAGCCTTACATAGTACGAAATATAAATAGTGTTGCCAGGACGACAACTAACTGAGCACGACTATCCAACTATTTGTATCGATTACCGACTACTCGTAGTTTAGTCGATTAAATGTCTACACGGCTAACGGCTAAACGCAAGTATTCATCTAATGCAAAATTTCCAAACTAACGTAATCTTACGATACAATGCATAAATAAATACAAACTGTTGCCAAATATGTTGTAACTGTTGTAAAACTTAATACAAACTGCTTGCAATATTAAATACAAACTGCTTGCAAAAATAAATACAAACTGTTGCCAAGTATGTTGTAAACTGTTGTAAAACTTAATACAAACTGCTTGCAAAAATAAATACAAACTGCTTGCAATATTAAATTCAAACTGCTTGCAAAAATAAATACAAACTGCTTGTGAAATTAAATGAGAACTGTCCCAGGTTAGTATTGTTTTATGGACATTGGTACGTCCTTAAAACTATACTAATCTGGTTCTATGAAATTATGACGATATTGTTCATATATATGTAATGATGCGTCTTTTGCACACTCTTACTTATTTTAGTGGTATTTCAATAATGATATTATTCAATCAGGAGAATTTTGTATTAGATAGCTTATTGTGTTGGCCGTGAAAGGATAAAATACAAAGGCCTAATTTTGAGTTTGGAATACAGCGTTGGCCGACTTTGGCACGGATGGTAACCTATAACAATTAGGCCTTTAGCACAATTGAAATATTTAACAGTAGCCAATAAACGTATGTGTTTATATTTAACAAACTTTGTACATAAACCTCATTTAAATCGTTTCAATTAAATTAATTAACTAGCACGTCTATATATCTCCTTGTAATGTACAAAATATTAACCTAATTATCCAAAAGAATTAAAATTCTCTTTAAAAAATAGCATCTAAGGTATTTGACCCAACGGCAAATATTAAAAGAATGAAACTCATAATCTTTGTAACAATTTTCGATTGCACATACTATACCCAATTTACGAAATCTAAAATCATACCCTAAGTACTAACCCCATAGAACCAAATAACAAATCCTTGAGCTTTACCAAAGACTAGAATAATAAAACGTTTAATTACAATCTTTACAAGTACGTACATAATTATTTATCTAAACAACACTATGAAAACGTTTCAAAATTGTCTTAAAACTGAACGTTCGGTTCTATTTTCTTAAAACGTTAGCCATCTAACCGTGCTAATCAGACTTATGCACACCGAACGCTTAGTGCAGCTAATTGAAGAAAAAAGAGCTTTCGAATCAAAAGTTGAACAGAATAATATATATTATATATATATAGGCATATGCGACATCGAATGTTCAAATGAAAACAATTCTAAACGACATCATAAATACATTACTGAAAAGTGATTTTATTGTAATACCTTTCAACTATCGATGCTGCTGTGATTGCAAGGCTGTCTACATAACACAACCGTTACATTATATTAATAAAACTAAAACAGTTGAAGAAAGGCAAGAACGAAATGAGTTCTCATAATCATAAGTAGGTATGTATGTATTAACTCACTAACATTGATACTATGGAGGGTAGAAAGTAAGGAGGACCATCTTGTATGTGAGATTTGTTGAAAAATTGACCACTTGTAAACAGTAAATTATTGTTCGAGCTCACACCGAAATAGCGCTAGTGTAGGAAATGGAAATGATATTTAGCAGTTTAAAAGCAGAGTGAAGTGTGCTGGGTTGACAACTGTTAAATTGTTAAATTGAAAATTGTTAACAATATAAAATTATACTGCACATTCAAATCTTTCTTTCCTTTTTTAATTTAGTATCCTACTCTAAAAAGTTGTTAAATTGAAAAAGTCTTCCACTTGCTACTTTAGCCACCTTAATTTGCTTTCTTTCAGCGGCCGCTTTTAAATACACTGAGATAGTCCTCCCTACTTTCTACCCTCCATTATTGATACCTAAAAAGAACAGTCATTAACGCAGAATTTAATGTATTTTATATAGGACTATTTTTAAGAAATTATTGCCCTTCTAGCATATTTATACAGAAAATGCGCTCGGTGTGCATAGATCTCTAACTCCTGCACCTAACTATTCCTGTATCGTTTCTACTATTACAAGGAAATCATTCTATTGCTCATACTAATAATTATTATTGTCGATATAGCAGCATATTGTTTTAAGAACCTTTGATCAAGTTTACGCGAAATACTATATAAAAAAACTTTTATAAACGACACAGGAATGTTAGGCACATAATATTTGTGCTGTCTACCTTTTAGATTAACACATATTGGCAAGAAATATTACGAATTTTGGCAAACGATCGAACAAGCGAACATTCGGCCTAGCAGACTCAACACTCGGGGGATACTTGCTCAAAAGGAATGTTGGTTATCATTAATTCTTATTTATATACTAGCACCGCTGCGTTCCGACACTTATCACATTCACAATTGTATACTCTTCAATAACCCGCTTTGACAATTCTCACAATAACTGCAATCATATCACCATAATTATGTGAATACTTATAATAACTTCATAATAGTTCGGACAAGTGTCCACTTTCAACTACTACTATAGGAATATAATACGAATAGAATTGAGAAAAGTACGTAAAAATGAACGAATACGCCGGTCGCTATTTGTCACCGTGATAGCGTATCAGAATATTTGTACAGGATTGAGGATGGAGTTGTATGGTCGTAGCTACACAGTACGACAAATCTTAGGGATTTAAAATTTATCGATCTACACTGGGAAACTTTCAATAACTCTAGGTTAGATCGACGTATTCTCTCCACATGTTGAGGCATAATAAATTAAATTGCAAGCAATGAAGGCTAATGTTCGTCATCTGTAGGATTTACGTGTTCAATAAGTATGGTCACTGCTCAGATCTTACGGGTTGTGGCATGGGTTTTGATAGCCTATCCATTATAAAGAGGGTTACCTAGATAAAAAACTGGGCTGGGGTTCTAAACATTACTTCTAACTACACAGTTTTTAGTATAGTAAATAAAATAAATAAAAGTAACAAAGAGAAAATTGGACTATTGAAGTGAAATTTTAAATGTAGGTTTAATACCACCCGGGTTAGGCTGATTTTTTTCTTTGAGCATTAAAAATAATCTGTTTATTAAAATTGTAACGATTCATCGTATCATGTAGCTAAACATCAGACTCATGAGATTGATCACTGAATAAAAACTAATCTTAACATTTTATAATGTTACACAATACAAATAAATTGCTGAAGTTATATAATTGTGATTATGAAAATATCTATAATTAAATATCGAGACGAACAAATGCGATTCAGTTATAACGATCTATAGAATAAAACCTTTGAATTATTGATTGTTAGACATTTACTTTTATAGTTTTAACGCAATGCACATGTGTTCACCTCGATTGGTTCACATCTTTACCTACATTACAACTTTGTGTTTGACACCAATTAATATAGGGTAGCTATGCCTTATAGACATCATCACATGGATCTTGTCGAATTTCTATACAAATATGTGATACTACTGAAATACACAAAATTCCTTTTTTTATATTTTGTTACGAATTTTGTACAATATTTTAGTTTTGAAATAGATTAAATTATTCAAGGATAGCAATGAATAAATGTTTTAGAAGACAAATTGAATTAATAACTTTAATATACCAGGAGAAGAATTTAAATTTCATATCGTGTGAATTTGAATCGAGTTTTTCTAAGAACTGAGGGTAAAAATTAACAAACAATAGGTTTTAAATAAACAGATCGCTTCACTGATTCGGTCACAAAACCATAGCAAGTCCATCAAAACGTAAACCGTAGAAATAAATAATTTGTAATTCTAGTATCACTTCGTCTCGCTGACTTACACGACTTAACGCGTTTCTTTATGTCTGACGTCGACGACTAAAGCCGGCTCCACACTTATGTAAAACGAAGACTTTTCATTAGTGATTTTAAAATATAAGTTTGGATGGTTGTCCGTGTGTAGCCGGCCGTTTTATTAAGCTTTATACCAACTATCGTTCAGTTTGTTTCCTCTGAAGGTTCGGGTTAACTGAAGGCAGTTTCGTTGGGCACGTCGATGTTTATATCGGCCGCGCCGGCTTGAGCGATGTCGGTTAGTATCACACCCGATAGTGCTTCTAAGGATTGTCGCACCTGAAAATGTAATACATTATTGATTTGTTGTCAGGAAAATGTATATTAGATGGGTATTATAAGTAGTGGTGTAGCAATTTTTGTTATTGAACTGCACCTCCCGATTAAACATTTTCAAATATGACTGCAATATTTTTGTAATTAATTCATCAATATTACGAGCGAACATCCCCTTTCTGTAGGTTCTGCATGATATAATGGTCAGATGAATTACATTCCTAAGCGTGTGATTACCGCGACGTGTTACATGTAACGTGTAAGACGTAACGTGAGCGTTGTGACGTGTACATAAGATAGAACGTATGCCGTATGACGAGTAACATGTAAGTTTGCACGTCATACGCTAAGCAGCTGGCACAACAGCTGGCACACCACCTCCAGCGCACCAGCTCCGAGTGACATGTGTCATGTAACGTGTGCCGTGTGTCGTGGTCGTGGCGCGTACCTTGGCGAGCAGCAGCAGGTTGGTGGAGAGGTAGGCGTGCAGCTCGTCGGCGGCGCGGCCGTGCAGGCGCGAGCGCCAGCGCACCAGCTCCGAGTGACATGTGTCATGTAACGTGTGCCGTGTGTCGTGGTCGTGGCGCGTACCTTGGCGAGCAGCAGCAGGTTGGTGGAGAGGTAGGCGTGCAGCTCGTCGGCGGCGCGGCCGTGCAGGCGCGAGCGCCAGCGCACCAGCTCCGAGTGACATGTGTCATGTAACGTGTGCCGTGTGTCGTGGTCGTGGCGCGTACCTTGGCGAGCAGCAGCAGGTTGGTGGAGAGGTAGGCGTGCAGCTCGTCGGCGGCGCGGCCGTGCAGGCGCGAGCGCCAGCGCACCAGCTCCGAGTGACATGTGTCATGTAACGTGTGCCGTGTGTCGTGGTCGTGGCGCGTACCTTGGCGAGCAGCAGCAGGTTGGTGGAGAGGTAGGCGTGCAGCTCGTCGGCGGCGCGGCCGTGCAGGCGCGAGCGCCAGCGCACCAGCTCCGAGTGACATGTGTCATGTAACGTGTGCCGTGTGTCGTGGTCGTGGCGCGTACCTTGGCGAGCAGCAGCAGGTTGGTGGAGAGGTAGGCGTGCAGCTCGTCGGCGGCGCGGCCGTGCAGGCGCGAGCGCCAGCGCACCAGCTCCGAGTGACATGTGTCATGTAACGTGTGCCGTGTGTCGTGGTCGTGGCGCGTACCTTGGCGAGCAGCAGCAGGTTGGTGGAGAGGTAGGCGTGCAGCTCGTCGGCGGCGCGGCCGTGCAGGCGCGAGCGCCAGCGCACCAGCTCCGAGTGACATGTGTCATGTAACGTGTGCCGTGTGTCGTGGTCGTGGCGCGTACCTTGGCGAGCAGCAGCAGGTTGGTGGAGAGGTAGGCGTGCAGCTCGTCGGCGGCGCGGCCGTGCAGGCGCGAGCGCCAGCGCACCAGCTCCGAGTGACATGTGTCATGTAACGTGTGCCGTGTGTCGTGGTCGTGGCGCGTACCTTGGCGAGCAGCAGCAGGTTGGTGGAGAGGTAGGCGTGCAGCTCGTCGGCGGCGCGGCCGTGCAGGCGCGAGCGCCAGCGCACCAGCTCCGAGTGACATGTGTCATGTAACGTGTGCCGTGTGTCGTGGTCGTGGCGCGTACCTTGGCGAGCAGCAGCAGGTTGGTGGAGAGGTAGGCGTGCAGCTCGTCGGCGGCGCGGCCGTGCAGGCGCGAGCGCCAGCGCACCAGCTCCGAGTGACATGTGTCATGTAACGTGTGCCGTGTGTCGTGGTCGTGGCGCGTACCTTGGCGAGCAGCAGCAGGTTGGTGGAGAGGTAGGCGTGCAGCTCGTCGGCGGCGCGGCCGTGCAGGCGCGAGCGCCAGCGCACCAGCTCCGAGTGACATGTGTCATGTAACGTGTGCCGTGTGTCGTGGTCGTGGCGCGTACCTTGGCGAGCAGCAGCAGGTTGGTGGAGAGGTAGGCGTGCAGCTCGTCGGCGGCGCGGCCGTGCAGGCGCGAGCGCCAGCGCACCAGCTCCGAGTGACATGTGTCATGTAACGTGTGCCGTGTGTCGTGGTCGTGGCGCGTACCTTGGCGAGCAGCAGCAGGTTGGTGGAGAGGTAGGCGTGCAGCTCGTCGGCGGCGCGGCCGTGCAGGCGCGAGCGCCAGCGCACCAGCTCCGAGTGACATGTGTCATGTAACGTGTGCCGTGTGTCGTGGTCGTGGCGCGTACCTTGGCGAGCAGCAGCAGGTTGGTGGAGAGGTAGGCGTGCAGCTCGTCGGCGGCGCGGCCGTGCAGGCGCGAGCGCCAGCGCACCAGCTCCGAGTGACATGTGTCATGTAACGTGTGCCGTGTGTCGTGGTCGTGGCGCGTACCTTGGCGAGCAGCAGCAGGTTGGTGGAGAGGTAGGCGTGCAGCTCGTCGGCGGCGCGGCCGTGCAGGCGCGAGCGCCAGCGCACCAGCTCCGAGTGACATGTGTCATGTAACGTGTGCCGTGTGTCGTGGTCGTGGCGCGTACCTTGGCGAGCAGCAGCAGGTTGGTGGAGAGGTAGGCGTGCAGCTCGTCGGCGGCGCGGCCGTGCAGGCGCGAGCGCCAGCGCACCAGCTCCGAGTGACATGTGTCATGTAACGTGTGCCGTGTGTCGTGGTCGTGGCGCGTACCTTGGCGAGCAGCAGCAGGTTGGTGGAGAGGTAGGCGTGCAGCTCGTCGGCGGCGCGGCCGTGCAGGCGCGAGCGCCAGCGCACCAGCTCCGAGTGACATGTGTCATGTAACGTGTGCCGTGTGTCGTGGTCGTGGCGCGTACCTTGGCGAGCAGCAGCAGGTTGGTGGAGAGGTAGGCGTGCAGCTCGTCGGCGGCGCGGCCGTGCAGGCGCGAGCGCCAGCGCACCAGCTCCGAGTGACATGTGTCATGTAACGTGTGCCGTGTGTCGTGGTCGTGGCGCGTACCTTGGCGAGCAGCAGCAGGTTGGTGGAGAGGTAGGCGTGCAGCTCGTCGGCGGCGCGGCCGTGCAGGCGCGAGCGCCAGCGCACCAGCTCCGAGTGACATGTGTCATGTAACGTGTGCCGTGTGTCGTGGTCGTGGCGCGTACCTTGGCGAGCAGCAGCAGGTTGGTGGAGAGGTAGGCGTGCAGCTCGTCGGCGGCGCGGCCGTGCAGGCGCGAGCGCCAGCGCACCAGCTCCGAGTGACATGTGTCATGTAACGTGTGCCGTGTGTCGTGGTCGTGGCGCGTACCTTGGCGAGCAGCAGCAGGTTGGTGGAGAGGTAGGCGTGCAGCTCGTCGGCGGCGCGGCCGTGCAGGCGCGAGCGCCAGCGCACCAGCTCCGAGTGACATGTGTCATGTAACGTGTGCCGTGTGTCGTGGTCGTGGCGCGTACCTTGGCGAGCAGCAGCAGGTTGGTGGAGAGGTAGGCGTGCAGCTCGTCGGCGGCGCGGCCGTGCAGGCGCGAGCGCCAGCGCACCAGCTCCGAGTGACATGTGTCATGTAACGTGTGCCGTGTGTCGTGGTCGTGGCGCGTACCTTGGCGAGCAGCAGCAGGTTGGTGGAGAGGTAGGCGTGCAGCTCGTCGGCGGCGCGGCCGTGCAGGCGCGAGCGCCAGCGCACCAGCTCCGAGTGACATGTGTCATGTAACGTGTGCCGTGTGTCGTGGTCGTGGCGCGTACCTTGGCGAGCAGCAGCAGGTTGGTGGAGAGGTAGGCGTGCAGCTCGTCGGCGGCGCGGCCGTGCAGGCGCGAGCGCCAGCGCACCAGCTCCGAGTGACATGTGTCATGTAACGTGTGCCGTGTGTCGTGGTCGTGGCGCGTACCTTGGCGAGCAGCAGCAGGTTGGTGGAGAGGTAGGCGTGCAGCTCGTCGGCGGCGCGGCCGTGCAGGCGCGAGCGCCAGCGCACCAGCTCCGAGTGACATGTGTCATGTAACGTGTGCCGTGTGTCGTGGTCGTGGCGCGTACCTTGGCGAGCAGCAGCAGGTTGGTGGAGAGGTAGGCGTGCAGCTCGTCGGCGGCGCGGCCGTGCAGGCGCGAGCGCCAGCGCACCAGCTCCGAGTGACATGTGTCATGTAACGTGTGCCGTGTGTCGTGGTCGTGGCGCGTACCTTGGCGAGCAGCAGCAGGTTGGTGGAGAGGTAGGCGTGCAGCTCGTCGGCGGCGCGGCCGTGCAGGCGCGAGCGCCAGCGCACCAGCTCCGAGTGACATGTGTCATGTAACGTGTGCCGTGTGTCGTGGTCGTGGCGCGTACCTTGGCGAGCAGCAGCAGGTTGGTGGAGAGGTAGGCGTGCAGCTCGTCGGCGGCGCGGCCGTGCAGGCGCGAGCGCCAGCGCACCAGCTCCGAGTGACATGTGTCATGTAACGTGTGCCGTGTGTCGTGGTCGTGGCGCGTACCTTGGCGAGCAGCAGCAGGTTGGTGGAGAGGTAGGCGTGCAGCTCGTCGGCGGCGCGGCCGTGCAGGCGCGAGCGCCAGCGCACCAGCTCCGAGTGACATGTGTCATGTAACGTGTGCCGTGTGTCGTGGTCGTGGCGCGTACCTTGGCGAGCAGCAGCAGGTTGGTGGAGAGGTAGGCGTGCAGCTCGTCGGCGGCGCGGCCGTGCAGGCGCGAGCGCCAGCGCACCAGCTCCGAGTGACATGTGTCATGTAACGTGTGCCGTGTGTCGTGGTCGTGGCGCGTACCTTGGCGAGCAGCAGCAGGTTGGTGGAGAGGTAGGCGTGCAGCTCGTCGGCGGCGCGGCCGTGCAGGCGCGAGCGCCAGCGCACCAGCTCCGAGTGACATGTGTCATGTAACGTGTGCCGTGTGTCGTGGTCGTGGCGCGTACCTTGGCGAGCAGCAGCAGGTTGGTGGAGAGGTAGGCGTGCAGCTCGTCGGCGGCGCGGCCGTGCAGGCGCGAGCGCCAGCGCACCAGCTCCGAGTGACATGTGTCATGTAACGTGTGCCGTGTGTCGTGGTCGTGGCGCGTACCTTGGCGAGCAGCAGCAGGTTGGTGGAGAGGTAGGCGTGCAGCTCGTCGGCGGCGCGGCCGTGCAGGCGCGAGCGCCAGCGCACCAGCTCCGAGTGACATGTGTCATGTAACGTGTGCCGTGTGTCGTGGTCGTGGCGCGTACCTTGGCGAGCAGCAGCAGGTTGGTGGAGAGGTAGGCGTGCAGCTCGTCGGCGGCGCGGCCGTGCAGGCGCGAGCGCCAGCGCACCAGCTCCGAGTGACATGTGTCATGTAACGTGTGCCGTGTGTCGTGGTCGTGGCGCGTACCTTGGCGAGCAGCAGCAGGTTGGTGGAGAGGTAGGCGTGCAGCTCGTCGGCGGCGCGGCCGTGCAGGCGCGAGCGCCAGCGCACCAGCTCCGAGTGACATGTGTCATGTAACGTGTGCCGTGTGTCGTGGTCGTGGCGCGTACCTTGGCGAGCAGCAGCAGGTTGGTGGAGAGGTAGGCGTGCAGCTCGTCGGCGGCGCGGCCGTGCAGGCGCGAGCGCCAGCGCACCAGCTCCGAGTGACATGTGTCATGTAACGTGTGCCGTGTGTCGTGGTCGTGGCGCGTACCTTGGCGAGCAGCAGCAGGTTGGTGGAGAGGTAGGCGTGCAGCTCGTCGGCGGCGCGGCCGTGCAGGCGCGAGCGCCAGCGCACCAGCTCCGAGTACAGCTCCGAGCCCGACAGGCGCGCCGGGTCCGCCTGCGATTCCGATTAGATTGGAATAAAATTACTCGTGATGTAAGAATAGAGTCAAGGGCGGGTCTCTGCCTACTCCGGAGGAAAATACACGTGAGCTCGAACGGGACTTGCACCCGCGACCAGGTGACCAGCGAGCTGTTGTATATTTGTATGAAATTTTAACGCAATTCGTTTACCCATAATAAAAAAAACGATTATAACATTGGAAAAAGTGAAACAACTCCCACAGGACTTGACTATTGCAGGTATACCTTTCGATACAGAGCCTATCTTTTACGTGCGGGAAATCCCCACGGATACCCACCCCTCCGGAGCCGGAGGGGTAGGTTATGTCGGACTCGAACCGACTAAACCGCACGCCGTCTCTGGGTCGTAGTGCTAGGCCGAAGGAGAGGTTGTCATGCGACACATCCCTCGCACCCCGGCTGACCCAGGGCCATCCCTCTCGGTCTGGCCCTCCTCGGGAGGTGGGGACCACGCGGTCCCCGACTCAACCCCGGTGTGGGGAGGCGCGCATCGTCCCACGATGCGCGCCGCCGCCGTGGCCTGCTTTCTAGGGTGACGGGCGGCTCCACCCGTCACCCTCAGGCCCGCGCTCATGGGGGGCGGAGGTCAGTTTGCGCCCTCCGACGCCCGAGCCGCCTTCGGGCGCGTGCAGCGATGTCAGCGAGCCTTTCTCGCTCATCGCGCCCGCTCTGCTGTCTCCTTCGCGAGCATGACCTGCTCGCAGAAGGCGGCGCTTGCCGCCCACGCATCCGCGCAGCGGACCATCGCCGCGAGCAGGGTGGAGAGCGTGAGCACTCTCACCCCCAGGGCCATCACAAGCTCTCGCCTCGGCGTCTCAAACGCCGGACACTCGGTGAGCGTGTGCAGCCCCGAGTCCACGCTCGCGTCGCAGTGATGGCACTCGGGCGTTGGCTCTATACCCATCAGACGCAGATACCGCTCGAAGCTACCGTGCCCGGTGATAATCTGCGTCTGACGGTACGAGAGGCTACCGTGTGGCCTCTCTAGCCACTCCCCCATGATGGGCCTTACCGCCGCAATGACGGCGTGCCCTGCGCGTGGTTGCCCAAGTCGTCGCTCCCACTCGGCCACCATGACCTGGTGGAGCCGGGATTTCTCGGCCCGAATATCCTCGGGCTCGGGATCGAATCCCCGCTCCCGCGCCTCCTTTCGGAACTTATATAGTGCCGAAAGGGCCCTCGCTTCCAGGATCCACGGTGGCGATCCGGCCAGGAGACTCGCCGCTTCGAAGGATATCGTGCGGTATCCCCTGATGGCCCTGGAGGCCATCGTGCTCTACGCCGTACGGAGCAGAGGCAGGAATCTGGCCTCCAGGGTGTCCGCCCACACGGGGCACCCGTATAGGGCCATGGACCGCACGACACCCGCGTAAAGTCTCCTGCAGGAGAACTCTGGGCCCTTCAAGTTGGGCAACAACCGGCCCAAGGCATTCGCCGTGAGCACCAACTTGAGGCGCAGACTTCGGAAATGCTGTCCGAAGCACGAGCCCCAGGTATTTCAACCGGGGCTTGATGTCGATGGGAGTACCTCCCACTGGATACAGAGCCTATCTAGGCTATCTCACGGAAAAGCCACCGGACTATACCCACGCCGTCTGTGGATTACCAGAGGTGAGATTGGTTGAAATATATCTCTCGCACACCGGCCGTAAATCAGCCTGCTCATAAATCCGTGACTGTTTCGACGTAGCCCACATTTTAATATAGCGTAGTTGGCGTAGCGATTTGTTTGGGCGGAGTAATCGAAAAACAATGTTTAAAAATTATTGTAACATCGTTCATTGTGTCCGATAGTTCCTGCGAGTATCGGTAGATGGCTCTCACCGTCGCCTCAAGACGGTCGTATAGGAAAATTTGGATTGCTTCAGGCGTAGCTCGGTGGCTCAGTGGTTAAAGCATTCCCCTGTAAAGGAAAGATCGCGGGTTCGAGTCCCGCCTGAGCGATTCACTTTTTTCTATCCTAATCGAATAGACATTTTATTATAGAGTAGTTCTCACCGTGCCGCTATGTAACTGATGCTGCCAGATAACTTCAAAAATTGACAAAACATTTTTATATCTGCGAAGTTATTTCAAATTACTTTTGCAGTGTTTCATGCAATACTAGTCACACGTGATAAGAAATAACCATGCGTGTCTAACAGCTAAAATATTTCCTATTCGTCACGGCTGTTCAGATTATGGATGCAAAATCTGGTCAACACGCGTCAAGGTCGTTCGTCAAACGCTCCTTTCATAACTATTATATCACACCGTGGAATATCGAAAAACTCGATTTTTGTAGTGGAACTGGAGAACTTCGATATAACCAATGGCTGTGGATGTCACTTCACTGAAAATCTCGAAGTTCACCCGCGTCACAGTTAGACTGGAAAGCGGACTTCAACTGAGTTGGGAAAAGGATCAGAGAATGATGATTGTTTTGAGGCGATGGAGTGACGGTGACGAGCCCTAATTATGGAAATTATTTAATAAAGCCTAGTTTATTTAATACTAGCGATCCGTCCCGACTTCGCACTGGTGGTGGAAATCCAATATAGCCTATGTTACTCAGGGTGAATGTAGCTTTCCAATGGTGAAAGAATTTTTGAAATCGGCCCAGTAGTTTTTGAGTTTATTCATTACCAACATACAAATCTTTCCTCTTTAAAATAGTAGTGTAGATAGTGTAGATGTAGATAGGCAAACTCCTATTAGGAGTGCAATTGCGGAATTTGCGGAGAGCTTTAAGGTATCTGACCTGCGTATGGCGAGAGGTCTGGTTAAGTCGTTGATTGTGGACGTTTATTTCAGTCGAGAAAATGCATGTCAATCCCATACATTCATCATTCTATAATGCCAACGAATTGCCACTAGTCTACGGGTGTAGATCTGCAAATGGTATGTAGTCGGTACCTAGTACCCGTAGAGAAGGTTAAGCTCTAGGGAGCTATAAGTAGCGAAAGATCCCCATAACTCGATTCCTGCCGGCTTACTATTGGGTCGCATGATGCATGACTAACTGCAGATTAAGGCAAATTTTTTTTACCACCGGCTTCCCTTTTGAAAATTTTCACCCTTCGCCACTTGAACATATAGACTATTTAACCCTGCGTATGGCGTAATAGAGCCCGTAAGAGTAGTAGTGTTAATCGATCTGTGCGTCATGAGTGACTTGGTACAGATCTAACAATCAGACAAAGGTCAAGTAGTAGGGAAATGTTGGTTACCCAGCCCTGCCTATTGCCTAATAGACCCTGTAGCGGCTGTAACCATGCAGTGTGCTAACCGAACTGTGCATCATAAGCGGCCTGGGACAGACTATTAGTCTGACAGACTCCGTAAGAAAGGTCAAGCAGTGAGATCTAGGTTATTGAAGCCTGTCTATGGCCTGATGGACCCTATGGCAGCAGGAAGCTGTAAGGCAACAGACCTGTGCGTCATCCGTGGCCTGGTATAGATTGTTAATCCGACGGAGTCCGTAAGCAAGGTCAAGGTCAAGGAGACGTACATTATACGTATGGCCTAATAAAGCCTGTGGCGGCATGAAGCTGTGAAGTTACCGACCCGTGCTTCATGCGTGGCCTGGTATAGATTGTTAATCCGACGGAGTCCGTAAGAAAGGTCAAGGTCAAGGAGACGTACATTATACGTATGGCCTAATAAAGCCTGTGGCGGCACGAAGCTGTGAAGATACCGACCCGTGCGTCATCTAATATAGATTGTTAATCCGACGGAGTCCGTAAGAAAGGTCAAGGAGACGTACATTATACGTATGGCCTAATAAAGCCTGTGGCGGCACGAAGCTGTGAAGATACCGACCCGTGCGTCATGCGTGGCCTGGTACAGCCTGTAGGCCAGAAGCGCCGCGGAGAGCGCTAGGAGCGCCGCAGCGGCGAGAAGCGCGCGCCAGTAGCGCGGCGGGTCGCGCGGGGTCACCGTGGCCGACACACCCGCGCCGCCCGTCAGCAGCGCCGGCTGGATCACTGCCGCGCCTGACGCTACAGACAAACACAGATATTGTAATAACTTGTATATACCTCGGGACATATATCTTGGACCAAAAATGTGCTGCATACGCGTAGTACACGTTTCCTGTAGTGCACGGGGTGCTATGGCAGTAGACGAGCTCAAATTCAGCAAGTATAGAGTATTTAAAACTATCCGCGCGCGCCAGGGCTTGTTTCGCGACTGAGGTTCAAGATATGTGTCTCGAGGTATAACTTGAACAGCGTTAGACTTAACTATCTAGAATCTAGTTCTAATATAGTTCTCGGACTTTCTTGCTAGTATCTTTTCAGTAGAACCATCACAAAAGAATCATTTTTAAATCCTTTATTTACTTTATTTAATATTTCTTAAAATAATTGTAAAATTCTGAAGTTCTGAAAAATTTTAACGTCACGTACACGTAATGACAACACAACATTCAATCAAATTAATTGTTTTGTCAGAAATTACTTCCTTAAGATAAAATTTGAAAAACTAACACGTGAGTGACTAAGCTCGGTTATGCCCTGAAATGCTCCATCTTCAATCCGATGTAATAAGGAACGAACCAATAGTTATCAACTATTGGAATACTTATCCTTTTCTCACCTACCACGTTACAACCTAACACCTGCACCTAACAGCTCATAGAGGAGATTTGTCAGACTAGATATCCTACAAGAAGTAAACCATTATGTATGCGACACTTACTGGCAGCAATAAGGGCCTCAGATTCTCGCCTCACAGGCTGTGTGGCCCCGTCGTGGTGGTCCCCGCCAGCCGAACTGCTGTCATCTTCTGGGGAATATTCTGACACTTCTAATTCCACTTCTGACGCCGGAAGATCCTATTAAAGGTAATGAGTAACTTATATAGTGAAGTATGAAAGGATAGAAACAAGTGGTGGGGTCCTGTCTCTTGTCTTACCCCAGAGGAAAATAGGCGTTAGGGTGTGCAATATGTATTACGTTCACCTTTCGTCAATTTTTCTAGAGTAAATTCGAATAATCAATATTCTAAAATAGAGTAAGGTATAAAATAAGTAGTATATTTAATTATGTGGAAAGTCAACGGCGGAATAAAATTCTAGATAGGTTTTGAATTTTCAACTGTTGTTAGACTTGAGATATATTTATACTCGGAATAGATTAATGGTTAATTTCATGTCTCATAAAGACTTCAACATATTTTCTCACCGATATTATGTTTGCGTGACAGGAAACAAAGTTTAGAGTCAAATTTCCGCATAGAATATGGAAAATGAGTCGTCGTGTAATGTCAACTATCAATTTCCGTTTCATAGAAAATTTGTTTGGAAATATTTAGTTGGTAAGTATATTAGTTTTTGCAAGATTGCTATGTTAGGTAATCATATTAAATCAGGATCAAATAAAGTCTGAATCATATCCAACCTCTCTCCTAAATCTATTTTATAAGGCCAAATTCACCTGCAAGCCGGAACATCTGCTGATAAACGGACGAGGCTATCTCTAGGCTTACTTTCAGGGTTAGGGGTGTTGGACAACAGTATCAATCGAAAGAGTAGGAACGCCGACCCCAGGCTCCAAGTGGCTTTGGATGCAATCGGGATTAAGGCTGCCTTTCCAACGGAGATGAGCTACGTACTTATGCTAAGAAGATGTAAATACTAAGCTATGTGATCGTTTCCAAAGTGCTTGTTAAGCGTGCTAAGATGTGATATGGAGACGTGCAGCTCGAGCTATTTCTCTCCTTCAATTTTTCAAAATTCGAATCAATTCTCATAGCCATCCACAGCACAGATTCATAGCATGCATCCATAGCAAGTATCTTTCAATTTGCAAAATATAGCTTAACTGAATTCCTTTCCACCAGTGCTATGCTATGTGGACCAACGAATATGATTAGTGGATATCAAACGCATCTATAGCAACGTAGGATAACGCATCTCTGTTGGGAAAGGCAGCAGTGATCATGATGATGGTAAACGGTCCTCTATAGAGGCTATAGAGGAAACCGGGACAACGATAGGGTAAAGAAGACTTACTTGTGGTTTAGGCGCCGCTTGTTCAGGTGCTCTGGCCGCCTTCCATACATGCATCATGAGCTTATATGTAGAATCCCTGGAGAGCAGGGAACCAAACACGTGTCGCTCATCACGAGTGCACACTCCCACGGCATTGGGAATGATACGCGCGACTTTCTCCTTCGTGATACGCAGGACTGATATTGTTGGTATTAGCAGCTGAAAGTAACAAATAAACTGTCATGCGCTGTATAATTTTAATACAGAAATATGGACTAAAAGTGCAGTGCTGATAGTTTAATTTAGGAAGTTTATAAACTACAGTCTTCATCCTAGCGAATCCCAGTAGTATCCGAAGCTATCAACTTGGGAGTCTAGGGTCCGCTTTTTACCAGTGCAACCGCGGATTTGGCAAATCTTTGACGTTTTCCGAGAAGCGACTGCCATCTGACCTCCACAACCCATAGGCGATATCGAAGCATTGCAGTTAGACCAGTTATTGGACTTTGGAGGGCTTCAACTACCCGTAACGACTGCCATAGATGTTTGTATGGCAACCGGGAGCGACGGCTTAACGTGTTCTCCGAGACATTACCAGACCAATGCAAATACCCATATTCATGCATACAAATATTTGCACTGAGCGGGGATCGAACCCGCGCCTCCTGCGCAGCGGCAGCGTTCACTACCCCCTAAGCCACGGAGGCTGTCAAGCTTATAAAGTACAGTACCGTACATACATACATACATACATATAATCACGCCTTTATTCCCGGAGGATTAGGCAGAGGTGAATTAACACCCACATTTCATCAATCTCGATTCGGTCCCACGTAATAGGGAATGAGCTTATTGCCGTACTCCAGGCACTTTTGTTGATTCGAGCCATGCATCTGAGGCAGAGTCTGAGCTATACATATCTGTCTGATGTAAAAGTTAATCAGCCCTATCCCTGAGTCGCCTATGTACGACACCACATGGGAAGAGAAGGGATGGCCCAAATTCTACTCTGCCGGGAACCACGCGGCGGTTTAATTTAGGCAGCTTATAAACTACAGTACAGTTTACAAATTTTAATTTGGGAAGCAGAGTTAGAGTCCTGTCGAGATCCATCCATCTGGCATTATGCGCTTGCGGTTAACGCAACTGCGTTATGCCGGATGGATTCGGTTGGCTGCTGTAAGTATCGTAAATTAAACGAATGAATGACATGCTTGAGTAACAAACTATCCACCCATCTATGAAACCTTTACCATTTTGTAGATCGATAAATTTAAGAAGCACTTCAACTTATAAATACTCAAGTTCTGAACAGCACTAATCCCATAACAATCATTCTATCAACAAACACATTAACTAAATTAAACGGTAAATTATAAAAATAGCCAAGTCAAAGTTGAATAATTGTCTCAAGTAGGTGCGATTGACACAGTTAAGCTCGCTCACCTTGGTCACGTAACCGAACACATTTGAGTAGAAAGCGAAGTAGTTCTTCGTGATGTACAGGTGACCTTGAAGTAGGAGATCGCCTACCAACGCACACGAGTAATCTGCAATAGAAGAAGATAAAGATTTTTTTTTTTATTGACAACGTACACGTGTATGGGCTTCTTTGTCTTAAAGATTTATACCCTGGTCTACTGACAAAGAATTAGTTTCATCCAAACTAACAACGCTGTCTAGAATCTCTTTATGATACCTACTCGTATATTGCTTATCACTTATCAGTTGCAAGTTTTGAGGTTAAGAGGTAACACTAATTAATATACATAGGTATCTACTCGTAATAATATTATATAATTAATCTCCTATCTTTAATTGAACTTAATTGTATATTCGCTAAGACCTCAGGCAATATTTATATATTATGCATTACTTTCAAGGCAACTATCTACAATGTAAATAAATTACTATATGACATTGGATAAAGACATTATGAATTACAGCATAGATTATAGTTTTATAACGTGTCAATCTATTGACATGATATTCTCGATGTCCTCAACCTTCATAGTTGGCAAATACCAAGTTATTTTTAATAATTTTCTTTGTGACATTGGATATAGACATTATGAATTACAGCATACATTATAGTTTTACAAATTGTCAATCTATTGACATGATATTCTCAATCTTCTGCAGAGGCTCTTAAGCGTCGCAAATACTCCAATCTCATTGGAGATTATGAATTTGTGCCGTCTGGCGTCGAAACATTTGGGCCTTGGGGTACGAGTGCCCGCAATCTCTTCAGGGAGTTTGCGAAGCTGGTCGAAGCTTCTCGTGACCAGAAGGCTGGCCTCTTTTTAGGTCGGACATTAAGCATTGCCATACAACGTGGCAATACTGCCAGTCTACTGGGAACACTACCACAAGAGGCATGCGATGCGGATGAATTCCACGACGCATTTTTACCTTTTTTTTTTCTTCTTACTATTGTGTAATTATATGTATCGTAACTTTATTAAAGAATTTTTTTTTTTAATTAATACCTCTAAAAATCCTCCGCATGGAATTTCGGCGGTGTGCCATGTGGCACAAAACGATAGCGAACATTGTCTGACTATCAGACCACCAAAGTGCACAACTTATCACACACAACACAACTTATCTTTGAAAGTTTTCGCTCTTTTACCGTGTGATGATTTTAATCAGTAAGATAGTAAGATATTTATAGCTACAACATCTAGATTCATCATCTCAGCGTTGTGTCTCGGGGGACTCAATGGCCCCCCACACCTGAGGAGGACCAGAAAGGATTTACCTGCCAGTGGCCTACAACACGATTCCTGCCGGTTTGCTCTGCAAAGGGAAGCCGTGGCAGAGATGTTTACATTTATACTGCAACATTAACACCGGCTTGCCTTGCTTTACCGGCTATTAACAACAACGACCCACAGACGGCGTGCGTTTTAGTCGGTTCAAGTCCGACATAACTTCCCCCACCGGTTCCCTGGGCATCCTGGGCGTCCATTGCGCGCATAATAAAAGTCTGCATCCGTGGCCTTTGAGTCCGGGGCCCGCTATCAGTTAATCTACATATATGTACTACCTAAAGCTTTGGATAAGTTATAGCAAACATCACGTTATGACCCTGGGAGAAGCAACGCGGTGGAAAAGAACTGAGTATACCTAGGGGATAAAACCGCGGGACTAATTGTAGTACCTTGATATTAATGTTACTCACGGAAGTATTGTCAAGAATTTTGCAGTAAGTACTTGCAAAATATGTTTTAAAATCTAAAATATAATTAATGGAATACTTAAGAATAAATTAAATGAATAATGGATCCTTGTGCTTCACTATTATAGTAGTAATTTATATAAGAATTAGCTCTTGCCCGCGGCTCCGGGCATGAAAATTAGATAGTAGCCGATTCCCAGACCCGATATGCACAAAAAATTTCATGAAAATAGGTCCAGTAGTTTCGGAAGAGTACGGGAACGAACATTTTGACACGAGAATTTTATATATTATAATCCGCACGCTGAATCATGATCCTATGACAGTTCGTTAGCGCTTAACATTGTACTGACGTCCTATCACATCAAATCCTTTAGAGGTCCATTAAAAAGACGAAAAAATCATAATTGTGTACAATTGTAAATTATAAAAATGAATATTAAGAAATTATTACGTAATGTTCGGAAATAATAGAAAAAAACTCAATGCAAATGTACATGGTACGTGCTGCAAAAGTTACGTCGTCAAGCTGTTATCGACTAAGAAGGGACACATCGATAAACAAAATATCGATAATTTGTTGGAAATATAAAACAAATGCTTTGAGTTTGTATTTTATTTATATCAATCTGAATCTGATACAGGGTCAATCGGATCTTCAAAATCTGAGTCTGAACTGCAGCTATCCGTGACGTTTATTATTAACGGTTGGTCAATGATATTGTCGTATTGTACATCTCGATCCCAGTCTTGTAAGCAAATTTTCTTCGTTCTTTCGACCACTTTTCCCCAATCGTCAGCTGTCACTTGAGCGCAAGCTTCTTCCAATAAAACCATCATTTTATTTGCTGCAACAAACAGCGAAACAGAAACAAAACTCAGCTAACAAAGAAAGACGTGGCGCATACAAGGCGTTAGAGCACTCGTATGACGCGATGTGATGCGGTGTGACAAGAAGACAAAACAGACTGACAAGACATGACATGACTGAATTAAAAAAATACGGTAGGTCTATGGCCTCCTTTTAAATACTTTTCCATGTAATCCATAATTGCCAGCTAATTATGAATTCTTTAAAATTCAATTCAAAAAGAATTTTAAATTCTTTAAATTATGCAATTTGAATAAAAATTAATAGTAAAATAAAATATAATAAGGCTGTTACTTTTTTATCTAGTGTTTTATGTCCATCAATGCGCGTAGTCTTTTTTTTCAAAATAAATAAATATTGCTTATTATGTTGAATGACCTGGCTGAATGACATGACATTTGCCTGAAAAAACAGTATTTTATCGAAATTGTTTCGCATAACTAATACAACTGTCAGTTGAAACGTCATACGGATCATCATTCGGCGTGCGGAGTATATATAATATTTTTAGAAGGTAGTTATAGCTTTGTTAATTAACAACTACAAAGCGTATCAAATATTAGGTCTTACTGACCCAATTTTTATATCTCTACCGATTTGTAAACTATTATGTTTACAGAGTAAACTATATCTACCTTGATAGTTGTAAAGTAACAACCAGTATGGTGTAGCTTATGTTTATATTTATAAACATAAGCTACACCATAGACGACAGACAGAAGTAAACTGTGACAATCATTTTTAGGTACTGTCCTTAAGTATTCAAGTAAATTATTTTAAAGAAGAAGCGAAACGTGGCAACCCTTTTAAAAATGTGGTCTCTGCTTACGCCATTGGGAAAGAGATTCATGACAGTACTACTGTATAAATGTAGGTATATCATTTAACGAAGCTTATTAAAAGAGCTATAATAATGACATCCGCACTTATTTTTTTGTTTTATTAACCATTTAACCAATTTTATTATTACAAACATACAAGTTTTCAGAAAACTGGATTGACGTTCAAGAAAAAGAAACTGTTTTCCCAACTTCATTCATTTATTGTATTTACAGGGTGTCCGCCGGGAAGGTATACTACTTTGTTTGTTTATAATTTTTGAATGAAGAAATGAGAAGAATGGATCTTATATCGATAAATGTTTTATTTAATGTCGGCAATTATGTATGGAATACAATATCAGTTAAATGTCCGCCTCTGTTAGCCTCACAAATGCGAGCCCTTTTGAGCACATTTTTCATTACATTCTCACACATTTCACGCCGTATTTCGTTAATTTCGTTACGAATATTTTGTTTGAGTTGCTCAAGCGTTTCTGGTTTGTTTGCATAAGCCTTGCTTTTCAGATATCCCCACAAAAAGAAGTCCGGAGCAGTCAAATCAGGCGACCGTGGAGGCCAATCAACATCACCATTTTGTGAAATAACTTGTTGAGGAAAGAGGTCTTGCAGTAATTCCATTGTAATCCTGGCTGTATGCGATGTGGCACCGTCTTGTTGATACCACATGTTAATCAAGCCCAAAGCATGCAGTTGTGGCGTTAAAAAGTTTTCAATCATATCACGATATCGCTCCCCATTTACAGTTACCGTTACGCCGTTTTCATTTTCAAAGAAGTAAGGTCCAATGATTCCTCCTGACCAAATTGCACACCAGACTGTCACTTTTAATGGATGTTAAGATGACTGATGAATAATTTGAGGGTTTTCCATTGCCCAGAACCGACAATGTGCCTCGTCACTCATTATGATTATTTCATGAAAATCGGGATTGTCATGGGCGAGCTATAACATCCTATTGGCATATGTACGGCGGCGTAAATGGTCTTGTGGAAGAAACTCTTATGTCAACTGAATCTTAAATTGAAACAGATGCAAATCCTTGTGCAAAATTGTGGCCAAACTTGTTCTTTGAAGACCAAGCTCCTGAGCACGGCGTCGAATTGAGGTTCATGGATTGTTTTGAACACTTTCTTGAGCAGCAGTAATGTTTTCAGCCGATCTTTCAGTACGTTGTGGCCCATGCTTGGGCCTATCACTTATAGACCCTCTTTCTTCGAAATCATTCACTACACGATAAATAGTGCGTTTTGTTGGCACGTTGTTTCTCCCAAAAAGTTCACGTAACTTTCTCATCGTCACAGTAATGGATGATTGATTGTGATAAAATGTTTTACCGATTAAAACACGTTGGTTTATCGAATATTTTTCCATAATAAATTTGCCACGGGTCTACTTTACGTCTGCCAGATATGAAATGTCAAGACTGACGTTTACCAAAATGGCGGCAAAACAAAGTAGTATACCTTCCCGGCGGATACCCTGTATTTAATAGTAGGTACTCGCGAGCACCCTTTACCATAATTATTCTTTGGTAACCTTAAGAAAAACTTAAAAAAAGAACGATACGTATCTTCTTATTTTAAACAGTCCTGGATGATTCAACAAAAAATAATGATGATTGGTTCTTAAAAACACCCCTACAATAAACTGCAACCCCCCAAAGTTTTTATAACGAAGTTAGAGCGTTTTCACATTCATCCGATATACGATATCGTGTCGGATGCCAATAGCAGACACTTTGTGGTGTTTTCACATTTATCTAATAAAATCGGCCCGATACGGCCATTTGCTCGAAAGCAGACTATTTAAGCATGCTAGAGATAAAAAAATGAAAAAAGTGCAAGCAAATTTTCAACCTTATTGACATGATGCTTTGATGCTGATGATTGCGGCGTTGGATGGGTAAAAAGTGTTAAACTCGCGTCAGGATCACTTGAACTTTGAACCGTAACCGACGAATGACGTCATACAACATTAGCTACAGATTGTTTATTTTGTTAGGTACGATAAGAAGCTTCGTAGCTTAGCGCTAAGCGATTCGACTGTAAGTCCTTATATTAGGTTTATTAGGTATGGGTTTCAAATAGTACCGGGTTCAAACCTGGGCTTCTGACAATTTTAGTGATTATTTTTCTTTTTGTAATTTATTACTTTTTGTGATTATTTTTTCTTTTTGTGATTCATTAATTTCTTCTGTCAGAAAATTTGTGATAGGTTCTATGATTGGCGCTATATTATACGTATGGTATGGTATGATATGTTCTTTTTATCTTTTTCTCTGTATATAACGAAGAAAGAAACTTCAAGAAGAACGAAGAAAGGAACTTTTTCACTTCTGCCGGCACTCCCGGAGTGCAACCCGTCTTTCTTTTTTCTTATCGTCGTGATCAGCGTCATCAATTAACGCGAAAAGACACGTAACTAAGAAAATGTCATTAAGGTCGAAAATTGCTTGCAGTCTCATTGTGATCCGATATCGGCCAAAACAGTGATGTTAGCTCCGATGAAAAGAACAGAAATCGGGCCGGACAATGCGAAAGAGATATACATATGTCATACATTTGACTTCCGGATTTTCGGATATCGGACACTGTGAAAACGCTCTTACCCTTACCGATGCATAATTTTTTTCCACAATATCCTGTGCGGAATCATATCCTTCATGTTTCAGGTACAAAACATCAAGATACGTTCATAAATAACGCAACAGCAAACAATCCCTGTTTTCTCTCTTCATTTTCCCTCTTATACAAGACAAAAGTTGCGTTTCAATCAAAGAACATGTGTGCCAAGACTGGTGAAAATCGATTGAGAACTGAGCCCTGTAGACCGGAAATGACAAACCGACATACATAGATACCGACAAAAGCAAAATCTGCCAGCTTGTCGAAACTGAGACTCTCGTGCGCTTCGCTCACTCGGTCAATTTAGCTTAACAATAAACAGTATCTAAGATAAGATAGCTCGCTACATTACTTGTGTGTGTAATTACCACAAATCGACGTAAAATATAAAATCGTTTAAAAATAATATCTGTTCTCTAATTATTCTTTAGAGTTGCAGATTGCATGAATTTGCATAAAGTTATTGTATTATTTCACTTTAATATATCAACCTAAGCAGTTACGGTAATTTCGTAATATTATTTCGTTTGCATGATTGAACTAACTTAGTCAAAAGAAAGGAAATGATATGCACCCATCTATTCCGGATTGCTTTTATACATGACATTTTTAGCATTCAGAACATTTCATAAACTATGCGGAAGAACGAAGTGAGATTTTCCTCCGAACAGGCAAGAAGTTTTTTGAAGTGAATTAAAACTTCTTTAGCGGCGTTGGATGGGTGTAAAATGTTTAGGAAGCGTCAGGATTAGTTGACCTTTGAACCGTAACCGACGACTGACGTCATACAAGATTAGGTACAGACTATCTATTTTGCAAGTTACGATAGATAGCGTCGTAGCTTAAAAGGTAAGCACTTCGACTGTAAGTCCTTATAGTTTCAGATAGTATCGGGTTCAAACCACCTGGCCTTCAGGGATTTTTGTGATTGTTTTTTCTTTTAGTAATTTATTACTTATTGTGATTATCTTTTCTTTTTGTAATTTATTAATTTCATCTGACAGAAAATTAGCAGAAAGTTAGTGATAGGTTCTATGATTGGCGCTATATTATAGGTATGGTATGGTATGGTATGTTCTTTTTATCTTTTTCTATGTATATAACGAAGAAAGAAATAAAGAAAATATTTCACTTCTGCCGGCACTCCCAGAGTGCAACCCGTCTTTTTTTAATAACATTTCATACCGGGTGCGCACTCGGTGTTGTACAGAATGTAGGCCAAGTATAAAATAAATAATATTATATAATAATATAATTTTTAGACATTGTATAGAACCCCGGATTATATACATTGCCGGTAACATCTACATATAATGTTACAAATACCAAAACGTAAATTTCTATAGCGTAATACAGGGTCGGTAGTTTTGAGTAGTTTAGGTTGCTATAGCTAGAGGGCGGTAGTTATATGAGATATCGTCACATCACCGATCCCCATTCAAGACCGGAAATCGATCAGTATCAGTAGAAATACATTTATTATGCAAACTATCTATATCGACACTAGGTTTTCTATCTTTACACTACGTTTAACCTGAGGCTACAGAATAAAAATCAAGTTTTTAGCATAAGCCAATACATGAATAAATTATCTCTATTTTGATAGTCAGTCAGTCACCTCGCAAGTGTTTTCATAATTCGTTATAGGTACCTACGTTGTATATTAATAAAGATATTCAAAGGTCTTTAACTCGGGTAAATGTGGGTTAGCTACATGACATCGGACTCGTTTTGTCAAAACATTACATTGACAGATAATCAAGACATATAATGTTACATAGTAGCTTAGAATCTTGTTACTCCTGGCTAATCCCTGAACCCTGAATGTATGGAGTTTACCGCCCGAGTCAACCTCATGTGCAAGCCTGAACATCTGCTGATTTAACGCCTGTTTCTAAATGTAATATTCATACGTTATATATCTATAGATAAAGATAAATGAATTCCACTACATTCGATTAAAGAAATACGTAGTCTAGTCGTAGACTTGAACATTACCAGGGTAGTTAGCCCTTTAACTTTGATATGCCTAGCAATATTTAGATTTGAGCGTTGAGCAATGGCAACATAGGAGGACGTTGGATCGCTCCGATAATATCATGGACTGCTTTACCAGTTTGGGTCCCCCGACACGACAACGCTTGAATATCAAAGTTAAAGGGCTAACCAACACAATTAATTTTTCTTTACTTCTTTCTGGAGGGTTTTGTTTGTGACGGGGCTTTTTTTATTCACATAAAATGTTCTGCAACTACATTAACGGTCACGTTGATTTTGTTGCAACAATCTATGCTCTATGCTTAGTTTGGGTCTAGATAGTGCTTGTTATGTCCTAGAAAGATTGTTATTAAGTGAACCGCGTAAAGTAGGTATCTGGACACAGTGACGGATCAAGGTATCCTGATATCCCCAAATTGAACAAGATATCGCAACAACAACAATGAAAGTTTGTGAGTTATACCACAGAATAGATAATAGTACTACGTAGTTATAAATATAATAAACACGCTACATTAAAAGTTAGTATCCCCGCTAACTTCGAACGCCTGAGGATCGGATTTATTGCTAATAATGTTAACAAACATAATTATTATGTTTATAATTTTACATCATAATGTAAATTTACAGCGCAAGTTTGCGTATTAACTGCTTCAAAGTATTTAAGTGTACTTACAATTAAGCACTTTTTCCTCCGGGCCGACCTGCGGAAAGTGCCTATGGAACTTCTTTTGTCGTGACTTGCTAGGCTGCTTCCCATCTTTGGTCTCTTTTGTTTCAACTGTCCCTGGTGCATTTTGCGCTGCCGTTCGGACTGACGGTGTTGACCCCGAGAGAGGCTTTATTGTCTGCCTGTGAACAATAAAGAAATAGGATGTTAGTTTAATGGATTTAAATACAGCAAATCACTATTAGAGCAAAGCCCCCAAAGCTTTTACTTTGGCGCCCGGAGCCCGCTTATTGCTTTTGATTGATTTGTCGAAGTGACTGTTATCTAACTTTCCAAGCTGGAGAGGAACGCTTGCGCCAGAGTCTCATTCGTCTTCCGTGTTAAGCTGGTGGATCGGCTAGCTAACGAGATTGGCTTTGGGCTCCTGGATGTTGGTAAAGAATTGTATAGACTACACTACTACACTACATATAATCATCATCAGTCGTGTGCCATTCAAAGCTTGCACTTTGGAGCCTAGGGTTTGCCTTAATTGATTAAATTGAAATCCAGCCTTAGAATATTATGGCAAGCTATACGGCCCGGTTTTTTTTTACGTGCGGAAAATCCCCACGGATCCCCCCCCGCCCCCCCCTTCGGAGCCGAAGGGGGAGGTTATGTCGGACTCGAACCGACTAAACCGCACGCCGTCTGTGGGTCGATGTGCTAGGCCGAAGGTGAGGTTGTCTTGTGACATATCCCGCGCACCCCGGCAGACCCAGGGCCATTCCTCTTGGTCTGGCCCTCCTCCTCCTGGAGGGGGGACCCTGCTTCTGCTAGACTGACGAGCGGCTCCACCCGTCACCCTCAGGCCCGCGCTCATGAGGGCCGGAGGTCGGTTTGCGTATACGGCCCGGTTTCGCTAAGAGCGCTAAGCGGTCCATCTTATGTGCACTTTGTCTAGTGCTTCACAAGCAGTAAGTGCCAAGCGGTTTGGAGAAGAGCCAAGATACGGGCAAACTTTTATTCATACTACATGCAGCGACGACGGCAACGTTCTTTGTCCTATAACATTCTAACTAATATCCTACAATAACATAATATTATGTGAGAACATATTTTTATTTCATAATTTTCGCAAACGAAAAAGTACTTAAACTTAAAGCCCATGACTAAGTGCCCACTTGACGGTAATAGGCTCGCCCCCTATTACGTGGAACGGAAAATCATAGTTGGCGAACTGTGGGTGTTAATACACCTCTGCTAACCCCTTCGCAGATTTACAGGCATGAGTGAGTATGTGAGTGAAGAAGTATGTTTGAAGAAAATAAAATGAATTTTTGTACAAATAACTTAAGGACTAACAATAACAATCACATTTGTTTTGAAAAATTACATCAAACATTGTAATTAGGTCAATGTTGATAACCTCACAGAATGCCTTATTTTATTATGCAATAAAATTTATACCTAGTACCATACACTTACAGAAAACATAGCAAAAGTAATAAACTGTAGATAAAATAGACGTAACGTAATTTACGTAATGTAATATTAGCAAAAGGCATCGTCTGTTCAAAGAATTCTTATTGCATTGGTAAATATAACCATAAATTAAATATCGATAGTTAAAGAAATCCTTTGAAACTTTGTGTGTATAGTATACCAGTGGCGAGGGGTCATTTTAACCCGATTCCTACTAGCTTCCAAATGCGTCGCATGACTCGC
The DNA here is from genome assembly GCA_949126895.1 of Eilema caniola. Classification (NCBI taxonomy): domain Eukaryota; kingdom Metazoa; phylum Arthropoda; class Insecta; order Lepidoptera; family Erebidae; genus Eilema; species Eilema caniola. The sequence goes on along the minus strand of OX421479.1, from coordinate 9,032,469 downwards.
ATGGTGCATGACGAATTAGATCGAGGCAAGTTTTTTTACCAACAGCTTCCGTTTTGACAATTTTCACTCTTCGAAACTGATGTATTCGGAACCCCATCAAAGTGTTTGGGGGACTTCCCTCTTGTCTTTCTATTATTTTTGTTTGTTCCGGCTAATCTCTAAAACAGCTGGGCTAATTTTGACGTGATTCCTTCTGCAGAAAGTCGATATTACAAACCGTAAGTTTAATTTATATTATTTTATAAAAATAATTTGGTTTCCTCATAAAAATAACCCTAGATCAAAGACAGTGCGAAAATACCGTTTATTGCCTGTGTTACTACTACATAATATCGTAACAGTGTTGGATACATTTTAATTGCAATTAACCCGACTGCTGTCGAAACTAGTTTGAGAGTAAGCGGTAGGTACTCATTAATTTTTCTTTCGGTTTATGATTGGCAATAGGGTACAGTCTGCTGTCAAACTTATTTCGATCTTTCAGACCGCAGTCCTGTGTTACTACCTTACTACATAATATCGGAACAGTGTTGGGTACATTTAAATTGCAATTAACCCGACTGTTGTCTAAAAGACTGAAACTAGTTTGAGAGTAGGCGGTAGGTACTCATTAATTTTTCTTTCGGTTTATGATTGGCAATAGGGTACAGCCTGCTTTCAAACTTGTTTCGATCTTTTAGACCGCAGTCGGGATTTTTAATTGTTTAATATTTTTTAATTGTAATTAACATTTGCCCAACACTGTATCGGAACCATACTATTGAAACAGGACAATTGGCGTTCTAGTATCACTATAATATTTTGTAATGTTCGAACGTACCGAAAGTCTGCCACTATTTAATAAATACGGAGCGTGTTTTATGAATAACCTACTGCGGTTGCTGCATAGTAATTTGTGTTTTATTACAGTCGCTTCTGAAACGGTGCGTAGTACAATCGTCAAACTAAGTAGCGCGTAACTGTCAATCTAATTACACAACGTACTCCATCCAACTCAACCATGATTCTGGGAAGACACTGCCGTATTCAACATGCTTGGATGCCGGCAGGTTATGTAATGAGTCAATTTACTGGTTTGACTTTAGATTGAGTAGATAGACATTAAATCTATTTTATACTATACAGTCACGCACTCACGTTAAGTAGACGACGAAGGATAATTGATAATTTAATTACCCTAGACTTCAATTGGCTAAATTGTTTGGATTTTCCAGAATTTATACACAGAATTTTAATAAATACTGGATACTCTTAAACAATAACCTGCCAAGTCAAACCAAAAACTAAGTCCCTACCTTTAAAGTAGTGTTCAGATAAAGCGTCGTTTAACTCTTTTTAAGAGAATATTTTTACGACGCTAGATACAACAATTCTCAGCCAAAATGCGAGATAAATCTAAAAAGAAAGTACGTATTAAGTAACTAATACTTAATGCCGACCTCTGTGGAGTAGCGGGAACGCTTTCGGCTACGGTGAAGGCCGCGGGTTCGATACCCGTTCAATGCAAATAGTTTTATGCATAAATATGACTTTTTGAATTTGTCTAGGAGTTTCTATGAAGCCAGGTATAATATGTGCGTGCTCACAGCGTAGGAAAATCGAAGTTCCTATGAATAAGAGCAATCTGCATAATTCTCTGACCGCAGTAACTACTTACATAACATGACGCAACTGCCCAACCCACTAATTATAACCTCGTGATATGCACTTAATAACTAGGTAGGTACTGCTTCTGATGTGACGGTAATCCTATGATATGTATCAAATTAAAACAAATATGTAAGTACCAGTGGCAAAATAAATGAAATTTTGAAGAGGGAAGCCGGTGTAAAATCCGTCTTACCTCGTAATAGAACGACCATAACGATTTTATATAAAACTAGCTGTTGCTTGCGGCTCCGCCCGCGTGGATGTCGGTTATCGCTTAGTGTTGAGTCAACGCTATCGAGCATTACATTTTTCTAAATTAAAAGTAGCCTAAGCTACTCCTTATTACATCAGCTACCTGCCAATAAAATTCCCGTCAAAATCGGTACAGCCATTTCAGAGATTAGCCGGAACAAACAGACAGACAGACAGACAAAAATGGTAAAAAATATTATTTTGGTGTACCTATGTACCGTATTATATTCATATGCATGTAGTAAAAAAAGGTAATTTCAATATTACAAACATACACTCCAATTTTGTTTATATGTATAGAGTATAGCTGTAGAGTAGAGTATAGATGTATAGAGATAGACAGCATCCGTGGCGTAGCGGTAGTGAACGCTGCCGCTGCGCAGGAGGCGCGGGTTCGATCCCGCTCTGTGCAAATATTTGTATGCATGAATATGGGTATTTGCATTGGTCTGGTCGTGCCTCGGAGAGCACGTTAAGCCGTCGGCCCCGGTTGCCATACTAACATCTATGGCAGTCATTACAAGTAGTTGGAGCACTCAAAAGTCCAACAACTGATGGTCTAACTGCAATGCTTCGATATCGCCTTTGGGTTGTAGAGTTCAGATGGCAGTCGCTTCACGGAAAAATGTCGAAGTTTAACCAAATCCGCAGTTGGACTGGTAAAAGCGGACCCCAGACTCCAAGTTGATAGCTTCGATGCGACTGGGATTAGCGCCAGAATGAAGAAGATTAGATGTATAGATTCTCTCAAAATTTATATACAGTATTTCAGTTATTTTCAGTCGGCAGGAATCCGACTATAAAGACCCCTCGCCACTGTTAAGTACAACACATACGATTGGTTCTGTCAACAGTATCGTACTTGAGAACCAAGGATTCAAATCTAATTATTCCAAGTTATCTATCGTAAAAGTTAAACTAAGTCCAAAATAATTCATTCGACAACAGAAATGAAACAGTCACCAATGTTGCTAACATCCGTCAATGTATTTGGCTACTTTACAAACAGCATACTGCAGAACAAAACTAAACAGTAGGTAGATACTGTTTTGTGACACAGATATACGAGTTAGAGCTCATTAGTGCATACATTACTTGTTAAACTACGATACGGATAAAGGGGACCATTGAAAAGCCGCAATGAATCACGCGTATCTGCTGCGTGCGTCTGCAGTTGTCGTATGTGGTCGGCTTCAGAATCATACCTTGTTAAGTCTTTTACATCTGAGCGCCAATCCAGGTTGCATGAGTTTGCGCTTTGAAGCCTGAGGCCAACTCTCCTATAACTTCATTGTTTCGAACGAGACGAAAGTCAGAGCCTCGTCGGTCAATCAGCAGATGAGGTTTTGACCCTGAAGGCCAGTGGTTTTCGAACCTCAGGTAGTAATGTATTCAGCTCTTTCAGCACCCAAATGATACTTATAAACCGCGAGCGCTTCTGTTACTAACTGATCTATGCGATGTTATCCATAAGCCTGCATTGTACTACAGTTTAATTACTTGGGTAATAACAGATTTAGAACGGATGACAACATGAAGATGTTTGTCATCGATAACCTAGTGACGGGGTGGGTTCAGTGATATGAATAAATATACCAATGCATTTATATTTTATGACTTCGTCAAATACTTATCGCTTTGCTGTTTGTTTGGAAACAGCTTGAGGTTTTGGTAATCCAAACTGAATACCAAAAGTAGTAAAGCAGGACTGTGATTTTTGTTTGGATAAGTTATGTTATGTATGATATAATTGGACAGAACAGCTCCTTCATTATAAAGAGGTAAATTTTCGCTTCAAAGTTCAAGTGTGAAGCAGTACTTATTTGCATTTCTACGATTGGTTGAATTAAACCTTATATATCCATACGATAATTATGAACAACAAGTTACTTTACACAAAGGACATGTAAATTATTAACGTTACCTTGCATAAATCAAACATTACAACACACAAACCAAGTACAAACCATTGAGTTCTATGTACTACGTAGTACATAGAACTCAATGGTACAAACAAGCATGTTGGCTAGTGTTATAGCCATAAAGACAGCATATATGACACAAGTGAAGGAAACTAAATGTTCTGTTTACAGTTCAACACGCTCTGGTAGTAACAAATGAACACAATGATCGATTAATGTTAAACATCGTTATGAAAACGGAAACGGCTATCATTGAACTGTCAGGCAAGTTTACGATGCTCACTCAATCACGTTTAATGATTTATTTTGTCAAATATTGGCTCAAAATTAGGAAAGAGCCTAGTTATCTATTAGCCAAGTAATTCGAGGCTATATAGCGGGAGCCTATAATATGAAATTACCTACCTACCCAGCTACATCAGACACCTGAGCGATCTAGTATTACCGTGATCTAAGTTTTTGTTACAACGCAGCAGTTTTACTACATAAAAAAATCACTGAAGTTCATATAAAATTAAACATTCTTCTTTCCGCATGCTACTCTACCTTCATCAAACATTTCATGTGCTGTCATAATCATCATCAAGGAATCACTTCAAAAATGTCTTGACTCCTTCAAAATACGATCAATTTGATTGGTGTAGGTATATTTTTCAACGTTGACCCAGACCGACCTGTCTACTTACATTTGGCTCATAATATGCGTACACGTGCATAATTTTGTAGTCGAACCGAACGTGGAACCGAATTTCGGCATTCATCCGGTTTTGATTTTCCCTGATTTCTCATGCTAAATTCTTACTCTTTAAATTGAGGGTCAGCATACCATTATGTACCATGTTTTTTTAAGCACTTACTGTTCATTTAGGCATTTTATTTATTTTCACGAATTAATGTTATCTATCTTCCGATTCTTTACAATTCCTGTTAGTTTGTAGTATCATTGCTAACTCTATAAACTCTTCATTTTCAATCGAAGCAGTAGATTCAGTCGTTTCGTCGTCATTAGTCTAAAAAACAATAACCTCATCTTGCTTGCATCCATTTTCACACATTCAACTTTAAAAGCCTCATTTTAATAACGTAACTTGAATTAACGCATAAAACTGTATGATATCAGTCGCGCAGAGTGTGCGCTAAAGTTAGGCACCTACCTCACTGTACTTAAAGTTTACACTTTGGTGTTCAGTAAAACATGTCTTCTAAAGTTATGTTCCTACTGTAGTGAGGAGATAAGGGCGCTCTCGAGCGCAAGGTACCTACTGAAAATTATAAGCTGCTTAGCTTTTATACTTTTTAGTACATTAAGTATATCTTTTTATATACTAAAAGGTATTAGGCTACATAATTTATTGAATGTGATGAAATTATGTAACTTAATCATTAATTCCACAAATAAATTAAAATTAAATTCCACTAATTCTTTACTACTTTAGACTAATAATGAGACTAAATTAAAGTAGGTACTATTACTTCAGACTAGATAAACCACTTCTATAACATATTCTTTATCAATATTTGTGTTAAAAATGTAGAAATTTTATTTAGTAAATGCCAGAAATTGAAACAAAATCATTTTAAGAAATGGATCAGATTTAATGGAGCGCTATTTGTATTGTGTATTTTTTTTTTTTTGGAATAACTTGCTGAACAATTTTCCGGCCGGGTAAAATCAAATCTTAATAAACAAATTTTACATTACGGACACAGAAATGTGTAAAAATTCGAAACAACATCTTTAATAACAAAAGCGATATTTAAGTAACTAAAAAGAAATAGACTTACTTCAGGAAAAATACAACCATTTTGAAGAGACGAAAATAAGCACGAGAACACCGAACGAAGGAGCCACTTGTAACTGACCGCGAACTGTGTTTGTTCCAGGTTATAATGCATCCATACGGGATTTAGGATCCCATCTTAAAAAATATCAGCCATACCAAAACATACCTTATTGTTAAAGCAGTAAGCTGCTGGGGGTCTTTTTGTGCTAAATACATTAAACATCAAATGACGCAAATATCTACGCAAGTAATTGAATTTTAATAAATACGGATAACAGGGAACAGATAGGATGTTTGTTATTCAGAGCGTGTGGTCGGGACCGTTGCAATCGTTCTTGAATTATCAATAAGTATAACATACATCTTTCGTAACGTGTTGCATTCAAAGATGAGATAAATCTTGACCTGTATGTTGATGTTTTTCGATTTACATTTATAGAGATAAAATAGTGATCTGATAAATATACCTAGTCCAGCCACAGGTTTTCTTACAAATGAAAATGTTTTTTTTTTTAAATGAAGTAATGTAATATTATTAAAATTTATACGTACAAATTTATTAGTCTTAGCAAAAAATAAAAATATATTTCATTCGAAATGGCCACGAATCTATGGATTTACGCACTGTTTCCAAGGGTAATTTTGCCACTGCTTGCTTTAAAGATTTGTGAAGAGTCTCAATGTCGCTGTGTCGTTTAGAGCTGGCCATGTCCTCTAAAACTGACTATTATTTGTAGTCTAAAGGGTTGAGGTTTGGGCTGAGAGGTTTCACAACATGATCCAAGACAGTATCTTAATACACTTTGGCTGAAGTTCTTACTCCTTTTTCACTTAAATTTAGTTTTGTGACTCCCTGATAAAACACGTTCCACCAAACCATCACTGACTCAGAATGATGACCACGTTGTACCTTCCCGACCACTTGAGCAGCTTCCTTAGAACTGTAAGCGTATATTTTATCATTTTGCTTATTGTATTGTTCTTCAATCGTGAGTATCGCGACGGACGGCGTTTTGATCGAGTCACTCTCTTTAAGTAAGTAAGTAAGTAAGTAAGTAAGTAAATCATTTATTGCTCGAAACACGGTATTTTACAGTGGTGTTACAAAATCAAATAATGTCCGACATGTTTCGCAGATTCTCTGCATGCAAAGTTAAATTATTTATTTATTAGAATTCAAAATGTCACATATTTAATAATTAATAATTGTAGTAAGATTAAAATAATTAGAATGTAAATAAAATGTCCATTATAAAAAAAAAAAAATGTCAATATTTTGTCAAGAATGCATGTAAGAATAATTTTGTAATGTCAGAATACACAGTACTATCAATAATCAATAATTACACAAGCAATAATCTCACATTAGCAATCTATTACACACATAATTTGATTTATACTTCGATGTCATTAATACCCAAACCATCATCATTTATCCTCAAGAAACTCCCTGACACTATAATAAGACTTCTCCATCAGCCAGGTAGTTAGTGTTTTCTTAAATTTATTGAAGGTCAACTCTCTAATGGGTCTGGGTATGTGATTATAAATTTTGGCTGTCATAAAATGTGAATTATTTTGATGAAGAGAAGTTTTACAGCTAGGCAACAAAAGTTTTGTGCTATCTCTAGACATGTACAGCTTATCTTCACTGGCCTTTTTGAACAACTCTGGATTTTTCTTTACAAATATGCCAATTTCTAAGACGTATAGTGACGTCAACGTCAGCAGATTCAGACTTTTAAAGGCTGGTCTACACGAGTCTAGTGGTCCAATGTTCGCCATAGCCCGAATACATTTTTTCTGACATACGAAGACTTTTGAGATGTGATTTGAATTACCCCATAATAGTAAACCATACCTTAAAATTGATTGTACATAGCCGTGGTAAGCAGTCATTGCAGTTTTTAAATTCACTGTTTTGCGTAATCGTCTTAAAGCAAAAACGAAGCGATTTATCTTGGCACACAAGCCATTTATATGCAAGTGCCAATTACAATGTTTATCTAATGTAATGCCCAAGAATTTTGTATCGACAGATGTTCCTATATCTGTACCCTCATATGTAATCTTTATTGGTTTGTTATTTGATTTATAGTTCTCAAATTGTACAATTTTTGTTTTGGCTATGTTTGCGGTCAGATTGTTCTTACCTAGCCAATTCATTACGCCACTTATTGTGGTATTTACATTAGTAATGTGCTGTGGTTCACCCCTTTCATCGGCCACTATGACTGATATATCGTCTGCGAATAATGTACAATGATTTTTTGTAACTTTAGGTATGTCGTTAATATAGAGAAGAAAGAGTAGGGGGCCCAGAACACTTCCTTGAGGTACGCCCGATGTATTTAGTGCAAACTGCGATCGGAAAGATTTTAAGCATCGTTCATTGTCAACCCGCTCTATCTCTACACATTGTGTACGATTTTGGAGGTAGCTACTTATCCATTCGAGAGCTTTGCCCCGGAGCCCATATCGTTCACATTTGTTTATTAATATTTTATGATCTACGAAATCAAATGCGCGACTCATATCAAAGAATACAGCAGATACTTGTCTTTTTCTGTCGATATTTTCAGTAATATTCTTAAACAATTTAAACGCTGCCAATGTGGTTGATTTGTTAACCTGAAAACCATTCTGTTCTGGGACTATGATGTTGAATTTTTGCAGAAACTCACGCATTCGAACACACATGGCTTTCTCAAAAATTTTTGAAAACACTGGAATCAGAGTAATAGGCCTGTAATTACTCATTTGCAATCTACTGCCTTTCTTGTGAAGTGGCCTCACTGTGGAAATCTTTAATTTTTCGGGAAATACACCTTGTACAAATGTTTGATTGACCAAATGACACAATACTTCCGCCAGCTCCATATCACATTGTTTCAAAATGAATGTAGATATACCATCATAACCCACTGCGTTTGTATTCTTGAGTGATTTTATGATTTTGACTATTTCTAATTCTGTTATGGGTTGTAAAAATATAGTTGGGTCTGTTATATTTATCAGCGAGTAGTCTGGTTTGTTTATATCTGTTGAGTTAGCAAAAGATAAGAAATAATCATTGAATTCATTCGCAATCTGCGTTGCATCTCTCACTTCCTCTCCATTGCATTCAACCATTTCAATATCATACCTCGTTATACCGCTGTCGTTTTTTATAACTTTCCATGATGCTTTACATTTATTTTGCGAATTGCTTATGTATTTTTTGTAGTTGTTTTTTTTTGAAATATTTATGCATTTTCTAAATAACGTGTTATATTCGTCGTATTTATTCTTATTTTCTACCGTTTTTTTTAAATAATACTGATATCTATACTTTCTGTTAGTCATGGCTGATATTTTTATTCCCTTTGTTAACCACCTAGGACCTGTATTATTTTCTGTCATTTTAATTTTATTAATGGGAAAGCACAAATTGTAGAGAAGTGAAAACATCTCGTGAAATTTATCAAATGCACTGTTGCAGTTAGGTTCATTGTATACCTCTAACCATGATAAAGAAGAAATATATGTTTTAAATTTTTGAACGTTTTCCTTGCTAAAGTCTCTCCTTAATGCGTACCAGTATGTGGGTGTTTGTGGGTCACTTGCGACTGGAAATGATAACGTTTGTCCAGTTTCATGATCAGATAGAAACAGTCTATGAACTTGCCCTTCTGCATTTTGAATGCTACTCATTATGTGATCAATACATGTCTTATTTTGGCGCGTGGGTTCCTTTATGTGTAGGTACAAATTATAGTTTAACAACAGATTCATTAAAGTTTCAGAAAAAATGCTATGCTTCAGTATGTCTATGTTAGTGTCACCTGCTATGATTATTTTTATATTAGATTTAAGGTTTAATCGTAAAGAATGATTTAGGGCATGTCCTGTATATCGCTGATAAGCACCGAGCTCAAGGTATTGTTTTATAATACATGACAGACTCCTAGCGTGAATGTTCATTTCTCGCGATAAGACTTTTTACTTCATTATGGGGTTTCGACAAATTCTGGGTTTAACAGCATTAATACGCTTTGTAGTTCTAACAGCACGCAGCCACCGCAATCTTTTCTGGTCTTCGACAGACGTTGTGTTTTTGTATCTATTGATAGTACGATATACATAACATACGGCTGATACCAAGTTTTTGAAGTGTCGGGAATATGACCGACAGCTCCATACCTACCTTGTGCAAGGCGATCACTGCGATCCTATTTTCTTTAACACCCCATTCCAGAGAGACGATATTCTTAGCAATCCATGGATTCTCCGTGCGGGTGCCGGGTCCATCGCGTTGCTGAGTTGGGAACTCAGGACAGTGCCTGGGACTTGCGACCCAAGTGTAGGTTTAGAAGGGGCCCCTTTTGTTGATGTACATCAACACTCACCTTCACTACCCAAGTTCCCCTCCCTGCCTAACCAAATTTGATACGAACCTACTAGTGCCGCTTTAGACATTCGTCCTAGTAATGAGCTTATTGTAGCTCTCGATAGGCCTAGATCTTTAAGTAGGTTATAGAGAGATTTAGCTGGTATACCTCTCGCTCCCACTTCTACTGCATACAAATTAACCACGTAACCGTTTTTGATTAATTCGTTTGTGAGATCATAGTATTTATTTTTCTTAAGTGTGTGGTCCTTCGGTATATTTGTTTCCCACGGTACAGTAAGTTCCACAAGGACCACATATTTAGTCATTTTTGAGTAGAGAAATATGTCCGGTCTAGATGACGAAACCCCAACATCCTCCGGAATTTTATAGTGCTTTTCATACGTGTCGATTAGGAGAGTCCAATCTGGGGCAGTATCTAAGATTGAGTAAGGTTTGTTCCTGGATTTTATGGATGAACCTTCAGACACAAAGTTGATATGACGTCTGTTAGTAGTCAATCCTTTTTGGGCTCTAACTACTGCCAGACTCAGTGCTTCGCGTATGATGAAAAGCACTTTATCGTGGCGGCGTGAGTATTGGCCTCTATCAAGAAGCACCCTACATCCTACTAATATGTGCCTAGCCGTCCCTATTGCCTCACCACACGTATAACATTGTTTTTCTGTGGCTTTCCCCCACCTTACCAGATTACTCTGGTCTGGAAGGGTCATCTGAAAGGCGTTAAGATAAAATTTTAACAGGGCCGGCGACCACTCATAGATCAAGGTGCGCCACTTTAAAGCCATCGGTATGCAGAACTCTCCCATTGTCAACCATTCGTTTTGGATTTCCAAATTCGTCGCGTGCACTCGATATTTATCATTTTCGTCTTGCTTCAGAAAGGACCTAAATATATCCTGGTCCCTTTTTGGCTCTCGTACTCCCAACCCCACTTTGTTCGACTGGGCTCCTATCATAAATCGTTTATGGAATATAAGTCTAGATTCAAGCTCGGACGCGTTATTATCTTTCGGGAGTGCCCTGACTGTGTCATCTTGGGATTTACCTAAGATGTGGGCTTTGGTAACTCTAAGGTGTCTATAGAGCTCCGATGGTTTCTTTAATTTCGTCCCAAAATTATTCTGATCCCTAAATAAAGCAGAGGGATCAGCAGAGTGCGCTAGTCCAAGCCACGATTTAAGTGATTTTATGACAGTTGCATCTATTTTCGCGAGTAAGGTTTTGCCGAAATCGTATACCAGAAAGGGCCAAGTCAGACGTGATGTTAGGTAGTTGTCATATATCCAAGCTTGTTTGATATTATTCAGTTGTAGCTGATCTATCTTATTTAGGTCGTTTATAAACATATTGACAACTTCATCTAAGGATGGTGTGCGTCCTTGATGGTCTATCTTTCTCCCAAGAAATTTAAATGGGACCGATTCAGCGACTATGGAAACTGGTTTACCCCCTATGAAGAGTCCCGGGTCGTAGGAGGTAAATTTGGTGTCCCGTCTACCCAGACACAGACAGTGACACTTACTGGGCTTCGTTCTCAGTCCATTGTAATTCGATAATGAACACGAAAAAATATGTGAAATGGCCCGAAATCAAGAGAAGTTTTTAAAATAATATACGTGTTCCAAATTCAGTTGAAAAGCAAGAAAAGTTTTAATGTAACAGTATTTATGGCCTGACTAGTTATATTCTTCGACCAAGCAAATACCAATAAATCTGGTCATGCTGTTATTTCTAGCGGTGTTATTATTATTTCTTTATATAATTATCTATTGAATTTTTACTTGCACAAAGCTCTCGCAATGTTTGTCAGTTTCACAGTCAAATATATATATATATAGGGTACAAAATTAGCGAGAAAGACTCGCGGACATCGCTGCACGCGCCCGAAGGCAGCTCGGGCGTCGGAGGGCGCTAACCGACCTCCGCCCCCCATGAGCGCGGGCCTGAGGGTGACGGGTGGAGCCGCCCGTCACCCTAGCAGAAGCAGGCCACGGCGGCGGCGCGCATCGTAGGACGTTGCGCGCCTCCCCACACCGGGGTTGAGTCGGGGACGGCGTGGTCCCCACCTCCCGAGGGCCAGACCGAAAGGGATGGCCCTGGGTCAGCCGGGGTGCGAGGGATATGTCGCAAGACAACCTCACCTTCGGCCTAGCACTACGACCCACAGACGGCGTGCGGTTTAGTCGGTTCGAGTCCGACATAACCTACCCCTCCGGCTCCCGGAGGAGTGGGTATCCGTGGGGATTTCCCGCACGTAAAAAAAAAAAAAAAAAAAAAGGGTACAAAATTATCATGCAAATTTGAAACGCGATGCGGAGATGTGGATCCTAGGGCAAAATACTTATAAATTTAGTTGCGGAATTAGTGCGTGTACCGCAGTAGTTATCGCACGCCGAGATTACGCAGAGCGAGCTCCACCTTATGCGAATTGGATTCATCTAAATGCTAGTTTAAGCAAATGGATTCATATCTTTAACATATTGGATTAACAAAAAAACAAGTTTAATTCTTTCAAAAACAATAAACATAATAGGAACTTACTAAACGTCAGTAAAATATATAATCGTAAAACGTTTTTCATTCCACGACATCTAGTAAGAAATATGGGGAAAAAAAATATGGGGAAAAATATAATAATAAGGAGGACAGGGTCGAAATTATATTTAGTATTGTCTAGCTAGTTTATAAACCTAATAAATTAATATAACGACTATTTTATTTCTCTAAAATAGTCAACTTGTGTTAAAAGTCTAGTGTAAAGTAATATAACATTCAATGGTTACATAATGTTACTGTGCTAACGGTAAATATATAGCGCATTATGATAAAACATTTTAACGTTAGTTTTTACATGTATGTTGGAGAAGAACTTTTGTCAGCTTTCTACAGTGTCACTGTATGGGAGTTGAGTCCATTTCCACAGCCCCAGTTACGGGGACCCAGCCCCAATATTATCAGTTATATTACATTAGGTACTATAGAAAATGTCAAAAGGTCTATAAAAAAAAAACAATGCCTCACCCGTTGAGACGTCCATTGGTATATCCGCTTTCTCCGCTAGATTCCTCCGAATATTCAAACGAGGCGTTATCCACCATTTTTCAAAATTATATATCACTCAAAGTCCAGTAAAAATTATAAGCACATTCCGTTACACAATAAAATTTTGTCATTTTACATCTTACGGTAAGTTAAACTTCTAGGAAAAGAAATCACCGTTATTAAACCTATATTCACTTAAAAATTTAATTCAATTTATTATTACTGAAAACCAGTAGGTCCTTAAAACATGACTAAGTGCGCTTGCATTAAGACTCAGATAAATATGAATTAATTAATCATAATGATTAAAGAAGTCAGTCATGAATCACGAAATGATGTAAAGACATGATACAAATTAGATAGCGATCAATTTTGATTCATACATTGTAACATCATTCTAATTAGAAGTTTTAAAGTGACTAGACTACCAGATAGTACGCAAACTCCTCGCGAACATTTAAAAATGTCAACACTTTAAAATTAAATACCAATCAACTAACTTCAGATCATTTAATCCTAAGAACATTTAGAAGACGACCATTTTTAATTAATCTATAGCTTTATATGTAACCACATAAACTTTGACAACACTTTCAAAATGTTTCGTAACTCGATTACCGATAAAAATGGTCATGAAGATAAAAACAACTGTAACAATAATAATAACCCTTTGAAACTTCACTATAATTTCCCAAAGTTATGAAAAGCTACTTTGAGAAAGAGTTATAAAACAAAAGTAATTGGGAAACGAAACTACGAGAAATAAACAAGTATTTTATACCAAATTTATCATTGTTAGATAAGATATGCAAGCAGTATCATATGATAATAAAGATTTAAAGCACATAATATCAGGATAACAGTGCTTATTAATGATAAACTGTGAAAGGAAAAAAAAGAAAAGAAAAAATGCTGATATTCTAACAGCACGATGACATGAATGATCACGACACCATGTGGAAATTGTTCACTTGAGCAAAAGAGGACGTTTAAACCGGTCCATAAAATATTACTCTAAGTACAACGACATATTCGCTAGAGGCGAAATATGCCCACGATCCAGTTTAAAAGCTGTATTAACAAAAGTGGCATACACAGGCAAATCACATTGAAATCACGACATTCATCATGGAACGTGATATTCCTAGCACATTTTCAAACACTTCACTGATAATATGATAGACCGGCATGAATCTATATATATATATTACACGCACTTTTTCCTCCTCTACGCAGAAAATGAGACACGAGTTTTTACTAACGTTCATCGAATAATTATGAATTATATACCACGTAACAAGGCAGTGAATGTAGCGGGCCGTCTGCGCTCGCGAGAATAACTGTTGAAAACAGTTGTACATAAATGTATCTAGTAAATATCGATTGTGTATCGAGTCGAACTAATTTATCGCTACGATAAGATAGTAAGTCACGGGCGAACCGAAGCCAATTAAATGTTCGTAGAATATTTTCCGAAAATAGCACAACCTTTTTGTTACAAATTCCGCGTGATTTTCATGGAACAAAATGTAGTACTTATTTTATAATTCAATGCTTAAGGATAAAGTATATTAAACTATGTTGTACAACGACCTTGTGATTCATTACGTAGAAGATTCCGGTCAACTTGTACAGAGATCAAGTGCCATTGACATCGATAAGAACGGAGAGAAAGGGTATGTAGAATCGTGCGATCGACGGAAGACACGAATCACCTGAGCGAGTGAGCCCCCTATCCGCTCTCCCGAACACCGGAACGGTACAGTTTCATTGCAACGCGAAAGTACACTGAGTGGAAACAGTATTTGCCAGCAAGTAAAGTGATAATGTTTATAAACAACCAATGTACAGTAAGAAGACAATGGAATTATAAAAATAAAGAATTTCTATAAAATTCTCGGATCTGAAAGAAAACAAAAGCGCCTCCATTGTAAAAGATGTTTTATTATTCATCAAAAAATCTGGTTCAGCTTAAGAACTGGTAAAATATGTTACATGAATCATTAGTAAATTATGCTGTAAAATTACTTCAAAAACATTCAATTCAAAGCGTTGAATGGTATAGGTAAGTGCGGTGTGTGGGTAGAAAATATCCTTCTGGGATACCTGAACTCCAGTACAGACTATTGTTGCCCAAAGTGTTCTACAGGGATGTTTGGCATATACCTTTTCACTAGAAAATGCATGTCTGCTTTTCTTGAGCTCAACATGAAATAGCTCAGTCAATAACATAAGTATCGAGAACAGTGCACTTCAACTACCCCAAAAGAAGAAAATATCATACCGGAGATAAAGATAAAGTAGTAAATAACAATAATATAGGAAACAAAGGCTGTCTACAGTCTGTTTTAGCAACGATGTCTTAATCCTATAGATAAATAGAATCTCTTTGTAAACAATACAATCTCTTTGTAAAGTGTTATTCTTCTTTTTTTGGTGCTATCAAATTCAATAATCTCGACAGTTTTCGTCTTCTTATTTTATTTACAACTAACTGGACAAAGTTGAAAAAGGACCTGAGCTACTCAGTAGCTCTTTTAAATATATAGAAGTCAACTTTCGTGCTGTCTGTACATCTAATGCCTACTCATGCGCTTGCGCACGGGAAACGTCCACATTATCTCCGTTGATTGGACAAATGGGCTCAATAAATGTACCATTTTACACGTGACTAGGACTATAATTTGTTTTAATTTACACAATTTAATCCTAATCCATTTTTTTTTTAGTTTGTTGTTTGCAAACACCTAGAAATAAGTGAGGTTAGCTGTGGCCCCAACGATCTTAGCGGGGTGCTCATACCTGCATACTAAATACAATATTATAATATTTCTATTACCTACATTATTTCTATAAAGTCAAACACAACCAATGGGCCTATTTGTGTGTTATGACTTTATGAGTTGAGTAAATATTGGAATAATTTAATAAGGTTAATAAATTAGACTTGTTGAGCATTCGAAAAATATGTCAAATCATATTAATTGGCAAACAACAATATCGTTATTTGTTGACTTTACAACGCACAGAAACTCTACAACATCAGAAGTACGCACAAAGTACCTACACAACTTTATAAATATGTTAAGTATGAGTATGATATAGTATTATTCACCTTAGTGGATAGGTGACCCATCAATCACACAATGTCGCTAAAATTTCCAAGATACGTAGACATCAGATAAACTTGAAACACGCAAAAATAACCTATTAAAATTTCATCCAGTACCTCGTCGCTTCGCTACCTAATAAGAAGTGGCAAAAAAGTATGAAAGAGAAATAGTTTTCTTCCGTCCCATAAAATTCCCAAACCTCCAAAGTTAATGAGGAATTCCGGCCTAGGAATGGTCCTAGGCCGGAATTCCTCATTAACTTTAACATTAACTGGGGGCTTGACCATGGGGTCAAGCCCCCAGTCGAGGCATCCAGTGAGGTATGATCGTGTCCGTCGGGTGTATACTCAAGGTATCCTTGCTCTAAGTAATATTCTATTTATACGAAGCCATGTGATGCCTAATTGTTAATTTCATATCCTTTTCAGGTTTCCATATGGAAATATTTCTATCTCCCTCAATTCAGTTTTGTAGGGAATCTCAGTGGGCTGGTTCCACTCGCACTTAATTGGCAACACACTGACGTGGTCATGTCAGTCGCTTCCAGCTTGGCAGGTCTTGCCATATGTTTGTTTACCAGCTTATATTAAAAATACAAACCTCAAACTGTATAATTTCTAAGTTATTTTAGTCATGTTCCAAATGAGTCACTTCCACGCTGTTGTACCGATATATCTAAGACGAGATTTTCTGTTTCCCCATAGTTATCTAAACGAATGAATAATCTGCTTGTGTGGTATCGCAACATCTGCTGTCTGCCAGGTGGGAACAAACTGTTGTAGTTTAGTCATGTGAAATTGGCTTGCTATCATACAGCTGTAATTAATTTTAGATATTAAATATCTTGCTTTTAATAATAAGCTCTTGCCCGTTGTCATTTAAAGTAGGTACCTACAAATTAACATTAATCAAGAAACGTTTATCTGAGACCATAAATGTGTGGGCGACATTCTCCCCATCAAAACATTGCACCGATTTACAATTCAATGTCTCATATCCTTGTGTTAATCCCGGTCGCATTCCAGCTATTCAGCTCTAGAGTCCGGGTTCCGCTTAAATATCATATGGCTTGGTTCTAAGGGCTATATTGGGAGCGACCACAGAACAGAATGGGGAACGTATCTGGATAAAAATTGCCACAGAGATAGATGGTATAGTCTGAAATAGTACACAAGTTACTTTCATCCAAGGAATATAAGGTTCCTGTGAACCGCAGGAACGAGATCAGTATTTCACGTGGGCGAAGTAGTAGTTATAACGCATATTTGCTATAACGCATTGAAGACTTCTCCTTATACTCTTAAGTTTATTTTTACACGCTTTTAACTTAAACAAACACATGTTTTTAAATTTTCATCTGTCTGTTTCTTGTCGGGGCTAATCTCTTGTACTGAAACGATTATAACGGGGCTTGCCTTGACAGGTACAAATAACTGTCCGAAAACATGAATGACGTAAAGCTAACAAACGTCAGAAAAATAAATGAATTTAATAAACATACGCATAGGTAGATATTATTCATAATTTTACAAACAAGTACATAGATACATAATATTTGTATAGCATGATTTAGGTACAGTCCCTGGTTTTTAATTTAGCACATTCGAAAAAAGAGTGCGAGTCTAAATATTTTTTATTGCGTCAGTTTTATAGAGCGTTCTCTCTAGTACATAAAAAAAACTAAAAATGCATTTAAGTTTATACTAGTAGTTCTATGAAGAGTATACCTTGCGAGCACCATTTGCCACATTTTCTGGAACCGTTTATGGGATATAAAAAAAGAAAAACGTTTTTTTAACAACAACCTATAAGTCATGTCATGTCATGTCCTTGATGTTTCATAAAAAATCATAGAAATCCGTTCATAGTTAAAAAAAAATCGGCAATTTCGTGGTAGGCCCAGGGCACAATAGCGCACCAATCATAAATAATTACATCAAACTAATCACGGGATCAAAGAGCTCGCAGGGCGGTTAGCGCACATGTGTAAACTTTTGGACGTTGGTTCACGATTTTTGCCGATAACTGTACCTCACATAGTAGTTGGCGGAAAGCACCACCAAAAAAGTCAAAAGATTAGCACGTCTATCCTAAAGAGTTAAAATTACATAATAAGTAAGGCCACAGTCTAAACTCTAAAGGATTCTAGGCCAAGTTTCAGGCAGCAAAGTAAGTAGTTTGAATGAATTAATGTGACCTTTGTATGCAAAGTGTATTATAGAATTTATTGAGTACTTATCGCTTTTCGAAGTTTGATGAGTTTACCTAAGTCGGAAAGAAGTTCAAATCGAAAGTTAAACTATTCCGTAGTGTGTTTTCCTATAGTTTAACAAAACAACTTTTTCCACAATGATTACCTAACTTTTGTTACCCGCATAAGTATGTAAAAATAGGGACACAACATTACCCATTTAAGAACTTAATAACAAAGAACCAAAAACGTGTGGACATCACTTCAAATATAGGTATAAATATAGGATGGCATAGGCACATAGATAGGAAATAGGCATAATGTACTAAAGACCTTTTATAAGTATCGCATATAGTACAGATTTTAACAGGAAAAATCTTTTAAGTAACTGGTTACGATTACGAAAATACCTGACCGTTTCAGATATTCTGCTATATCCTTCGCTTACTTCAAAAGTAACACACTAAATAATGAAAAAATAGATCAATCTTTTGTGGCGCCAGCACTCAGCAGTCGTTGGCCCATTGCTCATTCCATTATGTAAGGTACGTGAGATGCGCAGTTAAAATGACTCAAAGCGAACTTTGTTATTTTCATACTAAGATAAAGAAATGTAAAATGCGTTAGGTTTCCATCTAGAATTGGACACACGTATCGTACTAGAGATTATTATAACACAATACCTAACATTATGAACAACTACCTAGCTACTAACATAATATTTAAATTTAACACTCGTACATTCTAGTGAACAAAGAGTAGGTGCATAACTAAAGAGTGCTTAAAAAATACAAATACAAAGATGTAGCGCATCTACTGGTAAGGTTGCTACCGCACCCCATGAATAGTTGCATACCAGCCGTGTCACACAAACGCGTTGCCAACCCTAGAGGTATGGATCGAAGAAATTTAATTGTAAGAGCAAGTTATGAGCCAAAACACTTATAAATTTACTTTAGCAAGTAGTAGGTGAGCCAAACCGGGCTCCTTAGTAAAAGCTTTTAATGTAGGCAGGATTAGCGATCTGATGAAGAAGAGTAGGATATTTCCCATCCTAGACAGCATTTCCTTACACTTTCCGTGATAAAAAAACAAATTTATACTACAGCAATAATATCTATTCCTATCTTGTAAAAAAGTGGATAAATGGGGTTGAATAATGTCTCCTAACTGAAACAATTCTGAGAATTACTTGTGTTTAATGAAACAAACAATTCGGCGGAAAATCCCATCGACAGTGAGTCAGAGTAGGTCACATTAAGAAGTACGCACCTACATAAATTATGCGTATTTATGTCCTTCATTCAAGTAGGTCCTTAGAATACGTATTACTCTCAGATAAAATTGAACTTGTGAGAGTTATTATTATAGGTTCAACCCTTATCAGCAGTTGAGTGGCAGTAAATGATTAACTTGAGAAGGTGAGAGAGAGAGACAGACAGATTATATTTTAACGCAAGTCCCACTCGACCTCGATAATAATTCTTTCACGTAGCGTAATTGCAGGGACATTTTGACATTTTGTAAAGAGGTCTCTCTCTGTCGACAAATGTCGAATATATTATCATAATAAAGTTCTGTGCTTCGATAATTTTAAATGGAATTCATTACTTGTGAAAAAAGAAATAAGAGGCTTTAATCTGTTCATTGAAGTTGTCATTAATAGTCATAATATAAAGGGAAAACTGGATTCCTTTCGGAAGTTCGGTCGCTCTTACGTCTCGATTTATTTATCAAAATTCTGGACGAAATACGAAATGAAATACCGTTTTTCATTTCATTCCACATCAGTTCCTACTGTTCAAAATATATAATATAAAATGTCTTTGACCTTTACAATATGTAGATACACAGATATCAAGAGATGAGTCCCGTTAAGAAATATTTGAATTAGAACAACGTTAAACACATTTAGCGGTGTTCTAATAACTCCTAATATCAATCCGTCTAAGTTCTCTCAATCAGATATATGATAAACTCTACATAAGGCATATCATAATCACTCAGTACCTTTATTGCGTCTGTCGCTTTGTACATAGATGTTATCAAATAGATAGGCAATTGTTTGTGTACTTTGTGCCTCTTGCTTTGCCTAATTCTTATAGGTAACCTGCATAGTTATTGTGTTTAACGGTATGAAAAAAATACATTAATTATAAAACTAAGGTACATTATAGATCAGAGTGGCTTCTCATCCCCTTAGGGTCGCAGGAAAAAATCTGTAAACGGAGAAATTGTGTTCTTTTTAACCGACGTCCTTTATATTCGCGGTCTCCCGCACCACACTACCTAGTACCTAGACTATAACGTACTTTATTATGTAATAACCACGAAGAATTCATACCAGTTACATAATTTATTATTAAATACCTGAATCTTCCGAAGGCAAAGGTTGTCAACGTCCTAACGGCGCGTCCAACGTATTGTTCTGTCTCTTGAATTAAGGACTCCATTTTTTCTAAATGATATCACAAATGTATAACTTATCCCATTTCTACATTTACTTTTTAGAAAAAGTATTTTATGGTTCATTAGATATTCTTTTCTAAAAACGGTTGATTCGATAAAAGGCGAAAACACCACTGATCATAAGCCGAAAAGTTCCGACAAGTTGTAATTATTGCGCGATCACTATCACACAAATTACCTAGATAACGAATTACGAAGATATCATAAAACTTGTATTTTGCACGTCGCACGTGTTGTTAATGTTAATACAATGTTCATAATAAGCTTGTTGTTATGTTACTAAAACCAGCGAAGTACAAATTATATCGACAGTTGACATGCACATGCAAAGAATAATATTTTAATTGTCAATTTAATGTTTGTTTTGGTAATTTTCTTTGCATTGCCTCGAAACTTTTTCTTTTTGAGGCTAAGGGTAAATTCCTACTGAAAGAGCGGCGGCTAACGGCGCGGAGGTTCGAGTCCGCTAGATTTAGTACTAAAAATGACCGCGAGCAGGCGCACGCGGCCGTGTGGCCCCCTGCTTCGCCTTCAAATGACTATGATGTTTCCCGTAAATAAGATTCAAAATGGTCTGTACTATTTTGTCCCAATAAGCCGCTCTTTCGGTGGGGATAGATCCTTAGCGTGGATGAGAGTCTCTTTGTGATTCGATATCGGTCCAGACAATGTGAAAGTTAGATATATTTGTCATACATTTCACTTCCTCCGATATCGGGTATCTGGTATCGGATAGTGTGAAAACGCTCTTAAGGTGGATGAACTCTTTTTTCACATTACACGTGATTTCTGAATCTTAGCTCTACTCTTTCTCACCCACGTTCAAAAGAATCTCAGTATCCATTGTTCTCTAAAACTAATTTTCCATTCTTATTTGAATTTATGAAATTCGAAAAGAGTCGAGTGGATTAAAATTTATCAATTTTATCATCCATGTTTAGGAGAGTCATCATCATGAGCATGACATGATAATTTTTTAAGATATGTAATAAAATTCTGGCGTTAAATAGGTGTGTTAAAAAATTAACAATAAAATTCTGAATTGTTTATAATTCTCGTTCACCACTTTGTTGGCGAAGAACACAAACTGAACGGATTTTGATGCGGTTTTAAAAAATGTCCCGACGTAGTCCAGGCTTAAGTAACTTTCATTTGTTTGATTGAATATGAAATGAATCGTGAAAATGCTATTTATCATTGAGACTGTACTTAGAAATAATAAGAAACTGAAATTTTGTCTTACTTATCATGTTTACTGGTGCGATGTGGATGAGGTTCTTGCTGCAGCGGGGTGGCGGGGGCGGAGCGCGGGACCCCGACCCCGCCACCCGCCGCGCCTGCTGCGAAATTGCCGGTTGACCTGGAACAAGTAAAGAGAACGTTAAACTTCTGCAGCCTTCTGGAGTTCCGTCACCGTTCCGTGGCAACAATGTATCTAGGCCCTCTCCGCTGCCTCATGCATGGGCACATCGTGAGTATGTAAACGGGTGCTCGCACTGCGTACTGTTTCGTACGATAGATTAAGTGTATTTTTTTATATACCACTGAGGTGGCAGACAAGCTCACGGCCCACCTGATGGAAAGTGGTTACCGTAGCCTATGGATGTGTGCAACACCAGGGAAGTAACCCTCGTGCTGCCGACCCTGCAAACACAAAGAGTTTCTATGCCGTCAGTGTAGAAGATACAGCAGGAAAAGTCTTTGGTCTTCCCACTGACAGCACAAAAACTCTTCAGTGAGCTCTGTATGCAGTATATGCATATAAGCAAATATTGTTCCAGACAGGTTCTGCATGGTTCCTGGTGAAATAATACTGCAAGATCCTGCTTGGCTGACAATGAATTAAATTATTACAAGGCTCACCCCCCTTTTCAAACCGAATATTAACATAAAAAGTGACTAAAGGATAACCCTTCCTGAAATATACACTACTGAGTGAGTGAGTAGATAGAGTTGTTTATCTAATAAGTATGTATTAAGTCGAACAAAACGAAATTGCTCTAGGAAACGAAACTTATTAGTGACTTAGTTAACGAACACACCTTATAGGCCTGTAACTTCTTCGCCTTATAAAGTTAGATTGAGTCACCACAAAACTGGGCCGTCCTCTGTGTTTATTCGGAACTTTTCCTTTCGTCATATTACACACAATTTCCACTTCACACCTACTAGAAAATAGTAATGAATTCTAACACGATATTTAGTAAACTGAGCCTTATAAACATTAAAATAAGTCTTCATCACAACAAGCTTCACACTGAAATGTATACTATCGACTACAGAAAATGTAGTCATACATAATATACTTTCACAGTATGAGCAGAAACATGATCTATTCGACACGACCTTACCGTATGTATTATAAAGTACAATACGAACGTATTTGTTTGAATAATGATGACGTGCGAGTACGAAACTATTTTGTGGACAACAATCATTTCTTGCAATAAAAACCAGTATCCGCTGATTATACATAACATTACAATAGTACGTTACCTACGTACTACTGTAATTACATACTATTAAATATATAATAATGATTAGAGATCAGAAATAATTGAAATAATGAAAGCAAAAAAATTGTTGTGATTATGACTGGCAAGCAGATTTCATTCTATAGTTCAGGATTGATTATGATGAATTAATTAATAGATGGTAATTAATTAATTCAGGTTTCATTACATAGTTCAGGATTATATGATGTACTAGAGATCAGTAATTAATTCAGGGACGAGGTAATCATTGTAATGAAAACATCCGTCACGATGCCTGTCATGGACATGTAATATCCAACGAAATAAGTTCCCTCTTAAAGGAGAAACCCAAGTGCCATACAGACGTGCCTACTGAAAATTAAAGTTTTTACAGTGATGGATATTTGGTCAAGTCCGCCATTATCTACAATGCTGAGATTTAATTGGAGCAGTTAGGTAAAAAAAAAGGATTTTAAAAATGTGTCAAATCGGTGTGGCAGGATTGGCAAGTCCAAAAAGTCTAAGGTCAACGTCGCTCAGAAAAATTGCATTTGGTGCCATCAAAAACGATTTTTTATCAAAAATGTGTCCTAAAATATACAATAAATTACCAGAAGACCTTAAACATTGCAAGAATATTCTTTGATTTAAGTCAAATCTTTTTAAATTACTATGTAACAAAGCATAACTATTCTGTGAATGAGTACCTAAACGATCAATTTAAATTGAAATTCTTACGTTGACTCAAATTACGTTTAACCACGTTTAACTCTTGTCGTGCTTAATTTTTTGACATTTTAATTTTTTTCCTTTAACATGATTATTCTGACATTTTGTTTATTGCGATTGTGTTCTTACCTAATTAATTGGATTCTGCACATATTTATCTATTTTGTGAATTCATTTAATATTTTGTATTCCTTTGGTGAAACATAGTTTGGACTAATATTATGTATATTATAACATCTATTCTGTATTCTTCATGAAATAAATGAATTTTAAAGCTTCTTCATTTATGTAAAAGGACAAACGTATTAATGAACCCTTACTCCACAAGATCGGGAATGTATTTTGAGTTATCGAGCAAAAATTTGGCACGATGGATGTATGAATGATTGGATTAAAAATTTGGTACCGAGATAGATTGTATAGTGAGGAATGGTATAGGTAACGTTTTATCCCAGGAATAGGTCCCAGTGGTTTGCTGAAATGGGGGCAATATTACTATAACTATGAGTAATAAATATGATTATCCTCCAATTAAAACTGAATAAACATATATAACAAAACCCAATAAAACCCAGGGAAGATTACGTAGTTGCCGAAGCAAGGCCACAAACTTAAACGATCGTTCTCCTTGACATCGTTAAGATGATTGTCTCGTGGAATATCCTTAAGGAACTGGGGTACGAGAGAAATTATGTGAATATTATCTGAGGTATTATGTTCAAGGACATAATTCTTCACGTCATATTCTTCAAGTTCGAGGCTTTTAGTAATTTTTGTGTAACTTTACTTGCCAAAGGTTTTGCCAAAATCAATATTAACGTTTCAATTAGATTTGACTTAGAAATAACAGAAACATTCAAGCATCATAAGGAAAATGATAGAGGAAATTTATTTCATACCATAATTTACTTTCGTACGTAGAAAACGGATAGATCGGCAAAATATTCATAACATAACAATCCAAAAAGGGGAAGATTCGTCGTAGTATCATTCGATTTGTTTTTTACCGGTTTTAGTAGATATTTACACATTATGTTTGTACTTAGCGTTGCCTGCGGTTACACCCGCAGGTTATACTGATCCCCTTGCCGTGACCCATTTAAATATATTCCAGTTATACAAAGTGTGTCTACTATTTCGGACTAATCTATCTCTGTGCCTATTTTGTACATTTTTGATACATTTTAGCCGTTTGATGTGTAAAAGTAAAAAACATTTATCCATCAGTCCTCAGCTCATTAGTAGGATTGTTTTGAAACATGAAACATATCATGCGAAAGTACCTAACCATAAAGGCTAACATGTCCTTCATTAAGCTTGATATCGTGGTGTGTTGTAGCTATACCTAAAAAACCGATAAAATTGATAACGATATATAATATATCTACTATACCTAGATATTACGACTGAAGGATAAAACCCAGCGAAAGTGACTCTAATGGTATGCTATATTCATCTTTAAAAAAAAATTTATGATTTTGATACGCTTATGGATTATTCACGTTGTTTCAACTGCATCTTGAAAATGTGTGTACCTGTCAGCTTTGATTTTCGGGCAGTAAGCGTAACTGTAGTCAATGAATTATTGAGAAGCGGTATCTGTCAAGGATGGAATGAGAAGAGTTGATGATACTAGTGCTGTTTGAAAGGTTCAAACTATGTACTGTAGTATGTACCTTGTAATAGGGCTTAGAGAATAGGGGAGTGAAGAAAAATTGGATGGATTCTGTGAATGAGTACATGGCAAGGAAAGGAGTAACTGAGGAAAAGTCGGCAGACAGGAAAGTATGGAAGAGAATTACAACTTAAGAAAATGTGAGGTAGAAAATGGTGATTATTTTTGGTGCATGAAGCTAGTAACTGGTACCTAACGGAAAACTACACTTTGAATAGGTACATTACTTCCGATGAAATTGATTTTTATTTTGTATCTTTTAATGTTACTTTTACTCTTCTACATACAAGTTATTACGTATAAGTCATTATGATAGTTGTCAGACTATTTTGTAATTTCTTACTTTTTTTATGTTAAATTGCTAGGTACGGATACTTCAAGATCATTGTTTCACAAAAACAATGGATTTACTCATAGTGCAGTTCTTGTTACGCCACAATTTGATCGAGTACTGCCCTTGTCCTCTTTTACTAAATAAAGTAGATACTTCTACCACAATAGAGAAGAAAATAAGAGTACCATCTAATTTCATTTATAATATTATGCTTCATCAGTCCTTCAAACAGCATCTCACTATCTGACACAAAGGTAGGTACCTATCAATATTCTTGCAGGCGCTCTTACCCACCGTAATAAGAGCACATGTAAAAATGCTAAGAGTAAAAAATAAATTTAAAAAGAAGCTGGAAGATGTTTTCTATAGTTTACACGAATATTAGTCATTGAAATAAAATCACTTATTAAAGGATTCTATAGCGATTTATTTGTTATTATTTACTTTTAGACCGACGCGACGTTACAGCAGCCATGTTCGCGGTTTGACTAGAAGTAGCCGAAACGTCGGTCAACAGTAAATAATAAGAAATAAATCGCGCTATAATCCTTTAAAAAGTGATTTTATTGTCAAGAAGCTGGAAATCTTGCCTTTCAAACCTTACAATTTTCTTTAAAATAGTCGAGACTCGAGATCGTGTATTTATCAGAGTTAAACATTGTGAAAGTGTTGCGGTAGGTTGAAACATAATTTTGAAACTGCGACTGCTGGCCTAAAATGAGAACACCACATTCTGATCGTCAGATAAATATGTTGTTTGAAATAGTACATTTATGTGATAGTAAAAACCGATTAAGCCAATGCCAGCTGAGTAAAAATAAACCATGAAAGTTACAGGCGCCCGTCTGTCTGTCGATGTTGATCCACGTGTAAACTTCCATGTTATTTACGATTACCAGGTACAAAATTAAAGCCTGACCAGTCATTTCCATCAGTATTCCGTGAGTACTTTATTTGCTGTTTACTTTCTCAT
Organism: Eilema caniola; assembly: GCA_949126895.1. Taxonomy (NCBI): domain Eukaryota; kingdom Metazoa; phylum Arthropoda; class Insecta; order Lepidoptera; family Erebidae; genus Eilema; species Eilema caniola. The sequence goes on along the minus strand of OX421479.1, from coordinate 9,005,468 downwards.
ATCAGCTTAGAAAATATCAGTAGCGGATAACAATAGCTAATCTCATGGAAAACTTTTAAAAGTAAACGTAAATTATCAGTAGTCATGAGTACCTACTTTTTAGTAGTGTAGGTTAGTGTAGGTACTTATGAGTGTTATGTATGTAAGTACCCATAATAGTATTAAGTAGTACCTATATGCCAGTTTCCGAAACTAATTTTCTTTGATCAAGTCAAAGGGCGTCTTATCTTTTTGGTTACGTCAATTTTTTTTTTCAGTTAAAAACAGACCTCGAACTCAGAAGGCCTTGGTTGTGACTGAGACTAAGGCAGAAAACATCATGAGGATGGTCCATCAATCATTACAATTTGACAAGTTACTTCACTTTGAGATAGTCAGATATTGCAAATCGAATTAAAAATACTTCCTCTTATCCAGCGGATTTGGACACTATAGATTTTAAAATCCTTGTCGGTACAGTCTGAACTATCAAAAGACCTATTTGAGGTAATAGAACTCCGACGTGAAATTGTAGGAATTAAATTTTAAACAGTGTTGAAGTACCTAACAAAATAGGTTAGGTAAAAGTACCTACAACTGAACTTAGTCGCGTTCTTTTCTATCCTTAATACTGCTTAAATTTTCTTCTTCCCGGAGTATTATTACTTTGAAAATCGTATGGTGGGGGTGAAGAACCTAGTTGATGAAATAGTTATCGAAAACACTTCACCGATATTCTACTCTCACCGATAGGAGAGCTCTGAATAATCTCTAATACAAATAAAGATAATGAACTGAAACAGTAATCTACGAGAACTTCGAAGGCCTCAACCTTCACAAATCACTATCATCGTTATTGTGGGAACTAACGTATTGTATTCTAACGTATTCACGTCACATTTGAAGCTAAGCAATAAAGTATAGTTTTGATGAAAACTTACGTCGCAATTATCGGCCATAGCAGGAACTCTATCAACTTGTCCCGCAGTCTTTGCTAACTCAACTACGACATGCTTCCTTCAAAGTAAATGTTATTACAACATATTCATTAAAACATATTTTCAAAACAAAAAGTGATATTTGAAGAACATTACTCGAATTCAACGAAACTAGTAACTTTGTTTATAAAATATAGTAAAGCTAATTCCTGGTTTTCTGATCACTTCATTGCTAAGACACAAGTGCATTCATCATGAAGTTTATTAGCATTACTCTTCTAGTTCTGTACAATATATATCAAATCGAAAATGTAGGTACTTTAGACATGTCTTACATTCGTTTACTTGTCTAAAAAGTTTAGTGATCATTACTATTTCTAGAGAATGCTGCTATATAGTTATATGACAGGGAACCCAACTGAAGCCAAGCCTCCAACTGATACGGATTCAGATTCTTTGGATAGTATCGAGCACGAAAAATTGATGGGTTCAAAAATATACGATGAAGAAGAAGAAACAACAACAAAAAAGGTAACAATTCAAAACATAACCGTCCGTGAGGTACCTACTCAATGTGTGAATGTGTAGTGAACTTTGACTTCATTTACAGCCATGTGCAATTGTAGTGTTGTCCAATGTGCAGAATCCATCAATGCAATCTTTGCTACGCAGATATCGATATGATTCAAAAGGTGAGCTAAGTTATAATGACTTCCTATAACGAATTTCTTATCGTGTAATTCACTATGGTTTGTTTGTTATGGTTTTGTAGGAGTTTTAATTCCAAGCAGTGTGAAGTATTTTATCAAATTACCACAAGGTATACGTGAGTCGCCCATCCTTGTGCCATTGAACGAAAAAGCGTTTTCACCTCTTGGCGGTTTTGTGAGGTAATGTAGACGTGATATATATGACTACATTATTATGTATTTAACATTTAACCTATTTATACTTATTTATCATCGTCTATTACGTGTTTCAGGTACTATAAAGAAGTTCCTCCAATTCCCCATACATTTTAGGATCGCTTATAAGAGAGAATCCAATTTGCCTTGATATTAGACTACTATTAGTCTTTTAAAATATCTTTTTCACCTTGCTAAAAACTAATCTATGTAATTTTATTAACATCGTTATAGTTAAAGTGCACAATGCAATTTTAGCAATGTCTTGATAATACGACCTTAGTTATTATATTACAAAATATTTTGGACAAAGATACCGAAATGAATATACCCTATAAGTTCCTAATTCGATTAGTGTTCAATTTTAAACTATCGCGGTGTGAACTCGTAATTATATAACACTGTTCGGGACCTTTTGCGATAAATTATGGAACTTACTATTTTTCTAGCTGTGACCACGGGCGCTGCAACGCATCCGAAACGTCGGCAAAAATAGTAAGTTCCATAATTTATCGCGAAAAGTCCCGAACAGTTATATAATTCTCGATTAGTGTTTTTCAAAATATTTCGTAATAAAACCTTGTACCTAGTAAAAATAGTTGTCCTTTAGAAAACTAAGTAAATAAATAATCTGAAAGCAAAGCCTTTTTATACCTATCCTAAATATGGCTACATGTACCCTGATATGGGTCTACAAAATAATGGATAGCCAGAGAACTGGCTACAGACGGACCTACGAGGTGAGGTACGATAAGAATCGTATTGATGTAAATAGAATAAGTGTGATTTTGACTGAGAATTCTCGATGACAACAACTTAGAACTAACAGAACTAACATTTTGCAAAGTTCTCACTACAGGTTCCACTTGAATAAACAAATGACAAATGGATAATAAAGCAATGCCTTTTTTGAGTTTTCGAGTGTAGTTGGAAAACGTGCCTAGTATGAACAGCTGTTAGGTTCCATAGACCAATACAGAATCTAAACGGCATATCATTAAATAACACTTGCGAACGGAATACCTATGAATTATAAAATGGTACGTTTTATTTCATTTTAGTGTTGTATGCGATATAGGTAAAATCTTAGACTATAATAACGCCTTATAATTCTGTGGGTTCACCGAATACTTACGCTGATTTTAGTGCCTAGTGAGAGCTTTTTCTCAAATTTGCCGGTGACGATCAAACGGTGATTTCAGTGAGCTTATGTTTCACAAGGTCTGCCGCCAGGTAGAGCTAATTCAATGTCGTTTACTCGTCACCGGTAATTGTGAGTTGTATTTCAGTTATTAATCACTTGTAGGATGGGTACCTAAGGAAGATATTGTGTGAAGTTCCAAGTGATTACTTATAGCTAGGATTAGAACGGAGGCGCGGGTTCAATCTCGGCTGAATGCAAATATTTGTATGCATGAATATGGGTACCTATTTGCATTGGTCTGGCCGTGCATGGGAGAGCACGTTGAACCCTCGGACCCGGTAGCCATTAAAACCAACCAAATCCGCGATTAGACTTAAAGCAGACCCCATACTCCAAGTTGAAAGCTTCGGATGCGATTAGGATTAACGCTAGAATGAAGAAGAAGAAGAACTGACAACAAAGCCCATCTCCTTACTTAATCCTAAACATAGATTTCAAACGAAATAAATCTAAATAACGAGACAGTAGAAGCAATATATCGGCTACACATAAACGATTTCACAGCACATGTGGGTGTGTAGGTACAGTCAACATAAGAAAAATATTGACCACTAAAGTACTCAAAATAATCTGAATACCAAAATTCAAATTTTTTTATAAGTTATTACTGTGCTCAATTAGTTATGAGTATCCAGAGTAGTCAAACCATCTTACCAATCAGTTTTCCGATATTAAGTAAGTTAGTAGAGAGAGTAAGCAAACACGCAATTCGATGGTTTATTTTTTACGTGCGGGAAATCCCCACGTATACCTCCCCCCCCCCCCCCTTCTTCGGAGCCGAAGGGGGAGGTTATGTCGGACTCGAACCGACTAAACCGCACGCCGTCTGTGGGTCTATGTGCTAGGCCGAAGGTGAGGTTGTCTCGTGACATATCCCTCGCACCCCGGCTGACCCAAGGCCATTCCTCTCGCTCTGGCCGACCGGAGGACCGGCGGACTGGAGGGGGGACCACGCGGTCCCCGACTCGCCCCCGGTATGGGGGGGGTGCCGTGGCCTGCTTCTGCTAGGGTGACGAGCGGCTCCACCCGTCACCCTCAGGCCCGCGCTCATGGGCGGCGAAGGTCGGTTTGCGCCCTCCGACGCCCGAGCCGCCTTCGAACGCGGCCAGCGATGTCCGCGAGTCTTTCTCGCTCGCTGCGCCGCGCCCGCTCTGCTGTCTCCTTCACGAGCATGACCTGCTCGCAGAAGGAGGCGCTGGCCGCCCACGCATCCGCGCAGCGGACTATCGCCGCGAGCAGGGTGGAGAGTGTGAGCACTCTCACCCCCAGGGCCGTCACAAGCTCCCGCCTCGGCGTTTCGAACGCCGGACACTCGGTGAGCGTGTGCAGCCTCGAGTCCACGCTCGCGTCGCAGTGATGGCACTCGGCGTTGGCTGATCAGATGCAGGTACCGCCCGAAGTTACCGTGTCTGGTAATGACCTGCGTCTGACGGTACGAAAGGCCACCGTGTGACCTCTCGTACCACTCCCCCATGATGGGTCTTACCGCCGCAATCACGGCGTGCCCTGCGCGTGGTTACACAAGTCGTAGCTCTCACTCGGTCACCATGGCCCTCTGGAGCCGGGATTTCTCGGCCCGAATTTCTTCGGGCTCGGGATCGAATCTCCGCCCCCGCGCCTCCTTTCGGAACTGATAGAGTGCCGAAAGGGTCCTCGCTCCCAGGATCCACGGTGGCGATCCGGCCAGGAGACTCGCCGCTTCAAAGGATATACAATTCGATGGTATCTACACAAGTATAAAATCAAAATGATGTGAACATAGTCATTTAAACACATTTTGTATCCTATTCTTACTTATATAGCCATCCTTTTCATTTTCATATGACAGTTGCTTGAGCCGTAAACTATTAACTTCCATTGCTGAGAAAACAGTACGAATATGTAAAAAAAATTCTGATGCTGACTGTACCATGAATTTGTTCATTACTTTATTATCACGGATGTTTAATAGCTGTCTGTGTAACAAAAAGTTATGACACTGTACAAGTGTCGTAACTTTTTGTTACACACTTTTCAATAAATGAACCCCAGAAGTCATTGTTATGTATTTTTCTTTGGTAGGTAAGGTACTAATGTAAACCTCTGTCTCTAAATTAGCAGTTAGGTATTTAAAGTACAGTAAGGTAAACTAGTTGCATCCTCGTCGCATTTTATAGAATTTAAAAATGTTAAAGAGTAAAACAAAAAAAATATCGTTTTAGCAAATTATTTTATGGTTATTGATGTCTGCGTACTTACAAGTACACCGACAAGAATGGATATACGTAATAGCATTAAGTTATCAAGAGGAAGTCTATCGTGATTCCTCGAAATCCCCTATTGTAGATAGTTATGCATTCAATAATAGAGGACCACTATGCTTTGTTCTTCAGAGATGTATTCAATGCATCATTGAAGATTCAGAACATATCAAATCAGTAAAACTAGGTATAGGAATATTAATCAAGTCACAAGATCAAGATAGTGTCGTAAGTAAACCTCGTGATGAAAAGTAGATTGCATTTTGATTTTCATTAGTACAGTCGACAAAAAGGTACGGTTACACTTTTTCATACTGACTGTACATATATGTATATCCAAATTTGATTCAGACTGAGGTGTTGTAGGGCGTTTCCACTATCGTACAATCGGCACAACACATTTGCAGTTTAACAGCTTTATGGAGTAGTTAAAACGGTTAGTTTTTTTTTTTTTTTAAATAACCATTGCATCGTTTTTATTTCCTCTAGAAATATCATGCTTTAGGCAAACGCTGTGTGAAATATAGAACAGTGTACAAACCAGAAGTACAGCGATCTTCGCCGTACTTGCTCTTCTTCCTGAATTGCCAAATGAGTAGGATCAAAAGCTTCTGAGTTGACTGTTATTTTCTTTTTACATAAATATTGATGAATCTAATTTATTTGGCGTAGTCTCTCTCTGTATAGTTGATATAAAGAGGTTTAATATCTAAAGTTGATGTCTACTAAAATCACAAGACATAAAATGATGGTAACTATTAATATAGTATATAATAATGACTTACATACTCCTTAAGAACCTTCACTGGTTGGAACGAGAACCTAATCAAAATAGTAACGATCCGTTAAATGAAGGCGATACACACAATTTAACTTAAGTATGCCAATTAAAAATATATATATACGTAGGAAAATAATTCATATGATTTTTGATATGCCAATTTTACTAATGTAACACTGAATATCTCGCAATAAAAAACAAATCTTCAATGTATAAACAATGAGTGTTCCTACATTATTCAAACAAATATAAATAAGCAATGTAACGTTGAGGAAAGACTACATTTAACCTTGGATTTTCAATATCTACAACAACTTTTGTATCTCAACTAATCTTATCTAGTTATGATAAGAGGCAGTTAAGGTATACAAAAAAAAAACAATAGTATTGTTAATTTTACACGCCAGCTTGCATTTGTGCAATGGAGAGTCTTAATAATACCAACTCGTATGATGACCGGTAGATTCTTGGATGTAGATGTTTATTATTCGTATTTGATACAACAATAGATCTCTACAAATCAATAATGATCAATGAGTACATCAGAAAGAATACAAGTTATCACCACCCCATCTAAACCGTAGGGTGTCGTAAAAAGCGATTAACGTAAAAGTACGCAAACAATAGCACTGCGAGAGAAGGAAAATTCGAAATAAAACTCTGCACGAACCTGTCTGGCCAGCGTGGAAACTGTAGGCCAAAGGCCAAAAACCTATGTCCAGCAGTGGAATGCGATAGGCTAATTAATTGACAGTCAATCAATCAATCAATCACAGAATCAATTTCGTTTATTCATTTTTGGCACAAAAAGAGCACATATGACCGTCAAAATTTTTACACTCATGTCAAGAAATTACTAATATAATATTAAATAAAGTAAATAAATCATTTGAAAATAATTCTTTCGCTGGTTCGGTAAGTTGGTTCTACTGAGAAGATACCAGCAAGAAACTCAGTGAACAATATTATCGTTTCTTTTTTAAAACAATTTGGTTTTTTTTAAATAGATTTATATTGTGCTAGCAAGCAATCTCGCAAAAAAAAGCAATTTTTATCATTGAGGTATTCGTTTACTTTGTAAAATCCTTTTTTCATTAAAAATTTTTTACTTCTATTCAGTCACAGTGAGTATATAGCAGTTTTACCATGGTACTGCTGAGGACACTGTTTTAGTATTTGGCATTCTCCAATTATATTTCTTCTGACAGAACTCACTCGTGCAGTTGCGGTAACACGAAAGGGTAAGAGGTAAGGCCTTCGACACTTAAAGTGTAAAAAGTGCAGTGTACTGATAAATTCTGCTGTATTTAGGATAGTGGGGCAGGGTGATACTGATAATTCACTTAAAGAAGAGTCTGCACAGCAAACACTTGAAAGCGATTTGTTTGAGGTTGGCTTGGGCCTCAAGGATATAACAGTAAGTCCCTGTACATACATTACATCCTTCCTAGGTTCAGTACAACAAACATACTCATCGTATTAAATTAGTAATACTACACTAGCTGTACCGTGAATAAGAGCTATTTGTAATTTCCCAATAATTGACAAGAAAATGATTGATATTGAAATATTATTGATACTGTATCTTCACATACATAAACATATTTCGATTATTTAGGTCTGTTGTTCACTCGTGTGACATTATCTGATCCCGATAAACTGATAGGTATTGCGGAAAAACAAACATGCAGACAGGCTATATGCTGGTATTTTCCGATAATAACTCTTGTGAAGTATAATAAAAATGGAGGCGTTATTGCCACCATACCTACACAGCAAATAATCTCAACAGAGATTGATGGAGGAAAGGATTTAGGGGTAATGTTCAGTGGGATAAACTGACTCTCGAGATGCTATATCCCTTGGTTTCTAATCTACCATGAACAAAGACGTAGTATTTTAACAGAATAGTATAGTATGAAGGAAATCTCAACGTTCAGAGGTACCGATTTTAAATCCAATATGGGCATTCTTCTAGAAAAAGGAATGCACATAGATTTTAACCAAGCTTATGCTTACTAATTCTTGCTTTGTACGCAGTTTTTGGATAGATCCTACACGTGCGCATAAGTTAGACCAAGTGGTTTTGTCGCAAGAACCATTGCTTTTACTATGCAAAAACGGTGCCTTTCATTTATGACAGTCGTTAACGCATGTCAAATACATCAAATCCCATACATTCGTCATTCTATTCCATCAAACGCCGGTTAACGAATTGCCAATTGTCTAGAGTGGCTGGTACGATTCTTATTTGTGCTATTCAAATCAGTGTAAATTCAATTTAGCCATGGGATAATAATTCTGGAATTATTATCTCATGGCTAAATGATTCAAAAATTTTGCACTAAATAGAATTGCTCCAAAAACTACTCTAAATTCACACAGCCTCTCCAACATTATAGTTAATAGGAGGCAATAATCATTGCCATGTTTTTATCGAGTTCTTTGTTCTTAATCTTGTTTTTATCTGCTATTTTTCAGTTTATATGTTTAACTCTGATAATACGATACAAGATCCAGTTATTTGTGACCTAATAGTCTAAGTACTTGTCTAATTGAAAGCGGTTATGGCATTGCTGCAGCGAGCAACGAGGTGTATTATAAGAATGTTGCTGACCTAGTAAAACTTTAAAGGCATCAGACCGCATCCAGTGATGGATCTATGTATCACTGTTTACTTATGATAGGTACCTCAAGTAATTTCATACCTAACTCACCTAATTTATTTGTAATTTTGAGCAAACGTTCTTTTAAGGATGAAGTGGTTATTTCTGTTCTTAGACCATTCAGAAAATTGTCAGACTTTAGATTGGAATGGACGACATGCGGATATGGACAATGTCCACCAGCGAGTAGGTAGCCGAGTTATAATTATGGCTGATTTCCCATCATTGTTAACGTTAATTTGGATAATTTTTGCAATTAAATTTTGAATGACGTAGTTGACATAGTAGTAGCTAGAGCTACTAATCAAATCGTAATTCTTACTGCGCTGTATAAACTCACACACATATAAATCAGTTGGAAATGAAACCTGTTTTATAGGTTTTTGCAACATATGTTTTGTGTTCTGTTGCTATTCGGATATCATATCTTTAAATATATTGTGTTAATGTGTTATATACATTTAGGGGGCGATGAGACATCAACAACCGTTTTTCGTTATCTATAATAAGTCACTACATGAGTCATTTACTTTTCGCATTGTCTATTGGCATCCAAAGTAGACAGAACATTGACACTGTTTCTGACATTTTTGAGGATAGTATTTGTTAAAAATATATATTTTTTTAATGTGTAATAATCAGACAGAATATTAACTTTAGAGTTTCGGACAGTATTAATACCGTAACGTAAAGTGATAAGTAATACACACATTGTAAACAAAGTGGTTTGTGTAATAAGGTAGGTAGGTAGGTAGGTACCTACATCGGTAGCCAACCAGTATTAACCAAGTACCTATTTATTTACAGTGTAAATAATTGTTATTATAACAGGTTTCTGTTGAATGAAATGAATTGAATTGTTAATGATGTTATGGAAAATAACTAAGTTATAAGGTTACATGTTAAAGTAGAAACCAGTCTCTGCGGATCAGAGTAGGACGACGAGAGGAGGATTAAAAATACTAATAAGGAATAGAGGAATAACCAGGAATAATACCCCGGAATTACCGATCAATAAATTTTCTTGAGGGCAACGAATTATGTGTTCAATGTGGTACGTCAGGTGTTAGGTACGAAATGTCTTAAATGAATGAAAGAGTTAGGGTTTTTATAAAATACTTTTGGGTGCTATGTTAGATTTTACTGTCGTATAATTCGTGGATATTCCAAATTGAGGTGCACATCTTTCTTCCTATGTGATGTGGCATCGTGTGATATTATGTGAACAAACCCTTATATGTAATTGGGTCAGCTACAAAGTATACTGGTATCATCGGTAATCCTTCCAAATTACTTGTGTTAGAAGAATTAGGAGTGGATATGCTGGCCATTTTACCTAAAAGGTACCTAATAATTAGGTATGTTATAGGGTATACTGCGAAACACTATTTTATTAAAATGTTCTACATTGTAATTATTCGTCATTTCAGAGTTCTATGACATATTAAATTACTAGTTTCATTACCTAACTATAACCATGGGGTGCCGATACTAAGAAAATATATTTTGTAATACTCAAAAATCAATAGATGTCACTAGTAGACTCATTTAAAGAAATAAAAAAGTTAAAACACTTATTTTCTTATTTAGAATAACGTAAATTATTTGCGATCTTAAACCCATAATAATGTAGGCATGTAAGCATATAAAACTCGTTGGTACTATAATAAAAAAAGATTATAGACAATAGTGCTATTTTAGGAAACCGCCATCTAGCGGTAATTGTAAAAGTTACAATGCATGGTGCATTGTAACTTTTACAATTACTGCAGAATCTGACAGAATCAATATAGATTAGAATATTTATAGTTTTATTCAGTCATATTTAATAATGTGTTTATTGTATGTTTTATTTTTGATAAGTTAATTTTTAATAGTAAAAATTAGAAAAGTTTGCCAAAACAATGTCGCTTCTAGTCACAACTCCTGCAAACAAAAGTTGGCTGCCTGCTTTTGGAAGTTACGAGTGCATTTGTGTTTTCTGTTTCTGATTGTGCATCTGTATAAGAATTATATTATATTATCGGTGGCATAACTTACCTTTGAATTAATTTATAAGTAACTCGAATCGGATACAAAAATAAAAGGAATCATAATACTTAGGTATATGTAGGTACAATGAGTAAACTTTTTACAAGAACTCTGCGACCAACCTTGAGTCGCCTTGCATGCAAAATGCTACTTATCTAGATACCTACTATTCAAAATTGTCGAAATCGTAGGTAGGTAAATCATAAAACAGACATAACATTCAGTGAAATGAATGGTTTATAAATAATATATAGATTATGTTCTAATGTTTCAAAGTTTCATCAGAAATAGCTATATTATAATGAAATTATAGTAATAGTAATTTTTGTTTACGAATTTGGCAGTTTAGTATGCCGTAAAATAGACTTACGGACTGAATTTAGACGGTAGGTACAATACTTCGGCATGTAGCGAACTTCGAAAACACATAGATCGACAAGTCATTGCTTCGACTGACAATTATTTGATAACACACACCTTCGAATTATCACTACTTCGACCGACGATTATTCGACAGACAATACCTAGACAAGTCACATCTTCGAATGACCACTACTTCGACAGACTTTTTCTCGTTCTCCTATTACTGGGTGGTTTAAAAAAAATGAGGGGTGCTCTGAGTCGGGGTATTGACCTTAATGAAGTAATTTGAGAGGCATAAAAACCAAAGAAAAAAAAACATTTACAATTCTACGAAAGACTACAAAAAAAATCTGCCGCAGTAGTGGTCAGTCGAAGATGTGTCTTGTCTAAGTATTGTCTGTCGAATAATCGTCTAATTCGAAGGTGTGTGTCGTCTAATAATTGTCAGTCGAAGCAATGACTTGTCGATCTATGTGTTTTCGAAGTTCGCTACATGTCGAAGTATTGTACTGTCTAAATTCAGTCCGTAAGTGGGTAAAATAGCCACTGACGAGATCATAAAATCTATTGAATCATAGGTAGTTTAAACAGCGATCAACACGCTTTCTAAGGCCCGTATTCTAGAATGCCACTAAGCTGAATCTCAATTTAGCTGGTAAAAGATTGCATACACATTGACAAATTTGACAGGTTGTCTGGCAGATAGTCTTTACAATTCTTCCTGAGATAAGTAAACCGAGATTCAGTAGAGTGACCTTCTAGAATATTGGCCTAAAACACCCAGCAGGTCTGCAGGTTTGAGTTGAGAACAACATTTTGTGAAAAAAAAAGTTTAGAAAGAATTTTGTGAAGAAGAAAATTAGTGTTTTTAGTTTAGTATTTTTAAATGTAGGAAAACATTAAAGTATTGCAGCAGGTACAACACCACGGTCAGTTAAATTTACTGCTCCTATAGAAAAGAAATAAACCAAATACCTAGATAGGCGACTTCCTAACACGTGGTTCACTTATCTTAAGAATCGATCGCGAGAGCAACCGTTGGCGGACTGCCAACTTCCATACTCGAAGTAGATAAACTGTAAGAGATGTAGAATCGTGAACCTACTTCATGTTATGGCACAGTCAGCGTCAAAAAAATTCTTGACTACAAAGTCTCAAAATGAAACCTAAGGTATTAAGAGCAAATCAAACTGTTTTATTGATTTAAATTGTATTATTGTCCGAACTTAAGGTGTGTACCAATTATCAGAACAATCCGTTTACTGGAAGGGGGGAAATCCATGGATTTAAGAAAATTTTAAGCACTTTGTTCATCAACATCGATCTGATGCTGACTGTACTAGTTATATTTGAGGAGTAGAATCATCAAAGGGGAACAGCGCGCAAATATAAATGTTAATTCAACGGTTGCTTAGTCACGTATGTTTAAGTGTGATGGCCTTGGCACTGGCTTCGTATTCTTTAAGAAAATAGGCACGTACGATAAAATTTGGTGAGTAGATGTCATGTCACGTTACCAGTAATTGAATAATCAACCGTCATGCGTCTGTTACCCGAATACTACAGAAGTCAAGACATTGGACGACGATAACGAAGTAGGTAGGGAATTTTTCCACTATCTAAAGAAGTAGTTTATAGAGTCCAATCTACAAAACTGGGAAACCTTATAGCTATATGTATAACTGAAGCCAGGCTGTACCAGTCTAGCAGATAAAATATCTACACTGATGTAGTTTTCTACTGACAGATACTGAAGAGAGATCAAGACCAAAATTATCAGTTTTCCTAAAATATATTTATTCCAATGCATAGCACACTAAGTCGTTGTTTATTTATTAGTTTTGAATAGGTGGTTTTTATCGGAAAGGATCGAAAATTTTGGGTAAATTGCCTTTTTGACGCCTTACATACCTACTTGTGTTTTACGAAGAGGATAAACTGCTGGATTTAAACATATTCTTTCTAGAATATACAACGTTCCTATAATTATACATACAAAAAATACAAGATCTTTGACCCGTGTGACGTTTGCGACCACCAGTTGTAGAATCTAATCAGGTAATAAAAATAAAGCAAAGTAAATTACAGTCATTAAGGTATCTATTTATAATCTACATGTGTATATGTATGTCGCGAAAGATTAAAAACAAAACAGACCTTGGTACAAATGTCTAATGAGCGGAAATATTTACTATGGATCGAAAAATATAACATAACATAAACTCACGCCTTTATCCCCGAAGGGGTAGGCAGAAGTGCTAGCACCCACACACCCACCCAAAATACAGAATAATATTATGTAATAGTACGCAGAATTTAAGATAAACAAATAAAAAGGCTATACCTACCTTATATTTGTTTACCTCTCGTAAATTCCTAAGTATTAGATCCCGGTACAAATTAGAAGGAAATGGAATGAACATGGGCGTGTTTATAAGGCAGGTATTGATGTTGTTTGTTTACGTGATGCTTGCGGAGCGAAAGATCTGTCGGTGGTCGGTGTAATCAAATGGAACATCGAGTCAAAGTAGGGATTTGTTCGATATAATGTTACAAAATACGTATAACCGATCTGTTAACAGTTAGCTAATAAATAGGTATATTAAGAGTACGCTTGATTAAGTTTTCAGCGAGGAATTACATTTAGGTTTGATTTCGTAACCATGTTTATTTAAAAAGTTTCAAACAGAACATATGTCAATTTGAGTTTGACAGATCATTGACTTTAGTGGGGCGAGCAGAGAATCGTGATCAGTATCGCTGTGAACCTCGACCGAGCACTACGTGTCTAGCAGAACGCTCCTAGTTCGGTTGAATATACTTGGTTATAGAACGCGAGTGTGTCTGTAAAATGTGTAGTCAGTGTTTGATGTAATTGACATATGGTGATTCGTGTATAAGGTTGTCCTATATCCTCGCCCGTATATCCACGCGGATTGTAAGTTCAAGCTCTCTCGTGCCTCTAAGTAGCCCATTGTAGGGCTTCTTAGAGGCCCCAGAAGAAGTAAACCCCATGTGTCTGCAAATTAATGTAAACACTGAAAATATTATTGACCACTTCTGACAACTACAAACAAAAACCAAATGAAAGGATCGATATGGGATCCCATCTTCACCGACATTTAGCTTACTTCTTTTTATTAGTAGTATAAAACAGAAAAGACACACAGCAGCACAAATCCCATCTGATAATAAGGTTTATTGCGCACTCGCCTCACTTGTTCGCCCTAAATTATAGTAGCTATCTATGGACTTACACACTGCTCCTTGGACAAACTTGACTACCATTGGTTGAAGTTTAATATTCTGTACAGGAATTATTTTACGAATCTTAGCAAGTATTATGTTGATGTTCATTCTGATGTATTTATAGTCTACTACTCATATTATGATCGAATATAAGTATGTGCTTGTGTCATATTACCACACAATACCTACTACAAATAACGTAATCCTTTAATATAAGCATTATATAAATGAAGGTCTTCACTATATAAGCAATCCAATTTTTAGGAAGCGCATTTACCCGTCCGCAGTTTACACAAGGTTGAAATGAAACCCTACGAATTTAATCCTAGATTATTCTTATTTTAGAGTGTCCTTATTTTAAGTAACCTATACGCCTAAAGCACACTATGAACATAAAATAACCGATGAATAAATTATCCTTGTTGATTTGAAACTAAATCATGGTAGATTACGGTTTCGACTTTCGAGCTAACCTCCTTGTGGTCCGTACTTTGCAAAGCCGTTCTTGCTTTCGGTATTTTTTTTGCCAAGGCACATGTTTTGCTCCAATCAGTTTCTTCACATGTCTCTCTGACGAGTAGAGGGCAGTTCATCAATTATGCATTCTTTCGAACCGGTTGAAAAGGTTTTTGGTGCCAGACCGAAAGGTTCAAAGATAACAACATAAACAATCATCACAATACCATAGTGGGCTGCATAATGGAGATAAACTTACTACTCTTCAAATAAACGAAAATTGTAACCAAGGCCGAACATGCTATAGCTAATCACAATCGCAATTTTGCTAGTCGATAATCTGAGAGGCCACCCAATACAAATTAACGTTCATTCTTTATTTTACAAAGTGTGACATCATATGCACGACACCTGAATATTGATCAAATACATTTCCGACAGAAGTTGTTAGGCTCATAGTATAAAGTGGCGAAAGATAAGAGGCAAAAGGTAATTGGATCGTGACTTAATCCAACGTTTGCGTTACAGATGCTCACAAGTCTGATTAAATATATAACATCGTTTGAAGTAACTCGCTTATGAGTTTAGCGTATCATGTGTTATTCTGAAGACAAAATGTATAATAAGCGATCTGACTTCTATACACTTTCCTTTTCTGGTCTTACACTTTTGCGGCCACTCAGCCCTTTCGAACCTCTTAAGCGAGGTCTTTACGAAATAATGTTGGGTGACAGGAGTGACTTATGAAATTAGATTAACAATTTATGAAATAAGATAAAAAATATTAAAAGGATAATAAGTACATCAGGTTTCTTCTTTGAAGTTCCATAATTATACTGAACTGCGTCATTTAATTAATTAAGCGATCATTTATAAAACAATTTATCCTGGCTTGGCCTTAACGTACCGGTTATTTTAGTACCGGGCGTTCAGTATTATGTAGGTCGCCAACACATGGTGAGAATCTATCATAAAGTTGCGACACCAGCGGTGTGCGTCGATCAGACCGGTGGCGGTGCCGCTTCATTAACACACGTTCCTTTTATAGGCTAAAATACAACATGCTACAACAAGAATGTAAATTGAAGAAGTTATTCATGTGTACCTCGATGCAGAAAACGTTTGAATCGTTTTACGAACTAAATTAAACTATGGTCTAAGCAATCTCAACTGATTGCTTGATTTTAAATACGATATCGGTGTTAAAATTTTGGTCGACATATTTTATCCACGAAAATATTTGATTGACTTTTTAATAGCTTTTATTCAATTCCTGTCAAGATTATGTTCTACAGAAGCGCAAGTAAAATATGTTCATTGTGTTCGCAGTTTAAAGTTAATACTTAGTATTAGTATAGGTACCTACGTCATAAACTCATAAAGATCCAGTATTTCATAATAGTCTCTACTTGTATCACAATATTCAAGAAACTTAAAACGTGCGTATTGCAAATATTGTTCCTTACGGAATACCTAATCTGACCTCTTAGACGTTATATGAACGAGGAAAAACCAACGATGATTTAAAACCCAATATTGATCTTCGATTAAGATAGGAAAAAGTGAATGCCCAGGTGGGACTCGAACCCACGATCTTTCCCTTACAGGGGGAATGCTCTGACCACTGAGCCACCGGGCCACACCTGAAGCTATCCAAATTCTCCTATACTACCGTCTTAGGGCGACGGTGGGAGGCATCTACCGACATTCATACGAAATATCGGAAACAATGAATGATGTTGCAATCATTTTTAAACATTGTTTTTTGATGACTCCGCCCAAATAATTGAATTAAATTTTGAAGCATTTACTATGCTAACTTTTCAAATCGATTAAGATAGGAAAAAGTGAATGCCCAGGTGGGACTCGAACCCACGATCTTTCCCTTACAGGGGGAATGCTCTGACCACTGAGCCACCGGGCCACACCTGAAGCTATCCAAATTCTCCTATACTACCGTCTTAGGGCGACGGTGGGAGGCATCTACCGACATTCATACGAAATATCGGAAACAATTAATGATGTTGCAATCATTTTTAAACATTGTTTTTTGATGACTCCGCCCAAATAATTGAATTAAATTTTGAAGCATTTACTATGCTAACTTTTCAAATCGATTAAGATAGGAAAAAGTGAATGCCCAGGTGGGACTCGAACCCACGATCTTTCCCTTACAGGGGGAATGCTCTGACCACTGAGCCACCGGGCCACACCTGAAGCTATCCAAATTCTCCTATACTACCGTCTTAGGGCGACGGTGGGAGGCATCTACCGACATTCATACGAAATATCGGAAACAATGAATGATGTTGCAATCATTTTTAAACATTGTTTTTTGATGACTCCGCCCAAATAATTGAATTAAATTTTGAAGCATTTACTATGCTAACTTTTCAAATCGATTAAGATAGGAAAAAGTGAATGCCCAGGTGGGACTCGAACCCACGATCTTTCCCTTACAGGGGGAATGCTCTGACCACTGAGCCACCGGGCCACACCTGAAGCTATCCAAATTCTCCTATACTACCGTCTTAGGGCGACGGTGGGAGGCATCTACCGACATTCATACGAAATATCGGAAACAATGAATGATGTTGCAATCATTTTTAAACATTGTTTTTTGATGACTCCGCCCAAATAATTGAATTAAATTTTGAAGCATTTACTATGCTAACTTTTCAAATCGATTAAGATAGGAAAAAGTGAATGCCCAGGTGGGACTCGAACCCACGATCTTTCCCTTACAGGGGGAATGCTCTGACCACTGAGCCACCGGGCCACACCTGAAGCTATCCAAATTCTCCTATACTACCGTCTTAGGGCGACGGTGGGAGGCATCTACCGACATTCATACGAAATATCGGAAACAATGAATGATGTTGCAATCATTTTTAAACATTGTTTTTTGCCTCCCACCGTCGCCCTAAGACGGTAGTATAGGAGAATTTGGATAGCTTCAGGTGTGGCCCGGTGGCTCAGTGGTCAGAGCATTCCCCCTGTAAGGGAAAGATCGTGGGTTCGAGTCCCACCTGGGCATTCACTTTTTCCTATCTTAATCGATTTGAAAAGTTAGCATAGTAAATGCTTCAAAATTTAATTCAATTATTAGGGCGGAGTCATCAAAAAACAATGTTTAAAAATGATTGCAACATCATTCATTGTTTCCGATATTTCGTATGAATGTCGGTAGATGCCTCCCACCGTCGCCCTAAGACGGTAGTATAGGAGAATTTGGATAGCTTCAGGTGTGGCCCGGTGGCTCAGTGGTCAGAGCATTCCCCCTGTAAGGGAAAGATCGTGGGTTCGAGTCCCACCTGGGCATTCACTTTTTCCTATCTTAATCGATTTGAAAAGTTAGCATAGTAAATGCTTCAAAATTTAATTCAATTATT
Organism: Eilema caniola; assembly: GCA_949126895.1. Classification (NCBI taxonomy): domain Eukaryota; kingdom Metazoa; phylum Arthropoda; class Insecta; order Lepidoptera; family Erebidae; genus Eilema; species Eilema caniola. The sequence continues at coordinate 8,987,264 of OX421479.1, read as the reverse complement.
TGGGCGGAGTCATCAAAAAACAATGTTTAAAAATGATTGCAACATCATTCATTGTTTCCGATATTTCGTATGAATTTCGGTAGATGCCTCCCACCGTCGCCCTAAGACGGTAGTATAGGAGAATTTGGATAGCTTCAGGTGTGGCCCGGTGGCTCAGTGGTCAGAGCATTCCCCCTGTAAGGGAAAGATCGTGGGTTCGAGTCCCACCTGGGCATTCACTTTTTCCTATCTTAATCGATTTGAAAAGTTAGCATAGTAAATGCTTCAAAATTTAATTCAATTATTTGGGCGGAGTCATCAAAAAACAATGTTTAAAAATGATTGCAACATCATTAATTGTTTCCGATATTTCGTATGAATGTCGGTAGATGCCTCCCACCGTCGCCCTAAGACGGTAGTATAGGAGAATTTGGATAGCTTCAGGTGTGGCCCGGTGGCTCAGTGGTCAGAGCATTCCCCCTGTAAGGGAAAGATCGTGGGTTCGAGTCCCACCTGGGCATTCACTTTTTCCTATCTTAATCGATTTGAAAAGTTAGCATAGTAAATGCTTCAAAATTTAATTCAATTATTTGGGCGGAGTCATCAAAAAACAATGTTTAAAAATGATTGCAACATCATTAATTGTTTCCGATATTTCGTATGAATGTCGGTAGATGCCTCCCACCGTCGCCCTAAGACGGTAGTATAGGAGAATTTGGATAGCTTCAGGTGTGGCCCGGTGGCTCAGTGGTCAGAGCATTCCCCCTGTAAGGGAAAGATCGTGGGTTCGAGTCCCACCTGGGCATTCACTTTTTCCTATCTTAATCGATTTGAAAAGTTAGCATAGTAAATGCTTCAAAATTTAATTCAATTATTTGGGCGGAGTCATCAAAAAACAATGTTTAAAAATGATTGCAACATCATTCATTGTTTCCGATATTTCGTATGAATGTCGGTAGATGCCTCCCACCGTCGCCCTAAGACGGTAGTATAGGAGAATTTGGATAGCTTCAGGTGTGGCCCGGTGGCTCAGTGGTCAGAGCATTCCCCCTGTAAGGGGGAAAGATCGTGGGTTCGAGTCCCACCTGGGCATTCACTTTTTCCTATCTTAATCGATTTGAAAAGTTAGCATAGTAAATGCTTCAAAATTTAATTCAATTATTTGGGCGGAGTCATCAAAAAACAATGTTTAAAAATGATTGCAACATCATTCATTGTTTCCGATATTTCGTATGAATGTCGGTAGATGCCTCCCACCGTCGCCCTAAGACGGTAGTATAGGAGAATTTGGATAGCTTCAGGTGTGGCCCGGTGGCTCAGTGGTCAGAGCATTCCCCCTGTAAGGGAAAGATCGTGGGTTCGAGTCCCACCTGGGCATTCACTTTTTCCTATCTTAATCGATTTGAAAAGTTAGCATAGTAAATGCTTCAAAATTTAATTCAATATTGATCTTTTTACCTAGCCATTTCTTTATTTTAAACTAGAGATCCAGCCCGGCTTCACACAGGTGGTAAAAACGTTCCCGTGGAAATCCAATGAAGCCTATGTTACTCAGGGTGAATATAGCTTTCCAATGGGCACGAATTTTTGAAATCGGCGCAGTAGTTTTTGAGTTTATTCGTTACAAACACAAAAATACAAATCTTTCCTTTTTATAATAGTATAGCGTAGAAGTGTAGATAGCATTTTATTTTCTTGTAGTGCACTTGTGTAGTAAGAAATTTTTATGTTTTCCTTGTGGGGTTGAGAAGAAGAAACGCATAAATTTAGCACAGCAGAAGAGAAAGGATGGACAAAGAGAATATGAATACGGAAAGAAGGGAACGTAAGTACTCAGGCGCACGAAAACCGAACAAAACGCAAGATTCTGCTATTTGAAGTAGACATTATTAAATTAGTGAAGAGCGGTACTTTTCTCCGCAGTTGATTCTGCCCTCTTATAATGGGTCAAAAATACATCAGGGATAATCACCATCGCGTGGATGGATTCGGGGGAAAATGTGTTACACACACAATATTCTCTTATATAATATATTTTACAATTTAAATGTCTTGAAGTTATGTTCTAAAAATAATTAACCACTTTGTTGGAAAAAATATATCAAGACCTACACTGTAAAATAAAAAGATAATTTTGTGAAAACACTTGTTTTAATAACCAGCTTAAGTGCCTTCTTTAGATCCGCTAGGGTGTTATGTTATAAGTTAATACTGTAAAATATTGCATAACTTTTACATTTCTTTGATATTTTGTCTCATCACAAACTACATCTAATAAGTTCGTTGACACCATATCCATATAATTGAAAATGTATGTGTTACTAGCTTTTGCCTGCGGCTCCGCCCGCGTTAATGTCGGTTATCGCTATAATATCGGTTATCGTTATAAATTGTAGCCTATGTGTTATTCTGATGTATAAGCTATATTATTGTAAAGTTTCATTAAAATCCATTAAGTAGTTTTTACGTGAAAGAGTAACAAACATCCATCCATTCATACTTACAAACTTGCGAGTTTATAATATTAGTAGGATGACGAGTACCTGTTGAGAGATTTATTATAACGTCACGAAAAGAAATGGGGTTATCGGTTTAAAGTAAATAACAAATACACTGAGTCCATCTTAGCTTTTGCTGACGACCTCGCAATACTGACGCGTAATCCAAATCAATGTCAGGAACTATTAAAGGAAATCGATGAGTTCTGTTCGTGGACAAATGGACTGAGAACGAAGCCCAGTAAGTGTCACTGTCTGTGTCTGGGTAGACGGGACACCAAATTTACCTCCTACGACCCGGGACTCTTCATAGGGGGTAAACCAGTTTCCATAGTCGCTGAATCGGTCCCATTTAAATTTCTTGGGAGAAAGATAGACCATCAAGGACGCACACCATCCTTAGATGAAGTTGTCAATATGTTTATAAACGACCTAAATAAGATAGATCAGCTACAACTGAATAATATCAAAAAAGCTTGGATATATGACAACTACCTAACATCACGTCTGACTTGGCCTTTTCTGGTATACGATTTCGGCAAAACCTTACTCGCGAAAATAGATGCAACTGTCATAAAATCACTAAAATCGTGGCTTGGACTAGCGCACTCTGCTGATCCCTCTGCTTTATTTAGGGATCAGAATAATTTTGGGATGAAATTAAAGAAACCATCGGAGCTCTATAAACACCTTAGAGTTACCAAAGCCCACATCTTAGGTAAATCCCAAGATGACACAGTCAGGGCACTCCCGAAAGATAATAACGCGTCCGAGCTTGAATCTAGACTTATATTCCATAAACGATTTATGATAGGAGCCCAGTCGAACAAAGTGGGGTTGGGAGTACGAGAGCCAAAAAGGGACCAGGATATACTTAGGTCCTTTCTGAAGCAAGACGAAAATGATAAATATCGAGTGCACGCGATGAATTTGGAAATCCAAAACGAATGGTTGACAATGGGAGAGTTCTGCATACCGATGGCTTTAAAGTGGCGCACCTTGATATATGAGTGGTCGCCGGCCCTGTTAAAATTCTACCTTAACGCCTTTCAGATGACCCTTCCAGACCAGAGTAATCTGGTAAGGTGGGGGAAAGCCACAGAAAAACAATGTTATACGTGTGGTGAGGCAATAGGGACGGCTAGGCACATATTAGTAGGATGTAGGGTGCTTCTTGATAGAGGCCAATACTCACGCGCCACGACAAGGTGCTTTTCATCATACGCGAAGCAATGAGTCTGGCAGTAGCTAGAGCCCAAAAAGGATTGACTACTAACAGACGTCATATCAACTTTGTGTCTGAAGGTTCATCCATAAAATCCAGGAACAAACCTTATTCAATCTTAGATACTGCCCCAGATTGGACTCTCCTAATCGACACGTATGAAAAGCACTATAAAATTCCGGAGGATGTTGGGGTTTCGTCATCTAGACCGGACATATTTCTATACTCGAAAAAGACTAAATATGTGGTCCTTGTGGAACTTACTGTACCGTGGGAAACAAATATACCGAAGGACCACACACTAAAGAAAAATAAATACTACGATCTCACAAACGAATTAATCAAAAACGGTTACGTGGTTAATTTGTATGCAGTAGAAGTGGGAGCGAGAGGTATACCAGCTAAATCTCTCTATAACCTACTTAAAGATCTAGGCCTATCGAGAGCTACAATAAGCTCATTACTAGGACGAATGTCTAAAGCGGCACTAGTAGGTTCGTATCAAATTTGGTTAGGCAGGGAGGGGAACTTGGGTAGTGAAGGTGAGTGTTGATGTACATCAACAAAAGGGGCCCCTTCTAAACCTACACTTGGGTCGCAAGTCCCAGGCACTGTCCCGAGTTCCCAACTCAGCAACGCGATGGACCCGGCACCCGCACGGAGAATCCATGGATTGCTAAGAATATCGTCTCACTGCTAAGAGCCTACCGTTAAGTGTTTGATTGATTGCTTGTCTTGCAGGCACTAGAACTTGACAGACCGAGTCTTCATCGTGTTTGCGTTTTTTGCTAATTGACGCTAGTGGACACTACAATACTGGAAGTCTTAATTTGACGACCATTCTGAACTTTACGATTTGATTTTTTGCAAGATAAATTCTCTTATCATTAAGTTGATTTAGAATGAAAGTTTATAATATGATATGTTTTACAAAAACTTACAAAATAATAAATGAAATTGCCTATATTACATATTAATATAATATTGTACTCGACTATATCATCAGTCTCATCATGGCGACGTAGAATATCTCTTCGTTTTCTCTTTGACCAATGAAGTCGAAGAGGAACGAAACTATTTATTAAAAAACATTTAAACCAATTAGTATGCTAACTATTCAAATCGGTTAAGAACATTCGAGTTATATGTACTACGTACGTACGTAGTACATAGAATTCAATGATTAAGAATGGAAAAAGTAAATCGCTCAAGCGGATCTTGAACCCCCGACCTGTTCCTTACAGGGGGGGGGAATGCTCTGACCACTGAGCTACCGACCCTGAAGTGTTCCAAATTCTCCTATACAACCGTTTTGGGGCGACGATGACGTCGATTTCGTTGGTCAAAGAAAAACTAAAAATAATATATTTACAATGCAAATAGCAAATATTTGCATAACTTTAATTATCAGCATGTTTCTTTATACAGGTCATTTAGTATTGTCTGAAGTCCTTTGAATAGCGTAAGAATTATTAAGTTAATTGTGGCAAACAATTGAATTCCTAGGTAGGTAATTTGTCAATCTGATAATGATATTCTCGGGAGAAATCGTGATACTTAGATGTAATTACAGAACTTATTACTATCTCCATTGGTTTGCAGATTACCGCGCGCTGTGTGAGATTTGAAATTGTTATTGAAGTAATATACATTTTTTTTATCAATTTCATTATGGTTCAATCTTAATGATGTCATCAAAATTATTTAATCGCTTTGGATTGTTTTGAGAGAATCGCTATTGCTGAGCCTTTTTCTTATTTTAATATTATACAAGCTTTAGTTAGATCATCATTTAACAGACTCAGATACAAACTAGTGATATCACTCATTTTCACACAAATATCTGTAAATTTAAATTACTCATCAACTAAAATAAGAGTGAATTGTACTCTGTACGGAGCGCTGGCATTAATATAAGTGATGTCCTCACAATAAAGAACGAAAGATATTCCCTATTAATTATCTCCTAATTCATTTTCCTCCCAAATTAAGTGACGGAAGGCCTCCTCAAGGACAGGCGTAAAAAGTTTATGGGTTATGGGCTCGCCTTGGAGCATCCCTCTTCTAATTATGATTTCTTCAACTTCTTTATCTAGTTTGATGTTAGCCACATTGTCCATTAGTGTAGTAAATTTGAAGTAATTTCAGTAACGCTTTTTCCTCGTAAATGCAAAATACCAATTCAAATAAACACGATAATCGATATTACTTCCATAGTTCGTAAATTTCTCCATAACAAGAAATTAGTTTTGTACTAAACATGTCAACGTATGGGGTGTTAATGTTAACAGTCATGTTCACTTAAAGCAAGTCAATTAACCATGACCTCTATACGTTCGGCTCAAGGTCACGGCTTGGGGAGGAAGACTTGAGGCGCCTTCAACAATATTTGGCAACACATGTACCTAACAGCAATAATTTAATGTGTCTGGGGGGTGAGTAAACAATTAAGTAACGAGTAAACGGACCTCCTTCCAATATTTCAAATTCTCGACCTTCAGCACATTCTTTATTAAACACACAAACATAAGAATCTACGTCACACGAAACCTTAATATAGCTTGATGACGTAGGACGCAGATATTTTCTTACTTCAACTTTGTCTTTGCTAAGGGTCCGATTTTCCACCTACACTATTTCAATGACACTATTACAGATTATATTTGAAGGAATGGCTATTGGAGGATTTCTTTTTCTATAGTTACGTCATACAGTGGAGCCCAGAGTCGATTGCCAACTATCGGGAGCGTTCTACTATGGTTTAACACAACGTTTGTGTAGTGATTGTAGAGAAAAACCTTCCATAGTTAATCCAATCTCGGTTAGACTGTATTTATTAAATTTCTTTTCTTATGAAAATACACATGGTAGAAAATGACCATATAACCTATATGCGCTCAGCATAACTTTTACGAGATACTAATTTCCAACCACACTCTTAATAATGTGACTAATTTTCGTTAGAATCAACTGTAATGAGTAATGAGTAATGACCTACGAAATATCGAAAGCAATAGTAGGAAGTTTCAAGGAATATTAAATTGCCTTGAACTCAAATCGAAATTAATCTCTATTAAATTGGAGGAGGAAATATTGATCCCGTTCATTCCCGCGACCTATAGAAACCTATTCCAGGCTATAATCTACAACTGCCAAAGTTTATCTGTACGTTCACATCCGTTTTTGCGTGTCAGAGTAACAAACATACATCAACCAACTATACATCTTTTACATTTATAATATTAATATCCACCAAGGATTAATAGCTCCATTAACTCTCTAGAGTAAAATAAATGAACTACCTCGGCCACAAACATTTATTAAATCTTTAATTTATGCATTCCCGCACGAGCATTTGTACATTTTCTTAATTTTTTTTTTATAATAAATATCTACAATTTACGGAAAAGTGTTCATAAAATGATAGCCGATTAAGATACATGATCTTACTAAAATTAACTAGTATGAATCAGCATTATTCTACCAATGCAGGACAAACTCAGTATATTGGGTATTAATTTTCGCTGGAAACAGAACAATAAAAACTACATCGGGAGCGTTAACAAAATAATCGCACGTAAACTCAAGTCCTAAGCAAAGGGCTTTTCGTTCCTACGTGGAATACTAATTTGATCTCGGCCATTACTTTGCTAGAATACTTCTTACCGGCTCTCGACAAATTTAGTTTTAGGAGTCCTGAGAACATCGATTCTTATTTGCCACTTTTGAAGAATTAGAATTCTTTATCGAGACACGTGTTTGCCTCCTCCTGTATGACAATCCTAAGTTAAACATCATTAATTTCACAAGTGCTAATCCGTTCAACTGGAGTGTGCGGTCGGGTAGTAATTTGCAAAGTCCATTTTAAGAATTTTTAAGAAAATATATTTTAGTGGGATTGTTGTGGTGTAAGTGAATTGCGTCTTTGTGATAGTGATAGACAAATATGTATTAGGTGATCCCCGAATTTGAAACAATTTATTATTAAAATAGGATATATTTGCGTTAGGCTGTTGCCCCCTTCCTTCTACACTGGAAGGATTTTTGCCTATAGCTGTAATATAGTTTCTCGAAAACTAGATCAATATTAATTATTTTTGGTGGTTCATTTAAATAATTATTCATATTTATATCAAGTGGGCGAGGTTCTAGTTCATATCTACAACATATATCTTGTACAGTCAGCGTCACAAATATCTTGACAACAAAATTTTAAATGATCTTAAAACTAAGGTATTATGCGCAAATCAAACTGTTTTATTGATTTTAATTATTTTATTGTCCGAAATAAAGGTGTGCACCAAATATCACAACAATCTGTTAACCATAAGGGGGAAAAACCAAATAATAAAGATCATTTTGAGCACTATGTTCATCAAGATCGATCTGATGCTGACTGTACTCACTAATGCATCTATTACTAATATTGTGTAAAACTGATGACTGTTATAGCAATGATGTTAGTAGAGATGAGTTATCTTGCAGATCAGCATATTGCTGTATACCTTCATTATTTTTTATAGTTATCAGTTTAACACATAGGACCACTGGAGAAGAGATTTCAGTGGTTGAATTAATATAGGTGTTCTCTTTTTTTATTGTCATAGATTATCTCCTTCTTACGTTGTTGATTATCACAGATAATTCTTCTAATTCTCTTGTTAATACTGATACTCAGAGCCTATTAAACATTCTGGCTCTGGTTCATAGGCCAGTACTCCCCTACTACTTGTCTAATTCACAGATAATGTAAGTTACTTTATTCTCAGTCTGCCAGATGCTTGTTTAAAACATTTGTGCATACTGCTAGCAAAATAGCATGCTAGCATACTGGAGAGTTTTTATGCCGTCAGTGGGAAAACCAAAGAATATTTCTACTTTGTCTTCTACACTGATGGCACAGAAGCTGTCTATATTTACAGAATCTGCAACATGAGTGTGACTCCCCTGGTGTTGCACACATCCATGGGCCTCGTTAACCTTTCCATCAGGTGAACCGTGTGCTTGTCTGCCACCTCAGTGGTATAAAAAGAATGTTTCTGGAAAACTATAATCTAGGATTTGACAGTTCCACATGACAGTTCTAGTGTAGTTTATAGACTAAAACCGTCATGGTCACTATCATTAGTATTAGCATCAATTTACCATGTGTTGTTTAGTGTCCAATATCTGTTTTTGAAGTATCATACACAAACAATACATGGTAAGCATCCTGTTGACTCAAATACTAATTATAATCTATAAGTCTTTAAGTCTAGATTGAATAGTTAAGTTTAATTCTGCCCTTATGAAAAAAACTCATTGGATAGGTTTACTTTTGTTATTCATAAACACTCACAATAACATAAAATCTATAATATATATTCTTGTGGAGAATATATTCGATATAAGCTTAACAAGATAATTGACACTGAAAACTTCTTAGGGCTGTGGATTGATGAAGTATAACCGAATTTTCACTGGTCACATTTCTCTTTTCAGAATGTGATCAGTACCCATAGCACAAACAACTATCATAATCGTATCGTAAACAAATTCAGAGTACGGAGCATGGCAATTGGCCAGCTTCACATACACACAGGTTCAAAGTAGGCAGGCATCCAATCGCATTGCTTCATTCTCTCAATACCTTTACGATATGACTACGATAGTTGTCCGTGCTAGGGATACAGAAGGTTAATGCTGCTAATAAATTGTGCTACAGAGCCTGGGCCTAGAACAGACCCAGACTCCAAAATGAAAGCTTTGTATGCAACTAGAACTAACACTGGGATGAAGAACTGCTTTCAGTCATTATACCATGGTATTAAACGTAATATCTAATGTCATGGACTGTTAATGTTACTGACAGCCTCCGTGGCGTAGCGGTAGTGAACGCGGCCGCTACGCAGGAGGCGCGGGTTCGATCCCCGCTCAGTGCAAATATTTGTATGCATGAATATGTATATTTGCATTGGTCTGGGTGTTTCCATGTATAATATGTATGTATTTACAAAAAAAAAACGTATCTAAGTATGTTTATCCGCATTCTAGATTCCATAACACAAGCTAGTTAAGCTATGCTTACCATGGGTCTAGATAGCGTTGTGTGAAATGCTGTGGAATATTTATTTATTATTTATTAATGTTCCGCATGGATCATATTATTTATTTGTGAAATTAGTTCTCATCATCAATCCTACCTTAGTCCCAATCTCATCTGAGGCTGTCACCTCAGTCCTCTTTTCCTCTTTTTTGCCTGCTGTGAAGTGGTTGAACTTCAATATTTTCCATGAAGTAACTGTTGTTTATGAACTTCACCTTTCTACCAGCTTGTGAAAATATTCATAGTAAATGTATTTCTATATATAAATAACTCGAATTTATTTTTTACCATAGCTTTTAAAATATCAAAGACCCCATGGAATTTGTGTGGTTATGAAGTTCATGGTTGAATGTAGCCAATTATAATAACTCGTCAGCATATTCGGTAATGGAATCATAAATAACTGTAGTGGTGGAGAATTCAACTGCTATGTCAGAGGTTGTGGGTTAGATTCCCGCTCACTGCTAAAAGGTACATTATGTATTATTTATGGTACAGTATGCATTCATTTATTAATTGATTATAGTACCTAATATCTTCTTTAACTTAGTTTTGTAGCAAGGAACCTCCAAAATATTTATGAAAGGTTACGAGATGGCACCTTTTCATATTTCTCAATTAAAAGCACACAATATCACCTTCTTCACATGCACACACATAATAAGTGGTGCATAACAACTAAAAATAACCATTTCGTAAAAGACTACTGTTCACTAGGATATCTAGAAAAAGGATTTAATTTATCACTACCTTAAAAACTTTCACTATATTTTTTTATAAAAATTATTAGTACATAATATACTGATAAATTAATTAAATATAGTATTTACCAAGTCTTCCTTATGGTCAAGAGATTCCTTGCGGGCCTCTTACCACCTGCATCAGCAATGACAGAGAAGCGGTCACTAAAGCTCCTCTTCACCTCAGTGAACCGGCTTCCTGATGACAGCCTCGTAGACTTCCCAGGCCCAAGAGCTTGCGGTACTCGACGAAGTTTCACAACCTGGTCTTCAGCTTCTCTATCATCAGCTTCTACAGGCACTTCTTTACCCTCCTTGGTATATTTCAAATCAGAATCTAACACATTCCCATTAATCTCACGGTTTTTGCTATATACGTGTTCCGAGTCTCCAAAGCCCTGAACGAAACACAGCATAATTTCATCAGGATAGGACTCCTTCATCTAGAAGGCCATACCTTATATCCGACGAACTATATAGACACAACTCAAATAAGGTCACTACGGAGAGCGATTCGTTACGATGTCTTTATTAGCTACATTAGTGAGTCAGTAGACATTTTCAAACGCGAAAACTGAATAGACCTCTCCAAAGTGCATTTATAACTTATTTTGACCAAATGGGGTTAAATTATGATACACAAAACGTCAGTATATTTATGAAAAGAATCACTTGAACCACACCACGTAACTAGACAACAATTAAATGATCGTTCAGCGTTTTAAAATATAAAAATTTCACAAGAGTTCATATAATTTCGTAAATATTATTTAGGGCGCCGAATATTATCGGGATGCAATGACATTTCTCTTGTACGTTCGGTGACCGCCCGTAACTCGTGTTACGTTCGAAAACACAATTTGACACAGCGTCGGCTGTTTGCGAACTGACAGTACTGACACCGGTTTCGTATAGCCGCCCCCACTCAGCCTGCCACATCCACGCCATGCAAGTTACAACTGCGCGGCGCCGGGCGCAATGCATGAAGAATGTGACATCGCGATCGCCTGATGATTGTGTGGCACCTATCTGACTAGTGCCAAATTTTTAACTAAAGGGGCTACCTCCGTAACACAGCGTTAAGTATACATAAACCATAATGTAATACCATTTAGCAATAAGTAAAGTAGGTAGGTACCTACATTTATTATCTTACATTCTTACATCATACTATAAATGCCTGGATAGGTAATCATTATGAACATTCATCTTAATAAATAGCTTCTTCATTAGCTGTGACTTGTGATTTGTTATTGTTGCGTCAAGCTAGTGTAGGAGTGTAAGAGTAAGACCTAGACAGGCACCTAGTAATGGCCTGGGGTCTAAGGGATTTGTTTTATGCAACCTTACACTTTCACATCTGATGACCCAAGATGGCTTGCGGTTTTAGTCGGTTCGACTTTGACATAGGTAATCACCCGGTCGGGGGGAATCCAAGGGTATACCGCACGAAAAAAAAGTCGTGAACACATAGCAGCAATTAAATAGTTTAGTTGGAGATATCAAAATAAATCTAATTCACTTCAATCGATAGTAGCCAGTCGCAGTCACAAAACAACACACAGAAAACGGGATTACCAAGGTTACCGGGAAGCAAACTAATACCAATATCGTGTATGTAAGCTTTTATACAATATGCTATTATTGTAGGTATGCACGTAGGGACCTACCTAGGAATTTATTGCATTGGAATTGGAACTACTCACTTGGGATTCCTGAATTGGCAATAAACAATGAAGAGTTTTCATTAAAAAAAGTTAAATTAGTTCAACTTCAACTAGTTTGTAATGACGTGATATAGGAGGTAGATATGTACCTATCAGTCTATTGTAGGTACTTAGGTAGGTATTTATATCTATCAACTTTTGATAATGAAAATCGAAAAGTGGAGACAGAAGTTCTACTTCCGCTTTTCGAATCAAGTTAGATACTAGCGCTTTTAAAACTAAACTTCTTCTAAGCGGAACTTTAAAAAATATATAATAGGGGTTAAAGTATGAAATTGCCGTTTCATTGTAATAGGTACTTCGAATTGACATAGAACCTTCATGGTTTGAGATTTTTAAGTGAAACTTTTTCCACATGGTACCTATGTAGTTCTTCATTTAAAAATGTGCAACATTCGATTATCGACTTTCAGTTGTTTTTTTTATTCAGCTTAGACAAGAAAGATGGATACTTCGAAAATTCGAGTGATTTTTGAATACGAGTTCCGACGCGGAACTAACGCGGCAGAAACAGCTCGCAATATCAATGTTGCGTTTGGAGAGGGGACTGCTAATGAACGCACCGTGCGATTTTGGTTTAAACGCTTTCGTGATGGAAACTTTGATTTGAAGAACGAACCACGAGGAAGGCCGTCCACACAGGTGAATAACAATGAATTGAAAGACATGGTGGAAGCCGATCCGAGCCAAACTACCCAGGAATTAGCTGCATGGTTTAACGTTACCTTACCAACAATATTGACTTATTTGCGTCAAATCAATAAAATAAAAAAATGTGAAAAATGGGTACCTCATGATTTGACTGATCTGCAGAAAGAAATGCGTGTTGAAACTTGTGTTGCCTTGTTGAATCGATACAGAAATGAAGGAATATTGGATCGAATTGTGACATGTGATGAAAAGTGGATTCTTTACGATAACCGTAAGCGAAAAATGCAATGGCTGACCCCAGGTGAAACGCCACAACAGTGTCCTAAAGCAAAGCTTACCAATAAAAAGGTAATGGTAACTGTTTGGTGGTCTCAGCATGGTGTTATTCACTATAGCTTTCTACGATCTGGTCAAGCAATAACGGCAGATGTCTACTGTGCCGAACTCCGAACAATGATAGCAAAACTAGCAGTGAAACAGCCCCGACTCATGAATCGGTCTTCACCATTATTGCTCCATGATAACGCGAGACCTCATACAGCACGAAAAACCGTTTTAACTCTACAGGAACTGCAATTAGAAACTATCCGTCACCCTCCGTATTCGCCAGACCTTGCTCCAACAGACTACCATTTTTTTCGTGATTTGGACAATTTTCTATGTGATAAAAAGTTTTCTTCTCAGGAGGCAGTACAAAATGCTTTCACACAGTTTGTCGAATCTAGATCACCAGAGTTCTATCGCAAAGGCATAAATGACCTTCCTACTAGTTGGCAGCAATGTATAGATAATAATGGTAATTATTTTGATTAAATAAATACGTTAAATTAAAAAAAAAAACGAATTTCAATTTGTCAGTACAAATCGGCAATTTCATACTTTAACCCCTAATATATGATGCCGTTACATACCTAGGTAACTAGGCACATGATGCAGCAGAAAATGGGGAATCCATAAAATGTGTATTGGAAAAAAATCACCTTAGTAGGTACAATATCATCATTAATTCTACTATTTGTTTTCCATTATTATCTATGCAGGTACCTATGCATTATAAAAGTGCTAAAGCGATTGCCTTAATCGCTTTTGATCGATGCTAGGACCTTAGCTTTATTAGTAGCTAGGACAATATTTATTCATAGCTTTCCATTTCATACTATTATTACACTAATATCGATTAATGGATCTGTAACTTACAAGAGTTGTGGTTGGGTAGATCAATACTTTCGGCACCTTTCCTGACAGGATTCTCCTAGGTAACAGGGAACAAACTTTGAGGGATTCGTAACATTTTGTTGTGGTTACAAAAACGAGTACTGTGAGCCCAGCCACTACGACCTAAAAAAAATGTTTTTTCATGATTCTGTTTTTTTTTTCTTTTTGATAAGTTGTACTTAGTTCTAGAAAATTAATTAAACTTATGATAGAAATAAACTTATAAACGATGTAGAAAAGATGTAGGTATAAGTTTTTATAGAGATTATTTTTAGATGAATGTTTTAGATACCTAATTCAGATTGTTGATAAATTTCATTTTCAATACTCAACAATTGTAAAATACAGTGAAATAGAATTAGCTTCCTTAGGCAACAATAAAACACATAAATGAGCCAATGAGCTTCAGTTCGATGTTTAACATATCGAGCATTATGTTGGTTCAATGCACTGAGGTAAACAATTAAATCAAATGGTTCAATGCATTAAACTGGAAACTAAACATACGTAGGAAAACAGGCTGAATAGGGATCTCAAGGAATCAAAATAATCTTTAGATTTTTAAATACGTAATTAATTTTACAAAATTTTAATTATACTAACCAGACATTTGATAATTTCTGATCATTAACTTACCTTAACCTTAAGTATTGACGTATTGCATTGAATTAATCTATAGATTCGCTTAAGAGATAAGGACTGCATTTTATTCCTATACCATTCATCTCGTTTTACGGTACCTACTTAGGTACTTAATTAATTAAACGGGACTGAGAGAGAAGACTATTTTTGTGTCCACAACTTGACAAGGGTGTGACAATATGACATAGGTGGACGTAATAACAATAATCATTTATTTCAAATTTCTCCATAATATAACTCCGTTCACTATATAAATGTATTTTAGACAGCTTACACTCAATGCTCGATATAATAAGTAACTTTGTTCTAGCGTCAATACCGAAAACTCCGTTAGGCGCCAATACGTCATATTATGTCATTGACATCGTCACGTCAGCCAGAAAGCAATTTTAAAGATGTAGCTGGTCAATCGACTGTGTTCTTGAAAATATTACAATCGGAATCGACTGTGTCAGAATCTTATGGCAAAATGAAAAATAGAAACAAAAGACAAGTTGCACTCCGGGAGTGCCGGCAGAAGTGAAAACTTTTTCTTTCTTACTTTCTTCGTTATATACAGAGAAAAAGATAAAAAGAACACACCATACCATACCATACCATACCATACCATACCATACCATACCATACCTATAATATAGCGCCAATCATAGAACCTATAACTAATTTTCTGTCAGAAGAAATTAATGAATTACAAAAAGAAAAAATATCACAAAAAGTAATAAATTACAAAACGAAAAAATAATCACTAAGTGTCAGAAGTTCAGGTTCGAACCCGGTACTATCCGAAACCATAAGGACTTACAGTCGAAGCGTTTACCGCGAGGCTACGAAGCTTCTTGACGCACCTAACAAAATAAACAATCTGTAGCTGCTGTAATGTTACATGACGTCAGTCATATAACATTACAACAGCTGTACACAGTACAGCGTACAATGTTTTATGACGTCAGTAGTCGGTTACGGTTCAAAGGTCAAGTAATCCTGACGCGAGTTTAACACTTTACCCATCCAACGCCGCTAAAGAAGTTTTCCCTTCAAAAATATGTAAATACAATACTGAAGAAATTGGACTAAAACTAAACCATCGTAATACTTTTTAGTTTAAATTTAATTTTCACACATAGCAGTGGACATACTCATACTTGGGTAGGTATTATGTCAGTAGGGATTTTGACTACTTTTTTATCCTCGAAGAATTACCACCTTAGGTATAATAAAATATAACGAACTGATAAAGTGAAATATTCTTACCACAAATACTTGGTTTTAACGATATTTAATTCGAAAATTCAATTTCTCAGGCCACCGGAAATCCCTCCTTACAAAATTATTATCATCATCATCATTATTAAATAAGTCACTTTATTCATTAAGAAACACATACATTACATTTTTTTAATATGTACATCTATAAAAAATACGTTGTTTAAAAATTAAAACTTAGTGCCCACCCCAAGTGTAGTTGTAAGGACTAAACAAATAATATTGTCTGACTGTGAACGAGATATCGCTGTTGATAATGTGGTAGAGCAATCTCTTATTACATTACTTTCGGGATTCGCTCTCGATATTAAACACATGTAGTTTCACATCCTCGCCTTATCGCACTGTATTTAGGACAAATTAGACCCTTAAAAAAACAAAACTCAAGTACTTGTACGCCGGCCGGGCCATGGGTGCTTCATGTCATTCACATTTCAGTGCCACGCCAAATCGTACGTTTCATAATATTTCATGTTAATATAATGATATTTTATCTTATTGTTTAATGGTGCCTGAACGGGAAAGAAGTGAGCAAAGTGAAATTGATTGTTTGTAACGTATATTGTCATTTATTTAACCAGCTATAATCTAGCTAAGATAATTAAAAAGGTAACAAAGAAATTAAAACGTCGCGTCGTCTAGACGGTTTAGTTTCGATTTCAATAATAGTGATTAATCGACATCCTATAGATCCGGCAGGGTAAGTACGAGGGGATGGTTTGTGATGACAACGCCGCTGGGTTTAAAGACACCCCCTACATACATATCAACTACCTTGTATTATAGGCCACCCTCTCAGGCCCTAAAACCCACGCAAAAGAGCTTTAAGGTTGTCAAATATTACAATGAATATGCGACCTCTATACCAAACATTACAAAACAGAGGAGAGTACAGTTTCCTATACGGAAATGGTGTGAATAAGGATCTATAGATAACCTGAACGCGGAGTCAAAAAAATGACATCCATACATAGAGTGGGAGCCGTCACAAAAACTTTTAATAAAATTATAGATCGTTATGAATGTTATGATCCTTGTCATATTCACTTGCAAGCAGAAAAAAACTTTTAATTACAAAATAAAGACACCCAGATACCATTGTTATTAATGCATTTATAATATCATGGAGTACCTAGCTACTTTTTCTTAATGCATTTTTGCATATTTCAATTGTATGAAAACCTTACATTAAGTTATTAACGACCCAGCGATTGGGGTACTACCCTATGATGTTATAGTAAAAAGGAGGATCACTACCATTATGAATGATCCACCCAGCCGTGTGGTACCCATTGTATGATGTTTGGTCACATACAAACCCTTAATGCATGAATGAATAAAACTTAATTGCACACCAGTAATTAATATATATATATACATATATAACATTGTAACAAAATTCATATAGTACAATGGGTGGTCTTCTTCTTTCTGTTTCTACATTCTGGTGTTGTTCGTTTTCATTCTTAACTATAGGGAGTGAGTAACGGTACTCCGACAAATTACACTGGTTACTGGTTAGGGATGGTATCACTACGTATCTGCTCCAGAGAAGAATTCCTCAGTCATCCATTCCACTAATGTTAGCATTGATTCGCGAAGGCATTTTTTCGCATCTGACGTTTTATGCTGGCGCGAAAACCGGTGCCATAAATAATAATTGTAGACCGCTCTGTCATTGCTTTTTTGATCAAGGAATAATGAGCTAATAAAACAATACCTGGAAGGAGTTCTTGGTTTACGCCTAGCGTTATCCAAGTATACGGAATCAGATTTAAATTATTTTAAGGAGTAGTATCTCAATGATACTAATCTTGGACAACTTTTATATACATTTTTATATTTTTATTTTTATATATATATATATTGTTCAATTTTTATTCACAAAACTTTAAATATGTGTCGCAGCTATACCGACGTATCTTGGCAATACTAAAAACCTTACCTACGTAAAAATTATGAATTACTATTTCTATCTTTAGCCGAAAATCCATAAGAGTAAGATACGTTATGTTTCTGCACAAGACAGAGCAATGAAATCAATACACTTGTTAAAATTCTGCAATATTTACTAAATATAATCATAGAAATATTAGTATTGACTCCTATAATATTGCTGATGTTGCAAATAACATTTTAAATAGGTGTACGTGTAATACCCACAAGAATTCGACTCACTTCAAATTGAAGAACAATACAGTTCTCTAAATGGTATTAGTGTAAAGAACCTAGTACATAATGTTATGTCCATAAATATTGTTATGTTCTCATTCCTCACTATTTTCGAAATGATTAATTTATTCTGGCATTTCACGTTAGTTTCATACTTAGGTACTCTCAACATCTACATGTGTTTAATATCGAGAGCGAATCCCGAAAGTAATTGATGATCAAACGAACTAACCTGTACGTGAAGTTCGATCATAATTACTGGAAGGGATTCGCTCGAAGATATTAGCATCCCTCCCGCCCTAAGACTAGTCTATCCCAAATTGTGAAATGCCAATAGTTCTGCAATCTCTAAACTTAATGACATGAAGCACCCATGGCCCGGCCGGCGTACAAGTACTTGAGTTTTGTTTTTTTAAGGGTCTAATTTCTCCTAAATACAGTGCGATAAGGCGAGTCTGATGTGAAACTACATGTGTTTAATATCTTCGAGCGAATCCCTTCCAGTAATTATGATCGAACTTCACGTACAGGTAAGTTCGTTTGATCATCAATTATTCATGTCGGCAAAGATTCGTCGTCAGATGAAGAGGATATGTTTGTAGACGATGATTAATTTTTGTAAAAATGTTAATACATGCTTGTGAAATTTTCATGATTTACAAAACAATACCCTCCAACTTTACTTTAAACATATTTAGATATTTAGTATAATAGTATATTCGTATATTTTTAAAATAGGAATATATAAATAAGAATCAACAATTATTACAATTAATTTAAAATTATGATTATGGATTTGTTTAATCAATCACTATTTCCATCTGTCTAAAATACATTCATATAGTGGACACAGTTATAATTTTACACAAAACATAAACAAAAGACTCGCGAAGAAAACAAAATCAAAATTGAAATTAGAATTAACGTTGTAACACAATACACATTAGGATATTAGGTAGGTATGTTTGGTTTGCGGCTATAGTATACCTCGAACCAAACTTAATGCCGTGGCGGCACGGAAGTTCATATAAGTCAGACCTGAGAAAAGAGAGCACGTCAAACGCCATTGTCCTGAATTTGCCCTCGTACGGACTTCTGAGCCGCCATTAAGTTTGTTCCGAGGTATATCGGTCGACAGCAACTAACTTAATCAGCCTCAGCTCAACCAGCATCAATTAACGGCCTAGGCCGTTAACTAAACGACGCCGTTCAATTCACGACCTGAATGGTGATCAGCCATTTAATTAAAGGGCTAGGCAAATAGCTTGGATCGATAACGTTTCACTACTTGACTAGCCATTTAATTAAACAGTTAGAAAAATGATTTAATTCTGCATGGTTATATAGGTCGGATTGGGTACACCTCTGTCTACCCCTCGGGGATTTACAGGTGTAATTTTCTATCTTATTTCGAAGTAGTGCCCCATCTTACGATTGCATTGAAGCATTAGTCAGCCAGGTTATTAAATTATGTAATTAACGAGGCGGCTGAATATCATTTGAATGGCGCCGTTTAGTTAACTGCCTAGGCAGTTAATTAGACGCCTGATAAAGCTATTTGGCGGCGACATATCTACGGACAACTTATTAAACTTAAATCGGGTCTCGGGATTTGCCAAGGCTTAGGCCGGGATAAGTGGAATAGACTAGATGCAGAATATATGGGTGCTATGTCGCTCTTACTCATTGGGAGAGGCCTATGTGTAGCAGTAGACTGTTAATATGCTAATCGAGCGACTATAAGACATTAAACTTTATTTTCAAATTGCAACTTAAGATATCCGGGCATTTCCACGGAGGTACCTTAAAGAAAAGTAACCGTGTATACAATACTTTTAACTTACAGTAAATTATTATAATTGAGCGTTACGCGTAGGCACATTACCTATAAAGTATTTCAAGGTGAAAATAACATTTATTTGTATAACGTCTACACAAAGAACAAAAACCATGCATGACTAATAAAAAATAAGTAATGGTTGACTAAAGTGTGCAAACAATGCATAGTTTTCTTGATTATATACGTAACGTACCTACTTCGGTAGTTATGTTATGTGTACCAACACTACCAACATACGACTGTAGGTACACCCACCAATGGGTGACGGCAATGGGTGAACTTTTTTACCCGAGATACTTAATAACAACTTTTTTAACAGTTAACCAGTTACCTACTATCATATAGGTACCCACGTACTTGTTTTAAACATATTAGTAACATAAGTGCTTTGAGGAAAACAGTAAGGTACTATACCACATACATTTAGTATTAATTTAGTCAGGTATGGTTTAAACCATAAATAATAATAGTACCTATTCAATTTTTTATTACTACTTAGGTATTAGGTAGACAAGCACGCGGTCCACCTGATGAAAATTGATTACCGTACCGTGATCTATGAACGTGTGCAACACCAGGAGCGTCATAATCGTGCTGCCGACTCTGTAAGAATGTTCTTATGCTAAAATAACTAAATAAATATTCATTAGTACTAATATTCGAACTCAATAAACATGTGTTAGTATTTAGGCATGGTGTGAATAATCTTTTGCATATATGGCAACATTGTGGAAGCACTGACGTGCGAAAATTCAAACACCGTTGATTAAAACCATCTCCATCTGAATGCTTCTAGATCAATAAGGTCATAATATTAACATCGCGTCTATCGGTCTATATTTAGTGCACCTGCGTAACGGCGTGAACAAGCTCCTGTTATGACCGTTTTGCTGAAAAACAGGATCCATGATCATCGATAATTTTATCCTATGATAGGAATTGTTGACGGAAACTGTATGATATTTTTTTTTATTGCGTCTAACATAGATTTAGAAATAATCGTGACTCAAGTGTTTTTCATTCGCCTGTTTCCCTAAATATTTTCATACTTTAATAGTAACAAAAGTGCTTTGAGGAAAGCAGATAGGTACCTACCTACATTTAGGCCCGTATTCTAGCATGCTACGAATCTCGTTTTCCATGAGAAAAGATTGTATACACATTCACTAATTTGTCAGGGAGATTATCTATACATTTTTTCCTCAGGTAAATCTCAATTTAGTGGAGTGATATTTTTAGATTATGGGCCTTAGTATTCATTTAGTCAACTCACAAATATAGCTAGGTATAACGTAATTATACCTGACATTCTATTATAGTAAGTAACTATTTTTGTCAGTCTATTGCTGGACATGTGCCTCTCACAATGTGCGTCACACTTGGTAGGTACACCGCGG
Organism: Eilema caniola; assembly: GCA_949126895.1. NCBI lineage: Eukaryota > Metazoa > Arthropoda > Insecta > Lepidoptera > Erebidae > Eilema > Eilema caniola. The sequence continues at coordinate 8,965,830 of OX421479.1, read as the reverse complement.
TTGCCTATTTATCAAAAGGTTGTGTAAGGCCATCTAACAACGAACTACGATATTTTGCAACTCTTGCGTCGGGTTTAAATGGAACTAAGACGCATGTGCAGTGGCACAGAGAAGATCATATACCGACGACGTAGCAATGGTTTCGAATGCACGGTCTTTGTTTTATGAAACCGAGTGACGATTTGTTTATCCTATTAAAATTCACTGAAAGAAACGGCGTCTTTGTTGCAAATAATAAATTTCTTTGTGAGTATGTAGATATAGTATAGTCACATTTTGGAACGCTAGAAATAGAAAAACATATCGTATAGGAATTGGGGTTTAGTGTAGAACATTTATATATGTAGAGTCTCAACTTCTAAAGTAAGTAAATGGAGTTAGATTTATTATTTGTGGTAGATTCATGTTTTTTTCTAGCATATTCAGGTCAATTATATACCAGATACCGTACCTACCTCAGTACTTCCTTTCTTCTTTTCATTTTACTCAGTGAATTTTACAGAACAAAGTTTTAAATGCTTATCACAAGTGACTAACCTAAGTTTCGCTTTCGATTAAGTAGGTAGGTACAGCCAGTATCTATCTATCGGATTATCTAGGCCTCAAACCTCTTCATACCTTCGTACCTACCTATAATATAAATAGGCCTGCTCCGTGATTCCGAAAAGCTTTTACTTGTCTTCACATCTAGCTTGAAGCATTCTCTGTGTTTGGTCATTACAATTTTCCTGGAATCTCAAAAGTGGTCACCTTCGTGTAACCTTGTGATTTCAAGATAACCTACTCCCAGATAAACTGGTAAGTTCTTAGTTCTCTGGTTAATAGGATTCAATCAGAGCCTGTGGTGTTGTCCGCAACTTATTTTGTTGTACTATTTCACAACAGGGTCCTAAGTTGGCGCTTGGGAGCCCATTGAAGTCGACACGATTTCATTAATAAATCTGTAACCACTGAACTTGTCAGTTGGATAGTCACCGGCTCACTCAGAGGAGCTGACAGAGAACTCTTTCCCAGGGCGCCTTCCTACAGAGCTATAGTTGGGTGTGTGCACAGGTAAGTTAGGGCTCTAATGAAAACAACGGGTAAGGTGTACTACACACATATATTTAGAAGGATACAATACAGAGCACAGTGGTAGAAAGCATAGGTAGCTGGAAGTAGATACAGTCATTGATATATACACACTAGATTAGCAATGGCCGCACCAAAATCAATGCCACCACAGGTCTGACCACGGTCAGACCTGAGGCGACTTCAGTTTAGTCGACGTTAGACAGTTCTGTCACACGTCCGAACTGAACCGAGCGCGCTAAAATGGTGAAATGCGCAGTAAAATCTTGTGATTCTAAGTCCTACATGCACAAAAATCAAAAGGAATTAGTTTTCACGCGTAACTATACTATTTATACATTGATATTGACGCAAATATCGCTATAATCCAGTTTTAAAATTAATAATTAGGATTACCATTCAGTGTTACCACTAAAACATCGTTTTGGTTTACCCACATTATTGGGAGAATTAGGAATTATGTCAATTATAGAATAATATTTTCTTTTCTTACTTGGGGGACTTGAAGTAAACTCGCGAGTGCATAATCCAAGTACCTTTAAATTTATATTGCGATCATACATAATTTAGGCTATTTATACGTTGAACACAAATCAGTTTACAACAAGGTCTTATAGTAATGACCTTCACACACGTTAAATAATGTCAAAATACAATTACAAATAGCATCACGTTCTCGAGTTCCCTCGCAACAACAAAGAAGCACGCGTACCTACCCTTCGAGACGTTCTGGCTGCTACTGATTAGACCTAGAGTAGTTGACTTGTGCACCGTCTAACGCGAGCGCAGGCGCCTCGTATTGAGGTGAGTAGGGAGTTAAGGAGCCACCGCACGCGCGTATGTTGTATTGTCAGTAGGTATACTAGGATATTATACTTATTACAATACATTATATAATATATATATATATATATATATATATATATATATATATATATATATATATATATATATATATATATTTAAATCGCTGAAGACTTGTTGCGTCTTTTCAAAGTCGAACGCAGCGGCGTCTACCATTTCCAATGACTTTTTAATTGTTATTCGTGCGAATATAGCTACATTGCTGTCATGTGAATTCTATTGTCGACGAGAAATTTTGTTTAGGTACGAAAATTAGATATTCATTTTGAAATAATTCTCGCTGGTTTTTTGCATCCGTTGTCGATGGAAATCATGTGACACATTGTATATTTTTGTATTCGTTCCATGCATTTAATCGTTTTTCCTACATCCATCTAAATGTATGGATATATTGATACCATATATTGTACTATATTAATTCCATGCATTCTACTAATTTAACGACTCCTTACTATATTTGAGATTATATCGGTACCGTATATTATTTTTGAATGTACGCCTTAAACTATTAAGTTTGTTGCTTCCTCCAAACCTTATATCTATACGTACATAGGTACCTAATATAATAGATCCCAATAAATTTATTGCGGGACGTGGTCTATGTCTACCCCAATAGGGGACAGGAGTGACGATATGTATGTATGTATGAATAGAAAATCATCTCTTTTCATGAAGTCGATTAAAATAAAATAATAATAATTATAAATAATAATAAAAATAATAATAATAATAATACTTCCTTTGTTTCAGGCGCTTGAACCATCCGTCAACACATCAGCACAACGACTGTCGGACCAAGTGCGGGTCATTCAACGCAACCGCATGTTGAATGAAACCGTACTTGAGACTCTACGGCTAGAATGCTTGCGAAATATCTGTGTCACCCCCGCCCCGGTTCCTGCTTCTACACCTGCACAAGGAACCAATGAAGATACATGTGCTGTGCGGGATGACACACCTATTCCAGTAAGTATTCAGTACAATGACGAGATTCAGGAGGCTTTGGAATGTGCGTTGCGGGAATATCGATCGATGCCCCTACATTTTAGGCCACGTCTGCCTCGGTTGCCTATGCATAGACGAAATATAGCTCTGGTGGGTGCCCTTGATTCACTATTGGCTAGGTATCTAGAAAATAGTGAAAACCTCGGTGACACTCATTCAATGCTGTATTGTACTGCTCTGGCGGCATGTCGTATGGCAGGGGTTAAATTCCCCATTAAAGACCCTGCCATACAACCTAAGTCTGCTATACCAGCATGGCAATGCAGGATTGAACGACGTGTGGCCGAGGCAAGGGTGCTCATCGGCAAGCTAATCTGCTTCAGGACGGGTAATACTCGCCCTAGAGTGATGCGCTATGTGACCCGAGCGTTTGCGGGAACTGGTATCGGTCCCCAAGAATATACGTCTCGGGTGACAGAGCGCATTGACTTCCTGAAGCAGAAAGTATATGCATGGGCAAACCGTATTCGCAGATACAAAAAACGCGTCGATCGATTTACCGTTAATCGCATGTTCCGAAGAGACCAAAGATGGGTGTATAGAAGCTGGGAGCGAACAGAGGAAAGTGTGGATGACGTGCGGCGGCCAGATGCTGAAGCCACAAATTCGTTTTGGCGCAGTATCTGGTCGGTGCCCGTTAACCACACTGAAGGCGATTGGATGCGTGAGGTTGAAAGAGCATGCGAGACCATATCGGATATGAATGATATATGTATAGATGCCACTGATGTAGATTGTGCGGTCCATTCGCTGTCTAATTGGAAGTCTCCGGGACCGGATGGACTGCACAATTTTTGGCTAAAGTGGCTACGAAGCTCGCATGTTGTTTTAGCTTCACAATTTCAATCTGCTGTTGAATCTGGGACGCTACCAGCTTTTATGACAACAGGAGTTACCCATTTGCTCCATAAAACTGGTAGTACTCTGGAGCCCAATAATTATAGACCGATTACATGTTTGCCAACGATCTATAAACTTCTTACATCCATTCTGAGAATCAAAATTAACAATCATATTAATAATAATTCTATTATGTGTGCCTCTCAGAATGGATGTAGGAAGGGGGCCCGGGGTACTAAGGAGCTCCTCCTCATTGATATGGCTATTAGCCAACAAGCTCGCCGCAACCGTAAGGACCTGACGGCATGTTGGATAGATTATAAGAAAGCGTTTGACTCCGTGCCACATACATGGCTTTTGAGGGTGCTGGAGTTGTATAAAGTGAATGCAACTCTATGTACCTTCTTAAAGTCATGCATGGGGCAATGGAGAACGGTTCTTTTCTATCCAGGGTGTCGTCAGGCTTTGGGTAGTGGCGAGCCGATAACAATAGAGCGGGGTATTTTTCAAGGGGACAGTCTGAGTCCCCTTTGGTTCTGCTTAGCCCTGAACCCACTTAGTACTTTACTAGTGAATTCAGGGTTAGGCTATAGGCTACGAAAAGAGGGTCAGATGGTATCCCACCTGCTTTACATGGATGACTTAAAGTTATTTGCCCACACTAATTCTCAATTAATGGTTTTACTGAAGGTAACTGAAACGTTCAGTAATTCCATCAAAATGGCGTTTGGTGTGGACAAATGTGCAGTCATTCATGTAAAGCGAGGGCGGGTGGTGGAGTCGGAGGGTATTCAACTCTCTGACTCCACTAACCTGAGATCACTCCTCGTAGCTGAGACCTATAAGTACTTGGGTATGTCACAGGCGTTATGCATTAATGAGGCCGGCATGAAACAAATGCTACAGGAACGTTTCTTTGGCCGCCTGAAAAAGGTACTTAACAGTCTTTTATCAGGTGGTAACAAGGTGCGTGCTTGTAACAGTTGGGTCATGCCACTCTTGATGTACTCCTTTGGCATACTCAAGTGGACTCAGACTGAACTCGATACCATTGATAGGAAAGTCCGGACTCAGTTGACTGCATTTCGAATGCATCATCCACGGTCGTCAGTCATGAGATTGTACATCCCGCGGAAATGTGGGGGTCGAGGATTTTTAAATGCTAAGACCCTTCATAATCGCGAGGTGTGCAATCTCAGAGATTATTTTCTTAAGTCCAACGTGGATATGCATCGTGATGTAGTCAACGTGGATGTCGGGCTCACCCCGCTCGGTTTGGCTAAGGAGAACTGGCATAGGCCTACAGTTATTGGCACTGATAGCCGCAGGGAGGTATGGCAGAGTAAGGAGCTACATGGCAGGTTCTATCGGGCCCTCCACAGGCCCGAAGTAGACCTATTAGCATCTGTATCCTGGCTACGTTTCGGTGACCTTTTTGGGGAAACCGAAGGTTTCGTCTGTGCAATTGCTGACGAAGTTATCAAGACGAATAACTACCGGAAGTATATCATGAGGGATGGCACAGTTGACATCTGTCGAGCGTGTCACCAACCTGGTGAATCCCTCAGACATATTACTTCCGGTTGTTCTCGTCTTGCTAACGGCGACTATTTGCACAGACATAATCAAGTAGCCAGGATAATCCATCAGCGACTTGCTCTGAAATACAACCTTGTGGAATTTGAGGTGCCTTACTATAGGTATGTTCCTGAGCCAGTTCTAGAAAATAGTCATATCACATTGTACTGGGATCGATCTATCATCACTGATAGGACTGTTGTAGCCAACAAGCCTGACATTGTGGTGATAGACCGATCCGAACGCCGAGCATTGATTGTCGATGTCACCATTCCTCATGACGAGAATCTCGTGAAAGCTGAGAAAGATAAACAGATCAAATACTTAGACTTGGCTCACGAGGTTGTCGACATGTGGAATGTTGACTCAGCAATCATTGTACCGATAGTCGTGTCAGTCAACGGACTGATAGCAAAGAGCCTCGACCAACACCTGAAGAGGCTCGGGTTAGACGGTTGGATCAAGGGCCAGATGCAGAAGGCAGTGCTCCTTGATACGGCGCGCATCGTGAGGAAGTTCCTTTCTCTGGAGCCCTAACCACCGGTAGCTTGGTCCTTGTATCCGATACCGGTGGGACACTACTCTTTATATTTTTAAATAGATGTTTGTTTTTTATTTTTCTATATGTATTTAAAAATATAATTTGTAAGTTTTTTAAATGAATAAAGAAGATAATAATAATAATTTGATGGCACAAATTTGTCACAAATTTCGACCGGGTGAGTACCACCGTGCACTTTTGCGAAAAACCCTCCATAGTAATCCAATCTCGGTTGGATTGCGTTCAGGGGTCAGCAAGTTCATAGCCGGGCAGGGGGGATTGAGGTCGCTGCACAAGTGGGAACGGTGGGTCTTGGCGTAGTCTAGTGGGGGATGGCGCGGGGCGACGCGCCGAGCAGGGAGACCTGTAGAAACGGTGGTGCCGCTGGCCGCCCGCGGCATAGTACAGGGGCCCAACCGGGACTAACCACCCTGGGAGGCTGCCCGACCAGGTCGCGCATAATCCCGATATGGCTCGTCGTGCCGGTTGGTGACCGGACGAGGGAGCCCGGCGACCATACTCGAGGGGGTACGGGGGCCCTTCCGTTCGGCGCGTCGGCTCTCGCCATACCTCACATTCATAGATATAACCAATAACCCACGCTTTGTCACGCGGTGCTGCGGCAACAACCGCCTCTTTTTTTCACGCCTTCCCTCTTCATCCTCATGGCAGTGCACAACAACAGTAGATTGGTCTACACAGCGGCAAGAAACTCTCCCTCGGGCTCGCTATTTGAGGTGGAGTCCACGAACATCTGTGGGCTCCATACAAACCTCAACGCCGTCCACCAACACCTGGAGACAGCGAAACCAGCTATGCTGTTTCTTATGGAGACACAAATACGCCGCCCTGATGACACGACCTACTTGCTCTACCCCGGCTATGTCCTTGAGGAGAATTTCCGCGCAAAAGCCGGGGTGTGTGTGTGTATGTCAGGGCGGATATTTGTTATCGCCGTTTGCGCTGCCTAGAGGATCCGTCCTTTTCCACCCTTTGGGTGCAAATAGACCATGGCTCTACGAGTCAGATCTATGTGTGCCTTTACCGCTCCCATACAGGAGATACCGAGACAACTCGACTCTTTGAATACCTGAGTCAGGCGGCAGATGATGCGCAGGAGCGATTTCCGAACGCTGAACTGGTGTCTTTGGGGGATTTAAACGCCCACCACGAGATCTGGTTGGGCTCCGCCAAAACAACCCACGCGGGAAGAGCCGCCCATGCATTTGCTCTGACGCATGGCCTGACCCAATTGGTACACGAGGTCACTAGGATACCAAAAAGGTCGGACCATGAGCCCTCTCTGCTAGACCTCCTGCTGACGAGTCACCCGGAGCAGTACAGTGTTTCGGTGAGCGCCGCTTTAGGTGAATTCGACCATTGTCTGGTCCGTTCCGAGGTGCCCATTATAGCGCCCCCACGACCCGCGCAGCGAAAGGAAGCGGCGTCTCTGGCACTACTCGTCAGCGGACTGGGATGGCCTGCGTGATTATTTTGCGTCCGTCCCGTGGGTTGAACGCTGCTTTGAGGGTAAGAACCCATCTGAGGCCGCAACTGCTGTGGCCGGTGAGATCAGTCTGGGCATGGAATATTATATCCCCTACACTGATGTCACCGGTGTACGCAGAACGCGTCCCTGGTTCGGGAGGGACGCAGCTGCAAAGGCTCGAGGGTACTCGTGACCTCAGGATATCCGATAATGCGGACCGCACGTTGCTGCAACCTGTCGAGAGCATCTAATAAGTACTTTGCGGATCCATCCCAGAGATGCGAGCAGTATTCCACACAGGAACGAATTTGTGTCTTGTATAGAAGACACCGTTGCTCCGGCGTGAAAAACCGTCTCACTCTGTTCAGGACTCCGAGTTTACGCGAAGCTGTTTTGATGATACTCTCGATGTAGTTTTTGTTATTTATTTTACAGCGAACATCCATACCGAGGATACTGAGGTTGTCCTGCAATGGCAGTGGCGTGTTCTGAAGAGTGGGAAGGGGAAGGAAAGGAGATATCTTTGCTGTAAACGCACATTTCGTCTTCTTAGCATTGAACTCTACCAAGTTCTCAGAGCCCCATTGGGAAACGTGGTTCAGAATCCGGTCAAGCTCAGTGAAAAGATGCTGCCTTTTTCCGCGATATCCGACTGCTTATCCGCAGGACGTCCATGATAACTTCTTACATACCCCTCCTTACATAACTCTTCATACTTTGAACCTTCCATAAAACATGACTTTACTCCCTTCTCATAATATTTTCATACCACGACAGTCGCTTGGTTCTCAATTTTTCTTTCACTGGTGCCACTATCAAACCACACATCCAAATTTAACATTCGGATTTCCGCCACATGCAGTTGTCTTTCATTTATAGATTTTCCCCTTAAACTTGAGGGGAAATTGGGGATCACATATTGTGACTTTGACCTGCCGCCATTTCATCCACCCTGCATCTATTCTGTGCTTCACTGCTCGATCAGTTTCCTCAACCGTCTGGATAAGAGGGCCGAAGTAGCGGAAATTGGAGCAGACTGGTATTGGTGCACTATCTAATACCATGGGTGTAAAACTGGAGAGATCGCCGAAATCACAGAACATTCAGTCTTGGTTCTACTGCGCGTAAGAGCCCTGGCGGAGGATGCGATCGCTCGGGGCGAGGTGATCATCAGCAAACAGCATACATCAGGAGCTCTCCTCCTGTATCTCCGATGTCAAGGCATCCATTATCAACAAGAAGAGATAGGAGCTTCGCGCCGAGCCCTGACGCAAGCCTATCGCCACATTGGACTCGTCGGCGTTGCCGGCAGCGGATCGTGCATAGGTTCTTGATCGTCAGTACATCGCACAGATCTACTCTATGTACTTCCGCTTTCTCTTTCAAGGCCTACCATAAAACCGTTCTGGGTACCCGGTCATATGCTTTCTCGAAATTCACAAACACCATGAGTTTTCACACAGTTGGCGAAGAGGAAAAATGGCGTCTGTGGTCCCGTGGCCATGCTTAAGCCCGAACTGGTTATGGGTAACCACGCTTTTGCCTCTCGTACACGCTTCTCTATCACTTTCTCCCAAACTTACCATACTGTGTGACATGAGCTTTATTCCCCGATAGTTGTCGGGGTGTTACACGTCACCCTTATTTTTAAAGATGGGAATTAGTTACTAAATAGGTGATCCCAAAATATTGTATGTAACCTATACAATTTTGTAGTATTATTAATGGAACCAGCTTGGCTTAAAAGTATTCAGTGGGGCACGAAGGGGCAGTGTGGAAATTACCGGGCCATGGCAGAACAATGTTTAGGAAACACTGCTTTATAGTGTCATTTGTTTGAATTTTGAATTCTAGTGGGCGAAGTTTGGTAAATGTTGGATATTTTACCTTTATTTAGTTCATGACTGACATAATTATTTAAGAAAACTTGTTATTAGAATAGTTTATTGGCCGATTATTCCAAACATTCGGTTGTTTTTCAGCATTTCAACAATAGTTTGCCATTTGAATGAAAAAAGAAAACATTTTTTTTTAAATTTTGAGTTCCTAACATTTTTGTAAAATTTATGCCTGAATTTTTTTATAAAAAAATACGAAATAGTAAAAATCCCTTTTATTTCACTCAGTTTTGCCATTTTATAACTAAATCTTTAGGTTCTTTTGTTTCTTGTACCCCCTTAGTCTCCCATTTAATTAACTCGTACGACCCATTGATGATCCGGATTAGTTCTTTACTACATATCTAATTTTATCACAACCAATTTTTCGTGACTATAAAGTACTTCAGTTAAAATTTTATGGGTCGTTACGGACACTCATATTCGTCAATTATTAAGTTTGGTTTATTTTCTTAATTGCAACGGTCCTTTACGACAATTGAAATTTCCGGTATCGATATTTATACCACAAGCTTTATTACGTCCGGGCTGGCCGGCAAAAAATATTTACAAAAACATGCTGCTTGCAAGTCGCGTGCGAACTCCGCCCCCTCACCTCTGTCACCCCCGCGTCTCCTCTGGGACGATGTCGTTTTGTGTGACGCAATTAAATCACACATTAGAATTGATAAAAACTTTTATTATATACAGGAGCCACATTATCGGCGTGTTATACGTAAACAAAATATCGAATATAACGCCACTGATATACGGCGCACAGGAGCGACCTCCAAAATTCGCGCGCCAAACAGCGGAACTAAGAAATACGCCGAAAAGCACTCCGGTGAAAAAACAACGTCCATGCCAATATTTCACCCAGCCATTGTACGAGCCTTAACACTATTTCTGGCTGAATTTGAGAGATGGTCAATCTTGCGTCCGTATACAGGATGCAACAAGTCAGTCGGACGCAACATCATCGGTAAAAACCGCCATGTAGGACGTAATATCAACTCCGGGATGCAAATATATATATATATATATATATATATATATATATATAATATTATAGGATATTATTAGACTTTATCTGCAAAAGTTAATGTCATAATGTTGTAGGAATTGAGAAAAGACGTAACGACCATTCTTCTAAAAACATAAATTAAGTAGTTTTGTATACCTATTGAAGTTTGATTTGTCCATAAAGTGTCGGCCATTGGTGCTTTTACCTTAATGGACGAATCTTGAAGGTCGATATATTCAGTTGATTTCCTTTGGCACATTATATTTTCGAAGGTGAAAAATCATAAGGCTTATATTTACATACATATTATACGTTTTACTTAATTATAAACTATTTTCAAATATAAATAATTTGTTTCACAATGTACTAGTAGATACATACATACCTACATACCATTCAAAATCGAAACCCGCAGTCTGGGAAAAATAAACATTATATTAATGATTTTTATTACAAAATTGGTTTAGAAATTCTATATTATCGTGGGTAAATATTCATACGTCTGTAAACACTGACCCACGATCACATGTTAATACTTTTGTCTTTGTCTAATCCCAGCGACATTGGTGTTCATGTCACGCGTGCGAGTGAGACATATATATTTACCTTCATCATCTTCTATAGTTAAGTAGTTTTTCTCGTAGTTGCGCTTCTAAGCTCACAAGTGGCATTGCTTTTTGTGGCGGCGTTTTGTACTGGTTTGCCACTCTATTTGTTTACCTCAGTGGATACAGTGCTAAGACAAACAAGTAAGAAAAAGGTAGACAGACAGAAGTACACATTATGAAGTCACAAGAAAAGTAGAAATGTAGGCAGAAGGACACACACAGTATGCACCAGAGTCACGGTACAAAGCTACTTAAGCGTATGCAGGTAACATGTACTGCACGTCACAATTGCATCTACACAACGAGTAGGTAGTAAGTAGGTGTGTACTGGCCTTGGAATGGCCAATTTGTAACCACTGAACTTGTCAGTTGGATACTCACCGGCTTACTCAGAGGAGCTGACAGAGAACTCTTTCCCAGGGCGCCTTCCTACAGAGCTAGTTAGGTGTGTGCACGGGTAAGTTAGGGCTCTAATAAAAACAACGGGTAAGGGTAAGGCCACTAAAATAGGAAGACATAATAGCACGTTTAAGTTACCGTAAACATTATCATCCTCATTACCTCATATAACAGAAGTTTCCTCTGCCATTAACTTTCATACAGACCTGCCGGTTACAGTTTTTAATTTAGTTCCATGCCTGCCTAACGTGTTCATAACATCCGTACACATCTTTATAAATTACACCAGACTATACGTAACAACGAACGGTCAATATAAAAAGTAATTGTATGACGTGTCAGTGTTTTAGAATGTCTAGCGTCGCGGCGCCTTTCATATATTTCGTTCCGCAGCAAAATTAATCCGTGTGTGACGTCACGTCGGCAATATTTTGGCAAAAACACGAGGGAGTGTCGCCTAACGTCATTCTTGGCATAAACATTGCTGGGCAAATCGCGTCATACGCCCACAGGTAACACGTTTGAAATTGGAATTTCCTATAATGCACGATTAAACAGGTTAGTGGCCTTGGTGAGAAGTGACAGGCGTTCAGTTAGAAGTATTTATTGAACTACACGCTGTTCTCTATACCACAGAGTATATTGAATAATTATGCTCCATACCTACAGTGTAGAACGTTACGTGGTAGGTACTGAAAGATATAGAGGTAAGATAGGAGGATAAGAGAATCTCAGATGGGAGAGCCATGCACCCAGTAAATAAGTCGGAAGGTCTACTCAACCGCGAAAGGACCACCACATTAAGTGAGATTCAACTAAGGTCAACCTTCAGTAATGAATTATGTACCGAGTAATGTTACGGTTAGTGTAGTCTCGCTAACCGTACGAAAACTGGCAGTCGCCAGCAGAGGCGTCTTTACGATTAAGGTTTGTATACTGTCAATCGTCGCGCGACGCCCGCCACTCCAATTCATTTAGAGTAAATACTAGGATAATGATTGGAAACAGACTAACGAAAGGGCAAAATACGCTTCTGACTGCCAGAAAGCTATTCTTCCCTGCTCCAAAACCTTAATTATATTCATATAAAAGTTTACATCTAAATAAACTGGAATTCATACCTATCCATTTATTACCTGCAAGTTCATAATATGATATACCAAAGGTTATGCTATATTGACTTGGTTTTATTGAGTCTGAGAGAATAAGGTCAAAGCAGTGTCAATTAGACAATTAAGTAAATTTAGTAATAATTTGAACACGGGAGCTTGGGTATGATGTTTTAACGTAAGTAGGTAAGTAATTGGTAACGGCATCTCCTGCAACAAACGACCCACAGACGGCGTGCGTTTTAGTCGGTTCAAGTCCGACATAACCTCCTCCACCGGCTCCAGTAGGGATATCCAAGGTCTATCCGTGGGGATTTTGCGCTCGATAAAAAAAGGTACCTAAGTTTATTATTGTAAAATATGCATTACGAGCCTCATCATCATCATCAATTCATATCTGCAAGCCAGTATACTTAACTCCTGATTGACTGACGCTGTTTTGGTGCAGGATTTCCTCTCGAAGTTAGGAGTTATAAGATTGGACAAAAGCTAAATTAAAAGGAGAAGCAGGATTAAGCGGTCCTGAGGCTCTTAAGTGATAGCTCGCATCGCATCGTATGATGTCGACTCTAATTAAGTACTTATATTCCGTATATTTCTACGTGCTTTGAGACAAATAAAAAAACTCCTAAATGTTAATAAAAAAATATATTTGAAAACAGAACATTCAAGATTCATCAACAATCAACATTGCGAAAATGGAATCTCAGAATATCATATAATGTAATACAGATCCTTGAAAATAAATACCTTATAAAGCTTAACTGCGAAGGTTATAGCAATGTACTTGACCTCTACCCCCGGCACTCTTCGTTTTACATTCTTAAACATTCCTACAATCAAATATAAAAAGAATTCGTACACGGTACACTCCAATTTTCACCTCATATAAAATTCTTTCAAACGCTCTACTGGCGCGAACTCCAATATCCCTTTAAAGCACACTTCCAGGAAATGTAACCTCATTCGAAGCTGGGTCATCTTATCGCAACAAATAGGTATTTACGTACCCGCATTATGATGGCACCAAAAGATGTTTGAAGTGGGGCATGAGTCATGAGTCATGACTGTACCATAAAGTTATGAAATATCGTCGCTCCTGTAAAAGACAAGATAAACCAATCCACAAAGAATGGAGTAGAGACTAGACTGCTGTCCATTTAGGAATTATAAAACGCCAAGGCATGATTGAGTATGGACGCAAAAACTACTGAAGCGGTTTTTTTCAGAAAGGTTTTGGTTAGACTGAAAATCTTACCCGTTTTTTTTTAAATCCGTTGAATAGAGCCGGAGATAAGGGATCCACGTGGACAGAGCAGAGGGCAGAAGGCTAGTTAATCTTTGACATTGATTTTGAAACATTCAAATAAATACTACAACTTGCGCAAAAATGTATAAATATAGAATTCTTATCTAGGTGGTCTCGTTTCTTGAGTCTCTTGATCGACTCCTCTCCTTGTTTTAAATTTATTTTAAACAAATAAACTAGATCATTTGGATATAAACCATACTCAGCATACTCTCAACCAAAAGGCCAGGTCAGTGGTTTTAATAGAAACTGAAATAGTTACAGTAGGTAGAAAAAATGGTACAATGGTACAAAGAATAAATACACGTCTTATTAGGTATGGCATCATGCGTCAGCACCATAAAGACATATTATATTTTCGGCACCATTCTCAACTGATAAAAGAAATCGCTGAAAATGACCGAAATGATAACGCTGAGGATAGACAAACATTGGAAGTACTACTACCTACCTACCTAGAGTAGTTTTAAACTATTTTTTAATAATAAATACTAATTAGTCAAGTAAAGGAAATTATGATTTATTAATTACTAACTAGTGGATAATTGAGTACCTATATTGAACTCTATTTCTGTTCGTATGCTGATGCCACGTGATTGCATTTCTCATCTCTTCATGATAAATCTATGACTAGTGTGAATCACTGGTTCTTAGCGTAATGATGCCCTCGTGCACAAAGTGATGAATGAGCTAAAATACTCAGATCAATGCACCCGGGGTCAGGTTATCGGTTTTACGATCTGAGTAGTAAATTGACCGAGATGCTGATATAGTAACACACTTTCTACGGGTTAAATAATATGCTATCGGGCATTATCAACAATATAATACTCTGATAACGTTTGTAGTTACATTGTTGACGATACATTTAACTCCTAGTGGTGATCTAGTAAGTCTAATGTTTATTAAAGTCTATATCTACCCAATATAAATAAGAATTACATCACTTTTTAATGGCCGTTCTCCCTTTGGATATTCGAGACATCTCATCGAAACTTATTGTTCCGTTGCCACCCTCTCGGTCCGCTATATCGCTATATCAGAACATTAATTAGAAAGACCAGTAGGTAGGTACTGAAAGCTGTCAGTTAACCTCAACATGGAGTACCGATACTAAGAAAATATCTTTAGTAAAACTCGTAAATGAATAGATGGCACTAGTAGACTCATTTAAAGAAATAAAAAAGATAAAACGCTAATTTGCTGCTACACATGATAATGTAAGTATGTAAGCATATAGAGCTCGTTGGTAATGTAATAAATAAAGATTTCGTGACAGTTATGCTATATATTTATTTCTTTTTATGCCATCTGCATTATGTCTGTAACTTTTACAATTACTGCAGAATCTGGCAGAATCAATTGACATTAGAATATTTATAGCTTTATTCAGTAATCCTCAATAATATGTTTAGTGTATGTTTTATTTTTGATAAGTTAATTTTAATACAAAAAATTAGAAAAGTTTACCAAAACAATGTCGCCATCTAGTTATAACTCCTGAACTAAAAAGCTGCATGCCTGCTTTTTGTAGTTTTTTTTTTTAAATATAGGACACCTCAATTTGACTTTACCTTGCCTGATGGTAAGCTGAAGGCAAAGTCTCAGGAAAGAGGGCCACCATTATATACAGCACGTGCCATGTTAACAATGGTTGCACTCAGCTCGACGGCCTCATCAGATGCTGTTTCACGCCCCGCTTATAGGACCTGGGACTGTAGGAAGAGGGAAACACGTGAGCTAGCAAGGAATTCCAGGTCTTAATGGTGCGACAAAGGAAAGAGTCACCGAACCGCTTGGTTCTTGAAATTACGAGTGTAACCATTTTTTGTTTCTGATTGTGCATCTGTATAAGAATTATATTATATTATCTGTGCCATAAATCAACGCTAGGCTATTCTTTAAAATTTGGTACGTACCTGTATATTACCGTCAATCAGGCACTTTATCATGGGATGTATGCTTACTGTTAGGAAAGAAAGATTTTTCCTCTATCTATCTTAAAATATAGAGAACTAGCTGACCCGGCGAACTTCGTACCGCCAATATTTTTCCACCCGCGTGGCGTCAGATTCCGTTCCCGCTGCACCCTCTACTATATCAAACATGCATCATACATATAAACCTTCCTCTTGAATCACTCTATTTATTAAAAAAACCGCATCAAAATCCGTTGCGTAGTTTAAAAGATTTAAGCATACAAAGGGATATAGGGACAGAGAAAGCGACTTTGATTTATACTATGTAGTGATTTAGAAGAATTTTGAGAACTTATTAATATTTAACAGACTTGTACTCACACAAGACTTACCAAGACTTTCTAAGTGATCCAGCACTTCGAAAGTCTTGTGTACTTAAGCAGTTATAGTCCAGCTGCGTGCCTGATAAGGCTGAGGCTACATAAGTGCACGATGGACTAGCGATAAGGAAGCTATAAAATGCAATAAAACGGTTGATTGCTGCACTATCCACACATTTATTATTGCGAACTTTGAGTTGTGCATGCAATGAGAAGAACGTTAGCTACATATTTATAGCTAACCTAATGAAATAAATTGGAGACGTTTTGCTCTCAGAGCGTTTTAAATTACAGTCGATAGGCATCCAAGTCCATTTTGCTTCCTAAAACTAATGATCCCTAATGAATATTATTATTTAACGAGCAATTTTGTACTAAGTAATACTTTTAAATATTTAGGCAGTTTAATCACAGAAAACTCTAGATGCACTCCAGAACAAGAATAGCGATTGCCAAAAAAGCTTTCAATGGCAAAAAAAAAACATTTTATAAAGGCTAAAATATCCAAAAAGATCCGGAAACGCCTTTTCAAAACGTATGTCTGGAGCATAGCACTATACGGGAGTGAGACATGGACCCTAACACAACGTGACAGAGAAAGATTGGAAGCTTTTGAAATGTGGTGCTGGAGGAGGATGGAAGATATAAGCTGCACGGAAAGAGGAACAAATGAAGAAGTTCTGGAAATGGTGAAAGAAAATAAACAACTCTTAAAAATAATAGAGACTAGGAGAGGGAATATGATAGGACACCTGATGAGACACGATGAGTTAATAAAGAATATGATAAGTAGAAGGAAAAGTTGAGGATAGAAGAGGAAAAGGAAGACCTCGGAGGAGCTATATGGACCAAATAAAGGAGAAGGTTAACGTCATGTCGTATCAGGAAGTCAAGAATAGGGCGATGGATAGGAATGAATGGAAGTTACTCCACAGACAAGAGCGAGGTTTTTAAATTTAAATGGAATGGGAATACTTCCTAATACAATAAAGAGAAAAGAAAACTTTCAACATAACCGGAACGGTTAGGTGCCTTCATGATCCAGGAAATTGAAGCGAACCTATCGGCATTAATTACAGGACTAATTAGAGATAATATACAGGACAGTTATGAAAGTTGATGTAGGGAAAGATGTATATGTGTCGCCGCCAACTAGCTTAATCAGCTGTTCAATTAACTGCCTAGGCAGTTAACTAAACGGCCTAGACAGTTAACTAAACGGCCTAGGCAGTTAACTAAACGGCCTATAGGCAGTTAACTAAACGGCCTAGGCAGTTAGCCTCCTAACCTAACCTAACCAAGTCGGATTGCGCAGCTATCACAATAAGTCTATCACTAATTTTACTGTTAATACACCTCTGTCTACCCCCTCGAGGATTTACAGGTGCAAGTACATTTATGTATGTATGTAATTTTCTATTTTATTTGGAGGTAGTGCCTCATCTTACGATTGGCCTAAGCATTAACCAGCCAGGTTATTAAATGATGTAATTAACGAGACGGCTGAATATCATTCAGGCCGTTAATTGAATGGTGGAGTTTATTTAGCTGCCGAGGCAGTTAATTGGACGGCTGATTAAGCTGGTTGGCGGCGACATAGGCCTGCAAGCTAAGAACGTAGCTAGATATAATAATGTAATTATGGCAGTGTGAGATTTGATGTAGGTATTTACAATGCTAAGTTGGTAAGTACTTTATCATTCTGTACTCTTCATCGCATCGCACTTCGCTTTCTAGTGCATCCTCAGTCGGTACTGACTCAGTCCCGTCACCTCTATATCTCCATAATGGCTAGCAGGTATATAATATAGGTAGGTATTGGATCATGTCAACAAGTAATTTACGCAAAAATAACAGTCCGTTTAAACAAATAAGTATCTGTTTTGGTACAACGCAAAACCAGATGGGTAACGTGATCACATCACATAAACGCCTCACATTAGGTACAACAAATAATTTAGTACCTATGGATATTTAAATTAGAATACTCTCTTTGAGAGACGTTCTATCAAAGCATATCAGCAACAGTTCATAGTTCAAGATGCCGGTAAAAAAGACGAAAAAAAACCAACTGTTTAAGAGAATTGTCAATGGGCTCACTTACCGACGGCGCCAAAGCAAGTTATCAGGCGATATACTCCGACGTGTGTTTATCAGAGCTCGTCGAATGGTAGCAAGAGGCAGACTATCTCGCCTCAAAGACCACCGCACTGTCCTCGTCCCATGTTCACCGTCTTTCTTTTCCATTTTGAACTAACACATAATTCACTGCATATTTAGAACGCGTTTACAGACATTTTCCAGGTAATTTGTATTCCAGTTTACCTAGCAGCAAACTGAGTGGTTCAAATACGTTAAAAGCAAACTAAATGCTATAACTCTTATCTACAGAGAATCTGTTCATATTTACATTTTAAGATATCATAATATGTTGTAACGCATAAACACATAATTGTGTTCATGTTCATATCACACTGAAACGTGCAACACGATTATTATGTTAGTAAAAACTCAGAATTATACCATTCAATTCTTGTATTATGAAAACAAGTTATTTTTTGTGCCAATGTCTACGATGGACAGTCTTTGGAACAGATGTTTTGCAATATTTGTTTATTACAATTTGCAATAAAAACAGTTGCAACTTAACCATACACTAATAGGCTCTGCAAAAGGTGAATTCTTAAGAAGAAAATACATAACTGGAAGAAGTCGAATTGTTAATGAGAGCTCTCTATACGTGGGCTCAACCTATAAAGTAGCATTAATTTGCTGCACACACCGCAATTTACCTAGAAAAGCATTTATTTGCTGCAATGCTAAGAGACATCGAAAATATTACTGAACGCTATCATGACTTTCCTGATATGGATGGAAATGCCGAAAAGTAAAATCGCTAGAAAAATAGTTGTCTTATGACGTCAAAGTACGCGACAACCCTCCTAACTAAATGAATTATGATCACATCGAAATCTTCTCATGTGTGTGAGTGGAGTGGAGTTAGTAATCAAGTTTCGTCCTCGTGGACGATTGAAACTTTATCAACTTGCCGAATTCACGGTTCGTGGTACATAGTAAAGGAACCGTAAAAGCTCTTCGAATAGTTCTAACAATTTAATTCCACAAGGGACCATTCTGTGTATCTACCTACATTTTTTTTATTTCTTACTAAATGTTATTATCATTATGTGGTACTTGTTTTATATAGTTTTCCTTATAAAAAATATAAAGTGTTGGTGAATTTACATTTTTTAAACAAACAAACCTCATAACATTTCCAATCTGATTATTTCAATACATAGTCCACATTATTAGAAATGCGAAACTATACTTTTCTCTCTCCATAATATCCTTTGTCTCGTCAGTATGTAAAATCTTCCTACAGAGGAGTCAGCAGCACGAGTAACGCACCGCTGATGTTGCACACGTCATTACGCAACAGGAACCATTACCCATAAGGAGTGCCGTGTGCCTGTCCTAAGTGGTATAAAAAGTGGGCGTTGGAGGGCGCAAACCGACCTCCGCCCCCCATGAGCGCGGGCCTGAGCGTGACGGGTCGAGCCGCTCGTCACCCTAGCAGAAGTAGGCCACGGCGGCGGCGCGCATCATAGGACGATGCGCGCCCCCCCCCATACCGGGGGCGAGTCGGGGACCACGTGGTCCCCCCTCCCGAGGGGGGCCAGACCGAGAGGAATGGCCCTGGGTCAGCCGGGGCGCGAGGGATGTGTCAAAAGACAACCTCACCTCCGGCCTAGCACATCGACCCACAGAAGGCGTGTGGTTTAGTCGGTTTGAGTTCGACATAACCTCCCCCTTCAGCTCCGAAGGAGGGGGGGGGGGGGGGGGTATCCGTGGGGATTTCCCGCACGTAAAAAAAAAGTGGTATAAAAAGTCGCCATATTATACTTACTGTCCCGGGAAAGCCGGTGTGGGAACACGGAGGTGATGGCCCTTGCGCGGACGCTCCGCGTCGCTACCGTCACTCGCCTCCTCGACCCCGACGCTGCTCGACCCTCCCGCGGACCTACACAGATGCAAAAGACCTATTACTAACCACATAACATTGGAAAAAGTGAAATGCTCAGGCGGGACTTGAACCCGCGACCTCACAGTTTCTTTAGTTCGAGGTATAAAGAGAGGTTTTGTGTGGTAAACAGTAATTAATCCAAAGGTGTGTTCTTCGAAGAAATGACATGAAGATGAAATTATCAAAAAAAATGTGTCATATCCTTAAATTTATCTCTATTATCGATGTATATATCTCTTTAAAAAACAACTGGTGTCTCCAGAGCATTCCCGGTGCAAAGGCTGGTCATCGTAATCCAGCGTGGACACACCCACGTGTGTGATGGGCAATTTTGTATATATTATATTTAGAAAATAAAACTTATAAATATATCCACAAATTACACAAAGTCCGTCTTTGTACAATTTATTGTCATTTGTGCAAAGATTTAAATAAGTAAATATACTTTAAATAAAACCTGACGGTAATTTACTGCACTATAAGTAATACGAGTCGCTTAAGTACAACGTCAAGCTATGTTTTAGAAAAAAAAATAGATATGAATAGAATAATAAAGACTGCTGCACAAACAAAAAACATGTTTTGCAAGTAAATTGAACAACAAGTAAAGATTTTATTTCTTTGATTACAATGTTGCTCTGCGCATAATTTTTATAATAGTAGCCTATAACGGCTATAACTACAGGTCAAGTATGGATATAATTATATTCTAAAAAATCACAACTAACTTATACATTGTACCTATACTACTAAACTTAATAACTCATGCTTCTAGTAATCATTTCTACCTAGCTACCTACGTAGTTAGAAAAGCAAGGAAAAACTAAAACGCGTACGCATCATACAAAAAATTAAATAAATAGTGTTACAATATAATACGATTATTTACTCGTATATTCCTGTGATTTTATTACTGAAGAAAATATTAAACATATTTGTAAATATAGTAAATAAAGTAAACAAGAACCAACGTTTCATCAACTGAAAAAAAAAAATTAGATACAGTGTTATATAACTTATATATTACGAAGATGTTATGATTGTTTGTTTTCTTACCATATAAGTATGTATGTTAAAGAGAATATTATGGATCCGTATAGATTATGTCTTCCTCATAATAGTAGATTTTACAACAAGTGCACAAAACGAACCATTTTTATCCGAGACTTTTAGCAGCCCGAGCCGGAGGCGAGGGCTGATAGTAATGTCGAGGATAAAAATGGTTTTGTGGACGAGTTATAAACTCTGCTTTTCACTTCGATTGCGAGGAAATAAAACAGTAGTATAACATTTCTTAGCAAATTGAATCAATTAATAAACGCACGAAAAAACAAGAGCTGTTTCCCGCCGCTTTATTTTTTTTTAATCTTACGACATTGAGGCGTGGGCTGCAGACCTATACAGCCTACTATAAAATTAATTTTGTAATAATAATTTTCTTAAATGAATTAAATAACCTACCGTACTTGAATTTAAGTTTTAATATCTTTTAAGTCTTAAAAAACACATAAGGCAAAATAAATTAAAGTGAATGTTATAAAATAACAAATTCTATCTATGAACTTCTTATTGTGTTAGGCTGTATGGCTCATTTTCTTTGCCTTAATATAGATACATTTATGAGTAGATACGTTAATGCCCTTGTGCACAAAATTCGATTTTGTGCAGCCTATATCCTGCACAAATAAGCACTTTCAGAGCATGAGAAGTGAAAAATATATTTTACGCAGTTAAGTTCGAATATAATGTTTGTTACGTAATAAATTCTCACTAGCTTTAGGCCTTTCTTGCATTTACAATCATGTAGGTATCTAATAGGTACTTCTCATTTCTTACTAGAGATGAAATTTCTGAAAGTTTATTTTCTATAATACTATCCTGACTTATTTGTTTTATTATTCACACTGTTCCCACCGTTGAAAATCTCTCCCCCGCGTTCTAGTTAAATAATTATAATTTTACTAAGTATTTATGGCATGACTCATGAAAGATGATAATACTGCACGCGTGCTAAAGCCATGTACCCACCTACCTAGTTGTACCTATAAGTAAAAATACAAACTCTGATACGTAAGCATAGCGTTACAAAGTCAAAGGAAATTACTATCTATTAATAACGCCTAATCTATTATGTTTTACAGACCTGCGCCTTTCAAATCGTGAGTTATATCTAAACGGCTTACATTTTAAGCTTATTAGAATTTTTAGTTTAGTTTTTTATACTCATTTGCGTTTTACCACAGATAATATAAAATAATTCTTGTTTTACGGATTGATATCTACTTTAGTTACTGAAAAAAAACAAGAAGGGTAAAAAAGACAAAGTAGGGCTACCTTGAAACATATCTACATGCGAAGTAGCAGACGAGTAAATGGAACCTCGAGACGCATTTATATTAGATACATTTATGAGAATAATATTTATACATTTATTTAGAATGTGAAGATCGTTTGTAATTTGGTTCTTCTGAGAGCGACAGTAGGTTATGTAAATAAATGCTAGGTCTTTTACTCGCGTGGGCCCGAAATTTCGGATGTAGGTTTCACGGTAGCCTCAAGATAACACAACATAAACTAAACTAAAACATCCACATGCAAATAATTTAGTACCTTGGCATTATAAGCTCTCAAAAAGCTGCAAGCAGGCTATATCTCGTCTATACGGTAAGGATTAAACTTGTCGCACTCCATGCTGTACCTAGAAAACAAGGGCATGATTGGCATAAGACTACTTCTAATAAATATTGTACTTGGTGAACTAAAGGCCTACTGAGTGGGTAAGTGGGCCACCGCACACAGAAGCTTCACCACAGTTTTACCTACATAGGCGGGTTTTTACACGGAACACTATACATCCCACGTATAGTTTTACCAACCACACGCACGGTGTTCCATGCACAAACCGGCCTGCGTAGATGAAATTGTGGTGAAGCTTGTGCGTGTGGTAGCACATAAGCTATGCTTGTAAGTCACGGAACCTAATTCAGGCCTTATCAAGACTCCGAGTGATGTTTGGACGGATTTGTCTATATTTCCCTCGGAGCCAGAAATCTATGGTTAATATTCATAAGAAAAGATGAGGGAATTTGGCTGGAGAAAGTTATTAATTGGGAAACTTATATAGGTTTCATTAAGCAACAATCCTCCAGTGACGATTATTGAGCTGGCATTGAGATGGCTTGGATCGTCTGGGGAACTAGGTACTCTGATCGTTAAATCGCATTATGGGCTCTCCGTGAATAACACATGATTTCAAATGATATGGATGTACACCTCTGTCCATCCCTTCTAGAATATGATGGCGTATGTATATGTATGTATGATGTCATCCTAGTATAAATAAGCTAGGCAAGCCTTTTAATTAGAAGTAAACAAATGAACTACCCTACTACGTTTCTAAATTACAGGTCATTTACTATGAGCTAATATTTTAACTAAAAACAACTTCACATGTGGTGCTCGAGAGTATTTCCACTATAAATAGCCTAATATTATGATATATTATTTTTCTTTTAAATTATTTCTGGGGTTAGATGCTTTACACTCTAGATAGAATACGTTATGACCAAAAGCTTCCATTCCATCTCAAATTTTCCTTACAATAATTCTATATTTGCGTGTGATCCAAGGTGGGCCTTAATATGTCAAGTATTCTAAAGATTTACCAGAAGCATTTCCAAAAATACTATGAAAGCAATCTGAAGTGGGGTTAAAGCATCTTTGCGTGGGTCTGAAGCAGTATGTGGTTGCAAGAATCCTTGAATTAAGGTGTTAATCACTGAGTAGCCATCGGTTACATTTGGATCATTAGTAGGTACCTATAGTGTGAAAAAATTGTTGAGTAGATCTAGGAGAGACCGCGTGGTCCCCCCTCCTGAGGAGGACCAGACCGAGAGGAATGACCCTTGGTCAGCCGGGGTGCGAGGGACATCTCGCGCGCGAGACAACCTCACCTTCGGCCTAGCACATCGACCCACAGACGGCGTGCGGTTTAGTCGGTTTGAGTTCGACATAACCTCCCCCTCCGGCTCCGAAAGGGGGGGGGGGGTATACGCGGGGATTTCCCGCACGTAAAAAAAAAACAAAGAAAAAAAAAAGTAGATCTAGGACGAATTTTATTCAATTCTTCGAAGTACTCATTAGATAATCGTTTGAGCTTTGCAGAGTTTCGGTTAATAGGCAGTGAGCGTCAAGTTCTCAAGTACATTTTAATTAATATAATATTATCTCAACTTACCGGAATATTCTCTTCAGGCGACTAATGACTTAATATTTTATATACACGTTTTGTACACGACTTTAAATTACAGCGATGCCAAATTACACTTGCACATAATTTAGATCACTATTATTTGCAACAAACACATTCCAAATTACGATGACAGAAGTTCAATTCATACAGAAGATACTAGAAATTTCTTAGCAATTAATATCAGAACACTGTCACATTAGGAGTTTACCTACATATTGAATTGATTTATTGCAACTCGCAGATACGTTTTGACGTATAATCATTGTATTGAATGATATTTTGCCGTTTTATGTATTATCTATCTGATAAGATAGAATTTCATCATTAATATTAAACCGTAGAAGTTTTATCTCTAGTTTATCGCGTTATTAATTGCACGCGTTGCAGTCTAAAGTGCTATATGATAGATTAAACTAGGAAATTATCTGTGTTTTGCGGAGGGACTTTACAACTTTACGAATAATAATGAAGTAGATACACCGAGGCTCGCAACTTAACTTCTGTGAAGCACGCAAATAAAATATTCGTCCTATGTGGGATATAATCGTCCTATGTGAGATATAATCGAACTATGTGAGATATAATCGTCCTATGTGAGATATCAAATCACAATCCCAGAACATTCCACAAAGCGGCAGTTGGCGATGTGGTCCACTTAAATCTAGTGCTATCTAGACACTCACAAACCGACAGACCAAAGCAACGATTGGTGATCTAATCCCCCACTATTATCTGATTTTTTACGCTTAAGAAAATTAATTTGCTGTTACTGTAACTATATTCACTTGTATGCCGAATTGCAATCGATCTTAATCTTCAAAAATCACATCGCGCGATCGAGGAGGCGACAGACGCAGAGCGCGCGATATGATTAAAAATAAAATATTTGCCAAAAATGGTTTAAGAAATCCACATGTTAACATTTCAATCGAAGGACCACGACCTCAACATCTGTCATCCGAACATTCTGAACATGACCTGATTAATTTAACATCTGTTCTATATCCTGATTGTGTTACCTCGTCTGCTTTTACTCTTAGTCATTAGTCGGTATGTTACTGAATACAAAATAACAAGTTTAAAAAAAATTACTCTTTTACACAAAAACTACTTTTTTGCTTAGTTATCACTGAGGCGACTACCGTCTGACACCCAATTCCAAGATGAAAGCCTGCGTCAGCTTGTTCCATGAATCAGTAGGTGTACCGATTTGTATGAAGCTGTCTATTATAAGTATGTCAATGTCTTTAAATTCTGCTAAGCTTTAAGATAATTTCCAAGTGCTACGGTGGTCTTTCTAAAAATATAAGTTTTCTAAATTTTTCCCACGGCTCCGCCGCGTGTATGACTGTTGTCGAGACCAAACATAGCCTATGTCCTTTCTCAAGATCTTATCTACCCCTATACCAAATTTCATCTAAATCGGTTCAATGGTTTAGGCGTGAAAGCGTAACAGACAGACAGAGTTACTTTCGCATTTATAATATTAGAATAAAAGTATGGATTTTTTGTTGTTAAACTCTACCTAAACATAGACCGCATTGTAAATAGCGATTACGGACTGAAATTTTAAATAAAAAATAATGTTACTGGCTTTCAATAAAGTTAAATAGGTACCAGTCGTGCTTGGTAACCATCGATGACGGAAGACACAAGTATCAAGAATGGTAAGTACTGTTACAGTCTGCGATGCGATGACTTACAATTTCATTGGATTACATGCTATGACACATCACGTATAATTTAACTTTTATTTTAATATCACTAATTCACGTCATGTAAGTAATAGTTACTTAACATTATCAAGACTTATTAGGCGATATTAAAAAAAAAACTTTATTCTTGAACACAAAATCTCTTAAGAATAAAAGTTTCATTAAATTATTTAAAGTTTAATAAATTATTGTCGAGATTTACGTTGTAGATTAAAGTAAAACTAATTAGGTTGAATTTATATCGCGTATTTTATCTACAGTTGTATTCCCGACGTTTAGATTTGTACGAGCTACGCTCGACATAATTACGAAACCATGTAAATGCACGAATCATCATTTTTGTTTACTTCACAGTTATAATTATTTTGCAATAAATTCAATTCGCATTCGGTCATCAAGCATTCCGCGCGTTCTCATCTGTCATTCATATTTTTAGACCCTTTGTTAGATAATATATCAGTTTGATCTATCTAAAGAGTATTATCATTTCCCATCATCTTATTAAGTGTATGAGCAGCAAATTACACGTACAAGATTGCTTTTTAGCGGCCATGGTCACCATGTCCATACTTATAGATAACAAGATAGCACACATACTTAGTTTAATTAACAATAACATCCGTTATATAATTATATTTCAGTTCTATCGAATTCATGTAAAGTAGGTACCTATTTGATTGATTATTTCGACGTATTTTAACATGTTTGATTGTTTTAATTAAATAGAGGTTATCTATTTCGGCCATCGAACTAGCCCCTACATTTGAAGATATCATATAATTTTATCTAATTCACATTATATAAAGCAAATAGTTTTTTTTTAATCAGAAAACAAAAATAAATAACAAATTTGTATAAAAATGGGTGCTATCAGAGACTTGTTTATATTATTTCATACCTATCGTAATTCGTATCATGTATGTTAGCGGGTTACTATGTGGAAGTTTGATAAGGTTTGCGTAAGTAGATAAGACAACATTGAAATTACAAACATGTTTTACGAGCTAATTTATATTGGCATAAAAATAAGACGAAATTGTATAGACCTACCCGTCCAGTTATGTTATTACCAGTAATTTTACCCCCATATGTTTCACCTCTTTATGCTTCACCGTTATATGTTTACCTCTATTTGTTTAACTCCTATATGGTTTAGGTATATATTGAATATATTGATGTTTTACCCCTCAGAATACGTATCTACTATTAGAATATTTTATTACACTTAACAAGTTAAATTCACTATTATAAATTAATATTACCGACAAAGTTACATTAATTAATTAGTAAAACTGTTTTTATAGACGTCAAAACTAATATAAACACTATTTATTATGCCAAACATTCCAATACAATGATTATTTATAAATAACAGCACGCGAATTCACTATTCCGAACCACTTAGACACAAGTTCGATTAATAAATTACAGTTTTTTTGTAATAATGCTACTTTTTAATATCACTGCTTGTTAATAATACGTATTTAGTCCATTCTTTGGATATACCTAGTCCACACTGTCCGGTTACAATACCGGAGAGCTGTCATCTGAGGTATAATAATACAAATAAAGGATTTTCAACCTTGTGATTATAAAGTTAATGTTTACAATAGAGGTAAAGCGACTGGTCCTAGGGAAACATGCGCAGTGGTACATTGCGCAGAATATTGATTGCAATCATATGTATGTTACAAAATATGGCGGAAAATTTGATTTCCATCGAAAATAATATATATTTGTAATGTGGTATCTATCCTTGAGTATAAGATCTTACTGTAAGATCATTGATCTGCATATAAGCTTAGTTTATTAAGGCGATAGTCCAAAGCAGACTTGGTTTGCATTACGGACATAAAATATGGTTCATATTTAGAACACCCCATTGCCATTACACACGCAGCACGCGTTTTGATCGTGGCGTGATAAGCTCAAATGGACTGTTTAGCGTCTCTTTAATATTCTACTTACCTATAATAAAAATATATTCAGTATAAAATATATCCATAAAGCTTCTTTTACAATAAATTCCAATTTGGAAAGCTATCTAAAGTCGATGTAAATGAAGATCTGTGTGTACTGAAACGAAGAATGAATTCGTTTATAATTGAGGCGACAGTGGAGCCGTCTGTCGATATTCTTACGAACTATCGGAACCAATGAATGTTTTTTTAATCATTTTTAAACACAACAACAACAACATTGAATAATTAGCATGAAAAATGCTTAAAAATTAATTCAAAATGTGTTTCTAATTAATCAAGGTGAAACCATGTGGAAAATACACAACCAACGACAAATTATTACCTGGGTAACAGCTTTTATAGCGAGGATTGTATATTCGATAACCATATGGGACAATATTTGTTTGACGTCATGTTGTTTCTAATTGTAATACCTAAATAACTATATGCAATTGACCATACTCAGTTTTATACTTCCTTCTATACTTTGAAAACTTAGTACCTTTTTCAAAGTTCAGACAGTGTTTCCTGATCGCATATGAAACTTTTACCTAATATCCAAAGTAAAATTCAACTTTTTAGGTAAATATGTTATCGAGTAAAACGACTCAGTACGTGACCAAAATGACACATTATTGGTCATAAAACTAAAAGGCATAAAACAATAGTCTACGTGCTATGCTACGGGCTACGAGCTACGGGGCCGGCATATAGCGGAGCGCGACAGTCATTTTACATTCGATTTGTAGCTGACTCGGTACAATAAGATAATCTCTTTTGATGAGGCCGTCAAGCTGAGTGGCACCATTGTCAACATGGCACGTGTATGTAATGGTGACCCTCTTTCATGAGACTTTACCTTCAGCTTACCATGAGGCGAGGTGGAGTCAAATTGACGTGTACTATATTCCTATTTAAAATATAAAAAAAATGTACTTATTGCTCCGGAAATATATCTTGGACATAAGATGTGCTCTAAGGTTATGTCGGACTCGAACCGACTAAACCGCTAACCCAGGGCCATCCCTCTCGGTCTGGCCCTCCTCGAGAGTAGCGACCGCGCGGTCCCCGAGAATAGCACGGGGTACTACAGCAGTGGAAGAGCTGAAATTAACAATCATACATACTCATAGATTCTTCTAAAACAATCGCTTCGTTAGTCTCGCCATTTAGGTTCAAAATACGGGTCCCAAAGTATAACAGCGTTATGCACCCTGCTTTATACTAATAAACCACAAACTTAAATAAACCACGTTAACAACAATAAACTTATACCTTGAGTACAATACAATAATTATAGATTGTAAATCACTGCTATAATAAGCTATATGGTGACCGTTGGCGTTATCGGAATTCGGAGTAATAACAATTAATTACTTAGCACCCTTACATACATTTACTGGTTACCTACTTAATAGCGTATAATTTAGACCAATGTTAAGAATATTGGCGAAACTAAAGTAAACCCAATAAAAAAGACGGGTTGCACTCCGGGAGTGTCGGCAGAAGTGAAAACTTTTTCTTTCTTTGTTTTTTCGTTATATACAGAGAAAAAGATAAAAAGAACATACCATACCATACCATACCTATAATATAGCGCCAATCATAGAACCTATCACGATGGCTTAAGCATAGAACATTTTCAAAATGCGGGCCCATTGTTTTTTGTCATTTGTTTGAGGCACTCGTACTTACCTGTCGAATTAATGAGGACTATAGTTGTGCCTATAATAAAAAACAAGACAGGAGATGTCTCAGACAAGGATAACTATAGGCCAATTTCGTTGGCGACGGTAACCGCTAAGGTGCTTGACGGTGTACTGGAGCGTAGAATCTCGAGTAAGCTCAGTCTACTTGATGCGCAATTCGGTTTTAGGTCCGGGCTTTCTACTGAATCGGCTATTTTGGCGCTTAAGTACACGGTCAACTACTACACTAGCAGAAACACCCCAGTATATGCCGTGTTCTTAAACCTGTCGAGGGCATTTGACCTGGTTAATTACAATATCTTATGGTCCAAATTAAGAGAGCAGAATATGCCTGATGAGATGATTGCACTTTTAGAGTACTGGTATTAACATCAAATTAACCAAGTCAAATGGTCTGGGGTTTTCTCGGAGGAGTATGGGCTGCGGTGCGGTGTGAGGCAAGGTGGGTTGTCCTCGCCCTCGTTTTTCAGCCTATACATCAATCGGTTGGTCGAGGAGCTCAGCAGCACAGGTGTCGGATGCTCTGTAGATGGAATGACAATTAATAGCATCAGTTATGCGGACGACATGGTGCTGCTGAGCCCTTCGATTGACGCACTAAGGCAACTCCTTGAGGTTTGCAAGAGATACGCGTTATCACACGGTCTCCTGTATAATATAAGGAAAAGTGAGCTCATGGTGTTTGGGGGAAGGTTGAAAAGGGACAGGGCTATACCGCCTGTATCCTTGTATGGTAGGGCATTAAAGAAAGTGTCGTCTTTTAAGTACCTTGGCCATGTTGTGACTGAGGATCTGAATGATGACCAGGATCTGGAAAGGGAACGAAGAGCGTTGTCGGTACGATGCAATATGCTGGCTCGCAGATTCGCAAGATGCACGAAGCCGGTAAAGATAACTCTTTTTAAGGCTTACTGCCAGACCTTCTATACGTGTAGTCTGTGGGTCAGACATACGCAGAAGGCCTACAATGCTCTTCGGATCCAGTACAACAATGCGTTCAGGGTGTTGTTGGGGCTGTCGCGGTTCTGTAGTGCCTCGGCAATGTTCGCTACAGCGGCTACGGATGGCTTTGCGGCAATAATGCGCAAGAGAACGGCATCGCTACTGAGCAGAATACGTGGGAGTAGGTACCATCGGCATCCTGAAAATAATAGCTGATGGTGCTGATGGTGTCTTTCTGGAGCATTGGTGCCGTATACATAATGGCGGCTCTGATGCTTCACGAAGATACCTGAACTGATTTTATTTTTTAATTTGTTTTTATTTTTTATTTGTTTTTAATTTTTTGGGTAATTAGTGGATAAGATGTACAAACATAGTTTATTAGGTTGTGATACTAACAATCATTGTATGAATTTTTAATCTGAAATAAATGATATATAATAAATTACAAACAGAAGTAAATTACAAACAGAACAAATAATCACAAAAGTAATAAATTACAAAAAGAAAAATAATCACAAAAAGTGTCAGAAGCCCAGATTCGAACCCGGTACGATCTGAAACCATAAATACTTACAGTCGAAGCGCTCACTGTTAAGCTACGGAATTTCTTATCGTAACTTGCAAAATAAACAGTCTATAGCTGTTGTGTGATGTCAGTCGCCGGTTACGGTTCAAAGGTCAAGTGATTCTGACGCGCGAGTTTAACAATTTTTACCCATCTAACGATGCCGGAATGCCGGCTCGGGGCAGATCGATCTTGAGTATCTTGACGAACAAAGTACGTACTCAAAATGATCTTAATACCTTGGTTTTCCGCTCTTCCTGTTAACTAATTGTTCTGATATTGGTACGCATCTTTAGTTCAGACGATAATACAAAAAATCTATCTCTTAATACCTTGGTGTTAGGATTATTTCAAGACTTTAGTCAAGTGATAACATTTTACTGTAGGATAATGATGCTGACTGTACATTTGCATGAACTTGTGTGTTAGTTATACATATTAACGAAATTTTAAAGCATTTTGTATCTATTCGAATTCTCCGTAAAAGTAAGGGAAAGATTGCGGGCTCGTTTCTCGCCTGAACCAATTCAGTTTTTCCTATCTTAATCTCAATTAGGAGTTGACAACATTAATGTTTCTACACGCTTTTTATTAGTTTCACCAGCATGTTTGTTTGTTTGTATGTTTGTTTGTAACCGACTCCTTTGAGCGCGATTTTGACTCGCTTTAAACATTTCGTTCAAACTTTGTAGATTTGTCGAGGATACACTAATTTGATAAAATTATGAAAGTTATAAGCAGACGGCAAAGACGAGAAGTTTATGTATATCTTTTCATACAAAGTTGTGTGTAAAGGTGTATACTCACCTATCTCATTCGCCGACTGTACCTTAAAAAGAAGACAACAAAATCCTCTTTGTTTATATGTCTGTTTATACGTTTAATATTGTATGTTCAAAAAGTTTTTGTTTACACCCGGAAAATGAAAACTGATTAAAAAGAACTAACAGAAAAAGCGAATATTTTTTGCATTAAGTATTTGGTTAATAGCTGTGACACGTTTTAATTTTACTTAACAACCAAATGTTATTACGTAAACTACTTACCTACATGAGTACCTACCTTATGTATCAGAGGAATTACCGAAAATCTTTAGCAGAGACACGAGCTCTAACTTGATAGACTTACCTAATTATAATCAATTTAGGTTTGGTACCTAATCTAGAGAAGAGGGGACGAACTAGGTAGCTAAGCACTTCCTATTATCATAGTATAACGTGAAGTATGAGTCGGTAGACTGTGCTAGTAAAAAGCAATACTTATAAAAGTATTCTGTAATCGAATTTTGAGTGACGGTGAGTCAAATATTGTGTAGTTTTTATGACAATACTAGTTTTTGCCCGTGGCCACGCCCACATTGATGTCGGTTATCGCAACCAAACATAGCCTATGTCCTTACTTAAGGTCTAATCTACCTCTATACCAAATTTTATCAAAATCGGTTCAGTGGTTTAGCCGTACACACACATACTTTCTCATTTATAATATTAGGGGTTAAAGTATGAAATTGCCGATTTGTACTGACAAATTGAAATTGTTTTTTTTTTTAATTTAACGTATTTATTTAATCAAAATAATTACCATTATTATCTATATATTGCTGCCATCTAGTAGGAAGGTCATTTATGCCTTTGCGATAGAACTCTGGTGATCTAGATTCGACAAAATGTGTGAAAGCATTTTGTACTGCCTCCTGAGAAGAAAACTTTTTATCACATAGAAAATTGTCCAAATCACGAAAAAAAATGGTAGTCTGTTGGAGCAAGGTCTGGCGAATACGGAGGGTGACGGATAGTTTCTAATTGCAGTTCCTGTAGAGTTAAAACGGTTTCTCGTGCTGTATGAGGTCTCGCGTTATCATGGAGCAATAATGGTGAAGATCGATTCATGAGTCGGGGCTGTTTCACTGCTAGTTTTGCTATCATTGTTCGGAGTTCGGCACAGTAGACATCTGCCGTTATTGCTTGACCAGATCGTAGAAAGCTATAGTGAATAACACCATGCTGAGACCACCAAACAGTTACCATTACCTTTTTATTGGTAAGCTTTGCTTTAGGACACTGTTGTGGCGTTTCACCTGGGGTCAGCCATTGCATTTTTCGCTTACGGTTATCGTAAAGAATCCACTTTTCATCACATGTCACAATTCGATCCAATATTCCTTCATTTCTGTATCGATTCAACAAGGCAACACAAGTTTCAACACGCATTTCTTTCTGCAGATCAGTCAAATCATGAGGTACCCATTTTTCACATTTTTTTATTTTATTGATTTGACGCAAATCAGTCAATATTGTTGGTAAGGTAACGTTAAACCATGCAGCTAATTCCTGGGTAGTTTGGCTCGGATCGGCTTCCACCATGTCTTTCAATTCATTGTTATTCACCTGTGTGGACGGCCTTCCTCGTGGTTCGTTCTTCAAATCAAAGTTTCCATCACGAAAGCGTTTAAACCAAAATCGCACGGTGCGTTCATTAGCAGTCCCCTCTCCAAACGCAACATTGATATTACGAGCTGTTTCTGCCGCGTTAGTTCCGCGTCGGAACTCGTATTCAAAAATCACTCGAATTTTCGAAGTATCCATCTTTCTTGTCTAAGCTGAATAAAAAAAACAACTGAAAGTCGATAATCGAATGTTGCCCATTTTTAAATGAAGAACTACATAGGTACCATGTGGAAAAAGTTTCACTCAAAAATCTCAAACCATGAAGGTTCTATGTCAATTCGAAGTACCTATTACAATGAAACGGCAATTTCATACTTTAACCCATATTATTAGAATGGATTTGATCCCGTAATTTTTACCTATTGACTGTTCAAAAGCGTCGGCAGCTTAGCGGTTAAGAAGTCATATTTTCGATCGAGATGTCTCGGAATCAAATCCACACTATTATATTGCCAACGTGTAGAATGGACTTTTACAGTTTACACTTACTTCTTTACTGCATAGGTTTTTTTTTATATAAAAGTTCTGCTTAAATACCGGCACTACATACAGTATGTGTAACACTCGCATTACATTCATTCAATAGGCTAAATTACATCTAAAAACATTCAATCGAAGAAAATAAAACTTAAACAAATGGCGCGCCGCCGGCAACGAGCCAGCATTTCCTTGATAAACAAACCATCCATCACTCTGTAATCTTGATTACTTACGAATAAACACTTGTTCTTACATCACTCATAAATAAAAGATCAATGTTTGTAAATTAACATTACTAATGATAACTGATTGCATTGACATGCTATTAAGCGGGTTTAACTACCTTAACGAAATTAAACCCGGTATAATGTCTTGAGTATTTAGGGCTCATCAAGACCTTCGGGGCCAAACCAATCAACGAGCCTGTTCACAGGGTTACAAGAGGAAAAAAGCTCCGACAGGATCATTTTACAGAATATTTCTTCCACATAGCTAGGATCTCGTATCAAACCACATGAACGTATGCTCCGTCTACTTAGTTATTTTGTAGAGGTAAGTAGGTATTATCGAGGCGATATATATTTTAAGGGTGGTAGAAATTTGATGGCACAAATTTGTCACAAATTTCGACCGGGTTAGTACCACCGTGCACTTTTGCGAAAAATCCTCCATAGTAATCCAATCTCGGTTGGATTGCGTTCAGGGGTCAGCAAGTGCATAGCCGGGCAGGGGGGATTGAGGTCGCAGCACGAGTGGGACCGGTGGGTCTTGGCGTAGTCTAGTGGGGGGTGGCGCGGGGCGACGCGCCGAACAGGGAGACCTGTAGAAACGGTGGTGCCGCTGGCCGCCCGCGGCATAGTACAGGGGCCCAACCGGGACTAACCACCCTGGGAGGCTGCCCCACCAGGTCGCGCATAATCCCGATATGGCTCGTCGTGCCGGTTGGTGACCGGACGAGGGAGCCCGGCGACTATACTCGGGGGGGTACGGGGGCCCTTCCGTTCGGCGCGTCGGCTCTCGCCATACCTCACATTCATAGATAAAACCAATATCCCACGCTTTGTCACGCTGTGCTGCGACAACAATCGCCTCTTTTTCACGCCTTCCCTCCTCTTCATCCTCATGGCAGCGCATAATAACAGTAGATTGGTCTACACAGCGGCAAGAAACTCTCCCTCGAGCTCGCTATTTGAGGTGGAGTCCACGAACATCTGTGGGCTCCATACAAACCTCAACGCCGTCCACCAACACCTGGAGACGGCGAAACCAGCAATGCTGTTTCTTACGGAGACACAAATACGCCGCCCTGATGACACGACCTACTTACTCTACCCCGGCTATGTCCTTGAGGAGAATTTCCGCGCAAAAGCCGGGGTGTGCGTGTTTGTTAGGGCGGATGTTTGTTGTCGCCGTTTGCGCTGCCTAGAGGACCCATCCTTTTCCACCCTTTGGGTACACATAGACCATGGCTCTACGAGTCAGATCTATGTGTGCCTCTACCGCTCCCATACAGGAGATGCCGAGACAACTCGACTCGTTGAATACCTTAGTCAGGCGGCAGATGATGCGCAGGAGCGGTTTCCGAACGCTGAACTGGTGTTTTTGGGGGATTTTAACGCCCACCACGAGATCTGGTTGGGCTCCGCCAAAACAACCCACGCGGGAAGAGCCGCCCATGCATTTGCTCTGGCGCATGGCCTGACCCAATTGGTACACGAGGTCACTAGGATACCAAAAAGGTCGGACCATGAGCCCTCTCTGCTAGACCTTCTGCTGACGAGTCGCCCGGACCAGTACAGTGTTTCGGTGAGCGCCGCTTTAGGTGAATCCGACCATTGTCTGGTCCGTTCCGAGGTGCCCATTTTAGCGCCCCCACGTCCCGTGCAGGGGAAGCGGCGTCTCTGGCACTACTCGTCAGCGGACTGGGATGGACTGCATGATTATTTTGCGTCCATCCCGTGGGTTGAACGCTGCTTTGGAGGTAAGAACCCATCTGAGGCCGCAACTGCTGTCGCCGGTGAG
This sequence comes from Eilema caniola, assembly GCA_949126895.1. Lineage (NCBI taxonomy): Eukaryota > Metazoa > Arthropoda > Insecta > Lepidoptera > Erebidae > Eilema > Eilema caniola. The sequence continues at coordinate 8,929,694 of OX421479.1, read as the reverse complement.
ATCAGTCTGGGCATGGAATATTATATCCCCTACACTGATGTCGCCGGTGTCCGCAGGGCACGCCCCTGGTTCGGGCGCGAGTGCGCGGAGGCTGTTAATCATAAACAGTCTGCGTACCGCGCTTGGATCAGGGCGCGCGCTACGTGCGATCCCAACGTGGGCTACTTCAAGGCGGCGTACAACAGAGCCACAAAGGCCTGCAAGAGGGCTTATGTCAGAGCGGATGCCCAGCGCATAGCGCGGCTTGGTCAGGAGCTAGTAGAGCATCCCACGGGTAGCCGTGGCTATTGGCGACTGGCCAAAGCCGTGCAAGCCAACTTCTGCCAGCCTTCGCTGCCCCCGCTGCGCAATCCCGATGGATCCCTGGCCCATGAGCCGCAAGAGAAAGCAAATTTGCTGGTTAATCTCTTTGCGGCCAACTCCCGCGTCGATGATTGTGGTATGGAGCCGCCGACACTGCCCGTCAGTGACCATGCAATGCCTGATATTCGTATCAGGCAACGCGATATCCGAGCGGTGTTGCAATCACTCGATGTCCGGAAAGCCAGTGGTCCGGACGGTATTCCAGCGGTGGTTCTGCAAAAATGTGCAGCGGAGTTGTCTCCAATGCTTGCGCGGCTGTACCGGCTGTCCTACAGCTCTGGTACAGTGCCTTCGGCTTGGAAAGAGGCGAATGTACAGCCGATCCCCAAGAAGGGGGATCGCTCAGACCCAAACAACTATCGACCCATAGCCGTCACCTCAGTGCTGTGCAAGGTGTTCGAGCACATTATCAACAAACAGCTCATGCGTCACCTTGAAGATCACTCCCTAATTAATGACCGGCAATATGGCTTCAGGCCGAAACGGTCAGCGGGTGATCTTCTGGCGTATGTTAGCCATATTTGGGGTGAGGCTATGGACAAGCACGGCGAGTCATTGGCAATTAGCCTTGACATCGCCAAAGCTTTCGATAGAGTTTGGCACAAGTCGCTTCTTTCCAAGTTACCAGCCTTTGGTCTGCCTCCTAGACTGTGCGACTGGGTTGCCGGCTTCTTGCAGGAGCGCCGTATTCGCGTCCTTTGTGATGGACGAGCCTCGGAGTTCTTGCAGGTAAATGCCGGCGTACCGCAGGGATCTGTCCTATCGCCAACTCTCTTTCTTCTGCATATCAATGACATGCTGTCGACCGGCAGCATTCATTGCTATGCGGATGATAGCACCCTACACGAGAGTTATCATGGACGTCCTGCGGATAAGCAGACGCATATCGCGGAAAAAAGGCAGCTTCTTGTCACTGAGCTTGACCGGATCCTGAATCACATTTCCCAATGGGGCTCTGAGAACCTGGTCGAGTTCAATGCCAAGAAGACGCAGGCATGTGCGTTTACAGCAAAGGTATCTTCTTTCCTTCCCCTTCCCGCTCTTCAGAGCACGCCACTGCCACTGCAGGACAACCTCAATATCCTAGGTATGGATGTTCGCTGCAAACTGAACAACAAAAACTACATCGAGAGTATCATCAAAGCAGCCTCGCGTAAACTCGGAGTCCTGAACAGAGTGAGACGGTTTTTCACGCCGGAGCAACGGTGTCTTCTTTACAAGACACAAATTCGTTCCTGCGTGGAGTACTGCTCACATCTCTGGGATGGATCCGCAAAGTACTTATTAGATGCTCTCGACAGGTTGCAGCGACGTGCGATCCGCATTATCGGAAATCCTGAGGTCACGAGTACCCTCGAGTCTCTGCAGATGCGTAGAGATGTTGCTTCTTTGGCAGTTTTTTACCGTCTCTACCATGGTGAATGTTCTGAAGAGCTATTCCAATTAGTCCCACCCTCCCCCTTCCTATACAGGACGACACGTGCAGGACTTAGATGTCACCCCTATACGGTGCAGAACATTCCTTCAAGAACCAAGCGGTTCGGTGACTCTTTCCTTTGTCGCACCATTAAGACCTGGAATTCCTTGCCAGCTCACGTGTTTCCCTCTTCCTACAGTCCCGGGTCCTTTAAGCGGGGCGTGAAAAAGCATCTGATGAGGCCGTCAAGCTGAGTGCCACCATTGTTAACATGGCACGTGTACATAATGGTGACCCTCTTTCTTGAGACTTTACCTTCAGCTTACCATCAGGCGAGGTAAAGTCAAATTGACGTGTCCTATCTATAAAAAAAAAAAAAAAAAAAAAAAATTGGGTTATAGGGGGTATATCGATTGGAGGTTTGTTTATCCAGGAAGTAAGAAGTAAGAGTAAGAATAACAATTGAAAAAAACGATTAACGTCCCTTACTTCTTATTGTTTTGAAATGTTTCACCATCAATAGCGGCATTCCATAGTTATCATTATTACAACACACATAAAAATAAATATATCTGCAGACAAGCGTCAACACTATTTGGTCAAATTCCAGCCACTCACGTGATAGAAAGTTTGGGCACTTCACTTGACTCCTTGCCAAACGCCTGCAACGAGCGACGCAGGGGCTCCGCTGGTGTGTCCAGGTACGCTCGCTCCGGATCTGTTGACAGACAAATTGTACCAGGTGGTGAGATTAAAGAGACAAAATTGGTTTTGGCGAATGTTGTATTTGGAAGAACTCAAAGTATAAAGGCTGTGAATGGAGACGGAAACATTGTCATTGGACAAGGACAATGTTTAATTTAGAACTTGGTTGTAGACTATTAGGTTTAGGCCTAATGGGCATGTGTCTAATTGGCAGTAAAATTATCTAATATTCAATGCGATATGATGCAGCAAATAGGCTGCCTCTGTGAATATTCTATCCCGCATACCTATTGCATATGTTTTACTATATTATGTAAATCAAATCGGATCGTACCTACAAAACGCTCTTTGTGTGGTGCTCGAATTTTAAGTAAAAAGTAACTAGCAAGTATCCATTTAGATTAGGTCAACGATACGATTATTTTTATGTCCGAATCGTCAGCAAGCCACTACCGGCCGGTACGGTTGAGTTTGAATACTGTAGACTCTTCTTGAATTTGTAATTAAGTGACTAAACTAAGCAAGCACATAAGTAGGTATCTAAGCAAAAAACCTGTTAATGTACCTTCCTATTGTATGTCGATACATACATATTATACCTAGAGTAAATAGGTATTAAAACTATTTGCGTGTTATCTAATTATATTATAGCAATAAACTTCTAATAGTCCAGAGGCTTTGGTTTGAGCAGAGGTTCCCAAACATTTTCTGTCTACTGCCGAAAAAATTATCGAACCCCATTTTATAAGATATTTTTTTATTTATCAACTTTTTTTAATAATTCAAATTCAAATTTTCAAATTCAAATTCATTTATTTCGACTAATTTTTCAAGTCATATAGGTAGGTACATTTCATTCAAAAAATCATATTAAAATAAATTATATAATTAAATTACAATATAAGAATAACACAAATATACAAATAATAATAGTCAAAAAATAAAAAATAAAATCAAAATAAAAAAAAACAAAAAAAACCCCATTAAATATCAGGCGGGCACAATCCCGAAATGTTTTTCAAGGATTGGTAAAGGACCACTACCTATCATCTAGTGCACTGTGATAGCTCGCATTCATATGTGTTCACTCATTGTTGTGTTCCTTTCATATTAGTATGTAGGTAGATACTATTTACTTTATATACATTACATTTATGTGTTATAATAGGGTGACCTGAGTCCTCAAATTCTCAAAAATACGCATAATAAACTAAGATATTGGCCAAATAAACTGAAACTCGATTATCTCATTCGGCGCTCAATCGCCAATTTACTTGTTCAGTAGGTACGTACTGAACAAGTAAAAACCAGAAGCATAGAGGTGTGTATAAACCAGCCGATTGATACAGTTAGTTGTTGAAACATATAAGGCGGTAGGACACAACGGTATTTCCGTCCAATTGAGCAGCCCGACTCGGGTAGTACCTCCACCCTTCAGACCGCGGCCATAATAACCTAATGTTGTGTTCCCGGCGGTGAGCAGGGTAGCCAGAGCTCACTGGAGAGTTTTTGTGCTGTCGGTGGGAAGACCAAAGGCTATTCCTGCTTTGTCTTCTACACTCATAGCACAGAAACTCTCTGTGTTTACAGGGTCGGCAGCACGAGTGTGACTCCCCTGGTGTTGCACACGTCCATAAGCCACGGTTACACTTTCAATCATGTACTGGACGGGCCTCACGTGGACGAGCGAACCCGGTTATAGAACACGAGTCCGTTCACCGCTTGATCGGCTGTCGCCCATATGTACATGGGGTGGTTCAGTTTGCACACTTTCCTGCCCTGAGGATAAGGTGGACTGTAACTATCGTATGCGAGAACAGGAAAGCGGAGGTTTCCCCGTGCGTCTCTGACGATAGCTGAACCAGCCAGGAAGGCCAGGTTCCGAATTAGTTCTGAAGGGATACCCAGTAAATAAAACAATTTTATTCTGTTAGAACAAAATCGTTCTGAAACTAGTGACCCATTTCAGGTGCAAAATCTGAGCAGAGCTCTAAGATAGTGCTGGCGACCCGGCTAAGGCAATCGCAATGATCGTTTTGTCGCCTGCGCTTTTATATTTAGGGGTTTTACCCTGATGTGGGCCTCTAGTTTCGGTCGGAATTTCACTTTATTTGCACAATAATTTTTACTATTAAGGACATCGAATAATTACAATTTTCTATACAATTTGTACCAATTCTTTAACATCTGTTATTTTTAGTGCTGTGCAACATAATCATCTATCCGTTTATTATCAATTAGCACACAAAAATTACATAATTTCTTTAAAATTAACAAAAGTATGCAGAAATTACAGCGTTTTGTATCTATGTGTGAGGTTTAATTGGCATTTATTAAATTCTTATAAGATTCTTGTTTACAAACTTGCTGTTAAATATTGGGTACTATCATCTATTGTTACTACATACATTTTTTATCTATGTTCAATTATTATTTACTATCTAAATTAACAAATTAATCACATACAGATAATACAAAATTGTTTACAAATTTAGGTAGTTCCAACGCCTATCCCAGAGGGCGCGACTGAATCATACAGTGGCCAATCAGAGGCCGGTTTGCACTGTTTCGATACTGTTTGACACTATTCTGACACTATTCATACTGATTAATTACTTTGGATCACAAAACCAATGTTTATTTTGATTGTACTACACATAATCACAAATTGCGAACACAGTTAAATAAAAATGGTCTGTCTGTCGCGAACATCTCTCCCGCCGTGCAGCAGAGTGAGGCTCGGCCGCTTGTGATGCTGCATCTACGGTGAGCGACACTACTTCGGCAGCGGGACTATCTTCTTCGTGGGGCGCTTGAGCACGCCCCCAGCTGTGCGCACCTCAACGGTCCGGATTTGACCGTCGGCGCCTGGGTAGACTGCGGTGACTCGGCCCCTCGGCCAAGTGTTGCGTGGCAGCTGTCCGTCGGCGATCAGCACTGGGTCGCCGACCTCGATGCGTGGGCCCGATCCTTGGGGCTCCCGCCGGTGTTGCAGCTCGGGAAGGTACTCGCGCACCCATCGGCGCCAGAATATGTCGGCGAGCGCCTGAGCGCGTCGCCACTGCTTCCCGGTGTCAGCGTCGGACGAGTCGAACTCGCCCAGTGAAGGTAGTCGGGATGAACCACCGAGTAGGATGTGGTTCGGGGTGATAGCCTCGTCATCCTCGGGGCTAACGGAGACGTGTGTGAGGGGGCGGCTATTGACTGTGTATTCCACCTCACACAGCAGAGTGGAGAGCACCTCTTCGTGGGGATGGCGCTCGTGTAAGACCGTGATGAGAGCGGTCTTAACGCAGCGGACGAGGCGCTCCCATACACCCCCCATAAAGGGAGCAGAGGGGGTGATGAAGCGCCACACGATGCCTCGTTCAGGAGCTTCGCGAGGCACGGCCTCGCGCATCTCGCGCTCAGCACCGTGCATGTTGGTGCCGTTGTCGGAGTAGACCTCAGCGGGGCAGCCTCGGCGCGCGATGAACCTCCGCAAAGCCAGTATTGCGGAGTCCGCGCTCAGGCTGGCGGCGACCTCGAGGTGGACCGCCCGGGAAGTCAGGCAGGTGAATAGCGCGACATAGCGCTTCTGGTGCTGTCGCCCAACGGTCACGCTGACTGGCCCGAAGTAATCGAGCCCGGTGTAGGTGAATGGCCTGCGGTGGTGCGCAAGGCGGGTTCTCGGGTGGTCGCCAGTGGCAGGCTCTGGCGGCTGTGATTTCCGGATTCTACAACTTAAACACTGGTTAATCACCGACTTTGTAGTCGGTCGTAGTTTAATCACCCAGTAATGTTGGCGAATCTCGTTGATGGTGGTCTCTGTGCCACTATGATGCAGCTTACGATGTGTCCAGTCTATGTATAATTTGGTAATTTTATGCTCACCATCTATTATCGGTGGCCGTTTTACCTCGTCGGACACATCCTCGGCGGCTGCTATTCGGCTGTGCAGTACCAGCACTCTATCCAGCATTTCAACACGGAGACCTCGGAGTCTGCTGTCGGTCTGTATCTCTTCTTGTTTGCTTAATCGTTGCATCTCTTGTACAAACGAGTCGGACTGTATGGTTTTGATTAAAAGGCGCTCGGCGTCTCTAATGTAGTCAGCGGTGAGGATTCTGTAATTGTCAGTAGGTACAGTTATTTTAGGCAATGCTGACCCTTTATCTATTCTCACCTGCCGATCGGTGTTGCGCCAGTCGGGATCCTTCTCTCGGTTTTTCGTGGTTCTTTTGTAGGCCACTTGCTGTGTTCTGTTAGGCTTCAACAGATCTATAAATTGTAGCACCCGAGCAGTGGTGCGTAAGAGTCTCTCCCATCTTGAGAATCTGTTTATGTTCGGTATGCTTGCACTTACATTAATTTTGAGTGACATGGAGTTGACCCGCTCCTCTCCTGTAGCCTCTGTTGCTGTAGGCTTCTCTGTTGGCCATTCCTCTGGCTCTCTATATAGGAAGGCCGGACCGCTGTACCACTCGTGCTGTGAATTAAAGTTAGCGGGAACGTCGCGAGTGGCCGCGTCCGCGATGTTTAATCTAGAGGGAAGCCATTTCCAGTCATCTATCTTAGTGTTTTCTTCTATGTCAGCTATCCGATGTGCAACAAATGGTTTATATGATCTGGAGCCTTTTCTTACCCATGTGAGTACGGTCTTACTATCGGTCCAGTAGGTTATGCTGTCAGGTGTGACGCTGTGGCTTTCTGTCACTGCAGTCGCTAGTCGCGTTCCCATCACCGCGGCCTGTAGCTCTAGTCTGGGTATGGACGTGATTTTCAGTGGCGTCACCCTCGCCTTTGCTATGACGAGACTAACACTCACCTGTCCTTCGTGGCTGACGGTTCTCCAGTACAAGGCCGCGGCGTAGGCTGCTTCGCTGGCATCTGTGAACACGTGAAGCTGTAGCGACTGAGGGTCGGTGTATCCGGGGTAGCATCTGGGTATCTTGACGTCTTTCAGTGCCTGTAAATGCTCTGTCCAAGTCCTCCATTGTGTGAGGAGCTTGTCGTTCAATGTCTGATCCCAGTCTGTACCTAGGCGCCACGCTTCCTGTAATATTTGCTTGGCTCTAATGGTTACTGGTGACGCGAGTCCGAGTGGATCATATAGAGACATTACTATTTTTAAGGCCTCTCTTTTAGTCGGTGTGGTACTTCGAATAAGGTCTTTGGGTAATCTGGCTAATTTTAAATTAAAACTGAGTTCGTCGGTAGAAGGATCCCACATTAGACCTAAGATTTTCTCATCCTGTTCTGTCTGTGTTATATTGACTATCTCCGCGCGGCCCGGATTGTTTTCTAATTGTCTAGCGACCGTCGCGGAGTTCGACACCCATTTGGTGAGCTCGAATTTAGCTTTCCTGTGTATATCACGTACCTGTGTTGATATACGAACTGCCTCTGCCTCGTCCGGGAAACTATGTAGGTAGTCATCCATATAGTGACTATCAACTATGGCTGCTACTGCTTCGGGATACTGTAACGCGTACTGTCTCGCGTTCCAATTCTTAGCGAAGATCGCTGTGCACGGTGAACTGGCTGCTCCGAATATTAATGACTTCATTCTGTATTCAGTAGGTGCGCCCTCCCGCCGGTCTCCTCTCCATAGGTACCTCAGGGCGTCTCGATCTTCAGGACGTACCTGTACCTGCATGAACATCTCAGTGATGTCAGCTGTGACGGCGACTCGGTGACGGCGGAAACGCATCATTATACCTGGCAGCGACTGCAGCAGGTCTGGTCCAGTGAGCAGGAAGTCGTTCAGGGACATCCCCCCTGACTTGGCAGCAGCATCGTGAACTATACGAATTTTGTAGGCTTTTGTAGGCTTACTTGGATTGTGAACATCAAAGTGAGGCAGGTACCAGGTCCTACCTGGTCTGGCTTGCATCGGAGCTTCCTCTGCATATCCCTTCTGTATGAGAGACTCCATCTGTGCTGTATATGCGGCTTTAAGATCTGGAGTGCGGTCAAGCTTCTTCTCTATTGACGTGAGCCTCCTCATAGCGTTTGATAGCTATCAGGCATCACATCATCCTCTTTTCTCCATAAGAGGGCTGTCTGTATGCGACCATCTGTTAACTGTACTGTATTCTTATTTAATATATCCTCGGCTTGCTTTTCAGGGTCGGAGCTCGGTCGACGCGGGTTTAAAAGGAGCGATTCAAGTGAAAAATATTGTTTCAGTTGAGTATCTATGCTGTCATCAGCGGCTGAGAGACGATTAACAAAATGTACTGTTTGACCTAATATTCTACCATGGCATCCGTGTAACACCCATCCTAATGCTGTGAGTGAGGCGACTGGTTGCTGGCGGTGTCCCCGTTTAATATAGCTAGATATCAATAGTTGCCAGTTGTCTTGGCCTATGAGTATCTTCGGGGTTGCTGCTGTGTACATAAGCTGATCTTTTATGTCTTCGAGATGCTTACAGTCCTGTAAGTCTGTCTCACTGATTGTCTGTGATGATAGGTGCAGCTTCGGAACTGTTCTAACAGACAGTGGTATGCTAGTTCCTTCGGGGTTACCTATGTAGACTTCAACTCTTCGTGAGTCCGGTAGGTCTATCGCTGTGTCCCCGATAGCCTTAATGGTAAATGGGTCTATCTTACCTCTGGCTCCCAGCTTGGCAGCGATGTCTTCATCTATTAATGAAATGGTTGACCCGTCGTCTAGGAGAGCGTGCGTCAACACCTCTCCCGCCGGTCCTGAAAGCCTAACAGGCGCTATTTTCAGGAAAGCCTGCTTTGTTGATTTTGAGCTCGAACTGGCGACTGTTTCCTCATGCGTGTCTGGTTTCGGTTCTGTACGAGGTTTCTTAACATAGTGTAACAATCTATTATGAGAAGCTATACAATTATCAATTCCACATTTTCTAATAGGGCATTTATGATCGTTTAGACGCGTTTTGAGACAACGAAAACAGAGTCTATGTTTCTTAGCGAGCTCCCATCTCTTGTCGGAGTTCCCCTTTCTAAACGTCTCACAGTTCGACGCGTAGTGCCCCTCAGAGTCGCATATTCGACATCTAGATTTACTATTTTCCCCAGTGTGTCTCTCAGTGGCAGTAAATGCTCTCTGAGGGACACGACGAGTCGTCTGGTAATCTTTAACGGTCTCAGCTGGGGCAAAGGCACTACAATAACGGGCACATTCAGATATATATTCGCTAAACGAAGTTAAATCAGGTGTGGAATTATATTTATCAGTATAAATTCTATACCATTGTACACGCAATGAGTTCGGAAGTTTCTCTGTTAATATACGTAACAGTTCGGCATTTATAAGATAGTGATTTTTCTTTAAAGCCTGAAGTGTGACGACACTACTCCTTATTCTACTGGCGAATGTACATATGTCTTTCGGTGCTTCAGTACATCGCGGCAATGCTCTGAGTTTATCTGTCTCAAACTGAGCTATAGAGTCAGGTCGTCCGAATTGGAGCTCTAGTTCCCTAATAATATGCTCCGGCTGTGCGTTAGCTATTAATTCAGAGCTTACAATTTCTAGCGCTCTACCTTTCAGGCTCCGTCTGAGCCTGGCTGTATTTTCTATATCGTTAAAATATATCTTAGTGGTGTCATACATGGCTTTAAACGACAGCCACTCAGTATGCGACCCGCTGAAAATCGGTAAGGTCATTACGACCTTCGAAGTCGATGGATAGCCAGAGGTAAACGATGCCTCCATCGGTTTTCTGTCAGCGAGTGCAGCTATAGCGGAAGTGAGTTCTGTTATAAATGGTTTTAACATATTTTTACTGTCAGCCTGCTCTCTATCTAAATAATCTATTGAACCCCTAGCCCGGGGTGCCGAGGCAGTTTCAGTACAAGGTTTATTTACGTTATTAATACTATCAGTTGTGCCCCCAGCCCGGGGCACGAAAGGATTCTCTTTACGAGGTTCAACATAAGCGGATGTATCCCCAGCCAGGGATACGAGATTAGTCTCCTTTTGGAGCTTAATATTTTCTAAATTAGGGTTTGTGCCCCCATACTGGGGCACCATGGTAGCTTCTTTACGAGGCTCTATCTCGTGGGTCTCCTTTTGGAGGTGTCCACTTACTAAGCGTGGTTCGTCTGTGCCGGGTCGTGTCAAGGGCGATCCCTCTCTTAACCACGAACGAACATATTCTGTCCTAGAATGGGCATCATCATCATAATCGGTATCCTCGGCTGATTCCTCAGCCCTACGCAGTGTAACCTCAGCTAACTGTAATTTAATTTTGAGCATATCCTCCTGAGCCTTTAATGCTCGTTTACGTGCCATCGATTTATTATGAATTGAGGATCTAGATCTTATAGTAACCCCCGGTTCACGGCTCACTCGCTCAGTAGTACGTACCCCTTCTATTACATTCTGTTCAACTGGGTGTAACGTATTATCTGATCTATCCTCTTCCAGAGACCAAGGCTTTATAGATTTATCTATTTGCGTCTTAGCGCTAGAAGGCCGAGGTGTACTGGTTGAGGGTTGAGCCATGGATGATGGGGCACTTACCTCAGATCCAACTGGTACTGATGGGGAACGTGGTGGCTGCTCGTGCCGGAGGATAGACTCTCGTGTCAGAGCCTTCTCAGGCTGGCTCGGCTCTGCAGCTCTGCCTTGAGATCTCGTTTTCGGCATATTGACAACACTGACACTGATACACTAACGTAAATCTGACGCGAATTCAACAGTACGTGTATTATTTATTATTAACAAAATATTTTTATTACTATTACTGTTTATATACTGTTATATACTATTGAAATAAGACTGTTAAAAACAAAGACTTACTTACTCAAACAAATTACACGTACTGTCAAAACGCACAACTGTAAAATAACACACTATTCACTGTTACACTGATACGAATGATACCGATCAACTATACTATATTTGTTTTTATTTACTGGGCTTAACGTAACGCGCACGAAATCTTAAATTAAATTTAAATTCAAAATTCGCAAAAAACGGAACGGATATAAAAACACGTTACCTACTGACTGATAAACGGATAAAAAACGCGCACACGTGACTTTACTATATACTATATTATTTACTTTACTTATGTATTACGGTTATAAAACGCGCACATGTGACTATTACTGCACTGACTCTAATACTAACAAAAAACTGACTCTAAAATATTCCAATTGGATTCCAATAAGATTCAATCGGACAAGCAGAAAGAATCCAATTGGATTCAATTGGACTAACGAAAAACTGAGAAATATTCCAATTGGAATGCTAAATACTTTAAATAACGCTGTAATAAATGAATTAGATTAATTAGACACACGGGGAATATAAAAAACAATAGTTAGCGATATTTCCGACCGGAAGCTGACCGTACGGACAGCGACACTATCTGCCGGCTCGCAACGAAAACAGGGGTCCAGATGGACTAGACCACGCGATACGTCCGGCTGGACGCTGACCACACGGACAGCAAATTCGGCTCGAACGGACCAGAAAATGGTCCGGATATCCGGCTCGAAGGACCAGAAAATGTACTGGACGGGCCTCACGTGGACGAGCGAACCCGGTTATAGAACACGAGTCCGTTCACCGCTTGATCGGCTATCACCCATATGTACATGGGGTGGTTCAGTTTGCACACTTTCCTGCCCTGAGGATAAGGTGGACTGTAACTATCGTATGCGAGAACAGGAAAGCGGAGGTTTCCCCGTGCGTCTCTGACGATAGCTGAACCAGCCAGGAAGGCCAGGTTCCGAATTAGTTCTGAAGGGATACACAGTAAATAAAACAATTTTATTCTGTTAGAACAAAATCGTTCTGAAACTAGTGACCCATTTCAGGTGCAAAATCTGAGCAGAGCTCTAAGATAATGCTGGCGACCCGGCTAAGGCAATCGCAATGATCGTTTTGTCGCCTGCGCTTTTATATTCAAGGGTTTTACCCTAATGGGAGATTCTAGTTTCGGTCGGAATTTCACTTTATTTGCACAATAATTTTTACTATTAAGGACATCGAATAATTACAATTTTCTATACAATTTGTACCAATTCTTTAACATCTGTTATTTTTAGTGCTGTGCAACATAATCATCTATCTGTTTATTATCAATTAGCACACAAAAATTACATAATTTCTTTAAAATTAACAAAAGTATGCAGAAATTACAGCGTTTTGTATCTATGTGTGAGGTTTAATTGGCATTTATTAAATTCTTATAAGATTCTTGTTTACAAACTTGCTGTTAAATATTGGGTACTATCATCTATTGTTACTACATACATTTTTTATCTATGTTCAATTATTATTTACTATCTAAATTAACAAATTAATCACATACAGATAATACAAAATTGTTTACAAATTTAGGTAGTTCCAACGCCTATCCCAGAGGGCGCGACTGAATCATACAGTGGCCAATCAGAGGCCGGTTTGCACTGTTTCGATACTGTTTGACTCTATTCTGACACTATTCATACTGATTAATTACTTTGGATCACAAAACCAATGTTTATTTTGATTGTACTACACATAATCACAAATTGCGAACACAGTTAAATAAAAATGGTCTGTCTGTCGCGAACAAATCAGGTGGGCCGTGTGCTTGTCTACCACCTCAGTGGTAACAAAAACATGTTTACTCGCAGTCTATCTTTTATCTACGGTAATTAAGAGTAAGTTTTCAATATTAGTATTGAAAACTTACTAGCTCTTAATTACCGTAGATAAAATAGGTATTAACCTATTTAAATGCGAAAGTGTGTTTGTGGTTTTTTCTTTTGTTTGTTTGTGGATTTATGAGCTTAATAAGTAATTGAGTAAGTACCTAACTAAATATGTATGAATTTTAATCAGTTAGGTATCTTATGAAATCACAAATGACCAAGCCAAGCCTCTTTGTAGAGGCTTGGCTTGGTCATTGTTACCCCCATATTTTTTCTGGCTCTCTCTGCCTTGAGGCCTTCAACGCCCACAAGGGGGCAGTATCGTCGACTTTGGGAAAAAAGGGTTGGAGGTTATAAGGACACATCAACAATTTTTCGTGACCCAAGCCAATCTCATCTCCAACTTCCAATCCGGAACACCAGCTGTTCGTAGTCCAGACTCTGGCGCAGGCTTTCCAATTTGGGTTGAGGGCCAGAGGACAGTAGCTCCCGTAAAAGGCGACATAATTATAATCCAGACAAAATAAATATTTGAGCTTGCATGAATTCGCATAGAGCTAAAAATTGGTAAAGGGTTTAAATATACTGTTCAAATTTCTTTCATTATGATTTACTTAAGACCCCCACCAATTTCCAGTTCTATGCGAAATATACAAGTTTACTATTTATTATTGCGTTAACTAGCCCGCGGCTCCGCCCGCGTGGATGTCGGTTATCGCTTAGTGTTGAGTCGACGCTATTGAGTATTAAATTCGCCTCTCTACTCAACTTTGTCCTCGACTATTAACTCGCCTCTGTTCTCGACTTTCTACTCGCCTCTATATTCGACTCTACTCGACTTTCTACTCGTCTCTACACTTTAATTTATACTCGACTCTCTACTGACTTCTCTGCTCCCCTCTCTACTCGACTGTGTACTCTCCTCTTTATTCGCCTTTCCATTGGCCGCTGTACTCGCATCTCTACTCGCCCATCCAATCGATTCTGTTTTCGCCTGTCTACTCGCATCTGTAGTCGAATCTCTACTCAACTCTCTATTCGATCTCTACTAGCCACTACATTCGTCTCTCCACACGCCTCACTATTCGCCTTTCTACTCTACTTGACTGTCTATATTTGGCTCGTTCCTCGACTATGTCCGTTCCGAAGATCTAATCCACTTTTGTTCCCATGAGGACATCTTCCAAAAAATCTTCTATTTATTCCCTATTCACCCCCTTTTTTGCGCGATTGAAATGAATTTTAATCCCCTAACCCTACCTTCCTCCTTCAACCCCCCTTTTTCACGATAAAATGTAGCCCATGTCTGTTCCCTAGCTCATATCCATCTCTGTACCAAATTTCATAAGGATATCTTTAAAAAATGACAAACTTTCATCCCATGGCCCTACTTCCCCCCCCCCTTATAACCCCCTTTTCGCAATAAAAGGTAGCCTATATCCGTTCCCAAGCTCTAATCTACCTCTGTACCAAATTTCATTAGGATTTCTTTAAAGATGACAAACTTTCTTCCTCTATTTCCCCCCTTAAAGGTACCCTATGTCCGTTCTCTAGCTCTAATACACCTCTGAACCAAATTTTATCAAGATCGGTTCAGTGGTTTAGGCTTGAAAGCGTTACATACAGACAGACAGACAGACGCAGAGTTGGGCAGTATGGATTTTGACTGTATACATATAATACTATAGAACAGCTTAGGAAAGCAGACCTTAAAACCTTTAAACCTTTCTAGACACTATCTAAGTGGTACAAACTCAGTGTATAAGAATTACGTTCCTTTTCACTGCAATTGGTAAATTGATCAATACCGAAGCTGAGATGAGATGTTCTGCGCAGAAATGAATCACTGACAACACTGACCAAATAAATTTCCTTGTACTTATGTGTCTCTGTGTCTACTCTAAGAGATACCAAGATCTAAGAGTCAATTCTTTTTAAGTTTCCAAGCTCTTCCACTCTATGGAGTGGAAGAGCTTGGAAACTTAAAAACCCTACTTCACCCTAGTAAAGCTCTGCTCTCACTGGCGAAGTAGAATTATGCTGCATTTTATTTCAGGTTGTGAGAGCACTGGACTTCCCTCTCTTCATAGCCTTTTGCCCATTCTCTTCATTGTCCACTATCTACCCTCCAGTGAAAGGCATCTCATTTTTACAAGTGCTTATTTCCTACTTTACTAATATAAAGTCTTTTTTTACGTGCGGAAAATCCCCACGGATACCCCCCTCCTCCCTCCATGTCCGGAGTCAGAGGGGGAGGTTATGTCGGACTCGAATCGACTAAACCGCACGCCGTCTGTGGGTCGTAGTGCTAGGCCGAAGGTGAGGTTGTCGTGTAACATATCCCTCGCACCCCGGCTGATCCAGGACCGTCCCTCTCGGTGGGGCGAGGAATGGGGGGGCGCGCGAAGGGCGCCGCCGCCGTGGACTGCTTCTGCTAGGATGACGGGCGGCTCCACCCGTCACTCTCAAGCCCGCGCTCATGGGGGGCGGAAGTCGTTCTGCGCCCTCCGACGCCCGAGCCGCCTGCGAAAGCGGGCAGCAATGTCCGCGAGTCCGTCTCGCTTCCGGCTCCTTCACGAGCATGACTTGCTCGCAGAAGTAGGCGCTGGCCACCCACGCATCCGCGCAGCGGACCATCGCCGCGAGCAGGATGGAGAACGTGAGCACTCTCACCCCCAGGGCCGCCACAAGCTCCCGCCTCGGCATCTCAAACGCCGGACACTCGGTGAGCGTGTGCAGTGATGGCAATCGGGCGTTGGGTCTATGCCCATCAGATGCAGATACCGCCCGAAGCTACCTTGTCCGGTAATGATCTGCGTCAGACGGTACGAGAGGCCTCTCTAGCCACTCCCCCATGATGGGTCTTACCGCCGCAATCACGGCGTGCCCACTAATATAAAGTCTAATAGTAGATCACCAAATGTAAAGTGTTATAAAAATTCAAAGTTACCTTTAATATATCCACTTATACATAAGCAGTGTAATAACCTTAATTTTATTACTTCCAGACCCTCATTTCCTTCAATATTGGATTCAACGACAAACGGCACCTTTTCCCCACCTGAATTACGCAAGCAGATGTTCGAATATTTTGAATTAAGTAGGCATATTATGCGTAGCTAGATGTTCCATACAGTTTTCAGAACGTAGTTGGTCTGTCAGTAGATATGGATATGAATTTCAAGGGTCCGACATTATGTCTTATAGCGAGAAAAATAATACATAGAGACTTCTTTTGCCAACGGATCCGCACGTGTGGATGTCGGTTATCGCTAAATATCGGTTATCGTTATAAATTGTAGCCTATGTGTTATTCCGATATATAATAGCTATATTATTGTGAAGTTTCATTAAAATCCATTCAGTAGTTTTTACGTGAAAGAGTATCAAAAATCTAGCCATTCATCTATCCATAGTTACAAACTTTCGCGTTTATAATTTAATAGAGCTAAGCAAACGACAGACATACTAGTCGTCTTTAATGATAGAAGGTACGTAGAATACCTGTAGTTAACTTGGGATATATATCTGGAACAGAAAATATGCTGTATCAATGGTTCTGTCTAATGTTACCACGCGAATACTCTTACAGGGCCCTAATTCTGCTCTTATTTTTATCATAGCAAAACCACTGCGGTACCACAGACACTGTAACCAATGCCATTTAACTTTAGACTTTACTGTTATATTGTTAAAGTCTAAAATTAAATGGACAATCTAGTAGAGTGAATGAAAAATGTTATAAACTCTTTCTTTGTCATTTTGGACCTTCATGGTCTAGAGATTAAGCCTAGACTTTATAGTTCGGGATTAAACCAGACTTAATTCTGTTTTTTGTAATAAGGCCGTAAAAGTTTCTCAGTAAAGTCTAAAATTTAATAACATTTTATGTAATGTCAGCGGTATGACAGTGGAGTTGTTATGTCGTAAATTAGCAGAATCGGAGGCCAGGTCAGACCACGCGGTGCAGTACCTACACGTTTCTTGGTTGTCTTGATTTGTAGCACGCGTTGCTACGGCTGTGGACGAGCTAAAATCCACTTACAATACAATACGCGCACGCCACAGGGCCTCGTTTGTCTCGCGACTGAGGTCCAAAATATGTGTGCTTATGCATAACTTTATTGCAGAAGTCAGTAAAATATTAGTAGGTAGAAAGAACAAATTTCTGTTAGAGAAAAGCAATTAGTTAACTAAATATTAGAACATTATTGACAAAACGTAATATTATATTCTACAAAACTATAATCACTTTCTACTTCAGTTTTACAGTGCAATCAAAGCGAAATTCACTAATGAAATATATATAATAACATATAGAAAGTTTGTTATGACTACTTCTTAAGCATCATTTAGACGGGGCGATTTTCTCGCCTCGAAGATACAATTCTCGAAGGAGAGAAAAAATTGCTTCGTCTAAACATCAGCACTGTTTTTACGTACAGTTTTGGACCGCGCATCGGGACCGCGTTCTAAACCGCCGCCGGTTCGGTCTGTCGGATTGGACTGCGGATCGAACTGATAGTGATATATTGCGACAATTTGACCACGGATTTGGAACGGCATATCTTTCACATTCCTGTGTTGTTTAAAAATGCTAAATTTAATTGGGCGGATTAAACTGAGGTGCCATGCGCGCGCCAACTATCAGATAAAAAAATATATAAAAAAAAAAAATATTCTGAATTTGAAGCTTCTATGTCAGCTAGAAGTGCCTTAGGATTTTGATGATCAGTAAGCCAGTAAGTGAGTGACTTGGCGATTTACGATAATCTTAGGGCGATTATTGCTAGCAATTATCACATACTACATTCGGACCGAAATGTGCGAAAAACTCGCACCATCATAATGACGCCTTATCAATGAAATCAGTTGTAGATATGGTTTTAATAGTATAACCTGCTGTAACCTACAGCTATAATCACGATTTGTTACTCCTGTCGCCAGTGCCTAGTACAGTAGAAGCACCGAGCACCTACTGGTGTTTAAGTTATCAGTTCATAAACTATTTTATCATTGATATGCATAGAACAGACTCAACTAATTAGGTACCTACCTTATACCTAGGACTTAATGCTAACTATTTTCTAAGTAGTAGTTCCGCCTTACATGCCGGCATTTCAAACCTAAATCAGCGTGCGGTTTTAGTTGGTTCAAGGGGGAATATATACGCCCCTACCTCACTGTAATATGTACCTACTTATGCACTATAATCTACCTAGCTACATAACTTGGGCCTCAGGCATGGCCATAAGTCTCAGGTGATGTTACATTTGAGTTATTTATTTTAGTTAGTATGTTGTTACTATACTAACCATTATCAACGATGCCACACAGCCCAGTGTCCGAGACCGATCTATCCCGCAGCCGGAGTCCTGGTCTACTGCTCCTGAAGAACGACCAGTGGCGCGCCACCGACACACGCAGCAGGCGATTGAACCTACACACAACAAATTACTTAAGCCTATTGTAACATTTCAAGCATCTTTTATAGCATTAAGGCGGAATGTACGGCGTGCCTAATATGTTTACATGCCACGTGGATATGCTATGTGGGTAGGTTCCAACTGATGTGTTAAGCCGAGATCCCACGGTCTGTCAATGGCACCAAGCCGCACCAGACGGCGCCGCGCCTTTGAACTTTGCATTTGCACCGCGACGCATCACGCCTTTGAAGTTACTGACTCGCGATGGATCGGACTCGGACGCGCCACACTAGACCGCGACAGGCGCGCTGGTTCACACGGCGCGTTGGTCTGTCCTGGTCATTAAAACGGGCCGTGGGCCCCAAGCATTAGATCGCCCGAGTTGATTGTGAAAGGAGAAGAGTTAGAAACGCGTATCAACTCTGGTCAACATCCTGATAGCGATTTCCCAGTTGCGTTCAAAACTGGCACTTAGGAGCCCGAGGCTTCAGCAAAAGCTTTTTTGATATGTAAGATCCAACAGCAGTCGTTTTAGCAAGAACGACCGCCGTCTGACCCCACAAACCTGCAACCTGTGCTTACGCCAGTAGATGCACCAACTTGCAGTAAAAGTTGGCTTGGGTCTCAACTGTCTCAAAAATGTTGGTAGGGCCATAAACACCCTGTGTGTGCGGTCTCCAAGGTGAAGACCGGATGCGACCGCATCTCAACGAAATTATTTGGTTTGATTGTTTATTTGACCGCGCCGGCCATTTTTGGTTGAAAATGATAAAACTTTTAACTTTTAGTTTTTACAACTAGTTATTTAATGTAGAAATACCATGGGCTCTCTTACGAATTTGCTCCTCCTCCTTGGAAAGTCCTGAATTAAGGCTAAATGTGGTCTGTAAACTTGGTTCAATATAGAAAGGTACCTAGCCATAGAGAGAATATACCTAAGTGTACAGGTTGGCAGATTTTAACCTAACCTGGAGGGGAAGTACTCGAAATTGTAGATAGCGAATTTCACTCAAAGGAAACATATCTTTATTTTTAAAAAGAAATATAACGGCATTCAAAAATTTTTGATAATTCGCTTGCCTCACGCTGTCAATCGAACCGACTAAAATCTTAAAAAAACCATGCTTGTTTTTTATGTCATCCATCGATAGGGTCAATAATAAGGATCAAATCTCTCTAATAAACATGGTAAATTAAATGAAAGTTAATCCTTGAAATCTTAACTTATGAATTGAATATGACAAAATGAAGCATTTTAACTGAAAGGCTCATATCTGATATTAAACTAAAGATAAAATTCGATATTTAAATAAAATTGCTTTTTTTCGTGCGGGTACCGCCGCTGGTCAGTAGGGGTATTTACAGCAGACTCAAACCAACTAAAACCGCACACCATGTCAGGGCTCAATTAACAGTTTCTGAGTTGTGTTGGTGGAGATCGCGGCTGCCACGTAGTAGGTACGGGTTCGATCCCTGCTCAGTGCAAATATTTGTATGAATGAATACGGGTATTTGCATTGGTCTTACCGTGCCTCGGAGAGCACATTAAGCCGTCGGTCTTGGTTGCTATTCGAATATGGCAGTCGTTACTGGTAGTTGGAGTCCCAAAAAGTCCAACAACTGGTCTTACTGCAATTCTTCGATATCACCTTTGAGTTCTGGAGGTCAGATGGCAGTCGCTTCACAGAAAATATGGAAGCTAAGCCAAACCCGCAGTAAGAATAGTAAAGTGAACCCCAGTTTCCGAGGAGAAAGCGTCGAATGCAACTGAGATTAACGCTTAGATGACGAAGAAGAAGAAAGTCACCACCAATACGGCAAATCTTTCACCATCCCCGTTGCTTTCCAATGCGTTTCCAATCAAGCATCCTAAATTACTACCTACCCTACCTACATACCTTGTGCAGTTACCCAATGAAGTTACATTCTAAACCGGAAACAAAATTCAGTCATTTAGGAGTCATTTTAACAAATATTTGGCTTCAGAGATAACTTTATTGTTCATAAGGTGATCTTCCGATGACTCCTTGAGTAAAAATGCTGTATCTGCTGACACTGAATTTATAGTTAAGATTTTATAGACTTCCTTTCATTTAATTTACCAGGTTTGTTAGACAGATTTAATCCCTATGATTGACACTATCGATCGATGCCATACAAATACAGGATGTTACTTTTTCGGATTTTAGTCAGTTCGATTACCGGGTGTGGCAAGCGGGTATTCAAAATCTTTGAATGCAGTTTTGTGTGCAAAGGAATGTTGTTGTGTGTGATTCGCTATCTCTAGTATAGAGTACTTCCCCTCCAGGTAAGGTCAAAATCTTCCACCATGTATATGACCTCGGCAACAATTTTACATCCTTTAAATACATGCCTATCTACTTATCAAAGACCTTTCGTCTAATACTGCCGGCTAACTGGCCCTCGATTCTGCTAAAAAGACTAAAGTTAAATGGAATATTTTTAAATTAAATTTTTACCATTTTTCATGCTAATATTCAAATCGATTTAAATTGAAAAATTGAATAAGTCTATCGGTTCGGATATTTTTGCAGCTGTGTCCGTAGTGTGACAATGGTTTTGCTTTAGTAGAATCAAGTTCCTGAATCTTTTTTTTACGTGCGGGTAATCCCAACGGATAACTCCGGAGCCGGAGGGGAAGGTTATGTCGGCCTCGAGCCGACTAAACCGCATGCCGTCTGTGGGTCGTTGTGCTAGGCCGAAGGTGAGGTTGTCAGAGGACATATCCCTCGCACCCCGGGTGACCCAAGACCATCCCTCTCGGTCTGGCGCTCGGGCGTCTCCACCCGTCACCCTCAGGCCTACGCTCGTGGGGGGGGGGGGGGGGGGCGAAGGTCGTTCTGCACCCTCCGATGCCCGAGCCGCCTACGAACGCGTGTAGCGATGTCCGCGAGTCTGTCTCGCTCATCGCGCCGCGCCCGGTCTGCTGTCTCCTTCACGAGCATGACTTCCTCCCAGAAGTAGGCGCTGACCGCCCCGCGCATCCGCGCAGTGGGCCATCACCGCGAGCAGGGTGGAGAACGTGAGCACTCTCACCCCCAGGGCCGCCGCAAGCTCACGCCTCGGCGTCTCCTACGCCGGACACTCAGTGAACTTGTGCAGCCCTGAGTCCTCGCTCGCGTCGCAGTGATGGCACCTCGGGCGTTGGCTCTATGCCAATCAGACGCAGATACCGCCCGAAGTTCCCGTGCTCGGTGATGATCTGCGCCTGAAGGTAAGAGAGGCTACCTTATGGCCTCCCTAGCCACTCCCCCATGATGGGTCTTACCGCCGCAACCACGGCTCGCCCTGCGCGTGGTTGCTCAAGTCGTCGCTAGAGTCAAGTCGAAGCCGGGATTTCTTGGACCGAATATCTTCGAGCTCGGGATCGAATCTCCGCTACCGCGCATCCTTTCGGAACCGATATAGTGCCGAAAGTATCCACTCTTCCAGGATTCGTAGTGGCGATCCAGCCAGAAGACTCACCGCTTCGAAGGATATCGTACGGTTCCCTCTGATGGCCCTGGCGGCCATCGTCCTCTGCGCCATACGCAGCAGTGGCAAGAATCTGACCTCCAGGGTGTCCGCCCACACGGGGCACACGTATATGGCCATGGACCGCACGACACCCGCGTAGTGTCTCCTGCAGATGTCCTTCGGGCCCCTTAAGTTGGTCAACAGCTGACCCAAGGCATTCGCCGTGGTCACCAGCTAGGGGGGCAGACTTCGGAAGTGCTCTCCGAAGTCCCATCGACCGTCGAGCACGAGCCCCAGCTATTTCAACAGGGGCTTGATGTCGATGGGAGTGCCTCCCACTCTAAGGCCGGCTCTCGGGCCTAGCCTGTGCCGAGGGCCATGAAAGAACATGGCTTCGGACTTGTGCAGAGCCACCTCGAGACCCTGCCGCCGGATCCGTTCCACGACTTGAGCAACCGCGGTCGTGGCCCTCAGAGTCGCTTCACGGTGCGTAGCTCCGCTCACCGTCACCAGCCTGTCGTCCGCATAACATGTGACGGTGGTAGCGTATGCGATGTCACCGCGAAGCACCCAGTCGTAACCGATGTTCCACAGGAGCGGCCCTAGGACCGATCCTTGCGGAACAACCCACGACATCTCACGCCTACCGACTCCGGGTCGAACTTGGGTAGATGACGCCTACCCACTCCCGTTCGAACTTGGGTAGATGACGGCTCTCTCCGTCAGGTACGCCCCGACTATGCGGTGGAAGTAGAGAGGTACATCGTGATACACGAGCGCCTCCCTGATGCAACTTCAGGGCAAGGTATTGAATGCGTTGGAGAAGTCCAAGGACACCGTCAACATCACCTCGCCCCGAACGACCGCATCCTCCGCCAGAGTCCTCACATGCATGACGGCATCCACAGTGGAACACCACCGGCGATACCCGAACTCGCCCGGTCCGGCCCCACATTGGAGAGATGCTCGGACGAGGCAATGGCAATAACTTTTTCAAAGAGCTTGGCCGAGTTCCTGAACCAAGGCGAACAAACGCGAAGTAAGAAGTACGAAACGTTTTATATGACTCACACACATCAATAATAGAAATGGCGCGAAAATCCTTCACAAAACTAATAATTCGCTGCTGGGAAATCCTTCGCAAATCTAAATATACATTTACGTCTCTTATAGATTAGCAAATGTTATGCTTCTCAGTATCTATCATACAATACGAAACGAATTACATTGTGAGTAAGTGCTCAAAATGGGTTGTGAAAACACTCATAAATGAAACATGTTTATGGTTTATAGTGCCGTTATATTAGTGAAACAGCAAGTGCCTGTATTGAATGATCAAAATACAGTGAACGATAAAGTTAATGGTGATATAACACGGTTGGCGATTGGCGTTCCGCAGCGGAAGATCCGTCAATTGTGTCTTGGCTTCTCTTTTCCCTATTGTGCCACTAGCTCTCTGGAAGCACTAACACGTGTTTAAGACCGGTGTTGCATATTATGTCACGTGCATTGTGTAGCTATTAAGTTGAACCGTGTGTAGGTATTTGTTTCCCACCTACCTCACTACAGCTACTTATAAAAAAGAGAAATGAGTAATAAAGATACAAAATTCAATATTTTTACCTAAACACAGACAACATAAGTAACTAAAATAAAAACTGGTTATAGGTACTTATACACCCATAGAAGTTTCTTTGCTACTCATCTATGGCATGATTGAACTCGTGGAAATGACATCGTATGTAACAGTTTATTTACGTTTCGTTACAACTTCTAATGATCATCGAATCTAAAGATCATCAAAGCCCCCCCCTCCCCCTAAAGTTAAGATAAACCAAATAATAGGAGATGAAAGAGAGCGGATGTCATGCTCTTAAGTGACGTTTGGAAAATAATGACGGATGAAATGAACTTCGAACAAAAAAAATTAAGTACGTCTTACCTCTTAAGTGGAGTATCAGAACTCACCGTAGACGAACTTGAACTTGATGTGTCACTACTGCTCGAATGCAAGTGACGATATACTTGATAGCTGGCACTCTTATGTATAGTCATTTTCTTTGCTAACTGTGACTCTAACACACACTAAATCCACAACGTACACTTTGAAATCCGTTAGAGTACTAAGTATGTTGACTATCAGGAGAGAATTTTGTCATTCATATTCTAAATTTAAACAGTGTAAACTAGTGGCGCTCGCTCCGACAGAATAACTCTGAGAACCGATTTGACTCATCGTTAATTAGATCATTTAGATCGGTTGAAAATATTCAAATATTCAAATCATGTTTACAATACAATCATCCCATATTCATGTGAATTATTTGATTTGGAACGCCGTGAACAGATTCTTGGCATAGATCATAGTTGCTTTCAAAACTGTGTTCTTGACCAATATAACGTAGTAAGAACTGAATATTACAACTAAATAGAAACTGCTATCGATTTTTGCACTTGCTTAAAAAAAAAGATATTTCTTAAATTATATCAGGACACTTAAACTTGTGTAATCTTGACTTCGTAAGCTATTTAGTGTTGTTAAACTGTTCATTATGTTCAAGATGCTTAATTTATGTTAGGTATACCTACACTAGGTTTTGCCACGTGAATTTCGGTTATCGCCACTAAACATACCATGTCCTGTCCTTTCCTTAGGTCGAATCTATCTCTGTACCCCATTTAATTTTAATAGGTTTAGTGGTTTAGGCGCGAAAGCGTAACAGACAGACAGTTACTTTCGCATATAAGGCACTATGTAGTAGCACAGATAATATAATTCTTATGTAGTAGTAAGTAAATATCGTAAAAAAATTAACCAAATCCGGTGGGCATAACAAGGGAACAAAAATCAAACACCAAAATGAAATATTAAAAGTTTATTTTAAAATTACCGTACGCTGCTAAAGTACAATAAAAATGGAAGATGTTTGTTATACCTTTAAACTAATACCAGGTGTATAAGCCACATGATTTCTGACACAGAAATCGACATTAGCATACCACATTATATGTCCCGTTGCTTGTACTTGAATACCATTTATTATGTTTAATATTGATTTTTTAACAATTTAGCTATCAGACTAAAAGAATAACAGACCGAACGCATCGAACTAGCGAGTAAATCTGCCTAAAGTAATACTAAAGTAACACTATCCCGCTCGCGCTCGTGTGTTTACACAAAGAGTGCGAGTGAAATAGCACTACTTTAGTATTACTTTATGCGGCTTCATACGCTAGTTCTATGCGTCTTTTAGTCTGAGCTATCACATTATTTGGCAGTCGACTTGGTAATACAATAAGGGTACGTCGTTGGGAACAAATTAATAAATTCTAAACGAGTTATAAATTCTGCGTAGTTCTAACTACGTGGAAGTATTTAACCTAGCTACCTAATTTTAGTGTAAAACAGTTCTCCTAATAATATGGTCGTCGCGGGTTATTCTGTAACAAAAAAAAGAAAAGATTAATGCGTGATATTGTAGGAAGTTTTAAGTTTACCGCACGTAAAAAAAAAGATTGTTGCTCTCAGAAGTCCGACTAGTCTAACTACAGAACTTCGATACCGCCAATTGGTTGTCAGTCGCTTCACGGAAAATATCCAAGTTTATACGCATCACAGTGAGACTGGAAAGTCGACCCAACTAAGATGAGAAAAGACTAAGATAATGATGATAATAGGAAGTTGTAGGTTTATAATATGTCTTTACCTATGACATGCCGTTTTTTTTAAGAGATCGGAGGAAACCCAATTTTCAGTACTAACATTTTTGGTATTTTTAAGAAAGACAAATCCAAATTTTATGTTATTTTTTTTTGTGTTTCAATGAGAACATTAAGCTAACAAACAGCAGCATTAGATTTTTGAAAAGTGACTACTGTAAAAAAGTAATACGAAATGTATCATCAAAATGGATAGAATTTAAGAAGTACTGTTTTTGAAGATCGAATTTAATTTATCAAGCGGCCAATAAAAACAAAATTTTGAACCGAGTTGTAAAATCTTGAAATCAACTTATAAACAAAGTATAAATAATGGAAATAGCTATTAAATTACAGGAATAACGAACTCATGATCTGTAAGAAAATTTCGGCAATTTCATAGGTAAAGACCTAATAGGTTTATACCAATATCTATGAGGTGCAAGCAAACCTAACCTGCCCCTCTAGACAAGGGACACTTCGTTGGGCGGTCCGGCGTTTGATGGGATAGACGGACAAATGTATGGGATTAGACGTGTATGACTTGCGTTAACGACTGTCATTTACGTGGTGTAGGTGTATTACTAAATAACGGACAAGGCACAGTGCCTGCATTCATTAGCCGGCGCATTATAAAATACAATGATGAAAATATGGTATTGACAGACGTTTATGACAGTCGTCAACGAAGCGTATGTCAATCCCATACATAGATTAATTAATCTATTCTATTCTACAAACGTAGCGCAATCCAATTAACGAATTCGTCAGTTTTATAATTATAACCAGATTGAAATAAAACTATTTTAAACGGATTTTATAAACTCCTAAACAGGAGTGATCAGTGATCAATGATCATCGCTGATGAAAAGCAACCGAAACGTGTGATCAATATAATAAGAAAATAACTCCAAATAAATTGGGAAAAAAACCCGTTAAAAATTGTCTTATTTCAAAGGTACATTATAAATACACTAGCTTTTGCCCGCGGCTCCGCCCGCGTGTATGTCGGTTATCGCGACCAAACATAGCCTATGTCCTTTCTCAAGGTCTAATCTACACCTATACCAAATTTCATCAAGATCAGTTCAGTGGTAGACAGACAGACAGACAGTTACTTTCGCATTTATAATATTAGTGTGGATTGGCTTTCTTTCAAGGTTGGTCATTGAAGTCAGGCAATGACCTTATTTCAATCGTTATAATAGAATTGCGCGACTGAAGTACAAGTTCAAAATCACAACATGAACGAACTTCCAAGACAATAGGCCTGTTCTCAAACAATGCTGGACATAAATAGAATAATGGTTTTGGTACAATTCGTTTGATGAAAGTTGATGTAGGACTTCAAACATTGGTCATGGAACGCGTAATCGTTTTGAAAGTGTTAAGAAAGTAAAAGCACCACATTCTAAATAACACTATTTACATGGTCACGCCTCTATCTCTAAAGAAGAGCTAAGCAGTACCCGTGACACCTACTTATTTTTTGTGTATACATTCAGATTCGTTCAGCCGATCAGGATTCGTAAACATTCATCAAATCAAAGGTTCCGAATTGTAATAGTCATTAAGCTTTGTAGATAAGGTGATCCGCTGAGTAGAACGAGCATGCAAATACATAAAGCAACGCTGCGTTGGGCGGGTCACCCATTTAAAGATTTTGTTCGCGACATAGCCCGCCAGTGGTCTCCGCACCGTGACCAACTCAATATTCAATGCAGCGGACGGCCTAAACCTGTAGATTAACACACATTTCTTCATCCTAGCGTGAATCCCAGTCGAATCCGAAGTCTCTTTCAACTTGTAGTCTGCAGTCCGCTTTTACCACTCATAAACTGCGGATTTAGCCGAACTTCGATTTTTTTCCGTGAAGCGACTGCCATCTGACCTTCACAATCCTAACCAACGATATCGAAGCAATGCAGCTAGACTAGTTGTTGGACTTTTGAGGGCTCCAACTACTAAATTAACACACTACATAGCAATAATTTATTGGATAGTTTTTGTGCTGTCAGTGGGAAGACGTCAGAAGTCAGTGGCTATTCCTGCTTTGTCTTCTACGCTGACGGCACAGAAACGTTTACAAGGTCGGCAGCACGAGTGTGACTCCCTTGGTATTGCACACATCCATAGGCCATGGTTGCCACTTTACATCAGGTGGGCCGTGAGCTTGTCTGCCACTTCAGTGGTATAAAAAAAAATCTTACCAAAGGATTTGGCCTAAAGCGATAAGCAAGCATCATCCGCTTGCGATAGGCGTCGAACTCGTCATCCTCCGGAGACACGACGTCCGATGTGTTGGCGCCCAGGCCGAGGTTCGCCACCGGTTGATTGGCTCTGCAACACCACAAGCAGTTTGAGCGAGACTCTAAATACACCAAAGCACACAACAAATTGCCCACATACATACGCAGCAAATGCTGCAAAAGAAGCATTCTTAGCTTAGGGTATTTTTTTACACCACTTAGGAGGCAGACAAGTACACAGCCCACCAGATGGAAAGTGGTTACTGTGGCCTACTAACACCAGGGGCGTTACAGTCTTGCTGCTGACCCTGAATATACTCGTACATTAAGCAATAGAGCGCGCCTTGCTAAGTATGAACAGTACCGAGGATAATTGCTTAACCTCAAGCAGTAATAAAACAATACCCGTCAAAGTAACTTGGAAAATAATATAATATAACAATATATATATTATATAACAACAATAATATATAACAATATAATATATTAAATCGGATATCTGTAGTATTTATTTATTTCGTAATACATAAAATGATCATTATTTTTGTATCGTAGTTATAATTTTATACATCAATAGCAAATTTAACAAAAAAATGACTTATTTTATATTATTACTCTAAATTCACAAGTATAACTATTGATGTTTTCGGTAATGCACGAAACGTCACTATAGGTGCAGTACCATCGCTAAGTTGAGCTATCCCGAGTGATACGCGTGCTCTATACTTGATGTATACTCTAAGTTTGAGAGTCTACCTATAGTTGAATGGATTCAATTCGCGTTTGCGCGGTCTATTATTCAAATGGACATATAAATAGTTAAATCATAATACCTACTTGTTTATAGGTTCCACTATACCCGAACCTTCCGCGCCGAGACCCTGTCCTTCGCTCCAACCCAACTTCTGTAGCATCTTGAAACCTAAAACAAAATAATGTTCCTCTTACCACCTCGAAATGCATTCGACACGAAATCCGAAAGTTACCTTTCATTCTATTAGTATTTGTTAAGGAGTTAACCCAATGATGTACACTCGAGAGCAATGAATCCGGGTCACTCAAAGAATCCAAAAAATCTCGGAAAGTAAGAATGCTAGGTTAATTCAATAAATTGTATTTAATAGACAATTTAATACTCCTTAAATGAAAGTTAAAAAAATATGAGTCACCATACATTTTATTTACACAAAATTACATAAAGAAAAAAAACTGCTGATCTCTCCTTAAAACAAAAATAGGAAACATGAAATTTTTGAACTTTATGACGATTTTCTTGAATTTCAATACTTCGTATTACCTCCTCGTGCTTCCATTACTGCGTTTACGCGGTTTGGCATGCTGTACACCAAGTTCCTTATACGATTTTGGGGAATATTCTCCCATTCCTCTGTGAGAGCAATTTTGAGCTCAGGAAGCGTGATTGGGGGAGGGTTTCGTTGTTTTACGCATCTCCCTAGCTCGTCCCAAGCATGCTCGATCGGGTTGATATCCGGGCTGCGCGCTGGCCACTCCATACAAGTAATGTTCATCTCTTGAAGGTAGTCATTCACAATCCTACCTGTATGAGGTCGGGCATTGTCATGCATAAATATAGCATCCTCACCCAAATTGACCATAAATGGACCAACGTGTTCGTTGAGGATTTCTTCCACATATCTTACGCTAGTTAAAGAGCCGTTTTCTATGATCACCAGCTCTGTGCGACTTTCAGAGGAAATTCCGGCCCACACAAGTACAGACCCACCACCGTAGGCTACTTTTTCTTCGATGCATGCTTGCTTGAATCTTTCCCCTGGTCTTCTATACACTCTGTGTCTTCCATCGTGCTTGTAGAGCATAAATTTTGATTCGTCGGAGAACATAACTTTCGACCAATCTTCAATACTCCAATTTACGTGGTTCTGGGCATATCTTAGTCTTGAAATACGATGGCCACGCTCCAGTTTAGGGCCGTTTGCAGGTCTAAGGGGTTTTAAGTTAGATTCAGCAAGCCGACGTCTTACTGTCCATGCACTTGGGTTACTTCCTCCGAGGCGTCGAAACTGATTTGTGAGTTCAGTTCCTGTGAGAAAGCGATTTCGAAGCATGGTGTTCACCAAGTATCGGTCTTCTCGTGCTGTGGTACACCTAGTTCTGCCCGTTCCTGGTCTGCGTAGGTTAGAACCAGTTTCTTCGTAACGTCGGAGAACTCTTTGTACTGTTGACAGCGACACACCGACAGTCCTGGCTGTATCGCGCTGACTCCGGCCGGTTTCCACCAATGTAAGTATTCTGGTGCAATCTTCAAGTGTAAGCGACATGATTTCAGCTTGAATAATGAATATTGAGCACTATCAACCTGGTTTATGTACCAACATAAATGACAGATTACAAACAAAAGCAAAAACAAATCCTGTAATTTCGTAGTTCCATCTTCGACAGTGTTCCCTTTTCAAATTTGATTTTTTTATGATATAACTTTACAATAACTAAGAAGTTTTAATACTTTCATTTAAGGAGTATTAAATTGTCTATTAAATACAATTTATTGCATTAACCTAGCATTCTTACTTTCCGAGATTTTTTGGATTCTTTGAGTGACCCGGATTCATTGCTCTCGAGTGTATTTTATACTGTAGATACGTTGTCCGGACTCTAAAATGGCGACAAAAAAATTATGAGTTTGGTTATCATTTTATGCACCTATCAGCAATTAGTCCCACCCTCTCCTTTCCTATACAGGACAACACGTGCAGGACTTAGATGTCACCCGTATACGGTGCAGAACATTCCTTCAAGAACCAAGAGGTATGGTGATTCTTTCCTTTGTCGCACAATTAAGACCTGGAATTTCTTGCCAGCAAGGCAGTTCCTTCAAGGCAGTCAAGCTGAGTGCCACCATTGTTAACATGGCACGTGTATATAATGATAGCCCTCTTTCCTGAGACTTTGCCTTCAGCTTACCATCAGGCGAGGTGAGGTCAAATTGACGTGTGCTAATAAAAAAAAATCTGCAACGCGACAGTGCGCTATGGAATAATACGTTTTTAATATTAAATTCGCAATATTATGATTACTAGTGATATAAACAATAATATAATTCATATAAATTGATAGTATCAATAGTATATAGCTATATTTTTTATATTTAGTGTATGCTCCATTTTTGAAAGTCACCTTGTTCTTTAATGACGTATCTATAGTTTATTTAATACATCATTGACTTAACCTTAGTACATTTACTATACTAAATTAGGTAAGGTACATAACTAAAGGTGATTGTAACGACTCTTTTTATAAAACACGTATTAAATAAACTAGGCTAACTAAATAGTAGTCTATATATATTAGTTCATTTTAAAACATTGCTGTATGTACATATTGTAACATATAATAATCACAAATGTATTCAGGGCAAAGGTGATGAAAATTATACATAACTCAACGGGTGTATTGAATCACTACTTTGTTTTGCTTGGATGCCGTCCAACAGCAAGACTGCATCCAAGAATTGAATATGAGGATTTAGAACATACTGGTTCATTCCTTTCGACGTATTAATAAATTAGAGATGATTTCATTAAATAAATATGGCAACACATCCTCATCATCATAGGCAAGGGTATTTTTTTATACCACTGAGGTGGCAGACGAGCACACGGTCCACCTGATGGAAAGTGGTTACCGTGGCCTATGGATGTGTGCAACACCAGGGGACACACTCACACTCGTGCTGCCGACCCTGTAAACACAGTTTCTTCTAATTTTTTGAAACCTTTGCAGAAACTTACTATGTGTATCTATTGTAACGAAAGAATATTTTTGATGCTAGGGTTTTAAGTGAAGTTAAATATAGTGAATTAAATAAGCTATGAGAGCACTGTAAAATTAATAGAGATGATGTCTATACCGGCTAGGGTATGAGCAGAGAAATGAAAAGATTGATTAACAATTTAGATCATAATTGTAATCGATAAAAAAATTAGCGTTACATGAATTTATAATATATGGTAATTGGAAATGAATCTCAGGGCGGATTCGCAATAAATATTCTGCCGAGGCGTTGTTTGATCCGTAGTGCAGAGACGGTGGTATGCACTTAGCTCGTTCGCTCCCGGCTGCTGATGTTGCCGGCGTGCCAGGGTCCTCGCTGGTGTGCCTCACGACCGAATGATGGCGTGAAGCCCGGTGCGAAGACCCCGGTGCCGACAGCAGTTGGCCGCCGGGGTCAAAGCGACCTCCCACGGCAAGGATAGCCGAAGAAAGGGCCCACTTTAGCGCCGTGAATAGACACTTAGGTAATGTTGTCCAATCTCGCTCGCACAGCCATAGACAAATTAGTATATCGTATCGAAAATACTAAATTATCGACTATTTTAGAGAATTATTTAAAAATAGATTTATAAAAAATCCACAACGTTACAATACCCCCCCAATTAGTTCTGGGTTTTTGTTACCCAAAAACCCGATACTGGACTGCTCAATAAAATGCCTGACTTACGCTTACACATACATACTTCCTTACATACCTCCCCTATCAGGTTCATCCATACTTAGCGGTTGCCACTTCAATAATGTAGCACACGCGTTCCTTTCAAAGAGAGTTTCCAGGTTAATAGGCACTGGAGACTCAGACGTAAATCAAACAAGATGGGAAACATTGAAATGTCACAGACAACAATTTCAATGGGAAGAAAAAGAGCAATCTAACCACTATATATTTTCAACTTTAAAAAGGAAAGTGTTATGTTTTAGTATAGGGCTTATTTTAGATGTATACATTACCGCATCTGCAATAAGGCTTATTTCACGAGTTTGCAAACCGCTCGGAAGAAGACATAACAAAAAGGGATGCAATGAGGCTTGTTTTTAGAACTGAGTTTGCACGACCGCTCAGCATAATGGTATAAAACCATAAAGCAGTACCCCGATACTGGTTGAATTCCCAGCTCGAAGAAAAAGGTATCTGATGGTTTAAAACGCCAACAGATCCAACAAATGGTATAAAACCATCAAATTCCCGGTGACTGGTTTAGTATCCCAGCACCAAGATAAGGTATCCGTTGGTTTAAAACGCCAACGGACCCAAAAACAACATCGGTTGGTTTATAACGCCAACCGACCCACAACAACCATTACTAGGCAAAGCCTAATAATAAAGAAAAACGAACACGAAGTTCTAAGTTCCATCTCAAAGAGAGGAGAAAAGAAGAAGAAAATATATAGCAGTGGTAGGGTAATAAGATTTAAAATAAAGTTAAATTTAGTCTAGCCATATAAGTGTCATTGTCAAATATGAACAATGCAAAAGTATAATTAACTACTTTTAAAAGTTATGACCAAGTCAAATTATTATTAAAAGAGTTATTTTCAAAGAAAGATGGCTTATTATTTGACCCACATACAGTGAGTATATATGCAAACATGAGTTGCAAAAGGAACAACGAGTGTTCAAAGAATTTAAAAGTTTTAAAAACTTTCCAAAGTTTAAAAAAGTTCAAAAAATCAGAACCCAAGGTTCAACAAACAAATTATTTATTTAATGATTTGTAGTCGTTGGCGTTTGTCTTGTGACAAAAAAGTTTAAAAAAAAATTTTTACAAGTCAAGATAACCATGAAGCCATTTTAGGGTTAACCCAAAGGGCAAAAATATTTATTACAAAAGTCAAAATTTATGAAAATTTTCTAAGTTCCAGTTCTAAAGAACATAGATTTAAAAAAATATTAAATATTTTTAATTAATTTATTTTTTATTATATTATATTTTATTTTTATTTTTATTAAGCATAATACACCATACTGTAGTGAATAAATGTTCATACGAAAACAACAGGAACATAATAATGAAACATCCATCCCAGGAAAAGTCAGACACCAGAATACGGAGGCAACCATAGGGTCAAAAGATATTGTATAATATTTAGCACAAAAGACCAAAAATTGTTATTCTCAAAAGAATAATCTTATTTTGTTTTTAAAAAAAAAACAAGGAAATTTTGAAAAAATATTTAGTAGTATTTTAAAATTATACTACTGGCAACACTTTTTGATTGTCAAAATTATATGACGTTTGGCAGTTCAAATAGTCTTATTTTACTCCCATAAACAATTTCAAAACAAAGTTTTGATGTAATTAATTTGATGTTCAATTATAAGAACCGAAGATGTAAACAATTGATAAATAGTACATTAGTAGGTACGTATGAAGACTCAACAGGATTTATGCGTATTTCAAGATATAAAAAGTTTTTGTAAAAAGTGTTCAAAGTTGGGTACATTAAATTAAAGTTATAACTGTTGACCCTTTTATAGGTAAAAGTGTATATCATTACGACCATGAAGTGATTAAAAGGTTGTAGGCAGTGTACCAGCACAGTACAATAACAAGAAGAAGTTTGTAAAATACAAGTTTTAAGTATATTTTAAATGACAAGTATGTGTTGGTATATACTTGTTTGCCACAACAGTGGTGTAATATTATTAAGTGCAATGTGAAGTTTATTGGAATTGAAAATTATAATTGAAACAATAGTGATTATTAGAACACAAGAATTGATAAGAAGTTAAGTTGTTACTTTAAATTAATTGATTAGGTTAGGTTAACTTTATGTATTATTTGGTTTGATTAAAATATTTTATGTGAAATATGTGATTATTTGAATGACACTGCTATATATATTTGAATTAAATGGATTACAATAGAAGCTTACTTAACAAGTAGGTAATAACTTGATAGAAGCACACAGTTTGTCATGAAAACTCCATTAATATACAAGTCATCTTAAAACGACTCGGGGAAAATGGGTAATGTATACTTTGTACGGTAAATTAATATTAAAGGTAATTATTTTAAAGACTTGAAATTACAGACTCAACAATCCAATATGCAGAACAAGATGAAGGACTATCAATTTAAGTATTTATTATCTTTGTTGTTCTTTTCAAAGATGGATTTTTTTTTTTGTATGGAGATCTTTTGTTTTTCCTTGTATTTCTTTTCAAGGAATTATAATTATTTTTTTTTTTTATACATAAAGAAGCTAATTTGGATTCAGAAATCCGACGAGCAACATGACTACAAAACAGTTCAGTATAAATTTTTTTAACAGTGAAGTAACCCAGTTAAGTTAAGTAAAAAATAAAAACTTTGGTGCGATGAGCGAGATTGACAGAAAGTGAAGTAAGTAATTTACTTCAATAAAGTAAGTAATTTACTGAAATAAAGCAAAATATAGGTAACCTGTCAGTGAATGGTAGACTATTTGTGTTCAAAACCAACAAAATAGTTGAAAAAATTAAAATATAAACAAAATTCAACCAGCAATAGGTTGATATAACAACATATTATATGTTATTATTATGCATAATATATGCACATAAGGTAAGTAAATGTAAAAATATAATGAATTCACTGACGGGGTACTCAGTGTGTGTACAATAGACACACCTGCACAAAAATTAATAAAAAGTAAGTAGCGAGATGATATGAAGTTGAGATCAACAAGTCCATAAGATGTAAAAGAAAATAGGTCCTTACCTTACCAGTGGGTATAAAAGTAGTAATATACAGTTGAAACAACTGTAAAAGATAATAAACCTGTCTAGTTTAACTAGAACAAAGGTTTTCATCAATAGTGTTAATGCAAAAAAAATTGTAAAATTAATGATAATTACCTTGATGTTATGAAACAAATGTATTAAGGTAAATATATAGGCAATTGAACTGATATAACAGACATAAATGGTCATTAATCAGTTTAAAATAGAATTTAAAATTTATTTTTAAGTACCCACATTTGGAGTAAAAAATAAAAATTCACTAAAATTTGGTGAAAAAATCACCACACTGGTAAAGTAAAGAGAAATAAGAAGAAATATAATATTACAGACCAAACACACAATACCTGCGGCAGAATAATACCTTTAATGGGCGCCAATGTAACGAAAGAATATTTTTGATGCTAGGGTTTTAAGTGAAGTTAAATATAGTGAATTAAATAAGCTATGAGAGCACTGTAAAATTAATAGAGATGATGTCTATACCGGCTAGGGTATGAGCAGAGAAATGAAAAGATTGATTAACAATTTAGATCATAATTGTAATCGATAAAAAAATTAGCGTTACATGAATTTATAATATATGGTAATTGGAAATGAATCTCAGGGCGGATTCGCAATAAATATTCTGCCGAGGCGTTGTTTGATCCGTAGTGCAGAGATGGTGGTATGCACTTAGCTCGTTCGCTCCCGGCTGCTGATGTTGCCGGCGTGCCAGGGTCCTCGCTGGTGTGCCTCACGACCGAATGATGGCGTGAAGCCCGGTGCGAAGACCCCGGTGCCGACAGCAGTTGGCCGCCGGGGTCAAAGCGACCTCCCACGGCAAGGATAGCCGAAGAAAGGGCCCACTTTAGCGCCGTGAATAGACACTTAGGTAATGTTGTCCAATCTCGCTCGCACAGCCATAGACAAATTAGTATATCGTATCGAAAATACTAAATTATCGACTATTTTAGAGAATTATTTAAAAATAGATTTATAAAAAATCCACAACGTTACACTATTTTGTTTTGGTTTTTTTTTTGTAACTTTATAACTTTGAGACTTTATAACTAGAATAGCAGAGACCTTTATACAACAAACTCTAATTACTAATCAAGTAGAAGAAGATTAATCCCAAAAACGTCAGTAAGTCAAGCTCAATGCCAATTAATGCATATGAACTTTGCCCCCATTACACCACTGGTTAGCATACCGCAAACATTATGACAGTTACAAATTACTGTCAGTGAATTACAGTGAAATATAGTAAAGTACTTATGCCAAAAATAAGCCATCGGCATACTTAGGCGCACTCACCGACATTGTCCTCTTTCAGTTTGAACTCTTTATAGTCGCTCAAGTCTGGCTCCTTGCCACTTTTCACTGCCGAATATTTCTCCATAAATCTGAAATAATATTTCGTGCAATAGTAACTTTCGTTCTAAAGTATCAATCAGTGCGATAACGAAGTTGTAGAAAAAATTCTTGATGAATAAAAGCCACTGAAATTTTAAAAAAAGTGGTATCTGTTTGCCACGGTGATTTAAGTACAAGATGAAAACGTTAATTGACATAAATGATGTCAAGTCAGTATTGTCAATATCACCTAGGTTTTCAAATTGCACTTTGCACACCCACAAGATATCACCCAGGTGCACAAGGAGGATTATACCAGAGATGAAGCTCTTGCATGCAATGGTCTGTCTGAAGTGGAAAAACCGGAAGGCTGAGCTAATGTAAGGCCTGTATGCAACCGGACACAATAAGGCCTCATTCTCTCCATCTTTGTCAGCGAGCGTAGGGCGACCAGCGAGTGAGGGGAATGGCGATTAGATCAAACACGGTGTTAGTCTACTCGTCGAAAGAGAAAAAGAGTAACTAGAAGAAATAAAAAGTAGTTTTGATATCATACTCACTTCTTAAGCTCCTCGGGAGGTAAGAAATCCCCAATGTGATGTTTACCAGTTGCCTGTTTAGTCAACTCCGTCGCCCATTTTTCAGTTGCATTCATTTCTTTAGCTCGTAACCTGTGATAAAGAGAAGGACATTCAATTAAATTATTCATCTAACTCAGCTTATTAAACGAAATAGTAACAGAACTGTGTAAATTTCGTCCGTTTGAGATGATTAAAAAATTAATATGCTAATGTTTTGATATTTTTCTGGACATAGGCCTCCTCTCCCAATGTGTGCTCCCGATCCTACACCTTCCGCAACCAGTTTTTTTTTTAAAGAATATTAGAAACCGAAATTATCGAAATTACTAATATTCCCTCTAAGTTAGCCAAATCCGCAGTTAGACTGGTAAAAAGCGGACCCCAGACTCCAAGTTGAAAAGCTTCGAATGCGACTGGGATTAACGCTAGGATGAAGACTAATATTCCCTGTAACCTTTCCAACTAAGCCGATAATTATATCAAAGTTTCTAGCATATATCTGGACTACAAGTCGCGAGAAACGTGGCCCTGCACACGCATATTGGTTTGATCTTTGAGCACATTTTTCGACGTGCCTGTTTTTTTAACGTGCAGAAATCCCCATATACACAACAACAACCGGAGCCAGCGGGGGTGTTATATCGGCCTCGAACCGACCAAAACCCACGGCCGGTCTCGGATCATCAGTTGCCGGGGTTGAGGTAGCCTCTGGCAGATCCCGCAATCGGTTCGTGTTCTCTAGTATGACTTACTTGTGCTCCCATGTACCCTCAGCGGTATCTTCATCACTGTCGTACTCATACTTGTACTTGTTGGCCGCAGCCAAACGTTCAACTTCCTGCCTCTTTTTCAACATGTCCTGGGGAGATACATTTAATTTTAATAAGTAATTTCTGAATCTACGGTATTCTTTATGTATAGAAATGATCGAATACTATTGCAGTTTCTTTTTGTAATTTATTAAAATAGATATCTAGTCTACTGTTATTTCAGAATTTAACTCTAAACTTTTAAAACAACTACTAAATCTATGGATTTTATAAACATTCCTAGGATAGACCTAGGTTAGTCACACATTAGTTCATTTTCAATTTAATGTAACATAAGTTTAGTCTCAAATCTTATATCTTTAAACGAGTATATAATAGGGGTTAAAGTATGAAATTGCCGTTTCATTGTAATAGGTACTTCGAATTGACATAGAACCTTCATGGTTTGAGATTTTTGAGTGAAACTTTTTCCACATGGTACCTATGTAGTTCTTCATTTAAAAATGTGCAACATTCGATTATCGACTTTCAGTTGTTTTTTTTTTATTCAGCTTAGACAAGAAAGATGGATACTTCGAAAATTCGAGTGATTTTTGAATACGAGTTCCGACGCGGAACTAACGCGGCAGAAACAGCTCGCAATATCAATGTTGCGTTTGGAGAGGGGACTGCTAATGAACGCGCCGTGCGATTTTGGTTTAAACGCTTTCGTGATGGAAACTTTGATTTGAAGAACGAACCACGAGGAAGGCCGTCCACACAGGTGAATAACAATGAATTGAAAGACATGGTGGAAGCCGATCCGAGCCAAACTACCCAGGAATTAGCTGCATGGTTTAACGTTACCTTACCAACAATATTGACTCATTTGCGTCAAATCAATAAAATAAAAAAATGTGAAAAATGGGTACCTCATGATTTGACTGATCTGCAGAAAGAAATGCGTGTTGAAACTTGTGTTGCCTTGTTGAATCGATACAGAAATGAAGGAATATTGGATCGAATTGTGACATGTGATGAAAAGTGGATTCCTTACGATAACCATAAGCGAAAAATGCAATGGCTGACCCCAGGTGAAACGCCACAACAGTGTCCTAAAGCAAAGCTTATAAAAAGGTAATGGTAACTGTTTGGTGGTCTCAGCATGGTGTTATTCACTATAGCTTTCTACGATCTGGTCAAGCAATAACGGCAGATGTCTACTGTGCCGAACTCCGAACAATGATAGCAAAACTAGCAGTGAAACAGCCCCGACTCATGAATCGATCTTCACCATTATTGCTCCATGATAACGCGAGACCTCATACAGCACGAGAAACCGTTTTAACTCTACAGGAACTGCAATTAGAAACTATCCGTCACCCTCCGTATTCGCCAGACCTTGCTCCAACAGACTACCATTTTTTTTCGTGATTTGGACAATTTTCTATGTGATAAAAAGTTTTCTTCTCAGGAGGCAGTACAAAATGCTTTCACACAGTTTGTCGAATCTAGATCACCAGAGTTCTATCGCAAAGGCATAAATGACCTTCCTACTAGATGGCAGCAATGTATAGATAATAATGGTAATTATTTTGATTAAATAAATACGTTAAATTAAAAAAAAAACCAATTTCAATTTGTCAGTACAAATCGGCAATTTCATACTTTAACCCCTAATATTTATATATATACAATTGGAATCTCGGAAACGGCTTCAACGATTTTCATGAAATTTTGTATACAGGGGGTTTCGGGGGCGATAAATAGATCTAGCTAGGATTCATTTTAGAAAGACATTTTATTTAAAAAAAAATATGACTCTTCCTGACATCTATTGGCGATGTGAGCAACTAACTGCTTTAACGACACAACAAAACTAAAGCTCTCAACAGATGGTGTAGTCACAGAAAAAAAATACCGAGCGAAGCTCGGTCATCTAGGTACTATAAATTTATGCAATGTTGGTCTTAAAACTGACATGTCCTACGTTACAACAGTGTTAAATACAATAAACTGGCTCCCAAAGTAAGCTGATGCCTGTATTTTGGGAGTCAACAAAGTACAATGTATTTTAATGCATACTGTTCTTTTTCTGAAGTGTACCATTAAGCTTGTTGTGTTCAAAAGACATCGGACATTTAAAAACAAACATTAGGACTTTGCATTCTACTATTCTTCTACTATATAACAGTCGAAACATTAAGAGAACAGAAACCAACCTGATAAAGCAGGTTCAGCTTGAAGTTGTCCTCACACTTCTTCCAATCCTCTCCGCTTAAATTGGTGGTGCCATAATTGGTCATTGCGTATTGCATCAAAGCTTGGTTGCTGCGATGTATGGCTGTCAATCTCACACCCTCTTCATCAATTGTTGACAGACCTAAAAAAATATATGACCTATATTATAACCTGTGCAAGAACCGGGAACATGTTTCTTTTGGTGACATTTCTCGGCAGCAGACCATACATAGGGAATGGGTTTCTGCCTGCTTCTTGACCAGTTCTCACGCTTACGGCAAAGATGTGTGGAGAGTGCGTAATAGAGTACTGAACACTCTGCTACAGTGTGCGACTAAAGTATAGATAGACATTTGCACTGGAAGCGGTAAGACGAATAGGCATAGCCTGTCCTATCCTGTTAATAGACAATAGCTCAGAGCCGGTTGTGGAAGACAAGATTGAGTTCATCGGGAACGATTGAGTTCATCGGGAACAAACGGACTCGTCTCACTAAATTAGGACTAGATGGCTTGGCTTAAACTTAGTATGCAAAGCCATAGAAGATTGCGGATCGAATAAGTGAAACCGACTAATACTACAAGGTATACACTCGTGGCCTGGTGCGCTCACTGTTCGGTAAACGATTAGTGGGTTAAGTTACCTAGGCGAGGTTACCATTGGGATGGGTGACCGCTTAGTTGTGTTACATCTGAGTGCTTCCGTGCTTCGCAGGGCACGTTAAAAGTCGGTGCCGGCTGTCAAAAGTAGTTAGGTCAACACGGAGGCCTATATGGGCGACCTGAACCACTCTGTCGCAGGTTGGCCTTTATCCACATAAAAAAAAATTCGAGCATCCCGGCTAACCCGGTTTGTCCCGTGACTTGACAGGGGACGTAAACACATGTGTTTATTAAGACTTTACTTTACACAATCTATGTAAATGTTTACCTGTTCATGAACAAGATCGCAACAACAGAATCTAGTCAAACGTTCGTTTTATGCAGATGTTGCATTCATTGATTTTATTAACTTTACTATATATGTAGTAGTTTTCTACTGTATTTATCGTTAAACAAAAGGAATCGTTTAAACAATAGCTGTTGACATAAAATACTGTATCGAATGGTATGAACAATGTCGCAGTTAACGACACGATAAAATACCATTGATAATGTGTTGCAATCGTCACGCCTAAGTGGTGTGATCAATGCTGCGCACAATTTTACAGCTTGGTGAGCATTCTTTTCAATTTTCAAGATTTCTTAAAGTAATAAAACAAAGTCACGGTTAACAAACAAAGACTGAACGACAATGGATTTGTATGTTAAAAAAAAAACGACGTTAGAAGAAGTTCGTAAAGTATGGTAAAAGATACGGGAAAATAAATACCCATTCTCAAGGAGAAAGGTGTGAATATCTAAGTATGGACCTGGAATATATATTATGTCAATATGTATTGTGTACCAGGAGGGGGTTTTGGGAATCTATCATTGACTATGACAGCGCTGAGCGGGTGATATAGTAGTCGTATAAATGATAAAAAAAAAATTGTGACTGATTTAATCAGACGTTAGAAATTTGGTCAGAGAGTATATACTCAATTCTCTTAATCTAAATCTGTTCAAGTTCGGTCTCGACCTAATCCCAATCATAATATCCCAAATGTCAAAAACGGTCACGATGACAATGAAAATTGTGTTACGAGAATGGAGATTGAAAATGAATTTTGAACAAATTTATGTTACGAGATTTCCTTCAGATCTTTCAGACTATGTAAAGATATAATAATATAGCGTACCTGGGCCCGGGCTTGGTCCAACATTAGGCGGCAGTGCCGCCATAATACCCGGTGGTTTTATATCGGCTGGCGGGGGGTCATCGCTCCACCTAGATTTCTTTTTCTTGCGTCTCTCTTTTTTGCTGTCAGATTCTTCATCACTCTGAGAGCTTGTCTGCTCACGTTTGTATGAGAATTGAGAGTTGTGATGTTGGTAGCTAAAAAAATATTTTTTTAAATTTCAATTTATTTACAATTTTGCTTTAAGTTATATGACAAAATGTTCATACCTGTAAGTTTACCAATTTACGAAACAAAAATAATAAATCTGAAAAAAATATTGCGTTTTGTCCAACGGATTTAAAATTAATTTATATGTTCAAGTATCAAAAAATTAACCGCCGTTAACTGCCACGGTATAAGGCCCACAACACACTTGCTGTCCGCAAATGCGTTGTCTCTAAGGATCAATCCCCATTGAAAGAGCAGCGCCCAGACTTTTGGATGAGAAATGATTGGTAAATGAGATGCGCGGCAGGGAAATGAGACGCGCGGCAGCGCAATATCCCGCGGCACCGCGCCTTCAATCCTTCACCTTCAAATGACTATGATCTTTTTCTACCGAAGATAAGATTAAAAAGTTTGTAATATGTTGCCTTCCGGCTGCTGCTCTTTCAGTGCGGATCGACCCTAAGAGTCAAGTTATTATTGATACAGGCCAGTTATTATCGATAGGTAATACCGCAAGCGTTATTGCGTAATATAAGTCCTTGTACCTTCAAACAACTGCGAGCCCAGCCACGAGCTAATGCATAGGTAATGCACCTATTAAAAACAAATATTGCAATATACACGTACGGTAGAAACGCGCCTGTGTGGTCGTAGCTTTATTCTAAAGTCACGTTAAAATTTTCAAAAACGAAAAAAGTTTAGTTAATTTACAACATTTTTAAAAGTTCTAAATTAATCAGTAAGAATATTTATACCTGTCTCTATCATCTTTAAAATAGGGAAAGTTCTAAGTTAATCAGTAAGAATATTTATACCCGTCTCTATCATCTTTAAAATAGGGAAAGTTCTAAGTTAATCAGTAAGAATATTTATACCTGTCTCTATCATCTTTAAAATAGGGTTTATCATCATTACTATCGTCATCCTCCAGGCTAAACTCAGGCTCATATTTATCTTCCGGTTTCACCTCAGGTTTTCTATCCACCTGTTCATTTCTGTACTTCTTAATTAAGTCCCTGAACGCCTTGTACTCATTCGAGTTAGTGTTGTGTAGAAACCTGCGAAAATTTACTATGTGCAGTTATAATGTGTAGTGTGTAAACAACAACAAAGGATGTTTTTGTTTAAGGCTTATTTATCCTGCAAATAGCCTGGTGGAACCGTGTCGTAAGCATTACAAAAAGTTGTCACTACATAACATTCTGAGAACGTTATTTGCATATTTACTTTGAACTTGCATTAAAATAACCACTAGCGATATTGATAAAATTATATAGGTAGTGAGGGTAGTATGGTTTTTTATTAGTGTAAGAGTGATGTATGGTGTATCAGATAAAAAATTTACGACACAGTTCCACGATAATTGCGACAAAGAATTGTAAATATAAAAAAGAATACAGCACGTATCCTCCTGTCGGGATCAAAATATTTTTACCACAAGGACTGATCTTGTGTGTGTATTGCTTTCAGCACATTTTCCCAATGGTCACCGTTGCACGCGACTTCGGAGGCGGCGCGATGTACAGCCGGCGGCAACGAATCTGCGAGAACTACACACCACGAGTCAAAATATGTCTGCTGTCGAACCACGGACACTAACCTACTGGTGGACACGGATCAACCCTAATAGATACATTATTGTGGGGATATTCATTTATAGTAACAGTGACTTGTTGATGTTGCAATGGTAATAGATACATTTTATAGAATTGTTACAAATTTCATTAAAGTTATTCAGGATCTTTTATTTTTTATATACATATA
Source organism: Eilema caniola (assembly GCA_949126895.1). Taxonomy (NCBI): domain Eukaryota; kingdom Metazoa; phylum Arthropoda; class Insecta; order Lepidoptera; family Erebidae; genus Eilema; species Eilema caniola. The sequence continues at coordinate 8,885,548 of OX421479.1, read as the reverse complement.
TTTTTTTTACAATTAAGCATTCAATTGTGCCCTTGTTACACCAAGATTTAATTTTTTCACTAATATTGCTTTGTCCGTCCAAACATGTTTAAAATAAAAAGGCAGTAGTGTACTTAGTGAGACTTTGTCCTTCCAAAAACGAAAAAAAGACGTATTTATAATATAAATATTATTAATTGATTCGTCACTCCAAAAAGCAAATGCGTCACTCGCGGGTCTCGCGGCGGACCAATGCGTGCTTGTCGTGCCAATAACGGCCAAAAAATTTACCAATGAGACAAGGGCTTGGACACCCAATAGCGTAAATAAAGTGAATTATTGGGTGTTTTTGTCTCTTCAGCGATAGTTACACTTTCAAATGTTTTGGCATTTTCTCAAAATATTGCAATTATGTCATTGTCTAACCGGAGAGGTGCGATATATTTATTAATACTAGTGGAAATATATATTAAAAATTGTATCTGACTGAACTGGCATCATTAGGGTTGATTCATGTCATTATACAACCAATTATTTTAGTTGTATCTACTGAATTTACATGCACAGGCTTTCTGATAATTATTCAATGATAATTCATTAATTAAAATAACATTTAAAAATAAAAACAATTCTTACTTACTAATAAATGTGAATAAAAAAGTAGTCATACATTCACATTTATTTTTTAGTTAGAAGTTTAAAGTAAATTATGTATACCACATTCTTAAATATCAGAAAGCTCTGGAAATATCAATTGTTAAAATTTTATCGCCAACAATACAATGGCGGTTTTATAATTCTATAATTGGACAATCTTTACCTTGAGATGGATTAAATGGTCCCGGCTTGTTTTCCTGGTCATTCTTTGACGTTGGTTTGACATTCATTTGCGATGAGTTAGCAGGATTTTTAGGTATCGCAGACTTATCAAACGATTTTGAATCCGGCATGTGGCTAGGCATAGTGTTTGGCGGCAAAGGAGGGTTTGGAGGCATGAATGGCATAGGCGGGCCATTGCCGTTGCCGAAATTCGGTGGGCCATTAGGTGGGAATGGCGGGCGTGGTCCCATGAAAGGCATATTGCCGTTATTCATAGAATTTGGAGGACCATTTGGCCCCATCATAGGATTTGGAAATGGTGGGCCAAAGAATGGCGGCATAGGACCATTAGGCCCTGGCCCTTGCATATTGGGGCCGCACATAGGTGGCATTGGACCACAAGGACCATTGGGACCCATGAAATTTGGAGGCATTGGGAAATTTGGTGGACCTGGAGGTCCACCCATAAATGGTGGCATAGGACCACCAGGAGGCATTGGAGGCATTGGCCCCCTTGGACCCATCATTGGTCCCATATTAGGCCCAGGTCCCATATTAGGGCCTGAACCCATATTGTGCCCTGAACCTACATGGGATCCAGGACCCATGTTGGGCCCTGGACCCATGTTAGACCTTGGACCCATGTTTGGTCCTTGACCCATGTTAGGTCCTTGACCCATGTTTGGTCCTTGACCCATGTTCGGTCCTGGACCCATGTTCGGACCAGGCATTCCAATTGCCATTCTTGGACCCATATTTGGACCGGGACCCATATTATTTGGACCCGGCCCAGAACTGCCCATATTAGGGCCAGCTCCCATATTTGGCCCAGGCCCCATGTTTGGACCAGGCCCCATGTTTGGACCAGGTCCCATGTTCATACCAGGACCCATGCCTGGCATGGGGCCCATTAGACTTGGGGTCATAAGGCCAGGGGGCATAGGTGGAGGCCCCATTGGAGAAGGTCCCAAATTACTTGGTGGTTCATTGGAGTCACCATCATCATCTGAATTAGGTGACAACATCCAAGGCTTATGATCAGGATCTGAAGGCTGATGGGGAGGAGCCATTATAGGAATTTGCATAAGAGCAGGGATGTTATGCGTGCCGCTTTTGTTATCCACAAATTTCTTTCTGTCTTCCAATATTGGCGTAGTGGGGCTAAGAGGATGATTGCGACCTCTATCATTCCATCTACGATGTTTTTCTCTGTAAATTAATTTAAAAAAAAAACGATTATAGATCTTCTATACATAGTAATCAAGGTTATAATTAATATGGCATTATACACCGAAGTAGCAAAATGTCCACGTACCCAAAATCACTACTTTGTAAGTATACAGTGTGTCTTTCTATACTTGCAGTATTAACACAAACCTTTTATTTATACTACCATTATGTTATATTTATAATTATTATAGTGTAACTAGCTGTCGCCCGCGGCTCCGCCCGCGTGGATGTCGGTTATCGCGAATCGGACTATAATTTGAGATTTAAACTATCCTATCTCTCAAGTTGGATCGAACTGCACATGGTGTGCGAATTTTATTATAATCCGTTAAGTGGTTTAGGAGTCCATTGAGGACAAACATTGTGACACGAGATTTATATATATTAAGATTTGATAAATGAATAAAAAAGAACTGAGAGGTTCGAGAATACCAACAAAAAAAATGTAGATACAGACTGCATAAAGAATTTAGCATTGGCTCTTTTTTGTCATAACAATTTTGGTGTACATAAATTTTTTGCTCAATATATCATTTTAGATCAAATATTTCTTTTTTGACTTAGTTCTATGTCAACATGTATATAGGTATTGTATTGAAACTAAATTAAAAGGAATAGCAAAAATTAGGTCTTATTTAATGACTGTGTTAGGTCTTATTTAATGACTGTGTTAGGTCTTATTTAATGGGAGTAACTGCCACAGATCTATCTTATTCATGTAAGATGCACAAGATTGTGCTATGTATCGTCTAAAAATGCAGCAGTGGAGTTTGTTGTGCCGCTTCTTCTCCACCAGCGCCTTGGAAACGGTGGTAAACTTAGTTTAAGTAGAATTTATTATTGACGATAATACAAAAAAATCATGTTGTTCTAGATTGAATAAAAATCATTGACTTTGACTTCGTAATATTCATACAGATTTTCTACTAGTTATACTAGTAAGGTACCAGTTAAAAAATAATATATTAGGAAATTATCAAGGTGTTAACATATCCTCGAATCATAATGCTTTAAAAAATACCTTTGACCCCTATCTCCTGACTTCCTTCGTTCTTCACCCTTATGACCAGTATATTCTCTTTCATATTCCTCATCGGCTGGGATTTCCTCAGATGCTTCTTGGATTACTTCTTCTTCAGTTTGCTTCACATTTTCTTCCTTTTCTTTTGTTTCTTGCTTCTGCTTCTCTAGCAATGCTTTAAATTGGTTCATGAAGCTGCCGTCATTGGAAAAGATGTTAACTGACCCTTTATCATCAGATTGTGTGGGGCTGTAATAGATAATATTTTAATTCAAAACAGATTAAAATTACGTGAACCTCATCCTTTTTTGAAGTTTTTCACAAACATACAGATCACTTGTCTTCCTGCGAGAAATAGCACTGCTAATGCATAAAAAAGGTTTTGCAGATTTTATCATTCAAAACAAAGCAATATTGTTGTGTGCAATGTGCAAATTGTTAGTTTCTAATTAACTATTAAATCTTAAACAATTAATTTAGAGTTTACTTTACACCCAGTTCCAATTAGCTGTTGGTACATAATTGATTCCAATCATGGGTGAAGTAATAAAAATATTTAATGATGTGATTTGGCCTCATGAGCACTGCATAGGTCTTACACTAACCCTGTATTTAGGAATAGAAATATATGTTATACCTATGCCATTGGACTTTCTGAACTGAAAAATTTATATAACCTTATCAGTAAATGTTTGTAAAATGTAAATATCTAGTAAAACATTATCATAATGAGCATACTTCGATAATTTGGCCTGAGCGGCTAGTGCGGCAGCTTGCTTTTGGGCTTCTAACTTAGCCTGTATCTCCATTTTCTTTCGCTCGATTATTTGTTCTTGCTTCGACATTTGAGCCCATCTTGTGCTAAGGGCCGATTTATTTTTGTTATCTTTGAAATGAATCATCTTTAACTCATTACCTACAGTAAATTGCACGTAAATTTAATTACTTATTACTTCTAGATTATAATGTTAAAATAATACAATTTTACACGGCTCCACAGATACAACATGAACACAGAGTAAGTAACATACTAGAGGTGAGCGTTATTTAACGTAATCGGTTTCAGTAACTAGTTACGAGACTGATAATCGTGTAACTAGTTTCGTAGACACAAATGTAACGATTATTTTACGTACGCAGTTCACACTCACACACGTGTTAGCGTTTCGTTCAACAGAATAATATTAGAATGACTTCTACAACTACTTACAAAAATAATCGGAACAAAACTAACCAACACTCTACTGTAAACAGAAGTAACTAGTTACAAAAATAATCGGTGCAAAACTAACCAACACTACTGTATACAGAAGTAACTAGTTACAAAAATAATCGGTGCAAAACTAACCAACACTCTACTGTATACAGAAGTAACTAGTTACAAAAATAATCGGTGCAAAACTAACCAACACTACTGTATACAGAAGTAACTAGTTACAAAAATAATCGGTGCAAAACTAACCAACACTCTACTGTATACAGAAGTAACTAGTTACAAAAATAATCGGAGCAAAACTAACCAACACTCTACTGTATACAGAAATAACTAGTTACAAAAATAATCGGTTTTGAAACTAGTTACTCATATCTATGAAACTACGTATAACCGATTACGCCCAAAAGACGTTACGACCCACGACTATAACATACTAAAATATACCATGGTAACAAACTTAGAGAAAGAAAGTAGGTATAGAGTAACGGACGGCGTGGCCGAATGAAATAGAAGATACCATAGATTTAGTATTTTTCTTTTCCATAGATTGGCATTAGGAGTGAAAGAGAGCTCCGGCATCTAATAGTACTTTAATGTGTTAGAAAGAGAGAGTAAACGATGCTGTCAGCGAGACCAAACATGTATTTGTTATTGTTATTCCCCAAGACTCGTGAGGTTTTAATACTTACAAATTCTGTTTCTAAATTGAACTGAGGATTAAACAATCACAGTCTAGCCTGTCAAGTGCGGCAAAAAAAAAAAAAACTCAAAAAAACACGGGCGGGCGGAGCGGGTGACGTCATCGTGACGTTGTCTTACTATCTTGTAGAAAAAAAGGTTTTACTTTACAACGAAACCATACTTTATGATTCTGTAAACGGCAATAGATTTATTGATTCTTTTTTTATGATCAAGCCATAAAAAATGAATAATAATGCAAACAAATTATTTATTCTAACAGTCCAAAGTTTGGAAACCACGTTGTTATCTAAATTTCAAGGAATGAATGCAAATCCAAATGAATTTCAAAGAACAAGGACCTATGCTATCTAATAACGTAAACAATTTGATAAAAGATCTCAAGATGTTTATAATAACATAACATAAACATATCGTGACCTCCTTGTTCAAAACATCTGTAACAAATACTTCACAGAAATTTAGACCTTATCTACGTAGAAATAAATACTAAAATGGCGTGGTTAACTGAACTGCCAATTTATAACGGTTTCCCACCAAATTTGACTATAGCTGAGTGAAATATATAATTATTACATTATAATAGTTCTCAAAACGAGTTCTAATGAATTTACAGAGATAAAAAGTCTATACTTTTCACTGTATTCACTGACAAACATCGTAAAAATAACTCGGACAAAATTCGTAAAAATAACTCGGAAATCGGCAACTTTCTGGGGTTTTATATATTAGTTATTACCTAAATAGAATCATTATATATCATATATCATATTTCTAATAAGAAACCATTACTTACGTGAATAAATCCCGAGTATTTCAATCCAAACACACGCCCTATAAACCTGACACACTCTAAAAATAGCATCAACTGTCAATGACCGTAAAAGCCGCGAAAAAAAAAAAAGAACCACAGTTATAATAAAATTATGCTTCAAATGTCAAGGACATGTTATAGGGAACGCATGTAATCAAACTTCTTCATACAAAAGTAGAACGTAAGTATATCGAAATTGAGTCTAAAGCCGCGTGGGGAGGCCCGGTGACCGGTCACCGCTTGGGGTTTGACGGAATGGCGCGAAAATAGGCCCCGGTGACCGGTCACCGCTTGGGGATATAATGGCTAGACGGCATGTCCTCAAGATTGTGATTGTTATATAGTGAGTCTAGTCATAAGTGTCAATGCAAATTTCATAATTGTAAGCTGTCAGTTGTATTGACCGCCAACGCAGAGCGCGTCTAAGTGTGACGCTTTACTTGGCTGAAAGAAAATTCATGGAATAAATAAAAAACGTATTTAATCATGTATAACCATTCATTATAATATATGTACATCTTACAGCATAGTTTATGTAGCGCATCTTTTAGGTCCTAATTTTGAAAGACCTAAAACGCAGTTTACACCGACAGTGGAGTCTAAGTAATAGGGTCCTGTTTTTACTCTTTGGGTACGGAACCGTAAAAAGGTGCCTGGTTGATAATTTTCAACTCTCGGTTGCGACTAAGTACTCAATAGTTATGACACTGAATCCCGGGTAATATCGCAATCCGGGTCTAGCAACACTGAATATTTTAACCAATGTTGAAATTGCAATTAAAATGAGATAATTACACTTGTTACTGAGAAACTTTATGAAATGTTCATTAGTAAAATATATACTTGTTGAATTTTTTTTTTTTTTTTTTTCTTTTATAAATAGGACACGTCAATTTGACTTTACCTCGCCTGATGGTAAGCTGAAGGTAAAGTCTCAAGAAAGAGGGCCACCATTATATACACGTGCCATGTTAACAATGGTGGCACTCAGCTTGACGGCCTCATCAGATGCTTTTTCACGCCCCGCTTAAAGGACCCGGGACTGTAGGAAGAGGGAAACACGTGAGCTGGCAAGGAATTCCAGGTCTTAATGGTGCGACAAAGGAAAGAGTCACCGAACCGCTTGGTTCTTGAAGGAATGTTCTGCACCGTATAGGGGTGACATCTAAGTCCTGCACGTGTCGTCCTGTATAGGAAGGGGGAGGAGTGTGGGACTAATTGGAATAGATCTTCAGAACATTCACCATGGTAGAGACGGTAAAAAACTGCCAAGGAAGCAACATCTCTACGCATCTGCAGAGACTCGAGGGTACTCGTGACCTCAGGATTTCCGATAATGCGGACCGCACGTCGCTGCAACCTGTCGAGAGCATCTAATAAGTACTTAGCGGATCCATCCCAGAGATGTGAGCAGTACTCCACGCAGGAACGAATTTGTGTCTTGTAAAGAAGACACCGTTGCTCCGGCGTGAAAAACCGTCTCACTCTGTTCAGGACTCCGAGTTTACGCGAGGCTGCTTTGATGATACTCTCGATGTAGTTTTTGTTGTTCAGTTTGCAGCGAACATCCATACCGAGGATATTGAGGTTGTCCCGCAGTGGCAGTGGCGTGCTCTGAAGAGTGGGAAGGGGAAGGAAAGAAGATACCTTTGCTGTAAACGCACATGCCTGCGTCTTCTTGGCATTGAACTCGACCAAGTTCTCAGAGCCCCATTGGGAAATGTGATTCAGGATCCGGTCAAGCTCAGTGACAAGAAGCTGCCTTTTTTCCGCGATATGCGTCTGCTTATCCGCAGGACGTCCATGATAACTCCCGTGTAGGGTGCTATCATCCGCATAGCAATGAATGCTGCCGGTCGACAGCATGTCATTGATATGCAGAAGAAAGAGAGTTGGCGATAGGACAGATCCCTGCGGTACGCCGGCATTTACCTGCAAGAACTCCGAGGCTCGTCCATCACAAAGGACGCGAATACGGCGTTCCTGCAAGAAGCCGGCAACCCAGTCGCACAGTCTAGGAGGCAGACCAAAGGCTGGTAACTTGGAAAGAAGCGACTTGTGCCAAACTCTATCGAAAGCTTTGGCGATGTCAAGGCTAATTGCCAATGACTCGCCGTGCTTATCCATAGCCTCACCCCAAATATGGTTAACATACGCCAGACGATCACCCGCTGACCGTTTCGGCCTGAAGCCATATTGCCGGTCATTAATTAGGGAGTGATCTTCAAGGTGACGCATGAGCTGTTTGTTAATAATGTGCTCGAACACCTTGCACAGCACTGAGGTGACGGCTATGGGTCGATAGTTGTTTGGGTCTGAGCGATCCCCCTTCTTGGGGATCGGCTGTACATTCGCCTCTTTTCAAGCCGAAGGCACTGTACCAGAGCTGTAGGACAGCCGGTACAGCCGCGCAAGCATTGGAGACAACTCCGCTGCACATTTTTGCAGAACCACCGCTGGAATACCGTCCGGACCACTGGCTTTCCGGACATCGAGTGACTGCAACACTGCTCGGATATCGCGTTGCCTGATACGAATATCAGGCATTGCATGGTCACTGACGGGCAGTGTCGGCGGCTCCATACCACAATCATCGACTCGGGAGTTGGCCGCAAAGAGATTAACCAGCAAATTTGCTTTCTCTTGCGGCTCATGGGCCAGGGATCCATCGGGATTGCGCAGCGGGGGCAGCGAAGGCTGGCAGAAGTTGGCTTGCACGACTTTGGCCAGTCGCCAGTAGCCACGGCTGCCCGTGGGATGCTCTACTAGCTCCTGACCAAGCCGCGCTATGCGCTGGGCATCCGCTCTGACATAAGCCCTCTTGCAGGCCTTTGTGGCTCTGTTGTACGCCGCCTTGAAGTGGCCCACGTTGGGATCGCACGTAGCGCGCGCCCTGATCCAAGCGCGGTACGCAGACTGTTTATGATTAACAGCCTCCGCGCACTCGCGCCCGAACCAGGGGCGCGCCCTGCGGACACCGGCGACATCAGTGTAGGGGATATAATATTCCATGCCCAGACTGATCTCACCGGCGACAGCAGTTGCGGCCTCAGATGGGTTCTTACCTTCAAAGCAGCGTTCAACCCACGGGATGGACGCAAAATAATCACGCAGTCCATCCCAGTCCGCTGACGAGTAGTGCCAGAGACGCCGCTTCCCCTGCACGGGACGTGGGGGCGCTAAAATGGGCACCTCGGAACGGACCAGACAATGGTCGGATTCACCTAAAGCGGCGCTCACCGAAACACTGTGCTGGTCCGGGCGACTCGTCAGCAGAAGGTCTAGCAGAGAGGGCTCATGGTCCGACCTTTTTGGTATCCTAGTGACCTCGTGTACCAATTGGGTCAGGCCATGCGCCAGAGCAAATGCATGGGCGGCTCTTCCCGCGTGGGTTGTTTTGGCGGAGCCCAACCAGATTTCGTGGTGGGCGTTAAAATCCCCCAAAAACACCAGTTCAGCGTTCGGAAACCGCTCCTGCGCATCATCTGCCGCCTGACTCAGGTATTCAAAGAGTCGAGTTGTCTCGGCATCTCCTGTATGGGAGCGGTAGAGGCACACATAGATCTGACTCGTAGAGCCATGGTCTATGTGTACCCAAAGGGTGGAAAAGGATGGGTCCTCTAGGCAGCGCAAACGGCGACAACAAACATCCGCCCTAACAAACACGCACACCCCGGCTTTTGCGCGGAAATTCTCCTCAAGGACATAGCCGGGGTAGAGTAAGTAGGTCGTGTCATCAGGGCGGCGTATTTGTGTCTCCGTAAGAAACAGCATTGCTGGTTTCGCCGTCTCCAGGTGTTGGTGGACGGCGTTGAGGTTTGTATGGAGCCCACAGATGTTCGTGGACTCCACCTCAAATAGCGAGCTCGAGGGAGAGTTTCTTGCCGCTGTGTAGACCAATCTACTGTTATTATGCGCTGCCATGAGAATGAAGAGGAGGAGGGAAGGCGTGAAAAAAGAGGCGATTGTTGTCGCAGCACAGCGTGACAAAGCGTGGGATATTGGTTTTATCTATGAATGTGAGGTATGGCGAGAGCCGACGCGCCGAACGGAAGGGCCCCCGTACCCCCCCGAGTATGGTCGCCGGGCTCCCTCGTCCGGTCACCAACCGGCACGACGAGCCATATCGGGATTATGCGCGACCTGGTGGGGCAGCCTCCCAGGGTGGTTAGTCCCGGTTGGGCCCCTGTACTATGCCGCGGGCGGCCAGCGGCACCACCGTTTCTACAGGTCTCCCTGTTCGGCGCGTCGCCCCGCGCCACCCCCCACTAGACTACGCCAAGACCCACCGGTCCCACTCGTGCTGCGACCTCAATCCCCCCTGCCCGGCTATGCACTTGCTGACCCCTGAACGCAATCCAACCGAGATTGGATTACTATGGAGGATTTTTCGCAAAAGTGCACGGTGGTACTCACCCGGTCGAAATTTGTGACAAATTTGTGCCATCAAATTTCTACCACCAATTGGACAACATTAGACAAATTAGTTATTCAGTGTCGAAAATACTAAATTATCGACTATTTTAGAGAATTTATTTCAAATAGATTTATAAAAAATCCACAACGTTACACTATAAAGGTCATAGCACACTTAAACGACTCCTTTCCAACACCGCTGCCACCACTGACTTGTAATAATACTCGCTGGACTGGCGAGTAGCGATCCGTACCCGTGTATTGTGACCAATTGAAAATCGCCATATTGGCGCTGATGGTAGTAAGGCGGTAGCGAGTGTACTTGGAACTAATAATAGTGACGGATAACTGTTTTGGTATCGATAAAAGCTTTGCCAGGTCGACAATAAACACAGAGTTAGATAATAAGGATCATGATTTACAACAAATAATGTTGGCCACTGTGGCCAAGGCATATACATGGTTTAGCAAATAAAGTTATTTTTATTCATTTATTTATAATACAGTAAGTGAAGTACTTATACAACTATCTAACATTATTTTTCGTCTCGTCATCGTCGTCATCATCATCATAAATAACAAAAACAGATATACATATAAATGAATTGCTTAAGTCTTATACCCAGGCCAAAAAAATTCATAAAGAAGTCCTAAAGATAGATAGATCGATAGATAATTCTTTATTGCACACCAATATTATTACAGATATAGTACATAGATACAGTTACAGTTATAGGTACGGCTACAGCTCTTTTTCGCAACATTATCACATTTTCATGAAACGAACCATCGAATTTGGCATCTTCGAACGAAATCCCGATCGTGTGAACAGCAACTCCGCTGGAAATCATTATCGTACCGCATACCGAACTTGGTCCGCTCTGAACCAAATTCGTTCGTCGCGGCCACCAAACCGTTGGGTGATCCTGTGAAGTTACCGTCATGTATCTTATCTTGACCCCAAGTCGTGATATAAATCAGAACCTGGCGCGCGCGGGCGCATCTTTTGGTTTGATGTTTAATCTGTGAATGGTGGATTTGAGCATTTAGAGCTCCTTCACTGCCATAGCCATAACACCTCGCGCTATCCTTAAAATACATAAAAAAAACAACTCATAAGTACTGCACATGTTAGGATCGCTCACCGCGGCAACTTTCGCGGCATGTTTGAATTGACACTAAATAAAGTGCTTTCGAGGCATGCATGACAAGTAAGGCAAGGAAGCCAGCAGTGCAAGCAGTGGCTGGCATCCAAACTACGTCCCCTGTCTCTGCCCATCACAGTACTTTGTTACGTTATAGGCATATGAAACTGCTCATTTTTCTCTCGTTCATCGCCGAGTCGTGTAACCGCACCTTTTGCAATAAAAATGTGAGCGGTAGGTATCTACGCCTATCGTTTTTGTTGAACGACTTTAATTAGACACTTATCAGCGGCAGTAAAATAAAAATCTCGTGCCCCTCCTCCGCCAACAAAGTCAAGTGTTGAACTCGTATTCAGACGTATGGTTTAATTCTAGAAGAAAGTCATAGGTATGTCGCAGCCGACTAGGTTATTAGCCGTTAGCCTGCCTAGGCTATAACTAAACGGCGCCGTTCAATTAGCGGGCTGATTGACGTTCAGCCAGTTGACTAACGGCTAGGCTAGTTTAATTACTTGCGTAGCCATTTAATCAAACAGCTAAAAAAAATATTTATTTCTGAATGGTAATAAAAAAAATAACCACGAAGTCTTTATGCGCAATGTCCCGCTCCGCTCCCGCTTTAGGCTTTTAACCTAACCTAACCTATCCAAGTCGGATTTTAAAACTATTTAGAGTCGTGAATATATGTATGTATGTAATTTTCTATCTTATTTCGGGGTGTTGCCCCGTCTTACGAATAGCCTAAGCATTAGCCAGCCAGTTTATTAAATGTTGTATAAACGTTACGGCTAAATATAATTCAGGCTGTTATTTGAATGGTGCCGTTTAGTTACCAGCCTAGGCAGTTAACTGAATTATTGATTAAGCTAGTTGGTGGCGCCAGATACTTCGCATGACCAACTCTATTCAAATTGCCGTATAGTCGTTCTGAAATATAGTTGTTATGGGCCAAGTGATAAATTGGGCCTTATGATAAGAGGTGGACAATACATAAATATAGTGGTTATTTTTTTATAGCCACTCTCCATACATGAACGAACGAAGTCAGAGGAGTCTCATATTTTCCCAAATTATCACATGGTCCATAACATAATGAGAAGTGGTCATTGTGCGCCGGAGGGTCAAATGGGTATGCTTTTGTAAACGCGGAGTGACGTATAGTTTTCTCCCTGTGCCGAGCTATTTTTTTTGAGTAGAAAGGGACCTTTCTGCTGTCAGGGCTAGGCTAGGCATTCGCCGCCAATTTAGAACTGGTGAATTGTTCGTGCTTGTTTCTTTCATAAGGCAGATTGTGCATGAAGTATGAGTCTCACCATCAGATGATCGGCTTGGGTGATCAGCCCCTCTAGACAAGTTGCAATTCGCTAGCTGGCGTTCGGTGGAATAGAATGACGAATATTTGAGAATTGACGTATATGACAGTCGTTAACGCATGTCAAATACGTCAAATCCCATACATTCGTCAATCTATTCCATCAAACGCCCGTTAGCGAATTGCCACTTGTCTAGGGGGCAGGGTGAAGTATATAATCGAATTTAATTTAATATATTTAAGCAGATAAGGCCATGGAACTAGTGGGATAGACAGAATTTATGTATGTAGTATGACTCTTCTTGTGTTGCAAAGATCCATGGGTCGTGGCAACCACTTTCCATAAGGTGAGCCGTGTCCTTGCCTATCTGAGTGTTATATAAACAAAATAATATTTGGAAAAAAATACTTACTCATATGAGTACATTAGAGTCCTGTCAAAGCACACATCGGCATTCTTGCACGGCACACAAAAATAATTCCGAAAATGTATAAATTTGCTCATGTAGCTTTTCTGAAACTATGTATTATGCAGGATGATTCATTCATTACCTACGCGTTCGCGGATGGTGAAGAGGTACAGTCAGCATCAGATCGATCTTGACATTTAAAGTACTCAAAATGATCTTAATACCTTGGTAATCCCTCTTTCCTGATGGTGACGACCTTTTGTTCTGATATTTGGTACACACATTTAGTTCGGACAAAAACACAATTTAAATTAATAAAACAGCTTGTTTTTTTCTTAAAACCTTAGTATTAAGTTCATTTTTAGACTTCGTAGTCAAGATCGTTCAGATGCGGACTGTACTTAGAATACTTAAATGTGGCGAGTGTTACGGTCTAGATAAACAACTCTTTATTGTATACCAACATTAGATTAAAAAATAGTTTTGTATTTAAATGGCCAATAGCTAACTTGTTTCGTCCTTACTGCTTAGCAGGACCCCAATTCTGCAAATTGTCAACCAGTTTATACCACATACATTGCCCAAAATACCATTTAATTTTAAACTTTACGTACACACAATTAAAGTCTAAAATCACAGAGCATTTTGTAGAGGGAACGAAAACACGTAATGACTCTTTCATTTTGAACTTTAAGTCAGTGTTTAAGGCTAAAATGAAATGGCGCTTTTTTGCTGTGTTAGTAGTATGACATTGGTTGACAATTAGCAGAATTGAGGTCCAACTGAACAGTGGGTCGTTAGTAAAAAATACTGCTTCCGGGCTGTTTAGCCGTGGTCCATATGAAGCTACGAATAATAATTATATGAAGTGTCCATATGGATCGTTAGGTTTGAATAGGCCTCAGATTTCATAACCTTGTCAAAGTTTTCTGCTGTCCAGATATATTAGTAGATTGTGTACATACAATTTGATTAAGGTCATATGTTTCCATATTATGACTGTCTTTTTATGCATTGCTTGGGATGAATAGTTGCATTATACAATATAATATGATTTCATTGAAGCACCAAGTAACATTTCAGGTTTTCATGATGGCAGTCATGTCAAAATGAGCCGTAATGTCTGTGTAATTAAACATAAGTCGTGAAGAACATACAAACAGACCGCAAGAAGTGTTTTTAATATTAGTCTCAATGTAGACTAAAATAAAACATCAGATATCATTGCATATTATTCTTTTTATATTTTTTTTCATCAGTTTAAATGGAAAATACAATTTCATTTATTTATAATGTTGTCATTTATTTATTGTAAACAAATATATTATAAAAGATTTACATATTACTATCAAAACAAAATATTCACAAAATGGCAGACTAACTAAACAATTACTTAGCTGTTTCATCAAGCATGCTAACAATTGCATCGTTTTGAGCTAAACAAGAAGGAGAAAGTTTGGCACTGATCCCATTATTCAAATAAAAGTGAAGATGGCATAAATGCACATTGCAGCAACACTATCTGTCGTACAAGATAAGTTAGTCTGTTTGTCCAGATTTTGAATAGGTACCTTTTATAACGATACTCTTCACAACCTCTCTTCAGCTCATATATTGCATGATCTAATACTGACTACTTATTTTATTTCCACGTAATCACTGCAGACGGCTAGCGTCTATGCACTGCCAAAGTTTTCAAAACTTTATTAGCAACGCCAAAGAGAGCCTACATCTGACTATTGTTTCTGTGGTAACTTGACAGTTATAATAAACTAATCTGCTGCCTCATTATATCGAAATTCAAATTGACTTAATTAAAAAACAACAAACTCTGGCTCCTTTCATAACAATACAAATTCCATTGCATGGATAAAAGTAACTCAATTTTAAAACATTCAACCAAATCATCAATCAATTCAAATTAAAAAGTACCTCTTCACATTTCTGCATTACCCTGCCTTAACAAAATCATATTATACACTTAGACAGTTGACAAACAAAAAAAAGCAATGGAAGAGGATAATGAGCAAATGAAATCACAAAATATATAGAAACATTCGACACTGTGTAAGGTTGCTCGAGTGAGTGCGCTTTGGTGCTCCAACTGAACTTAAGAGGTTGCAAACTTACACAAAACATTTCGGTGTAGCAAAAAAGCCTTAAATCTCTTCCACTGTTACATGAAATGCCGAAAAGAAAAGTATAATTCATAAATTGTACCTATACTTTGTTTATACTCTAATTTTTTTTTACATTTTAATAATTTAAAAACAACCAGTACTTGGTCGAGAAATTTATATCCATTTTTTTTGTGTATTTTATATTTTGATGAAATATTTATAAGCTAATTAACGTGAGCCGATGTCAGGATTCATAGCTAGTCGTCGTTCGCTCGACCTGTCCGGGCCGAGCTTGTATAACGTATCTATACATTAACACTACCGCGTCTATACATCTTGACTCATATATAATGCACTGATATTTCGAGGGGCACAAGGAATATCGCAGCATTGTTTCACGGCGCTCTCGCCCGGCCGCCGCCGCCGGTCGGGCCGCACCGACCAACCGTCTCGTATATACCCAGTCATATACATCTCATAGCAATTAATAAAAAATAAACACTAACATTACTTCCCTTAACATGTGTAAATGTCTAATTCGTACTCTATTTACATTTGACATAATACATAATATTCAAATTGTTCGGTGTAAGGACAGTCTTGCGAGATCGATGTCGAGCCCGGGCTCGCGGCGACGGCCTACCTCTGATTACTGTACAGCAAATTTACAATAACATTTGATCAGAATACGCAAACTCAAAGATCTATATCTAAAAATTAAAGTAACGTAAGAATCATCATGTATGTAACGCCCGCCTTAAGCCGCTATAATATCAGTTATGTTAAGTCGTTTAACAAGTTTGCACATGACAAAGATGCCACTCTGTAATATGCATAACAATATTGAGTTAAATAAAATAGGCCATGTTCATTGTTACTGTTCAAATATGGGGTTAACACAACCAGATTTGATAATTTACATACGTACATACAAATCATATAATAATTAAATTCAACACAAAATTAAGTATAGTTACTGTGGCGCATTTGTCATGCGGCAAAAATTTATAGTTTTAATCTGGAAATTAGTACTCCTAATATATCACTAACTAGGATTTAAGAAGATGACATCACTAGATTCTAAATATCTTCTACTCTGTACAAATGGACTATGATATTTTATTGAGATATTTTTTCCTTTGTATAAACATGACAAAATACAAATATTTTCGTCCAACTTTATAATAACTTAATCGGTAACAATCGAGCAACATTTGACATTTTTACTCCCTTTGTGACAGTATAATTAGATATTATATCATATTACGTAGTAAAGGGATATCTTATTTTAAGTAATTTCGGCATTGTCAATATGAATCTAATCTACTTTCCATAGTTGTCAACATGACACTATGTTGTAAGCATATATTATTATGTTTATTATAGGGTAGTGTCCACATTATTTAGAACTTTTAATAAGGCCGAATGTTTGTATGCATTTTCACTGCCTGCAAAAATATATTTTCATATCTTCAACGCTATCCGTGTACTAGGTGCGTCAATGAACAGTGCTAAACAACGGTTTTGATAAATGGAATGCATTTTTGAAAATGACCACTTTTATAAATCAACAATCTCCCCAATATATTAACAGAAGAAATTCCCTTAAGTAATGATAGAATGATTCCATTAGTATAGTGCGCGTTATATGCAATAGTTACGAAGTATAATAAACAATTATCAGTTCTTAAACTAGTGGTAACAATAACATTTTAATTGATTGTTCTAGTCGATTCCAATTGAGTTCTTTCAATATTCTATATTCATCTAAAAAAAAAATAGTTTCACACAAGTGATACGTGTAAAGGAAAGCAGAGATTGTCTGTACAATTTGTCACGGGAATTCGCAGGCATTCGTGTAATTGTTTCAAGTACGTAGTTATTTTAAGTGGGTCCCAAGCAAACGATAACTCGAACAAGCAAATTCCCGCATAAAACAGCCACATAGGTTTTTTTTTGTTAAAACTGTTATTATAACAACAATTTATGTATATAAATTTGTAAGCTATTTCTATTAGCAATTGGTCATTGATACATATAACACTAAAATAGAGAAATAACTGAAATATAAATGCTATTTACATGGAAGGTTAACTCATTGTAATAATAAAGTTTTAAAACAAATGTGTTGTAGCGACTGACTCTTTAAAACGTAAGATGTGATTCGAAATAAATAAATAACCAAAATAAATAAAAATCCAAAGAGAAATTTAATTATCTAATATCATGGCCATAATATTGAGCATTATAATGAGTAAAAAAAGTAATGATAAATCCACAAACATGTTATCATGAGCAACAAAAGGGCACTTATGTTGGAATTGACCAAATAACTTCACATCACTAATGAAAAATCTACAATTTCTGTATATACATAAAACAATTGACGATCATAATGAAAAATGAAATCCTAATGCCGTTTTGACACATTAATTGACAAAAAACTAACAGAAGTAACGTTTTCCTTTAACAATATTTCGTAACTCTACGAAAGTGTTCGAGTTATATATTATAATATACGCATATAACAACAAAGTATACATTAGGCGAAAATTAACGTTACAATGACAATTATCAAATTTCAGGACGCTTATGCCGTTGTAAGTTGACTTCAACAAATTGCATTTGGAAATACGCAATGGACTCGCACAAATTTATTGGCTCAAAGATAAAAATCAGAATTACCTAACGCTAAATCATTTCAAATATGGACGTTACTTTCAGGACATAATATACGCAAGACGGCTTTCCACACATCGGACCAGGATTGTTGTAGGTTCGGGCGAGGCCTGTCGTCTGATCCGAATATGTACTAAATTTACTAAGAATTTTATTGTGATATATGGAGGGTATTTCCAAAAGGACCAGAGAAGTCCTTTACTTCTAGTGGATGTTCAACACTGGCCGGTTGTTGCTTTAATTTAATACATTACATTTAGCGATGGAAAATTAACATTTGCACTGCAATTTTGGCAAACATTACCGTTTATGCATTTGGTACTCTGTCGTGTGATCACCGAAAAGTTTCTAACACTATAACATGAGCGCTCAAGCTCTGGAAGAGCTTACTTTGTGACATTCGATGAGTTTCTTTGTATCTTTTATTATATACACGATATAAACACGGCAATAACACGACACAGCCAAATATTAATAAATACGATATATAATATTGAAAAAAAAAACCTGAATAATTACACTAGTATAACAAAATTTAACAAGAACTTGATAAAATTTCTTTATTAGTTACTACTATTTACAACATGCAAGCAGGGCAAGATAAATTAAGAAAATGAACGTCCAACATTAAAATATGGATGGATTGTTTAGAAGCGAAAAGGACGATCATATAAATATTAGACAAAAGGGTGTTGTGTATAATTGCTTTTGTAAGCCAATCGTTCGTTTAAATTGACTTCTTAAAATTGTCGAAGTTCAGAGCTGCCTCATCGATGCGCTATTCAGCAACTATTAACTATTTACTCCTTGACCTTTTAAAAAAATGTAAAAATGATTCTTTAATCAGTATTTATAAGCAAAATTCATTTGGACAACAATAACATTAGACGGCAATAATTTTCAACTGGAATTAAATGTGGACGAACATATATCTAGTACTGGACTATTATATACTTGATAATTTATCTTTTTAATATACATAATATAATATTTACAATATTAAACTCAATCAGATAAGTGTTCGAGATATACATTTCGTCAAATCCGACGCGAATGTCGAGTAAGAAGTTCTATTGCGATGGTCAAAACAAACAATGACATATTTATAAAATTACGTGCGTTCTTACGTCGGTGGCAACCGCAAGAAACAAGTGCTAGTTAGAAAAAAGTACGAACATGTTGCATTAGATTACAAGTAATAGTAAAATATTCAAATAATTACACGAGTTCAAATTAGGCAGAGCGAGTCGTCACTCTGTAAATGGTTAAGGTATCGCTCTGTTAACATTAATGGAAGAACAATGAAACTTAATATACTACTATGTAACTTAATATTTGTATTTATTAACTACAATGAAAATGACTAAAACAGAACAGAAATTACCTCAACCATATGGTCACAGTCACAACTAGAGATTGTCTTTTAAACTTGGCAGGCGTAAGGCATGAATATTTCTAATGCCGACCTCAAGTTCATTAACAGGGCGCTCATACGAATATCGAACTTTCATTTTCGTCCTTGCTTAGAGGTCAATTGTTCGCATAACTATAACTGAACGATCATACTCCATATGCATGAATCATGATGGGTATATATTACTGATTTTCCTTGTTTATGCTGTTGATGAATAATAAAACGTTCATAATTTTAATAAACATTTTGAAAACTTCTAAAGAGGACAAAAATACGAGGACTGTGTTTCGTACAATATATATAACCTTAATTGGAAGTCCATTAATTAAATAACAAACATCATAATATGTCCTCCTATTTTTATGCGAGTTATAGAAGTATTTTTAAATAAATATCACAAAGAAATAAATAATAAAACACTTACGCGTGTAACCTGCCAAAGACATCGCATTCAAAACTGTGATATGTTATGTTATTTCAGACGAAAGCCAGTACACCCTACCAGAGGATTTCGTCTTCAAAACGTAGGAAGAAATAAAGAACTGAATGTTCTAGCGTATATATCTTATGGATATCTTATACAAAACTCAAAGAACTTGGTATCTAAAAATCAATCATGGGAATATTTATTATCGTCGATACAACCGAGTTATTATACGATTATGTCACGATACTCCTAAATCCTTGTGATAAAACGTATTACAGTCAGCGCGGCTTAACAAGGCCATTGAGTACATACAGCCTAACGTTTACAATATAATATAAAAAGCTTAAACTCTGTCACTATGCGGGAGACACTGGCTCGTATAAAAACTATAGATCTTATATTACAAATGTCCAGTATGAATGTTGAGATGCTCTTGTGTAGCGTTATATCAGTACTAAAGGCAACGGGCGGGCGGCGAATATCTCAGATGTCAGTACGCTTGCGTAGTGCTTGCTGTAGAAACACGATCCGGTTTCAGGTTTCGCTGTAAACAAAAAATAATATTACTAACTTATCGATAGTTCAATACACGATAGTGGTCACGTTAGTCTAACAAACTCAATGGCTAAAGTTTTGTTGAATGTCTTAAGGTACTCCTACACTAATCGCTATAACAGAAAAAATGTGGAAGGTAGAAGAGGCATGGAGCATAGACTAAAGGGTGTCACTTCTTCATAAGATTTTCTTCATAACATTCTGATGTCAAAGTCGTTTAAAAAAAATAACTAACAAAATTGGGTTTCTTGCGAAATGAAAAATTATAAATATTTTCGGTCGTAATTCGTGTTGCAGGCAATAAGAACCAAAGCTCATGTGTCATTAGTTGTACAAATTGAAGAAAAAGTTTAAGAAATACAATTTCTGCAGAAATTGTTTGGCCTGATAATGGAAGACAATGGTGGTCAAGTCTGGATATAAAAAAGACGTTGAAAAAGCGTAGATCTTGTTCATCACTCAACATGTTGCTTTGTCTCTTTGATGAGTATTTAACCTATTTGTCTGTTTCACTCCAACTTTTGCTAAGGAGTGAATACATGTATCTAAGACCTCTAATTTTGATGCACTTTCTAATACAATTTATCTATACTTTGTACTTTCCGAGTGATATTATTCAGTGTTTTATGCGCCACTATTGTTGATCCTGATGTATCCTATCCCAAACGGTTCCAGTTGGATGGGAAATGCAGCCTTTACGACTGATAGACAGAACAGTAAATCGATTATAAGGTGAAAAACGGTTGTGAGCTATCTGTCTCAGGTCTTATTTTTAAAAGAGGAGAATTCGCTGCATATGGTTGTCAGCATTGTCTGATGACCACTTCACGGGGTCACATTAATTGCTCTGATACGAGGTGAAGTAATCAATTACTCTTATCATCGGGATAGTACATAAATATGTCCACTTAAGAACAAAAAATCGATCAAGTCCGCATTAAATAACATGCCTAGATGACAATTCTCTCATAAAAATTCGTGATAAACAACGTACCGGAGCGCGCCGGTCATGCATTATGATAATTACTACTACGTTAACATATATTTTCTACACATAACAAGTATCTAGATTCTATAATGCACATTTATTAATACAATCTTATCAAATCAAATTAATCAAAAAAAAATTACAAAGTACAAAATACATATCTGAAAGATATTTATAAGTGTACATCGAAATTTTGGTTACCAGCTATCTATTTCAATAACTAAGGAACTATATTCAGATGATTGCTAGAAGATGCACCTAATATTCTATTATATCATAATTTTATATAAAAAATCCGTCGACTGAGATTACTTCGTCAAAAGTTATACATATTACTATTGTTTTAATATTCATACAAACTTACGGGCACGTTTCCATAGTCCTTTAAATGAGTCGTCACAGACTTGAAAAAGAAAACAATCAAATTGAACTAGATAAGTTCGAAGATAAGCAAAAACTGCACAATTTGAATATGTTTAATTGCCGTCGTCTTCATATCTTTCGGGTAAAGAGTGGAACGACTGATATCATTAACTTGACCGAGTAGACGGTTTTGTGTGGACTTTCAATAATTTTCATAGAGTAAAATGGTGCTAAATGAGTAATCTTGCGTGATACAAGATAAAAAAAAAAATTATATGAAAAAGGAAAACTAAGACCCGTATTCTAGAATGGTACTCAGATTTGAATCTCGATTTATCTGAGGACAGATTGTATAGATAATCTGTAAAATTTGTCAATCTGTCTACACAATCTGTCTTGAGTGTCGTTTTAGAATACGGGCCTGAGAATGACATAGTCAGATATTTGTGTCGAATTTTTTTAAAAACTTAATTTTGAAAATTAATTATAGCTTCAATTTAGCATTTAAACAACAGAAAAATTCTTGAAATACGTCATAAAACATATATTTTGAACTGATATTTAGAAATGCAATTACATTGTTTTCAGTAAACAGTTTTTATTATGAAACTCTATTGACGTATGTAAACATACCAGGGAGCATCGCGCATGTGCGTCACACAATATAGCATGACTAAATTATGTTCGCATTGAATTCTCATGCTTCAATATTATAATTATTCTATTACAAGGTCATATTCGACATGACCGCAAAAACCTTTTCCAGAATTTTAAGGACGATATCTGTTACAGACATTTTATACCTTAAGTTAAGGTGATTAAGACTATATTTTGCTATCAAAAAATAAATAGAGCAATTGTCAGAGATTATTACAAGTATGTACACAAGGACGTCATTGACAGCAAAAAAGCAATGTAATCTTAATATATGAGTAGACAAATTTACATAATGGAACATATTGCGCATAATCTGCATTGGCATTAACATACGGGATTTAAATTTGTATAATACAATTTATCTTCAGAGGCTGTTATAGTCTACAGTCAAACTAGAAACCTAGGGCAATCTATGTACTAGCCAACTGTTTACAACTGGGTTCTGGAAAATAGAATTTGTATTCTAAGATACCCTGTTTCAGTCAAGTGATATTGTAGGAAGTTTAGAAAAACTTTTCCTAACAGATTCTATCAAGATTTATTTGGTGTCATATTATTTACACTGAACCCGACGTTTCAGTTGTTTTTCAGCGACCATTGTCACTCGGTCAAATTCAAAATATCAGACATTTTCAGTATTCGTTGTCACATATTATTGTGACTTCTGTTTACGTTAGTTGACAAATCCAACATTTCTATATACGGAGTAGAAATAAGAGGTATAAAGTAACTCACCAACTGATCATACTGATTGACCATACGCTTAATGTGATTGAGTTTACGATGTAGATAGTTGACTCGCCGCCTCTCCTGTTTGTACGCGGGGTCGTTGTTCACGCGCCGGTACTCGTCCACAATGCGTTGCTCTATACTCTGTCAACAAATATTGGTGGGTTATAAATCAATCATACATTCAGACTACTCACATAAACGGGCCTTCCCGTCTGTGAATGCATGCAATATCAGGGACGTTATAAGTGTGTTGCTTACGTATAATATTGCATGTGCATGTAAAGCCGCGCACAGACGTTGCAAGGCATGAGCCGCGAATGGTTCGCCTCGCATGACTCAACCAGAGGCATACCGTACATTTATACATGCGACCCACACGACACATGCTCAAACTGAGCACGCGAACACCCACGCACGGCCTCCAGGACGCATGACAGCGCAACGCAACGCAAATGTCCGTCAACACCTCAACACAGACCGCACGGTTCGCCCTGAGGTGGCGAGAGCATATCGAGTGAAGGGAATGCTCAGTGTGAGCACTGCGTGTACGGGTCCACTCGCTCGCTCTCGTACGCTAATTACCTGATGGTGCGGCGAGAGCGGCTGCGCGCGCTTGAGCTCCTGCTCGAGGCGAGTGAACAGCGCCGCCACCTGCGCGATGCGGCCGTACAGCGAGCGGTACTCCGTGTACAACTCCGCGAACTCGTTCTTGTACGCCCTTCGGACGTTCGAACTCGTGATCGCCGGGTATTGCCTGCAAATATAACATCCAGTTTAGTAAAAAAAATTGTACATTCGAAATGACCTGAATCTGTTATCAGACGGGCACTGCTCTCTGGCTGAGCCTGTTAAGTGAACTCTCTTTATCATCTTAGAGTTATATTCGAAGCTTTCGCCTCAGAGTCCGGGGTCCGCTTACTTCTCCTCCTTTGGATTAATTAGCTCATATAGTTGCGACTGCCTTCTAACCTTCGAACCCCAAGAGAAATGCCTGCGCCAGGGCCTCGCTCATCAATCAGCAAGTGAGTTCGACTCGGCCCTAAAGATTTGACCCTATATAACCTAATCACCATCTACTCATAAGTCTAGTTTACAAAATGAGATGGTCTGAATACAGACTGCTTTCTGATTGAATAAATAGTCTTTGCTCGTTTTCCAAACCTGAAAATATGATAACGTAATCAAAAAAAACACCCAGGTTCCTTTAAAAATTTAGGCGCTTTATGAATATATATATATATATATATATATATATATATATATATATATATATATATATATATAAATGAGTACAATTGTAATCTGGTCGCGTATATTTGTTTGTTTCTATGAATGTAAACCACTTGCATCCTTTCACTGTTCGCTACCTACTTGCGTTAACATACATGTTTTCTAATGTTACATAATAAGCAAAAGCAAGCACCTTTTCATTCTCAGAACTGCATCATTAAGTAGTATGAAGACTTAAGTTATGCTAAATCGATATAGAATTGTATTACAATAATGTTAAAGGTGCAAATATCGTCCGTTTTTCTCACATAAGTACCTAGTTGCTTATTTAAATTTGATGGAGTGTTGAACTCGAGCTATGGAGCTGGGACCGTATTTATAAACAATGTAGAAACTGATTGATATTCCTTAGTTGTATGCTTCCGCTTGAGAGCTCTCGCAAAATGTAAATAAAGTATTAGAAATCAATACTATTGGCAACTTATATTACGCTAAAGTAAAATTCTAGTTTATACCTAAGCCCACTCGATGGTACAATTGTAACATTATTAGATATAATACTCTAGTGTTACAAAAAAAAAACGTATGCAAGACCTCCAGTATTCTCACAGAGGTATATGAAATGCAGAATATTAGCACTTTCAGTCGCAATACGGCAAGAGACATTCTTTCTTGGTTAAGTCCCACCCATTCATGTGGGAAAAGTTTGTTTGAACTACATATTTACCTCTCAATATCTTCCAAAGTTTCAGTCATATTCTCATCAGGGACAGGCACTATTTCTGTATTTTCTACGGGTTCAGTATTTGTGATGTCTTTATCTAGAAACAAACAAATGTAACTACATTAATACAAACAAAATAATTATCCACTGGTGTAATATCTGCAAAAAACTTGATTCTAAACGTTATAAGCCTAAATAAAAATGTTGTAATGTGTAGCAATATAGTAACATGTCTGTGCATTTCTCTTACATTTTGATTAAAACACTAAAATTAATATGAACTAGTAAAACAAATTGCATGATAAATGATAATAGCAATGCAAGAAGAGGAAAATTATTTGTTTATAAATAACATAAAATGTATGAGAGACGTGTTGAGTGCGTTAATCAATCAAGGTGACGTATTTGTAACGCTTTATAGCCGTGTACATTAATTACACAAAATGGACCGTTAAGGTATGTACTACACATTGGCGTATAATGTAACGTGTATTACACCAATCACGAAGGCTGGTTATTGGTCATAATCGCAGTCTGTACTGCCCCTCTAGACAAGTGGCAATTCGCTAACCGGCGCTTGATGGAATAGAATGACGAATGTATGGGATTTGACGTATTTGACATGCGTTAACGACTGTCATATACGTCAAATCCCATATATTCGTCATTCTATTCCACCAAACGTCAGCTAGCGAATTACCACTTGTCTAGAGGGGCTGGCCTAAGTCGCCAGTCAGCTTCGTCAAAAGTGGCCATTCAACAACTAACCGCTTTCTTCATCCTAGCATTAATCCTAGTCGCATCCGAAGCTCAACACAGACCCGACACAGACCCCAGACTCGTTGGTGAAACGAGTCTGGGGTCCGCCTTTACCAGTCTAATTGCAAGTTTGACCGAGTTTCGATATTTTTAAGCGGTTGCCATCCGACCTCCACAACCAAATGGCGATATCGAAGCATTGAAGTTAAACTAGATGTAGGACTTTTTAGGTCCAACTATTCGTAATTACTGCCATAGATGTTCGTATGGCAACCAGGACCGGCTTAACGTGCTCTCCGAGGCAACCAGACCAATGCAAATACCTATATTCATATAAATATTTACACTGAGTGGGGATCGAACCCGTTGCTCTTGCGTATCGGTCGCGTTCACTCCCGCCACGCTACAGAGGCTGTCACAAGCAACTGCTGATTTGCAATCATATTAATAAAATTTCAAATAGCACTTTAGATTTATTCTTGTACCCATTTAAATTTGAGTATAGATATATGACACATATTTCTGTAGTAAATAATTTTACAATTGTTTTCTTTTTGTTGGTAACTCGTATGTCAACATTCTTTTTTTAATTTGATACTGACTGCAGTGACTGAGTTTGACCTTCGCAATCTTCAGAAAAGATTAAATATCATTTAACCATGCCAACTTCCTACTTGATTGCTAAGTGAAGCCTAATATTATTGAAAGTTTTATCAAGATTATACAGAACATAACATGGTGATAATTCATCGCGAAAACATAACCCTTCTTGGCAGCTGGATAAAAAGGTTGTAAAGGCAAAGGCGATAAGTACACAGCTTCTCATATAAAGGTGTATACTTATATGCTTTGTCGTGTGTATAAAACAATAGTGAATACATACCTGTAATATTAGTTTGCTCTACTGGGGGACTACTTCTAAAACCGTTCGCCTTCACAGGACTGGGGCAGAGATCCTTTACAGTAGTATAATTGAGGGTGTAACCATTGTCTTTTTTAACTGTAAATGAAAAAAATATGAATATTAAACACGTTTTCAAGTTAATGTATTTTTTATTTGCGACCAGAGCATGGATCTTATCTGGTTGCTTAGATTTGTGACGTTTGAAAGGATATAAAAAGTGGTATCGTGCAAAAATAATAAGTTATTGGAACAGGAACATACACCTTGGTGTATTTAACTATAATTACTGTAATCCGTACTATTATCTCTTGTAATCTAATGTTGGTGTACAATAAAGAGTTGTCTATCTATCTAATAATTTAACTTGCAGCATTGCACGGTAATTGAATAACTATTGAATTTTCTGCTGTAACGTACTAAATATTTAGTAAACGCTACCTTTTGACCACGGTTCTGCCCGCGCGGATGTAACCGCTCGACCGATTTTGTGCAAACTTCACATAAACGATCTATTAAATAGTCCGAACAAAGCCTAAACATTTGGTTTGGATAGGTGAGCCCGTTCTTGAGTCGAGGAAATCTTTGGCTGATGGATGCAAAACCTACGATAACGGCTGGCTTCGAAATTTAGCCGTAAAAAGTGAGAAGAGGACATGAGTGCGAGGGTCCCTTCAAGTAGGCAGCTACCAAACGAACAGTGATACTAATCTTGCGGACGCCACTGTCGCTGTTTTGGAATATACAATCATTCTAAAGTATGCCGCACAGAATGATGTTGTTTGAATCATCTATCCCACTAATATCGAATCCTGGCCATTACACTACCGACGTGAACCCACTCCTAGCACAAGCAATTTAGCTTAGTTGGAGGGGTTAGGGGGAATATTAGTAATTTCGATAATTTCGGTTGCTAATATTCTCTATAAAAAAAAAGAATACTATAAATGCGAAAGTTTGTGAATATAGATAGATGTATGTATGGATGTTTGTTACTCTTTCACGGAAAAACTACTGATTGGATTTTAATGAAACTTTACAATAATATAGCTTATAGTATAGCTATACGTAATATAGCTATACGCTATACGTACATAATAATATAGCTATACATCAGAATAACATATAAGCTATATATCATCACGCTACTACTCAAGGGAGCGGAGCAGTGATCATTAATATCAACAAATCCGACATCCACGCGGGCGTAGCCGCGGGCAACAGCTAGTTTAAGATATAAAGCCTATTACTACTATACTCCATTTGGTTAGGTACTTAACTAAAGGAGAACAATCTTGACTGACTAACTAGAAGTTCAGTTTCGGTTTTTAGTTTTCAAAATAAGTTTCTAAATAGAAAAATATTAATGAGTTGAGATTTTACATAAAACATGTTAAAAAGACACATCTAGATTGTTTACGTTTCGTTAAGTATCTAACAGTGGCGAGGGCTCCTCATAACCCGATTCCTGCCGGCTTCCCAATGGGACGCGTGGTGTATGACAAACTACATCGAGGTAGGTTTTTTCCACCGATTTCCCTTTGTCAATTTACGCCCTTTGCCGCTGGTATCTAACTGAATATGTGTAGTGTAGTGTTGTAGTGGCCGTACTGACCATTGGTCCGGTCGTCCTCGTTGTCGGAGGCCTGCCGCTCGCCGGAGGAGGTGGTGGCGTAGCCGGAGGAGGGCGGCGAGGGCCGGCGGTAGTGCGAGATGCGCTGCTTCTTGGCGGCGGGCGGCTCCGCATCCGGCGCGCCGCCAACCGCCGCACTGCGGGCAGGAGCCACACTGTTACACCTTGTTGGTGATAACCCACTTTTGGACTAATTGGTAATCTAACTTTTAAACGCGCGTTCCATGATATATAATAATGTTGGCCGAAACGTATGGTCAAATAAAAAGGTATGCATGTACCTATACCATGATAGCGTTAATTCCCATTAACGTTGATGTATAAATTGTGGTAATATCCGGACATACAAACTAATTCGATTTTTTATACGTATACTTCTCAGGTGGCAGCCAAGCGCACGGCCCTCTTGTTGAAAAGTGGCTTCCGTGTTCTATGGACGTGTGCTACAGGGAGTCACACTCGTGCTGCCGGCCCCGTAAGAACCCAGAGTTTCTGTGAGGTCAGTACAGCAGAAAGATTTCTAGAAAACATGGTCAGTAATTTGGCATGTTTTCAATCACAAATGAACTATCACAGAAAAGGTATTTTTATTACGATACTAAAGAAATACAGCATCGACATCGAAAAAAGTAAGTATTCGGTTAAGATCAATTCAGTTTGATAAAGTAACTAATTTTTTACGTACCTACCAAGCCGAGTAGGAACTGTAATCACGTTGTAAAATGTGTCAGCTACATTCGGTGAACGACATGTCCAAACATTTAGTACGTCATTCACCGGTAAGTGTTCTGCACGCTACACGTACGGGATGGTCTCACGGTCTTATGGTCTTTTGGTCTATTGGTCTCACGGTCTCATGGCCTGCCGGTCTCACCTGTTAGGCGGCAGGGGCGGCAGCGGCGGCAGGGGCGCGAGGCCGGGCGCGGCGGCGGGCGCGCCGGGCCGCTTGACGGCGCCGGGCGACGCGCGCGGCGACAGGGAGTTGGCAGAATCGCTGCTCAGTGGCGGCGTGAGGTTTTGAGGTTTCCGCCTGCATCAACAACAAACTGTTAAGGATATCCTCAAAAATAAAATAGTAATATGTTTCATAATTACATTCGTCTTCATATCGATGTTTTCGACAGTCTTAAGATATTTCGCAACCATTTTAACATTCGAAAAATTGAGGTAGCAAGTACAAAATACATAGCTACTTTTAGTTAACTGCCTGAGTTCGGCAGACTTTGGTGTTTGCTATGACAGTTAAAGAGTTACCTGTGCAATACTAAATCCCTATGGTGAAATACTGCCTTAATTATATACACTCACAAAAACAGTACCTCAGTGTACCTACCACAAGTTTCAATCTAACCAATGTAATCTAATAGAAGTAAATCAATACAAACCTCTTGAGTATACGTTTCTCCTCCTCGGTGTAAAAAGGCCAGTCCTCGTTGACGTCATTCCACATGCTTCTACGTAAATGGTAACAGTTGTCTTTGAGGGAACTGACTTGAGGGAGAATCTTGTTGAGCATACTGCGCTCCTTATCTTTGAGACCCTCTGCAACGGTTAGGGCGGCCATTAATTATGTTATGTGTGTGCTTCAATATTATTAAGCACTCAAAAACTCGACTTACCACTAGTTAACCTGGTATACAATTCAGGTTTTTTGAAGGGTTTCAATGCTAATAACTGAATAAGTCTTTCTCTGAAAAAGAAAAATTGACAAATGAATTACACTCATAAAGGAAAGAGTTTCATAAATGGAATTTGGGAGGCAACTATTTCATTTCTTTTATATAATAAGAACGTTAAGAATACAGGGTGCATTAATAAGCATAGAAGTTGGTTATAGGCGGCCGATCAGATAAAGGTAGTTGGGATAGACTAAAGGCGTAAGGCGAAGGATCGGATGTTACGGCGCACGTTGGGAGATGCCTATGTCCAGTAGTCGACTGCAATAGGCTAATTGTCACTGTGACATTGTCCGTCATACAACATGATGAGGCAGAGTGAATTTATTTATCGTTACTTTTTATGATATCATATATCATAATCATGTTAATTAAACTATGTAGTTATTGCAAAATAACAATGACGTATTCTTGATTCGATATCATTGGTAACTATATTTCTTCTATCTGTTCAACTTCTAAGAAACAATAAACAGTATGTAGTTTAGTTATATGTGGTGTTAGTTATGTCACAATGAAAAACCTAATAATGTTCAGTAAAACAATGGTCAAAACATTTAAATCAATTATGAAAAATGGTGTTCTTGACACGTCTATAACAATTTATTAATATCTACTGCTCAACATTTGAATTATGAGCCGAACAATTAGGCAATATCATAACTAAACAAGGCCACGTTTCATCACAATCGACACGTCTATTACTTTTTACAATATTGTGTGAGGAGTGCATATTGTTTGTAATTATTATGAGTACATAAAACCACTGGTCTTTTGTACATCAGCCGCAAATTATCAGATTGGTTTTATTGTGATAACGATATGACAAACATATTATCATAGTGTTCTGTCGGCCGCAATTCAGCTAAAATAAAACATTACGTAAGCCAATTTATTGCCATGCAATATAATTTGTGTAAATTTATAATTTACTTTATTATTTTTAATTTAAATCAATTGTTTAAAAAAAATTGTATGTCAAATGGAATAGATATTTCGTAATCAAAATTCAGACAGTGGTGTAATTTCTGAAGATGAAGATACAAGTACTATGACTAATACTTAGATGACTCATTCCTATCTATTTTTCATTACTCTGAGGCGAGCCTATTACCGAAAACCGGGGAATTTTTCATGAGCTGTAAATATACTATTCGTTGGAGAATAACCTTATCCAATAATCGCCTTAGACAACATGTAAGGGGAAAATATACCTTTCAACTTGACCAAGAAACACGTAGCGTGAAAACCAAGACACGTAATAGTGAATCCCGGCGTTCTTGGTCGTCGTGAGCAATAATTATTATATAATATACCTACATAAATAGTTAACCAATAAACTTAACGATGTTTAAATAAGCTCCCGCTTGTCAAGACTTAAAAACTCATATTTTGAAATTATATATTCGTCTCATTTTTTATAGACACTGCTGGTACTACTGACAATTATTTACGTTAAGCTGAATAATACTGTCGTACCGATATAGAGATAATCTAACCCGGGACAGTATCAATCAGAACATACATACAACAGTAATCATTAAATGTTTTATAAACAGCAGTAAATGAACCGACCTATTGGAATACATTTTAGTTACAGTTACTCGAATCTTCTACCGTTGAAAAGGAAAATTTTGATAGCAGTCGAACACCCGGTAACAAGCAAGTTGGTGCTATATACACGTAATCTGGAAATTTGACAGCAAACACCAAATACAACTTATCACCGGTGAATTTAAGAAGTTTAATTTGTTTTATAAATACAAACTATATCACGCACGTTTTTCGATATTATCCGAACAAACATAGAGGTTTTCTGCTTCCATGTCTTTTCACGAAGCACAGTTATCATCAAAATTTGATGGCATAATTAATAGCGCAGCGCACGTTGTTGGGTTATCGTTTATCGACAGTACCGACCACCAATGTTCTGATATGCTATGCAATATGCAAGCTTATCAGAACAGAGTATATCAAATTTCTATTTACATTAAAAATAAAAAACTATTTGTTATGTAAAATACGAAAATAAATGGATGTCATATAGGTCAAAGCAAAAGTAAGATCGACAGTGTATTGTTCATTCGTAACTCTATTGCGTATTTACATATCCGAAATCTTTCTCAAGATGATCATATCGACACTTCCCTTCCTATCCCGGTTGCATCTAAAGTATTCATTAACGTTAATTGTAGCAGTGAAATGAGTAAATAGAACAGGCTTATACACATTTTAAAAGGTTTTATATCTTATAAATACTCCATTCGGATAGGTTCTTAACTAAAGGTAAACAATCTTGTTGCGACTTTTTTTAAAACACATAATTATTAAACAAATAAACTAGGCCAAATGAGTAACAAGTGTTTCAACATGGGTTTATAGTCATTAAAATGTATTTCTAAACATAAAATATGGCTATGCTCAGTTATGTAATAAAACAAATTAAAAGACACATCAAGATTGTTTATGTTTCGTTAAGTAGTATCTAACCGAATGGAGTATAGACTTTATCTTACAATTAATTATCGAGAATCGTTATCCATATTAACGTCACAACACTAACAAAAAATCCAAAAATAAACCGCAGCCGTGCAGCGTTTGACGAAATGCAATTTGATTGGTTCATCGCACATCGCGTCACATTTACCACACCTGTTTCTGAGCAAAAAACGTTTATTGCAGATTTCATTTTTAATTTGCTATCGTCGGTCTATTTAATGTGCCTAGTTTGAATGACCAGATTTTGTCATCATTCTTAATATTTTAAGATTCTGCGAGTGTACTTACACTCACATAAATCACAAATAAACACAACAGTGATATTTTGTTTGTGCTTGAGACTATTAGGAGTAATTTTATAGGCGTTACAATAATCTGCATTTTGTACAGGTCTCTGGTCTAGGCGTACTTTGCATAGATTGATTGGATTTTTCTGCAGGGATCTTTCTTAGAAT
This sequence comes from Eilema caniola, assembly GCA_949126895.1. Lineage (NCBI taxonomy): Eukaryota > Metazoa > Arthropoda > Insecta > Lepidoptera > Erebidae > Eilema > Eilema caniola. Next base: position 8,852,675 of record OX421479.1, on the reverse strand, counting down.
GGATCTCTTTAAACAATAATAAGAAAACAATATGCCTACGAGGATGTGCGCTTAATATGTGTGTAGTAGTTAAATACTAAGTTTGATGACCGAAGTTATAGTTTTAAGGTATACAAATGAGTGACTTACTTTAAGGATCGCCTAGTGAGATCCGGATTAGGGGGTGGCCGTTGCGGCTGGTGCGGATTGGTGTGCGGGTGTTGCGGATATTGCTGGTGAGGCGGCGGTGCCGGTTGTGGAGCCGGGCGGGGCACAGGTGGAGTCGGCCTTTCGACTCGGTCTGGACGGTCCACCCGTTCAGGTCTCTCCGGTCTGTCGGACCGCTCGGTCCGCTCCAGTCGCTCCGGCCTCTCCGGCCTGTCAGGCCGTTCCGCCCGCTCGAGCCGTTCCGCTCGCTCTGCCAGCTGCGTCGCCCCCGAGTACGGGTGTGAAGACCGACTCGACACTTTGACACGACGTCCAATGTCATTTTGATTAGGTTTAATCACGCGGGTGCTGGAATATGATCAATACTGTGAGTTGGAAAAGTGAAATTAATCATGCAAAACTAGGAAATTGCTAAGTTTTACTTAATTATAACGTGATATTGTAACATACGGAGTTCATTATTTGAAGGTAATACATATGGGTGAATATAGCGTAGTTTTATGGTAATTTTCTTGTTTGAATACAGTCTATCTAAAAGGCTTAACATATCTGAAGTTCTATAAAGTAATTAACTCTTATTAAACCTAGCTCAGGCCAAATGTACCTACAGCTAATAAAAATTCATGGTCTTTAAGATGTCGTTAAAAGAAAAGTAAACAGAAATGGTAATGAAACATAACTCTGTTCAGTCTTAGTAAACGTAGTAGTAGTAACACTGTGGTAGCAGTTAGTAAGATTATGACTTAGTTGAAAAGTGGCTCATTCTACTTTTCTGGCTTCACAGTATTTGCGGCATTTCGCAACTAGTTTCAAACAGTAACTAACTAATAACCTAGTTGTTTTATACGTGCTAGCTGTTACTAACCATTTGCTCTGCTCCGCAGCGACTGTTCTCGCCATACGGTCCTTGGTTGCCTCATACGAATCATCGTTGGCCTGGACGCGCATCCTGCGCGGCAGTGGCCCGCACGACTCCAAACGGCGGGCGCCACCACTTCGTACACATTCGAATGAACCCTGAAGTACACAAATATCACTTTACTATTCAGGTAGACAAAACAATATATGTAATAATGCTAATCAAACAAAACAATGATGATGTGGTTCCAAGAGAAGCCAGTGTAACATTAGTAAAACGCCTATAATAATTCACATATAACGCAAACTTATTCGTATTCAAATTTGATCACAATACCTACCTACTGCAAAAGGAACAGTAAATGTTGTATTACATTGGTAACGTTATTTACGTAATCCCCATTTCATCCCTATTTCGAGGGAGAACAATAAACAACCTTTAAACTCTGTGGAAAGCAACGCCCTTATACGTAACGTGGGGATGAATAACCGCTCACGCAAAGCTTTTTATAGAATACGTTGAATCAATAGTTATTACAATCTTGTCGAGATATATTTTGATATAAAAATATGACTTTAGGCTTTGTGCTGCAATGTATGCTCCGAGCGACTGAATTCGCACTTTCTAACGGGTGTTGGGTAACGTTCTTAGCGACCCGCGTCGCTGCTGCATTCACAGTCAAGTTATTTTCAATTATTTTGCTAATACTGATTAATCAGGACTGAATTATTATAAAATATGGGTGAGAAACTCCTTTGTGAGAAAGAACATTTCAGTTGCTCTGAGAGAATTAAGCTGAAAAGATCGAGGTTACAAACTCTAAAAATAATTGTAAAGATTTACTTGCAATAACTAGAAAATACTTTAGAATTGACTGATTTAGCTATTCGGGAATGTCAGAACATTTATACACATGAAAGAAGATCTGTTGGTAAGATTAAAGACCTTTGTAATACGAGGCAACGTTTCTAGATATCCATTTAAGATGTCGAACATTTTTTAGCGAAGAACTCAAAACTAGAATACTTTGTTGTTCATTGTCGTGTAAGGTACTTAAATCCACACGCTAAGTAGTGTTAAGAAAACAATTATATAAACTTCAGGTATAATTTCAGTTCTGAATTACCTTACTTTTATGGTTATCGACTTTAAGAGTTATCGCTTAAGCTATTACGAATTCATAAACAATAGTATTAACCGTTTCATTACCAATTTAATTTTCTTGTTGAAGTATCAAAAGATTAAGTAGGTACAGTAAAAGAATTTAGGTCATACATAGGTGGTGGGCTAGGCGCCACAAGTTACGAATTTTCCACGCATTGTACATATTAGGTATTATCGACTGCAACAGTTCCACGACCTGCAAAACTAATGCGACACTGTATGGGAGCAGGATATTTGAATATGATGGGACGACTTACAAGTGTTTGCATTCTATTAATTCTCGTGGATAGAGATTCTTTAAATGATTAGTGAATTAACAGGATACAATAATACAGGAAGCTACTAGTTTTGTTGTTGGAATATTCATACTTATATAGAAACATCACTTATCACTACATACTATAAAACAAAGACGCTTTCTGTCCCTATATAACTTGTTTGCTTAAATCTTTAAACCTACGCAACGGATTTTGTTGTGGTTTTTTTTAACAAATAGAGTGATTCAAGAGGAAGGTTTATATGTATAATACATGTTTAGTGTAGTAGAGGGTGCAGCGGGAAGCGGATCTGACGCCACGCGGGCGGAAAAATATTGGCGGTACGAAGTTTGCCGGGTCAGCTAGTTAAAGTATAATTTAATGTCGAAAAGAAACTGGGATACTGAAATACCAAGTTGTGATTATTGATACAGAAAATATCTTGGAGGAAATGATAGGCACACAGTTTATAACATATTTTATGATTGATAATCATAATATCTACACATTCTACACATATTATGATATGACTTATATGTCACCTATGTACCAATGCTCATCTATAATTATTGTTCATTTTAGCGATACATTGATTAAGAAACGCAAGTAATTACTTCAAGAGTGCATACTGGTATAACAATTCTTAATGATATATGTATGTCGAGTGTGATAGCGGCGATATCTTATAAAACTGCAATATTTATAACAATTAGGTATACAGTTAACATTGGATGAAAGTCAAATCCCGATAATATAATTATTATTTTCTTCAGAATAACATACTTACTAATAAAGTATATCTAATTATGCTATCAATATGAAAGACAAGGTAAGGTAGGTTATTAAAAACGAAACAAAATCAAGTTATATGCATACTCAACCTTCAACCTTGATATTCAACAATATTCAAGATACTGTAATTTGCAGCAAAAAATACATTATTTAAACGGTGTATAAAATGAATTGCTAAGAATCAACAAGTATAAGTGCAGCACTAAGTGTTTGCTTTAACATCTTTTTTTGTGTATGTAAATCCTTCATAATATACCTAGTAGCACGTTTTCAAGCGCGTTTGGTCGACTTGTTAATGGTTGTAATAATACAACAAGAAAAGGAGATTACTGTAAATGAGCGTCAAGCCTAATGGGATTAGTGTTTTGTTAAGGTCTTCCTAATCTTCTATTTCACACAGTCTACTGTGATACGATACTCGTCTTTCAGTAACAAGTTCGACTCATACCCATTTAAATTTCGATAATAGCGTTTCGTCCCGATAATCAGGTGCAACTTGATGGCCCGTCTTTATCGGTCATATTATGCATACAAACTTATGTAGTAAAAATGTTTAAATAACAGTGAAATCCGCATAAAATCCATTGCGTAGTGTTCAGGTTACGATCACGATAGTTTTTCGTGCTAGGGATACAGAACTATATAAAGAAGATACACACTGACATGTTGTGGATATAAAATGGAGAACTGCAATCGCTATCGACACAAGGTATTCGATTATACCTTTATGCCTTTAGCAATAAATATAGTCTCCTAATGAATGTAACGCTTACTATAATATGCCATGTTACATTAAGTAGTAGTACGATACACAAAGTAGAAAGACGTGTAACTAAAGTGTATCCTACTTGAGCAAACTAAGAACGTTTACGGGCCAGATAGGCACGTCTCGGAAACTTCAGACTGCGAAGAGAAAGGAATAAAAAAAGATTAGTAGGAGACAAGGGAGGTAAATAAGGATCATATAAAGTTGCGTTCTGCTGCCTCTGTCTATCACATTAGGAATGCGCAGGGTTATGTTTGTAGGCAGTATGCACGAATGTGTCATAAGAGTAGCGAATCCTTTGCGATGCCATTGCCTGGTCGTGAACAGGATGTTCACGAATTATAAATGAACAGTTATACATATATGGACTGACGTCCTGATAAAGGTGGCTGGGACAGACGATGCGGAAGGACGAGGATCGGACGAAATGGCGCGCATTGGGAGAGGCCTATGTCTAGCAGTGGACTGCCATGGGCTAATTGATTGATTGATTGATTTAAGCGGGTTATTATGGATATATAAACTTCCAAATATTTTTCTTATGCTACATATTTACAATGATCGGTACATCAGTGTATTGTGATAAAAAAGTAAGTAAAAATATGTAGCAGCTGTGTATGGTTAGATAATACCCGCATGATGTAAACACCGGTTTATAATCAAGGTGAACTGGGATGTGTGCCTAATAACGTTACGTTTCGATTTGTTAAAATTTTAGTCTATATTTTATAGACGTCAGTTTCTTTAAAGTGCTACAAATATTAGTATTTTTGTTCGACAGACTAATTCTTGGAATCTATTAATAAGAAACTGGTTAATGTCTACGATATAATACACACCCTGCAACAGTGGACTAGTTTGTTATGTACGAGTATTTAAAACACTCATAACTGGTCAGTTTCCTCAACTTGTCTAATACTGTTTTAAACGTGTTAAGGAATCAGACCCGTTTATAGAATTAGATGTAAGTATGTATGTATTAGGAAATCGACCAGTTACACAAATTGGTGTAATACTACAGTATTACTAGGTTGCTAACATATATACAAATTTGAAACTTTCTACACCCAAGCCATCTTTCGTGTTATTCTCGGTAGCATCCTATGATTTCACCTCGGAGCCAGGGGTGCGCTTACTCCTTTTTCTTCTATTTATTTGGCATATACGAGAGCGCCGTCAAGAGGAAGGCCTTCGCCAGAGCCTCGTTCGTTAAGAAGTGAGTGTACCGGCTAACAACTTGCAGATGAGGTTGGCTTGAACCTCAACGTGGTTGGACCCTTACTTTCTTTCTACTCTCTCATCACCATCATTATCATCATATCAGCCACACACAGTCCACTGCTAAACATAGGCCATCCAGCGCTTCCCGGCTACCTTGATGAGGTCGTCCTACTCCCTAACCTAACTAATATCTAACTGTATACATTTTGAAAACTTTTAACGGTATTTTCTCATATTGTCGTCGATTTCCTTCGAGTGTGATATGTTAATTTGTTATATCTTTAGTTTCCATCGTAGAAAAGTATAATGTAATGTATTTCGTTATAAGTATTTGGGCATTAAAACCATGCATGGTCACCCCGTCACCAAAGGCGTCGTTAGACAGGTGTCACTCCTGAGTCGCGCGTTACCACTCGCATTAAGGGAGGGAAGAGGATACTAGGAAAGGAAGGGAGGTATTGACAGTGTCCACAGAGTTGATATGTGTGTGAGCTCAGGAATCTTTAAACGGGCCTATTCCTACTGGCAAGAGTTCAACCTATGATTGTTATACATAAGGTTTTGACACAAAGAGGTAATTTGGTTACCAATAGCTTAACATACTACACAGCCTGACTGTAAAAGTAAGTGAAGTTATTACCTGTGGACCCTCCATCTCTGCATTACTGTTAATGCTGAAGAGAAACGTAGCCTCGCCTGACTGCCCATTGCCGCTGGCAGGCGCCGGAATGGAGATTTTCTGAAATAAATAGTAGTATTGATATCAATAATAAAATTTGCTGTGTGTGATGAACGGAATAGTTGCAAGTTGGAGGAAATAGTCAAAGAAAGAATCAGAGAAATATCCGCATACAGTATACAGATAGTATGTATTTCTAACTATTATATACTTCGCTATAAAAGTTACTACTAATTTAGTCAAACACTATTTCTTGAAATATAGATCTATTAATCTGTCGCAAAAGCAGTTATGTTAGTTTAATCAGCAAGTTAAATGAATTTCTAGAGCGAAAAATGGCAACCAGAAGCAGATAGAATGCTGACATGACTTGAGAATAGCTTTGTGGGAAGAATTCTTCCAATATAACCTCAAGTATTTGGACAGAACTGGAATGGTTACACATGTCAAGCAGAAGTAATTTTAGTCGGTATAACCTAATTATTGTACATTTATATAGAAATGAATATTTCTTTGTTTGTCCGTCAACTGATTGCGATGAAACTTTGTAAGTCATATATTTTGTGTGACATAAATTATGATATAAAGGTTTCCATTCTATACATTAATGTGGACAGTTCGGCAAGTGTCTTGCCCTTATCAACTGTACAAATATAAATACTGTCATTCCGTTTACGCACGTGACATCTTTATGAAGAATAAAAATTACAGCAAACAGAAATTGAGAATTCAATAATAACCACTGTACCAATAAAAATGGACCTTGAATTTCTTTAAACAAATTTCATGAACTACATTATTCCTTCGTATAGGTTAACGTAATAAACCCAGGTTATTATTTATAAATAGCTTTATGTCGGGAATGCTGTTAATAATTAAAGTCTTTTTGAATTTTCTATTATTATAGAATCAGAAAACGCAACGCAAGAGGCCTGTCATTTTACACCGCTGCAAAGCGTAGCCTTTGCTAGGGAGCTGCGCTCCCGCTTATGTCACGGATATGAATATGCTGTGGTGGAAGGAGTTACGCGTAAAGATCGCGTGAGGAGCTCCCGCATCTGCGGCAGTGTTCTGCTCATATCCGTGACACGCAGCTCCTTATACCGCAGCTAAAATGCAGGAGTGTCGCCCTTGCTGGCACGGCCACGGGGAAGTAAAACATAAGGTTGGCTACATGGGTAACTATTGTCTAGTCATGTAATTTCCGCTGCGTTTCGGTAGAACCGGAAGGTCCAAGGAACGCCGTCGTGATGTCGTAAGGGATGAACTAGTATACTATGTATCAAATGTTTATCCCTATCAGGTGTGCTTAAGATGGGGTAAAAACGGACCCCGGGCTCTAAGTTGTAGAGCCAGCGAGAAGATTACAATTCAAAATGGTCGTACAGATAGGTGTTCGGGGCTTGAGATAAATAAAATGTTTTCAGTAAATGTCCAATTGAGAACCTATTGATTGTTCGTCACTTCGCTTCGCAGTAAACTTCGGTGTGATTGGTTGTTTTTGTACACATAATACAACTAATCCAGTGCTTTCTACATTCATTCAATGCCACTCGTAGAACATTCGAGTTTCATACATTTTAATAAGTACAATTTACCAGAACTCTACATAATGAATGTAGAGTTCTGGTGAGTTATTTTCTCTGCTTAACAATAGATGGCACATTTACGAATGTGCTGTAATGCTGTTCCATAATGCTGGCTTGTCTTTTGAAGATGACTCTACCATCCATACTAATATTATAAATCTGAAAGTGTGTCTGTTTGTCCGTCTTTCACGCCTAAACAACTGAACCGATTTTGATGAAATTTGGCATAGGGTTAGATTAGACCGTGAGAAAGGACATAGGCTATGTTTGGTCGCGATAATGTAAAAGCTAGTACAGTATAATATATCAATAGTCACAACAGAATGCAGATGACGTTACTAATAGACCAATTAATTATTTTGTGTAATTATTTAATAACGTAATTTTATCGACTGTTTTACAAGATGGTGATGACACATAATGTTTTAATAGAATATGTTTAATCGCATGCCTGTGAGTTAAGAGTTTAGTCGTGGGAAATCTGGCACAAGATCTTGTGTGAATCACATAGGAATATAAAACGGCCAAATTACTGTCGGGCATTTCGACTGCATAAAATGCACAACGGCAAACCACTGAAATTATATTGTATTACACACATTTCTCCACCTGTCACACGATTACGACTGAGATAAGAGAGTAAAATAATCACATGAGAAATCTACGGCAGTTCTTGTTACATGTCCAAATAAGGCTAACCTGGGCAACTAGACCTAATGCAATTGCAGCTGCTTACAAACACACGTAGCAGTGTGTATAACTCATGAAGTAATGACTTTCATCGTGTGGTATGGCAACTTCGCGGCTACACAATCGATGAGCGTAGCGCAACGTTTCACGTAAGTAAATAAGAATCATTTTCCAAATTAATATAACGTATGTAGTGTTTTTAATACTTAAAAATGAAACAATTATAATCAAAACCACGCGGAACTTTCGGAATCCGTTTATTGAGGTCGTTACAACTTCTTCATGGTTCGCCACACAGTGCCAAGAAAAAATTTACTCGATTTATTTTGTCAAGACTTTCAACTTCCCTTTCACAAATATTGCAAAAATGGGACACGTTAGTTAAGATAGGTGATGAGAAATTACAGTTTAGCAAATAATTGACACTAAGAAATTGTAGGCGGGTGGTATTTTATTACATTGTAAAGAGCAGAATTGTTTGTGTCCAGGCGTATTTCATTTGGTATCGCACGCACCTACATGCGTGGCCGCGAGCTGCTCTAAGGTCGCAGCTGACGATGTGTGCCAGCATCACAATGCCACGCAATTAACCTATTAAACAGTGCGGCGCGAAGCGGACACCGATGGAGCAATAACCCGACAAGTCCAGTAGCTAATGTGTTAACCGATGCACAGATCACTCAAGAAAAACCATCTCGATGTTTCCCCGGCACAATTACCCCAAATATGGATTTTACAATATGCAGTGTGCAAAATTAGTTTTAATCGTACAGAGATTTCATATTTCACTAAGTTATCGTTTTATTTGATATGTAAAGGTAAATATTGTCAGTGTTCAACGTATAAAAACTAAGTCAATAATGCACAAAGAAACGTCCATCACGCGATTCAAGTCTGATAAATACAAGGTAAAGGCATAGAGCATAATATGGAATTATGGAGTTAATGAGGAAAAAACCCGCTACGAACGAGCAGCAGACACTGCGGGGAGTGCGGGGGCGGCTTTCTCTACGCCACTGCCGACCGATATAAAGAGCGCCTCGCGATGGAACACTTCGGCATTCGGTCAACAGCCGTCTCGCCCGCATCGCGTTCCTTCCATGGATTTTAAAATAGTTCTGCTTTGTTGCTTTTATTGACCGATTTTTGCGATTGTCACTAATACAATAACATACATGAATATATAGACAGTTATTTATAGGTAAATAGTCTAACTATCTGCAAATGGTATCATGTCAAGGTCGCTAGTTTCATTGTGTCTTCTCATGAAGGTCGGGCAACATCGTTTAGACCGGAAAATAGGTGTACACGAGGAAATCCGTCGTCCGTTTTTCAAGGCATTATTGAAATGCCGCTTGGTCGATTAATTTGTAGATCCCATTATAGACTTCATAATTATGACAGCTGCGGTAGTAAATCTTATGGTTACGTAATTCCAAAAGCGTAAACAACTGTTTTCACTCAGATTCTTTTAAATTTTTCGATTGTGGCAGGAGATTTCTTCATTGTGTATTGCCCGTCGTGCGCAACGACTGAGCCTTTTGTTGGTTACCTAATTTCTCAGCTAGCGGCGAGCGGTAAACAGACTTACGAAGTGAGAGGCCGTCGCAACCGGTCCGTTTGGTTCGCTCGACCGATAGATATACCTACTCACTACGTCGTAGATAGCGTACTCGGCTTCGGATTGGTTTAATGTTAACGACTAACACAAGAACAAACATAAATATATGTCCATAATCACGGATTGGTTTCTTCTAAGCAAACGTCCGCGGTACTTGGTAAAACACAAAATGCGGAATGTATTTTACAAAATACCACGGGACAAACCCGGACGCAAAACCAGCGGTCGTGTGCCTCAGCTTCGAGTTAACGTGTTGTATCTTATTGACGTAACAGCGCGGAGGTGGCGCAGGCCATTCGATGTAAATTGAGCTTTAAATGTAGACCATGTTGGTACACTATTGTTCGCTTCGATCGAAGCCTACGTCAGTGGTGTACAATAATAAATGGTTCACTTCAACACGAATTGTAGCGGGAAATTCACGCAACTGGCTGGTGATCGCCACTCTGTTAATTGCTTGTCGACTTGTTATATTCTTTACTTCATGATATATGATAACGAGTATTGGTAACGATTATTGCAAACTTGTTTATAATTCAACCAGAACAGAGGTCCGGGTAGCCGAACGAACATGTTAGGCTTTTGCTGTTTTAATTGTTCAAAATAAATATTTACAAGTTCTATCATTGTAATCATCCATTTTGTGTTTACTCACGCGTAATTCCAATTCCAATTTTCTTTAATTTTAGCACGTCCCCTCTGTAAGTTATTTAAAAGATAAAACAAATAAATAAAAAAAATGTTTGTAATTCAACTTGGAAGTCCAAAACAAAGGTTATATACAGTATAAGTAATATAAAATACATGACGAGTTGACCAGAATTAATTTCAAACGTTTAATAATTTCATAAAGATAAAGAACTTAAATGGTAGGTTTGAATATTAACAAGTTAAGGATTCAGTATATTAAAAAATAAGGGCAACGCGAAGGTGTCGACGTTTAAAAATTTTCCATAAAATATCGTATCGTGAGAAGTAGTTGGGCTATCTCTAAATAAACAAACGAATGTTAACGCTCATACAGCTGAAATATTGATAAACAATGATCAGTTGAACACGAAGTTTCCCTATAATGTTATAACAAGACAGGAAAGTTGAAACAGACAATCTTAAATCAACAATATGGAGAGCAGAGAATTTGGCAATGCGTCCGCGGAAGAAATTGTTCTAACACAATTTACTAACGGTAATAGTCACTTTCATCGCTGCAGACACATTTAAAGCCGAAGTGAGTGGCCAGTTATTCGTGAGGTTTCTACGATACTATTTGCATATTCGCCGACTTTCTAATGGACGATGCGGCCGCTCTTGTCGCAATCGTCGGCAGCGGTGAGGTAACACCGATTCATTTAATTATATACTTATGTCGAAAAAAAAAAAAACAGTATTTGAGTCTCGCGCATTGTTGCCATTGAACAGCAACTTGTGTGTGTGCGCGCACGCCTGTCTAACTTGGGGTTTTTCGCTCAATCGGCGCACGCTCATTGGTTAGCTTGAGCCTCATTGAAAAGCTGCGTTCGAAAACTAGAATACCTTGCCTTCACGTTCATGTACAATCGATAACAATTTAGCCAACTGAATTATTTTAATTTGCAATATTCGCTCTTCTGAAATCAGCAATTACAACCATTAAGTTTTCAATTTCTTTGCAAAACAGTATTGACACGGTTGCGAAAATCTTAGAGTAGCCGCATAATCGAATGTCTTGTCAACTAAATTCTGATTTTACATTAAATTTCCCTTTCCGGTGAATGAACTATGTTAATTATTTGCGCGTGGTAAATGATTAGATTACTGTACTCAAACCACTTGTATGTGTATTTTGTTATCGCGGCTTCCTATATTTATAGATACGGAGTTACGTCAAACGTTTTTGATATTGCCCTTTGTAAAGTAGCCAAAATATCATAGGTATTGAGAATGTAGTACACGAGGACATGCAGGTATTTAATATGTCAGTTGAATTGCAAATATTACGATCGTTGTTGTTGACGGGTGGGTCTTTGCAAGGATTCATTCTGGTGCCGTTCTCCTTCGCGGCGGCCGCTCGCGACCTTCCGCCAGAGGAGGGGCACCTCTCACCGGCGACGTGACTGCAACCACGGCCTTACGTCGCGAGGCTGTATCGAAACCTCTACGTAACGAAGCTCTTTCCAGCTGCGGTTACTCAACGACCGATAGTTCCGTCGATACATACATACATACTTGCCTTGCCGTACACACCACCAACAGATCACGTGATTGCCTTGCGTAACGAATTATTGCCGGCACACCTTTTGATACAACGTGAAATACATAGAAATCTTTCATTATTGAGACACATAATAATGGTGAAACGATTACCAGGATTGTGAAAACAGAATAACTTTATCGTAGTCTTTGTTTCTTGCGCATCAATATGTATAGATAACATAATTTTATCACTAACAATGACAATTCACCTTAGTTTTATCAGCTCTTTTAATTGGGAATGTTTCAAACAGTATTTTGATTGACGACAGTGAACTGGTACGAATGAAACTGATGCGAGAGAACGTTTCACCAAAAACAATGGCAAGTAAAAGGCGAGTAGATGTTCCCACTACAAACAAGACGAAGCTATTGTATGGAGCAGACTTACTTTTACTGACAATTAGACAAAATAATAACTTATTGTTTCATTATACACAAACACATTAACCGAAATACAACGTCTAGTAGTTGCTGATTGCTCACAACACAACATGTAGGGGATATTGTAACAAAAATTACATATGAAAACAGACACTCACGCCTCTTCCACAATGGTAGATATAGACCAGAGTCCACCGTTTGCATCTGTATCTGTACCTTCCATATCTAACAAGTTTCCTCTACTGTTATTAATCAGTAATAATTCCTTCTCATCATTATTTTAATGCTACTATAGATTATACCTATCTAAAGGCAGGAAATAAAAGACAAAATGCGTCTTGAATGCATATTTTGAATTCAAGCCTAAGACAAACAATAATAAAACATACCATTCCTTAGAGTTAGAACTATGAAATTGTAGTCTATATCACAATTCAGTAGTCGACAATTTTATCCTGTGACATCACATTTTTGTGGGAGACAGGAGCACGTCTAAAATTGAGGAAACGGAACACTACTACATATTATGGACAAATCAGAAATATTATCATTATTTAAGATATTCTGAGCTAGGAGTAAATTGCAAAGAGTAAATATTACAGAAATAATAAAAGGTAACACATTATGCAGGGGTTTCAGACTAACAAAGAATATAAACAAAAGCTAGCGTCGTTAAGTATTACTGGTGACGTAATGTTTCATGATTTTATTCAGTGACACAAAAACAAAGATGTTTTCAAGAGTATGAATGATTTATAAACAAAAACAGGAAAGCAGATTCCATGAATACAACATTTCAAAATGTTGCATACTGACACGAAAGGGGATTGACCGAGGTTATTTCCCTCAGGATTCGACGCAAAGGAATAACGGTTATAAATTTATCTTTTTTTCTGATAACTGATAAGCATACTTATATTCAAGCCTGTTAATCCCCGAAGGAGTAAATAGGGTGTATTAACACCTACATTTAGACACTAAGTACTACAAAAAGAAATAGATTTTCCTCATGTAAATTTAAAGCGTAAAGTTGTTTTTCATATCTCGTCTGTAAATACCCGGGTATATATAGTATATAGAGGTTTGTTACGCCGACATTTTATCAGCTATATCTATACAATCCTACGTTATAACTGGATGAACCTAATGCCATTTACTGGTCAGTGGTCACGTTTCCAGCCTTTGTGTGCACAAAGGAGCATATTCTACTGGAAAACCTCAATAATTATTTTTGAATTTGAATCGCGACCAACGGACTATTGAGGCAGACAAGACAAGGTGCTTTAATGAGCTCCAAATTATGCAATTAACTGCTAATTGAGCATATTAAATATATTTACGGTAGTTCAAGGTACTCAAAACTGTCGATGCAATATCTGACGCACAATATAACGACGAGACCAGATAATGTCGCAAGTATTTAGATCAAGGTGCGAAACACGCGTTCGAGAGTCGAGATCGGCTCCGAGGAATTTTTGTTGAAGATCACGCTCGATTCATTATGAAATCAAAGCGGAATACGGTTTTAGAAAACATTGTTTACTATAAGATATCCACAGACAAAGATACCTAGCTTCCGAAGCGTAGAGAACGGGACAGCTGTGGGGTCCAGGGTTCGGTACCCCGATTGGGTAAAATGTTATTAGATTTTCTGTATGTAAGGCAATTGTCTGAAGCATTTCAAGAAAAGTAGTGTTATTGGATTTTCCTGTGAGGTAATTCTCTGAAGAAGTTTAAGTACTTACCCATTTAATGGGAAAAGTCTTTCCATATTACGTAGGACTAATAACTCTCCGTTAGAAGATGTATAGGCGTGAGTATAATAATTATATAAACATAAAAAAATTATGTTACATTAAAATATTAACAAAGAATGAAATACTAAGATTGCAACATAATGAATCCAGATTAGGAATAGAGGGCCATGTCATGAATAGGATATTACTATTAACGAGTTTTAAATAATCTTATCAAGAGCTAGCATAATATTGATAAACTATACATACTTACATATGTATGTATTAGGATACCTTATCGAGACACGTGCTTGATATATCTAGGAGTCTAAATGAGCGATGTGTGAAATTACAACAGTTATGGTTATGAAACAATTATAAAACAATTTGAAATAGTTATAAAATAATAAGATGGACGTCAATCATCATTATCTGAGTGGCAACCCATTTGGAACGACAACAGTTCCATAATTTAGCTTATTTTGGGAGCGACCTCCGTCTGACGTCCCAACCCTGAAAGGGAAGCCTTTCCCTGCTGATTACCAGACAAAGCTTTGACGCTCAAAGCATCGTTCATCAAAGTGTGATTAGTTTACTAGGGTCCGAAGATCTTAGAAAGAGAAACCACCAAGAGCTGGCTGATATTCATCCCAAACGAAAAGATGCTACAGTAAAAAATAAGACTAATTGCAATGACCAATGTCTTGTTCAATCTAGAACAATCTAGTAGCATCTACAGACATAGTACAGTACAGAGTACAGACGTGGCGCCGACGCGACATGACGCTGGCCACGCCTCCCGATTACGGCTTTATTACGTTTGCTATTTTATTATCGTAGCTGCGAGCTTATTACAGAGGGAAGAGAATAACCGAACAAGTACTACTAAACTAACATTAGGGCTCGTTCGCATGACATAACATTGGTATATTCATTTTGTCAAAGAATGGACGTATCCATCAAATAAGTAATATACAAATTATAGAATACTACTGGAAGAACTTTAAAGTAAATAAAAATCTTGTAAAAATAAGGAGCTTGGTATGATTTATTAGCTTTTTTTTTAAATAAGGACAAGCACCTAGGATTTTTTTTTTAATATTAGTCAATTGCATATTCCAGACCTATGTATATTGGAGTAGCTTGTGCTTTAATATGAAAATCAAATATCTTACTATGACGTCAAGAGATCAATTTAGTGATGGGGAACACATCGAGAATCCGATATAACTATCCGACTACTATCTCGTACCTCGCGTCGCTATCATGAATATCATAATCATCATTCTCTATGATTATTACAGTACTGCTGTGTTACACACAGTAGCCTGTGAAATGGACATTTATTACATCAGGGGTGTCACACGCGAGCTCGATCTTTGAATTTATAAATAATTTAAATCCCTTTTAAAAGATGTTCAATTCTTTTAAAAGGGCTTTAAATTATTTATTAATTGGTATAGTAATTCATGTTACTATGACAAAAACTCATTATTTAAAATAGAGACGAGGTGCTTCTTGTTATAATCTACAGTACAGTTCAGTGAAACAGATATGCGTTTACGATGATAAATAGACCAATTACATAAAACATTAAAAACAGTTTAGTTGCATTGTTAATTGTGGCACAATTCAATCAAAAATAGGCTTTGAGGTGAAGGCTACCCAACTCTTACAAACACTGTTTTTCGGGCCATACGGCGTTGTTCTGTAAGAAACAATTACTTTATGCAACTTTCAGTATTAAAATACAACTTGAAAACAGATCACTTATTATTTATTATTTTAGTTTGAAATAGGTTGTTGTTGTAGTATGACCAGTGTTCTTTATGCCACTTTATGAAACAGATTCAATGATCACAAATTATGTTACCGAAAAGTATTCTATTGTCCGAGTGCCGCCTACTCGTGAAGTTCAGAATAGTGCTTGAAGCGAGCGGTAACTTTTACCTGCTTACGTAATGGTGCCAGGTACAATTTATTATCGGCTCCAATGCAAGCTTTCGTAACATAAGCTAGCGCACTGCTTATACATTTTATATCTAACTAACTAAATTGTCCTCTTTCCGTACACACGATTATTTACTTGGCACTTAATACCTACCGCCATAAAAACTATTGAAAACGACTGTTTAAATTAACAGATGGACGACATTATTCAAAAGAAATGAAGTCTATTTTGTGTGTAAAATATCAGCTGATACAATTGAAACGTTACAAGTACCTATGTTCATAGCAATAAGTAAGTATAGATTGGATGTTCTCAGGAATTCTAGCCGTTTCACCACAATGATTATTTTAATAATTTATTAACACAATAAAGCTCTTCGAAAATATAATAAAAATTAGCAATTTAAAGTTTTTAAAGAATGTCATAAGGCGAAACCGTTTAGATTTCAATAAATTATCGTGGAAAAGTACAAGTGTATTGTCAATCTGTGTAACAAGTTCCAACAAGTGCCATCATCAGTATAAAATAGTCCAATTAATCATAACTTTTTATTCTCTTAAATCGTACATTTAAGACTGAGTTGAGATTTGAACTACGGGTTCTAGTTTTATTACGACGTTATCCAGACAAAATAAACATTTGAGCTTGCATGAATTCGCATAGAACTGAAAATTGGTAGAGGTTTCAAATATACCATAATAAAAGAAATATCAAAAGTCCCCATAGATTGGACTTCTGTAATTTTTTTATTCTGGGTCAAAGGTCAAAAATATTAGACTTGCATTTTTTTTGTAAACAGCAACTCGCAAAAGTTGGTTAAGTACCTTCCTAAAAAATTGTTCTCCTTCTTTTTTGTACAGATCACCATTTCCCAGCTATGGCGATTTCAAAATAGGAAGAATCGAAGGAAAAAAACGACGAAAAAAAGTAACGAATTTGTCCAACCTACTTCTGAGCTAACACTTTCCGTGTAAGAGAAAAATGCAAGAATCCAATATATTTTACCTTTGCCCTTAAATAAAAAAATGCAGCAGTGCAATGGTATCGTCCAATTACAATATTTCTTTCATTATGGTGTACATAGGATACAAACCAATTTCCAGCTCTATGCGAATTTATGCAAGCTTACTATTTTATTTCGTTTACATTAACTGCATTAATGACGAAGAAAAACAACGTTATTAACCCGTATGAATAGGAACCACCGCAACAACTTGCTTTGATGGTTGTGTAAACAGATGTTTTGTACCCAATAGGTATAGAAGTATTGATATATATTGATAACTATAAAATTAATAATATATACGATGCCATTAAAATACCTCAGTTATGCCACGATTTACCAGCATTTATTTGAGGCCCTTATTTCTTGATTGATGATTGGTACATAAACGTATCATACTAAACCAAGAATTGAGTAAACAAATGTAAATATATAAGCAAAGTTAGTAGTAATAGGCAACCAGTAAACGTTGAACACTTACAAATGTATGCTTGATCTTTAACCTATCAGTTTTACAATTGAAAAACTAAACATATTGCTGACATACAAGAATATCGTAGGGTAAAACATATGTAGTAACAATACTATAAAAGTTTACTTTTCTGTTTAATATTTTTCTTACGCATTTTTTTCCTATGAAAATAGCACAACAATCACTTGGATTTTAATCTATAGGAAATAAGAGAAAGTTGGAATTATTGTATTAAATAGTTCTTTTATAATGTGAAATTCCATGCACCATTGCATACAATGATCTCATTCGCTTCCAAATTCAGTTTTAGCGCACTCGGTTTTTATAATAAAAAATCGCCACATTCTTAATTTTTTTAAACATGAATATTTTACCTTAATGTTTTATTTAACTTAATATTTTTATTTTTATAAGTTGTATGCATATTTATTTTGACATTTAACATATAAATTGGAATCTCCCATTCACCGTGGCTACAGGCGGTCATTGGCAAACTTGAGATTTAGTAATCTAGCATAGATACATTATACATTAGATGCTTCGTGTATGTAAGGTAACGTTAATATTTAAAAAAAAATGTTTAAGGCGTGTGGCTCGACATTGTATTTTTTATTTTACTTGTTATCTTTTTTTAGCGCCAACCTCGGAAGTAAGATAATTCAAATTATTTTAATTTAAGTAGGTAGTCGGGCGTACTGCATAATATTATTATTTACACTTTCAGTAGCGCACTTTAATGAGGACAAAAGACTAGATTAATTATACATTATACTTTACAACGATACCACAAGGCAAAATTTATTGCCTTTGTACTTCCTAAATACAATCTCAGATTACTACAATGTGGCGACGTTTATCACCTACAAGTAGGTAGTTGACAGAAAATATCTCGAGGAAACGGCATTTCTAAGGAGAAATTGCCGATGCGTATAATAGGTATTGGATGCATGGCGAGAGAGGCGCCACCTGTGCTTAGTAACCATAAACACGACGACATGTGGACAGCAGTATTATTATCCTAGTTAACGATATATTTAGAATGTGTTAGTGTACCTATTATCTGACGTGCATTAACAAAACAGGGCGCTTCATGTGCCAATGATAGTATTTTAAATGGGCAATAAAATGGAAAATATCTGAGTAAGATGCGAGAAAATGCAATTTTCAAGTCAGTCTCCGCTAACGGAGGTCGTAAGTTGAATTTTATGTATTTTAAGCATTTGTTGACTTTGACACATAAAAGAGTTTAGTTTACGTACGTACACTTCCTCGTTGGGCATCGAAAGCGGTATTAGCTATGTATGATGGATACGCGGCGTCAGCGCACTCAACAACTTTCCCTACTTTAATGGAAAAACAACATTAAATCAGCAACCTTACGGGTAGATCTTGAGAGGCACGGTACATAGCGTGTAGAATATCGGCTGCGCTACTTAGTCAAGGTATTGACAATCTTCGTATAAAAGACAAGGTTACTAATCAAGTGTTTGGTTCTGTTAATATTCATTAAAGTATACGTGTGTTTTTAATTAATAATGAGCATGATTGAAGAGAGATGACTACATACAGAGTTGTCTTTTATTCTTCACCTATTTGAATAATTGCCACAGCACTCAAGTGATTCCTGTCTGGTAATTATTTCTACAACATCACTTTCAAAAGTTTCAAAATGAATGTAGTATGTAAGCACAACTAACTTACAAGTCAATATAATTATGTAGATTTAACGACTACAGCGTCCCTATTCCTTAAATAGCGAGCTGTGGACCTGTACTTTTTAAATTATAAAGTTAGCGTAGGTCAGATGAGATAGTAGTTAATTAACAACAACGATGACGGTCGAACACCGTGTTATTGAAGGTAAAAAGTGAAAGTTTATGAATATTCGATAATTTTTCTGTGAAAAATCAAAACCTAGCAAGTGCACTTCGTACATTTTGACAGGGTCCAAGACGTGGGTCTAGATTAATATCGTAAATATGAATCGTTCGTTTCTTTATTTCTAATGGCATGCGACAGGATTGTTACCAAGTGTGATAAGAGACGATTATTTAACCTACATAACAAAGTATAAGAAGTAAATACACAATGGGACATCGTTAACCTAATTGCTTATTAATAATAAATTGTTACATAGATACAAATGAATTTAAGGTAGGTAATTAGGTAGGTACCTACTTAAACCATTTACAAAATACAATGCCTAGCCATTTGCAATGTAAATTGATGATTTATGAGTAGAGATACTTGCATAATATACGTTAAAATTGTAAAATTTATAAATTGCATTTTATCTTTGTTACGTTATTTTTTTCTTTTATCTGATCTATAGATAAAATTAGTGCAAAGCAATTTGAGCGATCTCAAAATGAAGGTTTCCTTTATTGGATCACATGAACAATTGCTGGAGTATTGAAAATGAAATAACTATCGTCTCATTCGTTTTTTCCTGAACAGTGTATGTTCCATATTTATGTAACTTGGTATATGAATGTATTAATCAATCAATCAATTTGCCTATCGCTGTCCACTGCTGGACAGGTATTTCCAGGTCAAGTATTTACTCTACTTCCAGAAATTTTGATTTTTGCATAACGTTTTGAAATTGTACATCCGAATTTACGTTGGTGACTTGATTTCTTGTTCCATGGACCGTCTCATTAAGATGAATTTTACATATAAATCTTCCGTGGCTAAATGAAATGGTTTTCTTAGCCATATCAAAATTCTTTGTATGGTTTAGAAGTTAGCGGATAAACAGACATGGGCTTAAAAGTTTTGATTATAGCAGCTAATATATTGTATAAAAACAATATTATAACATTATCCATTCGATTTGCGTGCTTCTATGAAATATTGCATGATGACGTTATGTAGATGCCTATATTTTTATTGTTGGTATGACACGTTTGTATACGTATAGGATTTTCCCGTTGATGGACATAAAACGGTTCAGTTTTAACGTCTATCGTCGAGTACTATATCTAGGGTACGCTGACACCAATTTCAATCCAAGATACGTCCAAATTTACGTCGCCGTACGCTTCGATCCAATAGCAAAAGCACGCGCTGTGAAGTGAAAGTGAATAGTGCGCACGTACGGCTGGCCCGGAGCCCCAATAAGACGACACCGCCGCCGTCCGCATACTTCAGCAATTACCACGAGGAAATCAGCACCGTTCCGCCAAGAGACTCCCAGAGCCCTGACTCGGAGAACGCTATTTGACGCCCATCAAACACATCGACTGAATACAAATGCAATGGAAGTGTAGAAACACTTTAATTATATCGATTTTCTGCAGAAAACAAGTAATTTAATTGCATAAGCATGCATGTATAATCGAGCAAATATTTTACATGTATAGTGCAAAAATAAAGAGAAAAATATTAACGCTTTTCTTAAAAAGCGTGAAATTAAACAGATCTTGTAATCTAGGAGCGAGGAGGTTGACAGAATAGAGGACTGAGGGGATATTTGCTAAACATGCTAGCAACCCTGACCCCGAAGTTAAAGCGGCCTCATGTAACTCACCGGCCTCAGTTATTGATTCTACATTAGTTCCGGTTTGCTATAGATCGTGCAGATTAGAACGTCACATAGAAATATTGTTAAATATTGACTGTCTAGCGGTTCCATTGCTACTAGTGAATTTCACACGTATATTATGATTGAAGCAAATACATGTATGTCGATTCATACAACAGTGACAGAGGAATAAGCTTTTAAATAGTCCTTCATATCAAGATCAAGATATATAGGTATTGCAAGCAATGTGCACTATAAATGCCCCGAATTTTGTGCAAAATGAATTAAAAACCCCTTGACTTGAATAAGAGCGATAGATGCTGTAAAATTCATAAATAATTTCATTGCATTACGTCTTATACGTACGTTTAATACCTAAGAGAAACTTGTAACAAGATTAGACTTACGTGTACATTCAATGAGGTGAGCAGTAGAGTCAAATGGCGTCAATTTCGATTCGTTATAAAATTAATGTGGACATGGGACATCGTTGTTAAATATGAAAGAAACTTACAACAATGTGCATTAATTGAAAACTCAATCAAAATTTTGTGCAGGAAGCAGTGTATTACATAACAGTACTAGGCATTGGATTACATACAATGTATTTGCAAAAAGCTAACGAGAATGTTGTAACTATACATCACACCTGACTGAAGACACGAATATATTTTACCGTGATACATAAATACACAGTTCAAATTGCCTTGTCTTGTTTCTTTTAATTATATTATTTCATTTCTAACATAGTCATGACAAATGTATCAAGTTTCTTAGCATCATAATCGTGCAACTGAATTAGTAATTCAAGAATTTTGGGTTATTTCATTGTAATTTAGACCAAATAATTCAATTAACTTTTCCTTCTGCTCTATCTACACTTATAGTCACCGTTTCTTTTTACCCGACTGCCAAGAAGGGTTATGTTTTTCGCGCGTATCTTGTAATATTTTCTTTATTATCTCATATATACTGTACCATCGTTTTTTTATTGGAGTGTATATTATTAATTATACTCGTGCCTCGTCCTCGAGATTAGTATTTGCAAATTTATATTTCATAATTACACATTGTAGTAACGCCTAGTGATACCACTTCTGCACTATGGTTTAAAGAGAAAATTAAAAAAAAAAAAAAAACATAAATAAGTGGGTAGTCTGTGAACCTTGTAGCTCAGTTCACTTTCCCCATTCGCATTTTAGTGCTCTTCCACTTCGCACGCATTCAAAATGCCAAAAAGACGTAGTGAAAATACCGTCGACATTCTCACAAAAAAAAATTAAGAAGACTTGAAAAATAAATTAAATGTTTAAAACGGCCATCGCGTAGGCGCTTACAGTCAAGCGAAAGTTCGTCGTGTACGACATCGAGGGACTCGACGCCATCTCCGGATAAACTAGAAGGTTAGTTCAGTGTTACTTACTTATATTGGTGATTTCACGGAACAGAAAAATGTTCTGTGGGTAATTTTCATGAAGCAATCAGATTAGTCTGCGGGACTATTTCGGTGCATTTTTCGTTTTTATCAGTGTAAAGTATAATAAGTTCGCAATGCAATCAGATTAGTCTGCGGGACTACTTCGCTGCATTCATTTTTTCGATCTACCCAGATCAGTCTGCGGGACTGTTTCGCTGTACGATCGTAATGTGCACGCAGGTCAATCTGTGGGATTGTTCCGACGCACAATATTCGTTATGATCAGAATAGTCTGCGGGACTATATCGCCCTTAACGAATTCGGTCTTGTAAAGATCGTGATAATTTCGAGCCCACGTCACCTACGACGTACGTTGACGGTGCCGCTGGTGCCGCCGCCACAGACAGCTCCGCGTTCGGGCCGGCGGCCCCCGACTTGCCACCTGTCGCTGACGCGCCGCTCGCCCGCGCCGCATCGCCGCCCGCGCCGGAGCCCGCCCACCCTGTAACGAGTGCCGTCGCCGACGATGCGCTGCTGCCGCCGCAGTTTGGTCTAGAAATTGAAGACGCCGAGTTGGACCCTGATATTCTCGATATTCTCGGGGCTGACCCGACCGCTGTCCAAAAATACGGCACCTATATAAACAAAGACGTGGCTCCGCGATTTAACCATATCGTTACTAGATAAGGCAAATCGTAAGCAGTTGTTGTAAACGTATCTCATACCTGCCAATTGTGCGCATATAGGGGCTCCTCGATCGAATCTAGAGGTGAAAGCGGCCGTTTCTGACCTCGTAATGCGGAGAGACAAAGCTATAGAAGTTAGATAGTCCGAAATCGCAGCCCCTATTTCATTGCTAAAACGAGTAATGGACGCGGGCCGCATTATGCGCGATATACAGTACAGCCAATCTGTATCAAGAAGGAATTTCGTGCTGTATTCATTAAAGAAAGACATGAGGGGGAGCAGTTGTTGAACACCAAGATAGACATATTTCTCTTTGGGGAAGATCTGCCTGAGACTCTCAGGACGGCGAAAGCCGTCACCAAGTCGAGCTCTGATCTAAAATTAGAGGCACCCAAGAAACCGAAACCTTCCACGCACGCTGCTAAGAATTGAAACTGGAAGACGGGACCCGGGAAAGGCAGGGTGGCACCGCCCCCCTCGCAGCCGGCCGACGGCAGGCTGCGGCCCGCCAGCTCGTCGCAGCGCACCAGGCAAGCGCTAAGCGCGCCCGCCACGCAGCCGCCGACGCCTGCGGCTACCGCCGCCCCTGCATGCCCACCGGTACGTTTCGCTGGCAGGCTAGCCTGCTTTTATGACCGATGGTCTCAGATCACTCAGGACCGCACGCTTTTATCTTGGGTGCGCGTATATAAAATACAATTTAATAGTCTAGTTTGTCAATATCATTCTCCCGTTACTGAAATTAGTTCTGATTCAGAAAAAATACACTATGATGAGGCTATCGGTAATCTATTATCGATAGGTGCTATCTCCGAATGTGAGCCCGTGGCAGGTCAATTTCTTTCCCGTGTATTTTTGGTAACCAAACCTAATGGTGACAATACATGAGGTTTATTCTTAATTTAAAAGCTCAAAACGAGTATATAGACACGCGACATTTTAAGTTGGAAGACCTTCGTACTGTTTTAAAACGCATTAGTAAAGGCTGCTTTTCGGCTACAATAGACTTGAAGGACGCGTACTTTTTGATAAAAATTCATCCTGAATCTCGTAAATGCCTTCGAATTGCATTGAGTGACAATAGTAATAATAATACACAATTCTTCGAATTGTAACGTTCTGCCGTTCGGACTTTGCAGGGCCCTATTTATTTTTACTAAATTAATGAAACCAGTCATGAAACTTTTAAGATCATGTGGGTTCCTCTCCTCTATATACTTAGATGACATATATTTTGTAGGCGGATCTTATCTTGAGTGTCAGGAAAATGTAAATACCACTTGCATCTTATTGCAAGCTCTCGGCTTTATTATTAACGAACAAAAAAGTACGTAGGTTTACGTTCCTTCAACATGTTGTCAGTACCTAGGCTACGTTGTAAACACTCATGAATGGCAAGTAAAATTACCTCGGGAGAAGCGAGAACGTATTTTAGAGGAAATTAAATTATTTACTCGTATAAAACAAAGTACAATCCGAAAGTTTGCAAAATTAGTAGGACTGCTAGTGCCGGCGTGTTCAGCCATCGAATACGGATGGCTTTGTCAAAGAATTCGAGCGATGCAAGTACTTGAATTTACGAGGTCACGATGACTATGATTGTCTTATGACCTTTCCGGCTTTCTTGTCGGCACACTTCAATTGGTGGAAAAACGCCATCAATACTTCTGTGCATAGAATCAGAGATGACATTTTTGCCCTTGAAATTTATTCTGACGCCTCAACAACGGGGTGGGGTGCTGCGTGTGACGGACAGACCGCCAGCGGCCAGTGGTCTCTAACCGAAAAAACTTTACATATAAATCATCTTGAACTCTTAGCTGCCTACTTTGCCATCAAAATATTTACAAAAGATTACAAAAATTGTTTAGTATTGTTAAGAGTAAATAACACTACTGCCATGAGCTACATTAACCGAATGGGCAGGGTTCAATTCCCGCATCTAAACAAAGTAACTAGGGACATCTGGCAGTGGTGTGAAGCTCGTCAAATACTCATCACAGCGGCATATTATATTAAAATCTTGCGATAATTATGTAGCAGATAAAGAATCCAGACGATCCCATCCAGACGTAGAGTAAGAATTGTCTCCAGCAGGTTTCATACTTAACTGACTTATTTGGTAACCCTCAGGTTGATCTTTTTGCTAGCTGGCTTAATAATAAATGCGATAAGCACATCTCTTGGCACCGTGACCCAGGGGCGTTTGTCATGATGCATTCACTATAAGTTGGTCAGACATTTATTTCTATGCATTCCCCCCAGTAGCGGTCATATTAAAAGCTTTAAGAAAAAATATTTCAGATAAGGCAGAGGGTATCATGGTAGTACCAGATTGGCCGTCACAACCATGGTACCCCTTATTTACCCGGTCAGTGAAATCCTCCGTAATTTCGTTAAATAGTAACCATCTTGTATTTCCACATTGCAGCAGTGGGAACATTCACTCCAACATTACCCTGGTGGGCGCAGTATTGAATAAATACACCCGCCGCAGCTATAGACATCATGCTGGCATCGTTGGCCAATAACAGTATGAAACAGTATGAAGGTTGTTTCAAGAAATGGTTTACCTAATGTACCAAAAATAATATTGATATGTTTCAACCATCCATTCCAGCAATTATTGAATTTCTCACAGTTGAGTTTAATAACGGCAGTCAGTTTGGTACAATTAATTGTTATAGAGCCGCAATCTCTTTATTAGTAGGTCCAGTAGCTCAAGATGAAAGACTCACGAGATCTTTTAAAGGAGTGTATAGACTCCGGCCTCCCTCATAGCGCTATAATATAACATGGGATACAATATACTCTTAGATTACATACTTAAGTTCATTATATCCAAATGAAGTGTTGTCTTTTGAACAATTATCTATGAAATGTGCAACTTTGCTTGCTATTATAACAGCGCATCGGGTACAGACCCTCTAAAAAATTAGTGTTCTTAATATAATTATATCGTCAGATCAAATAATCATTAAAATACCCGAACTTATTAAAACTTCTACATTAGGTAATCGCCAACCTATACTTTATATGTACTTACCGTACTTTAAAGAACGTGTATCAATCTGTCCTACTATACTTTGTTAGCTTATATTGATAAATCAAAAGAGTTTAGTAAGAGTGATCAATTGTTTATTGGAATCAGAAAACCTCATAACCGTGTGACATCACAAACTATAAGCAGGTGGATTACAACCACACTCAAAGATAGCGGAATCGACGTGTCAGTGTTTTCAACTCACAGCACACGACATGCTGCAACATCAAAAGCAAGTAAGCAAAGTATCAAACTAGACTTAATTTTTAAAACTGCGGGATGGACAGGTAATTCCACTACCTTTGCTCGCTATTATAACAGACCTCTTACTACAGGCAATGATGATTTCACAGCTTTTGCTAGAACGATTTGTTCGTCTGAAAGAAATACTTAATTTAGTAACAATTGTTACTTTTCGTAATTATAAGATGATCGTTATTAAATCAAAAGTTAATTAAGATATTGAAGTAATATTTAAGTTGTTATTGCTTTACCTAAATAAACATACTTACTCCAACATTAAGTGATTTTGATGAAATTATTTTCCACAAAATCAGGCATGATATTTTCGGCTGCTCTCAACGACTACAATGTGTAATTATGAAATATAAATTTGCAAATACTAATCTCGAGGACGAGGCACGAGTATAATTTATGATTAAACGAACTTACCTGTACGTGAAGTTCAATCATAATTATACGAAGTGCCTCGTCCGAAGAGATTAGTATGTAAAACCCTCCCACCCTTTTAGCTGTTTCAGTAAACAGCTCCCAATGGCAACGAAAATATCATTTTCATCTATCTCTAAACTAAATGAGGAAAGTGAACTGAGCTACAAGGTTCACAGACTACCCACTTATTTATGTTTTTTTTTTTTTTTTAATTTTCTCTTTAAACCATAGTGCAGAAGTGGTATCACTAGGCGTTACTACAATGTGTAATTATGAAATATAAATTTGCAAATACTAATCTCTTCGGACGAGGCACTTCGTATAATTATGATTGAACTTCACGTACAGGTAAGTTCGTTTAATCATAAATTATTGTGCTTATAGGAATTGGTATTGGAGAGGAGGGAGGTTCCAAACGTAAATTCGATCTATTTATATATATATCACCAGTATATAATATATATCACACAGATATGAAGAATATCACCAGTGCTTATGGGAAAGCAGTTGTCCTGATGAAAACAGTTGTGTCATTCGTATATTTCGGATTATACCTAAAAGAGGATGAGACTTGCCGTCTACTTCAACGAGGCATCTTTTTTGTAATGAGAAAATTCAATTACACATGGACCAAGCCTCGAATGGCAACTTCTATAAGTTAATTGTATTTTAATGCTTACGTTAATGCAGAAATGTCTACATTGTGGAAGTTCTACAAAAATCTCAGGATACGTTAGCAGAAGCAATGCACTGAGCAGGTAGATAGTTTACTGAACAAATTATGAAAATTAGGATCAGTTTGCACATATGATTATTTGATTTATTAAAGTAGGTACTACAAATGAAAACTAAATTGCACATTTTGTATATAGGTATTGAAAACTATTATTGGTTTTGAAATTTAGCATTTTTTTTCTCTCGGACAAGGTCTCCATAGACTAGGCCAAGTTTATCGCGGGACATGGACGTTAAAAACAATAGGCATGTATTCGAGATCTTTTTGAACTGGTAGCTACAACAGGTCGTCCTTGTGGCGAGTGTAAACACTATTGTTTGATCACGTGGCTGCACCCATTATGATCTGATAAAGGGGTTCACGCCAACACACCTTTGTTCTATAGTTACTTCGGTAACAATGTCTGCCATAGAGACGTTTATTTCTCTGAATTTGCATTATTTGCAATGAAACATTCGAGAACATTCTATTTTAGTAGATCTATAAATCTGTGAAGTCTAGAAAGCTATTCAATTTATGACCTGTCTTAGAATATTATATGGTACAGAATTAGTTTATTATGTGGGCCACATAACATTTTCTCAACCTACCTACAGTAGAATCCACATATAACGACTTCGCTTATAACGACTAACCGCTTATAACGACGATAATGTTTACTCAAGTTAGGTTTCATAATTAGGTATTGAGAAAATGTAACCGTTTAGTGCGACTCCGGTTTAAGCGATCAACTGCTTATAGCGACCATTTTTTATGATAATACGTCCGGTTAAAACGACGTGCAATGTTTTGTTTACACAACCAACGCACCAATACCTCGGCGCCCCAACTTCACCCCGCCCCGCGTGCATCCTTCTCTTTGTATTAAAGTACATAATGTACATAACTATTTTTGTAACTTGGAATGTTTAAGAACCATTAAAATGAAGCTTGATGTGATTCCTACAAAATGTTTTATTTACCTAAATGAGAAAATCAAACTTTCCCAATTATAATAAATATGTATTCGTAAGTTAAGTACATGGAATATTTCTTAAGTACATACATACATATGTATTCTGTATGTACTTAAGAAATAATCCGTTTTGTACGTCATCCGGTTAGTACGACATAGTATCGCCGGTCCCTTGAAGGTCGTTATATCCGGATTCTACTGTATTTAAATCCACCTCGG
Source organism: Eilema caniola (assembly GCA_949126895.1). Lineage (NCBI taxonomy): Eukaryota > Metazoa > Arthropoda > Insecta > Lepidoptera > Erebidae > Eilema > Eilema caniola. The sequence continues at coordinate 8,823,860 of OX421479.1, read as the reverse complement.
AGCAAAGTCGCAAACCATGCCACTTTGCCCGAATGATATGCACGGTCTTCACAGCGAGATAGAGGTATCTTAAAAGTTATTTAATAACAGAGTATATTTAAAGAAACAAGATAGACTCATCTGCGAAGGTTTTCAATTATTTAAAAATTTGTTTGTGCTGAATATGCAAATTGAATAGTGAAATTTAAATATTTTTTTATTTTATAGGTATGTAAATATAAGCGGCTGTTTCGATTCAAGTGGAACAAGGTTCTAGGGCGGGTTAAAAGAACAAATAAATCTACGACCATAATAAGTGCAACGGAGAAATCATCAAGCAGCCTTCGTGATCAATCAAGTATTACAAGATGAGTAAAATGTGACCAGAAAATTAAACCTAGGCGAAGGTTACCGAATGATTTGTGCAGTACAGAGAATGTTACGTACTAAGTTAAGTTAGCGCTAGTCTACAATGTCTACTCGCAATAGTCGTGGTACTAATATATGATATGTATGTACCTATGTACTTGAGGTAATTGGCCTTAGTCGGGTCTAAACCATATAACTGTTAAATAACGGTACATTTTGCAATCTCTGACAAGTCCAATTTAAAACACATTGTGTTTAAAACCAAGCTATTATTATTATATCGGACACATAAGAGTTATCGTTGACCTAATAATTTTTTTTCGTTTCGAATAAAATCGAATCCTATTTTCAAGGACTGCACTAATATTTCGTAAACCGTTCGGTGAAGGTATAAGTGTCGGGAGGACAATGACCTGAACGAGTCAAGACGTATTCCAATCCAACAAACAATGTGAGGAATATTCAATTTTATAATGCAGAACATTGGGTTCAATGTACATAGTAGTGTATGAGTCATTAGATGTAAAGATATATAGTAGGGGTTACGTTGTATTATTTGTGTGATTCAGTAAATTAATGTGCATAGTAGCACAACACAACCTATAAAATATTCATCTGGTAAGAAAAAACATAATCGCATAGGGGACAACGGCCGTCGCACCTGTGAGGTGCACTCTACTTGTGCCCACTAGCGACTGGAACGGTTGCTATTTTTACACGTCCACTCTATCTTATTTACTATTCTGGTCTGCGACTCATTGAATTGTGGTTATTATGTGCAAGTTGGATATGTGCCAGCGAGTCTCGGACCTAACACACCGATACAGAGATATTCGAAGAACGACGTCGAAGAGTTTTCAGAAAACAGTATTTATCTCAAACTTGTTCTTAAACACGGAACACAGCCAATGAACACTCAACATTATTATGGATAAAATTAACACAGTAAAATTATTTGCAGAGAATGAAATGCAACGTGTATCATATAACCTTATAATACAGGAAAAAACTAAAGCATGACACTTTAGATTTTGAATAAGGTTGTCGGGGTCGTTTACATACGATACAAGCAAGTGACTCTCGACGAGCCACAAGAGAAGAGATCACGTCAAACCGGCAAGCGCGCTGTGCGGTGGCAACAAGTAAACCGGTCGAAGGCGCCGGTCGTCGGGCACGGGGATCGACCGAGGATTAACAGTGTAAACAAAATTGCATTAGCCACGTTTTTTGCACGAGTAAATTGACTAGGACTGTAGGTAAATTAGGTGTTGATTTCGTAAACTGTTGCATAACTAAACATACCTGGCTTTAGGAAATGTAATTCTTGTGTTACATAAGGTTTTAGATTAATTTAGCTCTACATACCCTGTTATACGTTACGCGGTTAGCTGTTTAGTCAACGCCGTATTAAGACAATAAGGCCTGTGTGAGTTTTGAAGGAAAATGTTTGAAAGCGCCGTAATCAACAGCGCCTTCAGACATTTTTATCAGTACATTCTATAAATGTACCAGTGGACAACGATACTGATGTTTAAGCAAGTTCTAGTTCATAATTTTGGTAACTGAAAATGACGAGGACTTCATGTGTACGTAAAACGTGTGATACACGGTTATGTTTATCTAAATAATTTAGGGTAAAAAAATTAATAGACTTCCAACCGCAGCGTCAAGCAGCAAATCGAAATCGTGTCAAAGTGGGTCATCATATAATTTCGCAAGCGTATCGAGTGCCGCAAGCGTTAACTGGTACGCTTGCGGCGAGTCAAGGCCTGTATGACGATGAAGCCAAGATCCTGACGATGCTGTACTGTTTCTTTGTGCGCACTTTATATTATTTTCCACTACATTACATTTATCCGGAATATTAGTACCTAAGACTTAGCCTAGTTTTCACGTGTTTGGTTTGGAAGGACATAAGGCAGCTGAAAATCTTTTGTTACAGCAATTTTGTCCAATCGTGACTTCGTTTGGTCCATTTTATCATTATTTACATTTCGACTGGTAAAGCTTTAAACGTACGATTTAATAAGAAAACGTTTCTTAACTTTAATTTAATAATAAACGTCATTAGTGATAAGGTCATTGAATTATGTAAAATGTACAGAGAGGTATGTGCAATGTAGACAATTGTTATGTCACATCTTGGGAAATCTAAGAGCAAATAGAATGTAAATTACGTCTATACAATATATTGAAATAAATCATAGATACGGAGATGTAAATATAACATGAATATGATAAGTAACAACTGTTTATAAGTAAAAAAATCTTTCGATGATGTTGAGATATTGAAGCAGAATGTTTTAAAACAATTACAAGGATGCAAAGTATTTTGTAACAGTCGTTGAGACTTTTTGAATATTCGGACTACTTGTAAAACAATAAGCTGCGTGTTTTCCCATTATTATTTCGTTACTGAGACATAGATTAACAAAATTGTGGCTTTTAAGTAAACCTAAAATCAAGTCAAGTTAAGCACAAAAAGCAACATAGGATTAACGTACCAGAACATTTAACTTAGGCTATGTTAGTAGTTACAGTAATTTATCTAAATCGGCATCGGTGTTAGTTACACAAAGCTGTCTCTGACTCTGAAAAACAATAATGTAAAAATAGTAAAACTTACCCCGTCATTTCCGGATAGGAACTGTATTTTAGGTTTCGCCAATCTGTCCTGAAATAGAAAAGGAACTAGTTAGGATTTGATTCTAACAGACAACATATTAAAAAGGGTAACATGGCTAAGATGGCTATCAAAATAGATTTCAATAAAATGAGGTCATAAAATTGCAAGATAGTTTACTTCATGCTACTGCGTATATAAAGTGGTAAATATGCTCAAACAAAATAATGTAACATCTTGTATTATCGCTAATAATTTTCAAAAATCATACCGCCTATAAGGCGGAGAACATATTATCTATATATTGGGGTTATGGTTGAACGTCTCAATTAGGCAAACACGAGATCCGGTAATTTCCCTAAAATCTCGTGAAACTACAGTACCTACAATTCTGATCTTGTTGACCTAACTTCAATTGCCGAACGCCAATTTAGATGCTAGGTGCTATCTGCTAAACAATTGTACATGAAACGTGACGCCGCGCCGTGGCATTTGAAAGATTGGAACAAACAAACAATCCCAAAAGTAGAAAATAATTTTCATCTGTTTAACCTTCAGTTTTTTTCTTCCAGATTCTGTCAGTCCTGTATATCAAAGCAACAAGCACGGAGCAAATTACCCTACATTTAGGCGTCATTTAGACGATGCGAGTTCCTCACACGTTTTGGTTCGATAATCGTATGCAACTATCGGTAGCAATCTCGCTTACGATTATATCATACGAGATTCACAAGCGATAAAACACTTTATGTCATTGCTTTAAAATTACGTTTAGATGGACACTATCAATATTCAATTGCGAGGCAATTCTCGCTAGGCGTAGACGAGCGAGTAGCAATTGCTTCTGCGAATGTTTAGCCGAAGCAACTTTTTTCTGTCCTTTCGAGAATCGTATCATGCGAGGTGATAAACTCTCCTCGTCTAAACGAGCATTTACGCAGCAAATGCTTCTTGACATCTCTTTCCAAGCAGTAATTTCCTTTTCAATTTATAGCATGCTTACTGCTATTTTGTGTGACCATTTAAGTTGGAATGAGTTCTATCTGATATCTGTTGAATGTTCGCGAGCATACACACAGTGTTATCTAATTCAAGGAAAATGACAGCTGCTAAGGTGTTTGTTTGCGTTCTATATTTCAAAATAATATTATTGTTGTTATCTTGCGCATTCGAGCGCTCCGTATAATGTTTTTGTGAATATAAGTGTTATGCTATTAATAAAATTATAATGACTATAAAACGTAATAAATACTAGAACTGTATTTTACCACTAAGTCTAGTACCTAGCTTGTATGTAACAGCTAACAATAATATGATTCTGTCATCATAATTGAATCTGCAGTCATAAATATACCTAAGTGGCATTACATAATACTTCTGTAAACTATAAAATGTGATTTATCAACTACTAGTAACAAAATGCAATGAAAAACTCCTATCGGATTACTACACCACCTAGCGAGTTTTATTTCTACTTAGCTGACTGTTACGAAGAAAAATAGCAAAATAGCTCTGAAAGATTTACTTACCCATTATAGTAGCAAAAAACAAAGTATCAAATAAAATTGACAGATGAGTTAGCTATTTATTGCGATTTTATTGATCTGAAGGTACTTCTCTGATTAGGCATTTAGCCACGCTTGAGCGAGGAGCCCAACCTCTGTTGTGATGCTAGTTTTAAATTTTACTACAAATATTTAGATTGTGATATTTGATGGAAAATGTACAATAACAATAATATAAATACCCCTTCTGTCACCAACTCTTAAGTACTCCGTGCCTTAATTGCCAATCGCACTGTCGCTGTCGTATCCAAATTATTTGAAATATACCTAAAAAATTATTAACTAAGCGATAACGGGGTAAATCTATGCCTAATAATAAAGTAGAAACAAAAAAAAGGGAAGGAGACAGGGGCGAGCGAGCGATAGGGCGAGACACGGTGGGCGGCCATCAAGTAAAATTGAGTACGGCGCGTGAAATTCCAGGGTACAACTAGTAAATAATATGTTTTAAAGTACTCTGAACTATAATATACGATGAAATTATTGTGTCCAAACAATAGTTATAGTGGCCTTGTTTATCATCTCAGTAATCTAAGGCATGATTTGACCAGTGAAAATTCGTTCAACTAAACTGAGTAGGTACTCACGCTTCAATGCTAACATTGATAACTTACGATTATCTCGATAGCAGTTCCAATTCTACATCTAAAAAGTGACTATGAATGTCCTCGAATATTAAGCCTTTATTATTCCTGTTTGTTAGAAATAATAAACTTATTTTGTATATTATAAGTATTGTATAAATTATTTGTTAAGTACTGTTATCTAAGCAGCTACTTGTTACAACGCATTAATTAATAATTTTCATAGTCTTTGACGTTAATTAGTTACGTAGATATAATACAGGAAAATACAAACATAATGCATCCTTGACAACGTTTATGGAACAGATGAATTACAACAGTTATTAAATCCAACATTAGAGATATAAAAATCAACAGACAACAACATTGTATGGTCAGTTTTAGAGTCCGTCTGTCAACAAGCCGTGTCTCAGGAACCGTGATGGCTAGAATAGAATAGCTAGGTGAGCTTAGCCCCAAGAGGTCTAGCTAGGGTTTCAAAAAGTGTTTTATTTCGGATTCAGTTTCTGTATGTTTTCGGAGTAAAGAGTGCTTTGAGGCACATTGAAAGAGGTATCTGTCCAGCATTTGACTATACTCCATTTGGTTAGGTACTTCCTGAGCTTTTAAATAAAACATTTAAAAGACACATCAACATGGTTAACGTTAAAAGTTCTTTAAATTTCGAATATTTATAAAATGTAATGAAATCTTCCACTAGTCACGGAACTTCCCTAACATAAAGATATTTATTTGGTTATAAGTAAAGTAACGACAATGACGGACGTCAAGACTTTTGTTCCTGACCATTTTGTAACATTGAAAGTTAGCCAGCAGCTGACTCATTGTCAGCTTGTGACGCGCGACCGCCGCGTGCTATGGATAAATGACCTTAAACGGTCATTTGCTTTATTCAATTTTTATTTATTTATTTGATAGTGTAAATTATTGCAAATGCAATAATAGAACGTCTGAAGTATTTATCCAGATATTTGTTTTGATTTTTTTTTGTGATAAAATATTCCACAATGTTCAGTCTGTGTTATTATTGTTTTTATGCAGGTAGTATGGAACGTTAGTTACTGATTACGTTCTATCTTAAATAGTAAAAAGAATATTCAAGAAACCCCTATTTTTAAATTATTTCTTTAAAGCGGAACACTGACTGACCATATTGAGTCGTGATGTTACTTCAGCCATGATAATGTTTTTTGAAATCTTAATGATTTCCAGACAATATTTCAAGTTTTTATGTTTAGATTCTGATCTACTGAATAAATAAATAAAAGGTGAATAACCGTGTATTAGGTCATTTTTCAAACTAAATGTCGTGGTGTCAGTTGCAAGCCGTACATGCCTGACTAGATACCTATGGTGCAGTAAATATGCAGTAAACGCTTCTAATTATGCAGACAACTAGGCATGTTTGCTATCTTTATGGTCTACTTACTCACTTGACATTCCAACAAACCCCACGACTTTTTCTTATTGCAGATTTGCATAAAAAGCTCTTCATTGTTTTTTAAAACAATCAAAATGCAATCAAGAAATACAACTTGACCTTGGTTAAAGATATGTCTTATTAACACGGTTATTCCGTCCCATGTAATAGAGGGCGAGCCTATAGCTGTTGAACGGATACTTTATCATCCTGTTCTATAGTTACCTAATATGCCTTCTGCGACAAGAAATGGCTTAGGCTACAAGGGAATCTTTAATTGTTTTTTATAATTTCAATTCAACATTGATAACATTTTCATGATCATTTTAAGGTATAACGTTCACTGCTAAACATATGCCTCTTCTTGACTTTAACAACAAGCGGTTTTTTGCCACTTTGTCCATATCAGAACAAAGAAGTCCATTTGGTGAATCAAGGTAAAATACTATGTAGCTTGGAAATTTAAAGGCTCGGATTTCTAGATAAGTTTTTAAGAATAGAAAACCTAGAATTACTGGAGGAATATATACTTATCGGTCTTATAAACTTGATAAAATGTTAGAATCTAAATGGACTGTTCTGTAGTGTCATGTAATTGTTTAATATGTTATGATCTACGAAGTCATTAACAAGGCATGAGACTCCATTATAATATGTATTTATATACAGTTTTATACGGATAAACAGTCAGTTTGACATAATTACTAAAGTATATCCTAATCGAACGTCGTAATTAGGAGACAAGAAGCCAAACTTGTTGGGCAACGAGTTGGGGCGGCCACAATAAGCAAGTGTCGGCAAGTCGTGGCGTTGCACAAGCGACGATGGTCGAACGCGAGAAACATAACTAGGCTGGGCGGCAGCGCCAGCGCTGATGATGTAAACTTAAAAATTGCTTTAGTTACTTACTTAACCGCGAAACTCAATGTGAAATTCAAGTAGTTGCATTGCCGTCTAGACTCAAAGTGGGAAGGGATGACCCGGAACTAGCAATGGTTAGCATCCATGGCCGTGACTCGCGGTACCTTGAGGTACAGTTCAAGCGAGTACTATGCCAATACGGATAAAAAAATAGGCAAATAATAACAAGACTCAATCGGTTATGGTTTCCTGTTATGGTTTTTAGTTAAACAATGCATTTAAAACTACGTGAATGTTATAAATCCGCGATAAGGGAGTCGTCAACTTTAATATTCAAATCATTCGCGAATGGCAAACCGGTCTTATTAGGCAAGGTCACACAGTAATAAAATTACAGATACGAGTATTAATTTTATTCCTAACTACTTAGGACATTAAATATTGAAACATTAGACTCAAATGATAAATTAATTAAGTGGTTTGATTCACCTCGCATCGTACGATAAAATTACGACGACAAGAATTATGTTTATGTTAGGTGTTGACGTAGTCTGATAATCTGATAGTTAATTAGAAAACATACATATAAGCCGGGGAATTTTAATATTACTCACAATCATTGATTGGATATCTTTGTCCCAAAAATACGTAGAGATAGCGAGAGATTAATAACAAAACAATTATCGGCTTGCATTTTCTAGTATTAAGAACGTTTTTTAGATTGCGTAAAATTATACTAAGTAGACAATTTGCAGTAGATTAACATAACTATACCTCAACTATACATAGTAATAAGTATTATTTGGCAGAGTAAAAAATATAAAAGCAATTTTGGCCTTGTGTTGAATTGCTGCGTTGTGCGGTGTGAGGCAATAAAATACCTGCACTAAGTGACCTTAACGGAATATACCGATGACCTTTTAGCAAATAAAACAGATAATGGCTTCACAAAGTTGATTTTGGAAGAGTGAAATCCTTAGTAGATATTTTATATTAAGGGTTAATAAAGGGGTGCAATAAGTAAGTCGTGAAGGGTCATCCACGTGGGTAGCTCGGCGGTGCCACGGACATAAGCTTGTTATCATTACATTACATAGTATAAAACAAAGTCGCTTTCATTATCCCTATATCCTTTTGTATGCTTAAATCTTTAAAACTACGCAACGGATTTTGATGCAGTTTTTTTTAAATAGATAGAGTGATTCAAGAGAAAGGTTATATGTATAAAACAAGTTTAATATAGTAGAGGGTGCAGCGGGAACGGGATCTGACGCCATGCGGGCGGAAAAATATTGGCGGTACGAAGTTCGCCAGGTCAGCTAGTTACAATATAAAGTAAGTTAAGTAAATTCAAATTTATTTAATTCGCAATTAATTAGTCTTTCATTTAGAGTACGATATATATTTCTACACCTGCCTATAAATAATGAATATTATAACAATGTTGAACGTCAAATATACAAGTTGAAGGAGCCACGAATATTTTAGAATAGGTTCATAGAAGAACTATGAAATGAACCTTTCAAGGGCACAAATTGTAACACATCTAGCTAGAGGTTGGTGTGGTTAAATGCTAAAACTGTTAATTGTTATAATAACAACATGCGCAAATTTATAAATATTTAAGTATAATACTTATTCGCTTAAGAGCAGTGCTGCGTAACAAATGACATTCTAGATGAATTTGTTCATTTTATTTGATTCATTATTTTTAAAGTGATTACATTCATAATATAATTTATGGGAAAGTGCATTTACGATTCCCGTTTAAAAAAGCTGTGTGCTGTGTTTCAAATTGCAGTGTTCTACAATTATGTACCGACAGCAAAATAAAATAGATTAGCAATCACATTACGGGTTGATTTGTTACATAAAAACAATGCATTTGTGATGCTAGTTTCTGAGATATAGAACTTACTAAAATTATGAAATTCTAACTAGTTGATGATAGTGATAAGTCATCATTGTTCTTCTATCTAAGCATGAATAAAGGCTTAGTAATTTCACAAGCACTCGTAACCACATTTTTTAGAGTGTTCTAACTCACTATAAGCTGGTCCATCATCTTTTTAGGAAATATCTCATGGTACCCATCTAATGTAGTAGATAATATATCCATTTCTATTTCCGTCTTATGTTATGTGCAATGCAATTCTGTTCCCACATTTAAAAGTTCAGTTTTTACAGAATATTTTATCGATATGCGTATATGTTTGCGAATTTAAGAAAGGTGCTCGGTAGATAACAAGAGGTAAATGAAATATGAATATAATACCTCTGCCTATCCACCCCCTCAGAAATATGGTGTTTATGCATAGCCCGAAGAAAATATATATATGTAATTGTCATTTTGCACAAAAAAGTAGAGTAAAAAAAATTAGGTCAAATTTGCTTTGGGTCAGGTAATGCAAAATAATACCAGTTTGTGAGAAATATAATAAGATAACAATTTGTTGAATTAAAATTAAAAATTAAATGAAATTGATAGAATCAAGATAACAATAATTAATTGTCCATTATTGGAACATTTATCTAAAGTTAAGCTATTTATGGCGCTAAACTTAATTTAGTCTCCAGTCTTTATGATAATTTTATTAGTTTCATTTTTTCTATATCAATCTACAAAAAGAAAAAAAAAGTAGCCGGGTTTCGTTTCGGTAAGTTAGCGTAGCGTAGGCGTTCATTATGCACGCAAACAGTTTGACGTGATAAGTGATGATAAAGTTACATGCATATATATTGTCAGGTGCAGTGCGCAAGTATGAAAAATTCGTTATAATTTATATTTCTGCTATACAACATTGTGATTTTTAATCTATGTATTTTATGTGTTCACATGCTATGAAGCTTATTTGATACATGTTTATACCTAGCTACCTACTGCTCTGCACAATTTTGAAAATAAACAATTTCATTTCAATCAATAAAACTGAAAATGGTATTCAGTGTTCAAGTCGTTTATTTAACTTTGTTATTTTACAATTTTTGTACATAATAACTTATTGCATCACTACTGTTTTGACTTACGCAAATTACGTTCCTAAGAGTGCTGAGGTGTTCCCTTAATTTGCATCGAACGTGTATGCTACTTATTACAATAATTTAAAATACACCATATTTCAGTCTGATTCTTCCCTATTTCAGTCAAGAGATAATTTATATTTTTGTGTCTATATGACACAAAAATATAAATTATCTCTTGATCTAATATTATTCGAGACTGAATTTGAACAACCGCGGTAGCCTAGTGATATGGGCAATGGACTGCTGAGACGAGGTCTCGGGTTCGATCCCAGGTTTACCATGGCACACACCAATGACTTTCCGATGCTCTTCGAAGTTATGTGTGTATTTATTACAGGTTCATAAGTGCCCGGTTAATGACAATAGGCTCGCTACCTATTACATTGGGACCTAAACATAAACTGGCGAAATGTGGGTGCTAGCACCTCTGCCTACCCCTTCGGGGATACAGGCGTGAGTTTATGTATGAATTTGAATTATTGTTAAATTATAGTTATTTTTTCGTTTATCAATCCATGTTTAGAAGTCGATGTCATATCTGAATTCCTAAAAATCACAATATCGGGTCAAGCACCAATAAATAAATTGATCTTACATTTGAGTAGCAAGTACACACATATTACACTATGTTACCACGGTTACCATATTAGTCAAGTTACGTTTTTTGTATGGGTTGAACAAGAAATCTAAATAACATATTTGTTTCCGGGCACCTGTTCCCGAAAGGACAACACCCGCAGTTTATGGAGAGGTTCAAGAAAAGTTCGATAGTTTTGGAGGTCCTCTTTTAATAGTTTCACTATAATGTTGATATAACGGGTTGTCTTTACCAAACTTTGTGCTTTTAATGTAATTGTGTCCCATAGCACTGGGTTAAATCCTCATTAGCGACTACACAACAATGTTTAAAATATGATAACAAGACAATAGTGCCGATTATTATCAGTTACAAGTAACTCATTTCTGGATGGACGTTGAGTTTTATGAAAACAGAGTGATAGAAGAAATGATAAATGACAAATGAGGTACTGATAAGTATTTACTACTATATATGCTTAGAAATCAGCGTCGATATGTATGCTTCTAAATGTCACATACAAGTTAAAGCTGGGATAAAAATAGTGAAGGGGCGGTTGATACTCGAGTCAAACATCTGTTCGCAAGTAACTGCTTAGGAACAACCAGGTGCTAAGGTTCGGAGGACGTAGGGTGCGACGACCTCGGGCCCTATCGTCCGTGCTCACCGTCACTCAGACGACACATAACATGCCAACAACTACTCTCCCACAGTAAATTTAAAGATTAGAATTGTGCGATTCTTCAATCTTGAACAGAATATTGGCAAAGAAACTATCGTTCAGATTTTGATTACTTTTTGTAAAAATCTGAAGATTTGTACTGTATTGCATGGTTACTAGGCGAAATTTTAGTACTGAGTTGACCCTGATGTCAAACTGGGATGATAATACATATTATCTTGTACATTTTCTGTTGGCAATTGGTTTGCTACAAATAACCTGTATTTTTTTCAAAGTTCAGTTTCAATAAAGAATTGACATAACAGTTGTCGATAAAGAATCTTTATTAAAGAATTTTAAAGAAGCCTAATTGTTATACGAATTCCATACTTAGGTGCAAATACTGACATACTTTTGTGCAGCATGGATATCCGGTACAGATACCCACATTTCAACAGCGCACGTGTCATTACTACTCGTGTGAGTCTATTCGCCATTAATTCTAATAAAATGCAATATGAACAGGGCAATTCTCTTAACATATTATGATTCATTCAATAAAGCTTAGGGCAGTATTCTTCTAAAATGACACGCTGGACACTCATTCGGCAGCGTTACAAAAGTGATTCATGACTTTCAATGCATAGAAAAAAAAAGACCAGGTGGCACGCTTACAAAGCGGCAATCAAAAAAAAAACGGCCACCATACCTGCCGTATTGAGAAGTTTGAGTGAATTTAGGTTTAGCTGTCATGAAGAGAGCGTTGATAATTGTTTAGCAGAGAGTATAATAGGTGCTGTGATCTTAGGCCAACACAAAACATTTGTAGCATTTTTAAACACGTGCAGGGCGCAGGGAATTATAATCAGGTGGGCCCGTGGGCGACCGACGCAAACTTAAGTGTAGTTTGGGGCTGTTTCTTATTTCATAAGTTTTGAACTTTTACGTTCGATGCTGTACAAATATGTTTAGGCGCTTTAATGTTTAGCACTATCATTACTAGTGACCTGGTTGCAAAATTGCATCGTTGGTCAGTTCAAAAGTATGTAGACATTAATTTATCTATAACCATGATTTCGCCAGCTACCGTAAACAGTTTGTTTTTCCACTCAATTTGGCTTTTATATCAAGCACGCACTTTAATTGTGCAAATATGACTTATAATCGACATGACTAGGTACTTGACGTGAATACTTTATTATTTGTTCGATTAAGAAACTATGTATTAGTAAATGGAAATTTGAAACTGACACTGTACAAATCTAAACACGGTATTGCACAATACCTTATTTTGATTTGTTTCATAATTATTCAATTGAACATGGTCGCAAATTTTGTGCAACATCTTAAATAGGTATTTCCTTAACTTACAAACTAGATTCCTAACTAAATATATTACGCGTTTATTCTGTCAAGGGCTCCAACGTACAAATTGTGGATGCAAGCGAGACTAGTATAGTATAGTTAGATGATGACTTCTGCACGTCTAATGTGCCGAAAACTATTAGCCATATCTAAGATAATTCCTTATTTTATCTATTCGGTGAAACTTTTTTACTTACGATAAGTACCTATGATGGCTATAACTAAAGACCTAGCATAGACATAGCAACCCAGTTACTAGCCAGAAATATCTAAAGATCAAATTTAACTTGAATTAATAGGTATGTCATGTGAAAAAGAGTAAGTAAGAGTAACTATATTGGTTGAGAATTAAGAAGGCCTGTTCTCACAGTAGTAACACTGTGCATGTCCTAGTGGGATCTTCACTCGTTATGAAGCACATCCTGTAGATATTCATCATGACTAAGCATTTATATATTTTAGGAAGGTCGGTAAGTAACATCTGCTTGCGATAATCTTACTGTTATCTTCCATTCACCCACAGAGACCCGATAATGGCAAATAGTGACGTTACTGTGCACTGGAATACTCAATATTGGAATTGTATTTGAGGGCAGCAATATTTTGTAAGATATTCAAACGGAATGAAAGTCTTTATGTGTGTAGTATTTTTATAGTATTTCTTCGAAACGCGTCACTCTCTATAAATTTAATTTGTGTTACGAATCTTGAAGAATATTATTACGTTTTAGTGAAAATAAACTTCAAAATATGCTTGCTAAGCAATTAGTGAGTATAATATTGCAGTCGATATACTATACTAATACTAATAACAATGAATAATCATAGATTTCTATTTTTTTTTAAGTTAGTAGGTAAGTGATATTTATAGCTGTTTAAAATTAATATTAGAAATTACCAGATGCAATTTGTATATCTGTGTAGGGACTAACAGAAAACAGGCTTATCTGATATCATTGTACCTGATACAAAGGTTTATAAAAAACGTTATGCTCGGATACTTTTTGTAATGGTGGCTATGCACCGAGCTGACTATCATCCAATCGGCATGACGTTACCGATTGCATGTAGCCGTGTGTGGGCGTGAATTGGACAGTTATACTTGACAGAACAATTACATTCTTTTGGCTTGATTAAGTCGATTGGACGATCGACAGCATGGTATATGGCCACTGTTATAGAGAACGGCCCAAATGGTCATTCTATAAAAATCATATCACTCTTCTCTTAACGCACTCTTACGTAAGGTTATGCAGTAGAATACTGTTGAAGTATCCCCACACTTAAGAAACAGTTATTAAAAGAGCCACCTCAGGTAAGTGAACAGACCCTTTCTAGACAATTCTAAAGCAAAACATGATATTTAAAAAATGTTACTCTTAAAGTCTAAGATCCCAAGCGGTGCGATCGCACCGCGAGTCTATTGTTTACCTATTGTGTCTATTATTTACTCACTTGACAGGTTAATTACTTAGTACAAGTTCAAAGGAGAACGTCAGGTAGAAAAATATTCATGTTGTTTACTACGCTCCGAAAAGAGCTGAACGAATGACTCGCCATCATGTACTGATAAACACCACGCTTTGTAGTTCTCTATAATCAATTTTGTGTAAACAACATTATATAACGCGATAGGGAACGTTATCACATATAAGCAAGTAACAGCAATGAACTCCGAACGCATATAATTCATTCGTGAAGTTATTGCGATCGTTAATAACAGATGTTAATGGTTTGGAACGTGAAACTGCTGAGTAGTTGTAATGCCCGCAATTATACTATCTTAGCTAATGGAAATCATAACGACTTAGTCACTTTTCACAAGTCGTTATCAAAAGTGGAAAATTCTAGTCATTGCATAAAATAAAATTAAGTACATTATACAGCACACTGAATAATATTTTCGGTAAGTGCATATTATAATATAATAATGTACTACTAACTTCACAAATTAAATAAAAATTTACGTCATTAGTTAATCTGGCCTCGAACAACAATTTAATGGCTTATACATTTATCAATGACTTTATGGTAAGTGTGACCTTATAATAATTTAAAATACTCATTCCACAACTGTATATCCTCATTTCACTAATCACAGCCATTTTGATAATAATGTTCTGTATGATGTTAGTTGATGAGGTATCGTTAATCACACAATGGAGGTCACAGTTTGTAGGGAAGACTAGATTATGTTTACAGCTGACTTCTGTGTTAAATTAGAAATATTATAATAATGATGAAAATCGTTTTATGATACGAATAGGTACATACTGCGTACACCAGGAGTCCTACACTCCTACCCCGTTTATTCAGAGTTTGGAGGTATAATTTCAACTAGCTATAATTAAAGCTGTTTCCATTGCGATGGACTCATTTTATAGGCCATTGCACCATTGAATTTTAGACAGAGTCCGTACGGAGTCCCCTTCGCTAGCAGTGGAAACCAGGCTTAAGAAATTAATGTTTTCAATGTAATATATTTTCGCTGGTTAGATTAACATAGCAAAAGGTTCTTTCACTTGCTCAAGTTCCGCTCCAGCATTGAATTCTCTAATAATTAATTTTTCATTTTGTTTCAGGCAGAGTCCGTACGGAGTCCCCTTCGCTAGCAGTGGAAACCAGGCTTAAGAAATTAATGTTTTCAATGTAATATATTTTCGCTTATATATATTAACATAGCCAAAAGGTACTTTCACCTGCTCAAGTTCCGCCCCAGCATTGTCATTGCGGCTATGGGCTTGATTCGCTTACCTAATAATAGAGTTGCGAAACTGGGTGGACCTAAACGTCTAGACAGTCGCGATCTGCCTATGATTTTGATATCGGAGAATGACGAACGAATAACTTGATATGTTTATTTTATGTCTGGCAGTAGAATAACTAGAGGAAGCTTGTGAAATGTAAGTAAGCCCCAGGCAGAAAATGGAAAATATTGAAATTCGACAGTAGTTGATTTAAAAATTATGTATAGTCACAAAGAAAATGGTTTAGTTTAAAGAGGTCTGGTAACTAATAAACAGATTTTAATCATTCTTTCGCCATTAGAAAGCTATTTTTATCGGGTTTTATCGGGAATGGGAAAAGGCGATATGCGGATGAAACCACAGGGTGAAGCGAATGTTTAATAAAATATATGCAAAATGAGCCCCTGAAGAAACGATTTTAATTTTTATTATTATTTCTTATATGGATAAGACCACAGCTGCGAAAACGATGCAGGCACTGATATCAATTCAATTCTCAATATTGCAAAATTAGAATAAGTATTCTGGCCTCTTGCACACAGTGGGACATTACAATAATATGTGCATGTTCAGTGGACACTTAATTTGTTCTTTAATTTGTTTCAATTAAAGTTAATTACTTCGGGAATATTAAGTGTCTACTTTATGATTTTGTTAAGTCAGGAATGGTGTTTAGAATGATAATCAATCATAAAGCAGTACTCAAAATATTATGTATAAGTTTCGTAACTTTTATCGCTGAACATCCAACTCAGCATTTGCATTTCGGCTGCATACATCAATATAATCTCGGGGCACATATTTTGGGACTTAAGTTGCGAGAAAAATGAGGCCTTTTTAAAAAATTGATTGCTTGTTCGCAGTCGAAATAGTATTACAGGATTAAGAAAAACTTTGATCATTTAACAAATTAAAAAGGGTTTATGAGAAATAAAAATTGTCTATTAGGAATAAAAAAAGCTCATATTTCATTAAACCGTTTCATAACTTAACAACATACGTGTTAATTCATTTCACAAATAACTTTCAGCGTGGTATTTAATATAGTTAGACTCTCTGTCAGACAGCATTACAAACGCATTTGAGAAGGATTCATGGTTGCTCATGTGTGCAAATAATATCCTACTGATGGACATGGAGAGAGATATTGGAGTGAGTTGTTAAGATGACAAGGAGCGCTTGAGAACAACGGCTTATGGTTTAATGTCGCGAGGACTAAGTAATTGTCGTTGAATTAACAGATTCTACAAATCTAATAGTGTTTTTACCATGTTTAATACCTCTGCGGCTGTTGACATCCATTGCGAAGTCAAGGCACGCATGATGGGCCTAGTGGCGCGAAGTACCTGGTGTCATTTGTGACAATAAAGTGCCCGTTAGGTTGAAGGGACAGATAAGTTTATTGGCGCAAATATAAGGTCAACAATACTATCATTATGCCTGCCCTTTTTGTCATAGAGATGAAAATTCTGCGGTGCGGAGTCGTGCGACAAGATCGCGTGAGAAACTCGCGCATCTGCAGCAGCCTTCATGTCTTTCGAAGATGTCATCATCGTAGATAAAATGTAGGAGACGCGCGTTCGCTGGTGCGGCCATTTTTTGCGGCGACCACCAGGATACGTGGTTGATATAAATAGCTATGCCACCAACGCTAGGCCTTGGTAGGAGGAGTAGACCCAAGAAATGGTCTAACGTGATGAATTCGCGAGACCGTGTGAAGTGGAGGATGTAAAGTGGGAAAGAAATTGAAAAAGGATATCTATTTATGCATAAGCCCTTTGGAGATAAATACTTTGGGACAATAGATTTAAGTTAAGTTTCAAGAGTCAGAACCTGGTTTTTATTATCAATTATCAATTAGATCATATTGAAGTACCAATTTGATGCACAAATATTTCAAAACTTCACTTATATAGTAGACATGTTGTAATTTAATGACCTAGATAGAGTTGAATATATGTTACTCAAGCAATTACCAAAACAATTAGGTACTTTTGTGACCCTGTTTTTTATGACTGAGAAGAGGCTGCCTGATTTTACCTTTATTGCACATTTACATTGTAGTTGACCTGGTGATTGTTTATTTATTCCAATAATTCCTAATTTCAAATCTCTCCTGCTTAAAATCATTTGAATTGAATTGAATTACTATTGAAATCCCAGGGACTGATCTGCCTTTTTTAACCTGTGTCTCTGATACTGATGTCGCTCAAGCCTTATTAAGCCTATTTAAACCCATGAAAAACATGTGAATTGTAGTAGTTAAGTAAATACAATGAAGTTTATACTAATGAGGGTTTAATTTTTAGGATAACTTAATATTAAAAATAAATGTGTTAAATTCCATCTCTACTTTAATATTAAGTTTCTACAATAATATATTGCATAATATTAGTATTGCATAATTAAACAATGTATTATGATTACAGAGATGTTATCTCTATTAATTGTGATACTTAGTGTAGCTCAGGTAACTAAATTAAGTTACTTTAATAGATTAGTTAACTCTTAAAAAAAGGAGCTGTTGAAATATAATAATTAGTTGCATCAGTTCATACTGTCCCACTTCTGCTGCTGAAGATGGATACCTTTATAATGAGTGGGATGAAGGTCACAGTGACCACCCCAGAAACATGTTGGTTAATAGACATTGAAGTTGAAGGAATTTTAATTTTCAAATTGTGTTTGTGTTGACTTGCATTTTTTTGTGCATTCAATTACAGTTTAAACCATAAGCAGTTGCTTCAAGAGATGCTTGATGTGTCAGGCATGCCATCCCACTGTTAGGCTGCCTTCTTTTAATCTCTTTTAGAGATTACCCGAAGTGCGTAGTCTTTTTAACCGTCTTGAAATCAATTTGAATCTTAGAATGGGAATTGAATTTTATTTTTTGTAGCTAGTGATTACTTAGGCTGCATTGAATTATGTTTAAACTGAGTTGGCACATTTTATACAACGGTTGTCTACGACTGTAACACATTCTCCCATAGTAGCTAAATATGTTCCAAATAAATTAATTTGAAATTAGCAAAACAAAAATGAAGTGAAGATAGCGGAGTCCTTATTTGGAAAATTGGCAATGTTTTGTTTTATGCATTCAGGTATTGATTTGTTCTTAAACAACTGCAATACAAATATCATTGCAACAAATAGTTATTCAATTGTTATCAGTAAGAAGCATGCAGCGCCATCTCTTATTGTAATGTAACACTATAGTCGTGTTGTTGATAAAGTTGAAAGATTGTTTGCCAATTTAAAAGGTCTTCAAAGTGGCAATCCAAAGGGGTCATGATTTATCCTGAGGTTAGGTCAATCAGCATCCATAAATTATTTTGTGAGTTTTGATAGTTCTCACAATCAATGAATGTAGGCTTTCTTAACAAATCCACAAGTTTAACAAACCAAGTCAAGATTATTAAAATTTTAACATAAGTGTTGCAATGTGTAAGTTGGATGAACGCTCCGACTTGCATATTACCTGGCAATGGCATGGGTGAATCCAGGGAAAGCTACGATCTTCATCAAATAATACCCCTAGCAAATTCAAAGGATTTAATAATATTGGGCTTGCAAGGCTGGATGACTTATGAAATTTCACAATCAATCAAGTAGGTATGATTATTATTAAAGCCTTAATTTCAGTATGTCAAATTCAATTGCAGACAAGCAAATTAATCAAAGATAGTTCAAAGGTTAGGAATATTTCAGTGAAGCTAACAGTTTATTACAATATCCCTTACTGTTTCTGACCCCAAAATTAAACCAGAATAATTTAGATGGTGGTCTTCCAAATGAAATATAAGAATGTATAGTTACTAAATCTGTTTATTGAATGTATCTACTTTCTAAAATCAACTTCTTGTGATACATGAATTGTTGTGAAATAATATAAAACTTTTTGTAATTATATTACAATATACAAAATTGATAAAACTTTTTTGGTAACTACCTATACAGTTTCCTTACTAAATTGCACTATCAGATTCAATTATGTGGTAATAACGTGGTGTTTTTCCAGAACGTAAACCAGATAAGTAAGATGTTGGTCTTGAACGTTTTTAGTCAGAATTGGATTATTATCTCAAACAAGGGCATATCTTTCAACAAGAAATAGTCGAGGATGAAAATTTGCGGTTTGTAACATTACCCCACGGTGTACGTCGAATTCCGCAACAATAAGTTTGAATTCTCTAATTATAGCCATATGAATTGAAATGTAAATCTGTGAAAATAACACAGCAAATTTTCTACATGTTGACGTGGCGTGACATTGGTGAGGAGTATTTATCGCAATGCTACATACATAAACTTGTTTTCATGCTACTCATGATAATTATAAAACTGATTTATGGCAATGAAACAAAATAATTTGCAGTTTCATTTCAATTACTGTAATATAAGTATGGCGCCTGACATTGTTGGCTTACCTATCTTTATTTTGGTATAACAATATGGCGTATGTACTTACCCTATTATTCCTAAGGAAGTCTTCAATAGCTTTTAGAGCTGAATCCGTTAATTTCACAAACACTAGTTCCTTATTTTCTTTATAACTAGACTCCGATGATAACCCATACTGAACACCTGCTGGCAAGGCCGCCATTTCTTATTCACTATTCGCACTGTAGACCAGCTGACTCCTTTGCTAGCCGTCACGATTCATATCATACACACATTTTCTTAACCGTAATCACAAATTCACAACCTATATAAAATTATAATTACAACAACAAAAGGGTTTTATAAGTCCAAATTAACAATCTTTTTGTAACCCCATCGACTCGGCCTTTGTTGGCAGCGCTCTCAGTCTGCAAGGCCGCACTGACTGTCATGCGCAATGGCGCTTTTGACAGGAAACGCGAGCATTCACTGCGACACTAGCGCCAATTAGCAGTTGGCAACAAGTATTTTGGACTGCGACTAACTTCAGATATGTCAAAAATACAATATTTCCATTATTTTAGGCGATAAAACAAATGACAATCTGCAATTAAATAAATTGATTTCTTGTTATACTCGTTATTACATTAATTTTTGCAGTAATTGATACATTAGGCTATTGTTTTTGTGACTTTCTAACCTGTAATAAGTTAAGAGGTTATGTTTCATATATTTCGTAATCCACTTTTGATTTTGACATTTCAATACTTGAACACTTCACAATTTTACATACGTGTTAAGAATTTTCGTATCATATTGCCGTAGTTTATGTATTAATATAAGTTTGTAATCCAATTATTTCGATTAAGTATTTAAAAACCGACTAATAGGTGAGTCTCAATGTAATAAAACTGTTCAATTGAAGTAACTACATTTCTTTCTAACGAGCAAGCAAAAGCATGGAAACGTAACCAATTTTCATATATTTCGCAGATTGTTTCCAGTGTTTCAACCATGACAACGTGGGAAGAGAAAAAGCAGTTAATAACACGTAATTTGCAAGAAGTTTTAGGTGAAGATAGACTTACAGATATCTTAAAGCAGAGGGATCTTAAAATATACTGGGGTACAGCAACAACTGGACGGCCCCATGTAGCTTATTTTGTGCCTATGTCTAAAATAGCAGACTTCCTGAAGGCTGGTTGTGAGGTAACAATTTTGTTTGCAGATTTACATGGTTATTTAGATAATATGAAAGCACCTTGGGATTTATTAGCTCTTCGCACTCAATATTATGAAGCTGCCATAAAAGCTATGTTACAATCAATTGACGTACCAATTGACAAGTTAAAGTTTGTGAGAGGAACAGAATACCAGCTTAACAAAGAATACACTCTTGATGTCTATCGTATGACTTCTGTAATTACAGAGCATGATGCTAAAAAAGCAGGTGCTGAGGTTGTGAAACAAGTGGATCACCCATTACTTAGTGGGCTTTTGTACCCTGGACTTCAAGCCTTAGATGAAGAACATTTGAAAGTAGATGCTCAATTTGGTGGTGTGGATCAAAGAAAAATATTCACTTTGGCTGAAAAGTATTTACCACAACTAGGGTATGCCAAAAGGGTACATTTGATGAACCCTATGGTCCCTGGACTCACCGGAGGTAAAATGTCAGCATCTGAAGAAGATAGTAAAATTGATCTTTTAGACAATCCAGCAAATGTTAAGAAGAAACTTAAGAAAGCTTTTTGTGAACCTGGGAACATCACTGATAATGGGATCTTATCATTTATAAAGCATGTTGTATTTCCACTAATGAAAAATGGTGAAACTTTCATGATTACTAGACCAGAAGAGCATGGTGGTGATGTTGGGTTCTCGACTTATGAGGATGTTGAAAATGCATTTGCCAAACAAGAGATACACCCAGGTGACCTAAAGGCTAGTGTTGAAGCTTCTATTAACAGGCTTTTAAGTCCTATTCAAGAAACTTTTAAAGACCCCAAGCTACAAGAACTGGCCAAAAAAGCCTACCCACCTCCATCAAAGGTTAAATCTAATGCAGCCCCCACCGGTGCTGATACACCAGGTAAACTAGATATAAGAGTTGGACGCATAGTGGAAGTGTCTAGACACCCTGATGCAAATGCTCTTTATGTGGAAAAGATTGATCTTGGTGAAGATGAGCCTAGAACTATAGTTTCTGGGTTAGTTAATTTTGTACCCATTGAAGAAATGCAGAACAGGGATGTGGTTGTGTTATGTAATTTAAAACCAGCTAAAATGCGTGGTGTTGAATCAAAGGGAATGGTTTTATGTGCTTCTACTGATGAACCTAAACAGGTAGAACCTTTACTTGCTCCAGAAGGTAGTAAACCAGGAGACAGAGTAATAGTAGAGGGCTATGAAGGTGAACCAGATGATGTTTTAAATCCAAAGAAAAAAGTTTGGGAAAAATTGCAAGTGGATTTGAGAACTAATAATGATCTTTTTGCAGTTTGGCAGGATAATAAACTTATTAGCAAAGTAAATGGAAATCCTGTAACAACTAAATCTATGAAGAATGCTCCTATTAAGTAATTAGCACTTCAATGCGACGGATTTCCAGAAACACCCGTGCTTAGCGTTAAAATGATATTTATTTTTATACACATTTCAATTGCCTCGCTTTTCAGTTGACCATCAACAGCAAGATTCTTATACAGAAATATATTTTTAATTCTGTTCATGTGTTCTTGTATTATCCTCTATATCTGTTTATGTTTATTTTTATACTTTATAATTGCTTTCTTTTTAGTGAATGATAGCAAGCAATGCAGTATGATACACCAAGCGCCATCTATTGGTCTTTCAATTGTATTTCCACTGGCCACAAGGTGGCGTTATTCAAGATATTTAAAACAGAGTTCAGTTTTCAGTGTTCATAATTTTTCCTATAAACTAACATCTTACGGGCCCACGAATTAAGAGGGCGCCAGATTTAAAAAGATCAAAATTTAATACATTATTACTAGGTTGCGTTGTTTAGAATAGGACCACGGGCGACTACGGACTAAGGGATAGGGCTGTTCTCCATTCGACAGTGAACATACAGCGTACAGCCCATGAAAAAGTGGCCGCTTGACAGCCATAAGGCTCGACCCCTAATTACGTGAGACCAAAAATAATAGTTTGCGAAATGTGGAAATACACCTCGGTCTGCCCCGTCGGGGAATTATAGGTGGGTTTTTATACAACTGAGGTGGCAGACATCCACGCGGCCCACCTGATGGAAAGTGGTTACCGTGGCCTATGGACGTGTGCAACACAAGGGGAATCACACTCGTGCTGCCGACCCTGTAAACACGGAGAGTTTCTGTCCCGTCAGTGTAGAAGACAATGCAGGAATAGCCTAGACCAAAGTCTTTCTACTGTCAGCACCTTATTCGTAGGTCAGCACAAAAACTCTCCAGTGAGCTCTAGCTACCCTACTCACCTCTTGGTTAATTAACTTTAACATTACCTTTAACTTTTGAAATAGAAAAAAAAGTTTATAAGTACCAGTGCAAAGATGCTAATTCTGTTGTGACATAACTAAACTAAAATAAGCTAAAAATCTCTAAATTTTAGTTTAGTCCTGTCAAACGTTGTTCGGTATTCTGAGAACATACGGCTTACCTAAAATTAGTTTGACACGTCCAAAATTCGCTAATTTGCTTCATTTAGTCCTTTTTTAGTGAATCGGTATTCTGTTGTACGATTTAAATGTCAAAGATTCACTATAATAAGAACTGTCACACTAAAATTAGACGCCACCTAAATGATGCCGACTTAGTTAGTGATAGGTGTAGTTCTATGTGGTACTCGGTCCAGAACCTCCACACGGTGCACCCTGGGCTACAGAGACGGCAGCGCCACTCTCCCGTAGGGCTAATGCTGCCGCTTACGGCAAATTCCGACCGAGGCGGAGCTCGGACTCTGCAGAAGATTGCTCGGAGGTTTTCCAAGAATCCCTCTGACTTGCACAGGGCACAGTGGAGAGCAGGCATGTGCTAGACTAGTTAACCGAACATCTGGCTTCACCTCATCGGAGCCAATGATCAGATGGCTATGTCAGACTCGAACCAACTAAAGCCGCACGGTGATTCATCACATCGGCCTGTGTGGTGGTTGTTTGGTTAATCAGCTAGCACAAAAGCTGAAAAGCCGCAAAAGCTTTTACGCGTATGTTGACTGCGAACCCTCTAGCTACCTCTAGATGTTCGTGTGGCAACCGAGAACTCTCCGAGGCATAACCAAAGCAATCCAAATACCCATATTCATGCATACAAATATTTGCACTGAGCGGGAATCGAACCCGCCCATCCTGCGTGACGGCCGTGTTCACTACCACTACATCACAGAGAATGTCATTTTATATATATCGTCTATTGAGCATTAGGTTATTGAGGCATATGAGCTGTATTTTGATTAAAGAAGGCTTACCGAAGAATCACTAGAAATTTTGGAAAACCGGAGAAAGTTTCCTCAGAGATGATTTTCATCTCTGGGCACATCCCTACTGAGAATCTGATGTCAAATCGTAGTGTCAAATTGACTTGCACAGATTCCATGATTTATAACTTTATTTACATAGATAATAAAGACATGTACCACGAAATGCCAGGTACGTGAACCGTCCCGAGGAGGGCCAGATTCCTGAGGAGGGCCAGACTCCCGAGGAGGACAGACCGAGAGGGATGGCCCTGGGTCACCCGGGGTAAGAGGGATATGTCGCATGACAACCTTGCCTTCGGCCTAGCACTACGACCCACATACGGCGTGCGGTTTAGTCGGTTCGAGTCCGAAATAACCCGGGTGGATTACCCGTACAAAAAAAAGGGACGTGAACCGAGTAAAACTGTATTATATGGTTTGATTTAAAAAAATCACAGGGTTTTTACTATTTTATCTATAATATTTTACATTTACCAGCATTTTAACAACCTATAAATACAGTTTTCAAAGATTTTATGAAAAGACCCTTTATCATTGAGCGGCAACACTTCCATTTTCAACTTTTAGCGATGTCATATTCGAATTTAGCGCTGTCTTAGTGAATGCTAATTTTAGTTGGACTAAACAACAGAATAGCTTTATGTCAATCACTAAGCTAAAATAATAAAATTTTAGAGAAATTTGAGTTTAGAGATGTCAACAACAGAATTTGCATCAATTTATAAGAAATTCGAATTTAAAAGTCATGTGATCAAATATTATATTTGTATTGGTCGACGACCTTTGCGTCGCGTGGCGCATCGGGTCGGTAGAGCGTTGGACTCCTAAGTCAAAGGTCGCGAGTTCGATTGCCGCTCATTGCAAATATTCTTATGCATGATTATGCATACTTGCATCGGTCTGGATGTTTCTATGTTCATACACTATTTATAATAGGTCGTTACATATGAAATTGCCGTTTTATTGAAGAAATTGGAGGTAACCCAATTTACAGTACTAACATTCAAGCCTTTTTTATAGGAATGACATCCAAATATTATGCTTTTTTTGTGTATGAATGAGACAACATTAAGCTAACAGCAACTTTTATTACATTTTTGAAAAGTGACAACTGTAAAAAAGTAATACGAAATGGATAGCATTTAGGAAGTAAGTACTTTTTTTTGAAGATCGAATTTAATTTATCAAGTGGCCAATAAAACAAAATTTAAAACCGAGTTGTAAAATCTTGAAATGAACTTTCAGATAAAGTATAAATAATGGAAATAGCTATTAAATTACAGGAATCACGAACTCATGAATCTGTAAGAAAATTTCGGCAATTTCATATGTAACGACCTATTATTTTACGATGATGCAAATTTTATATCAGTGTAAAGTTGCGTACTTAGTACTATTATCTATTCTGTGGTAAATTTTAGTACCTAGGTACTCGCATAATATCTTTAAAAATGAACCATATTAAGGAAAATCATATGGATTAAGTTCCTAAGAATAAATGTTACACGATAATTAAGTAATGAATTAATATTTTAAAAATAAATAAGCACGTTCACGTGTGGTAAATTTTAGTACCTAGGTACTCGCATAATATCTTTAAAAATGAACCATATTAAGGAAAATCATATGGATTAAGTTCCTAAGAATAAATGTTACACGATAATTAAGTAATGAATTAATATTTTAAAAATAAATAAGCACGTTCACGTTCAACACGTACTTTTAGCTTCATTTGCCCATAAGTATCCCATTTCCTAATCATCATTTTCATAATTAAAATCTGCAGAATATCCTATACTCATACAAAGATATAGTTAAAGTAAAAAACAATGGAGACTCGAGTCTAAACAAACAACACAAAATGTTCTGACACTGGACATCTCTGATACCCTGACCTAACAACAGGCCGTTGTTCGTGGTGGTTGTCAGCTTTAGCGAGCTTTCGAGCCTATGTGGTTAATTTCAATTTGATGTGCACGATTTGGGTCATGTCCCCTGTGCCTCCCCCACTCCCTCAGACAGCGCCTGCTTTACTTGAAATCAGTTAGGTTAAGTCTGCTTCGTCTAATGGTGCGTTTAGACCACGGTTTAGACCAAACGAACATAGGGCTAGAACAAGAGCATACTTTCTTAATATTTAAGAGGAAATGAAACCTTGTTTTCAAAGAAAGAACAACGAACGAATATTCGTCACTGTTCACCCTAAAAGAATTTGACAGACAGCGGATAGAATGAGCTTTCGCTCGTTTTGGTCTAAACGCGCCAAAATATGTCTATGCTAAATTCAACTGCAATCACGCGTAGATATTTAGTAATAATGAATGTTGAAATCCAACATCACTTCAATAAACCAAAACGGTTCAAATCACTTTAGGTTAAGTGGTCTGATAGAAAATGCTCCAAGAATAAGATCTTCCATTGTATCATTAGGAAAGTTTTATTGACATTTTATTTTATTTTATGAGGAGGTAAAAGGAAAGAAGAACAACATAATGCTCTTTAGCAATATAAGGACCTCTGTGTGGTTTAGCAGTTCCACGACCATTGATATTATACTGTTACTTTACTAACGACAGTCGCACTGGTGTCAGAGGTCGCTGGTTCGATTCCCGCTCAGTGCAAATATTATGTAATAATTATTTTATAACAAATAATTCTATGTATGGATACTTAACATGTACCTATGTATTTACGACATTCTGGAACAGATAATTCAAGCTAATTAAGCTACACTTTGGATCTAGATAGCGCTGTGTAGTGTCTACTATGAATTGTAGAGACTACTGTGAATTGTATAGGTACTTACTAACATAACGACTGGCTTTAATTATGCATCTTACTCAGCGTTTTTTAAAAGCTACAAAACTAAACGTAAATTGTGGTCTCTGCATACCCCGATAGGAAAGAGGCATGACTATATTTATGTAAATGGACGTTATGTTGAATTCAGACAATCACAGGGATAGAACACAGCTGAATCAATACTCAAGTCTCAATAATTATGCTCGACTGGTGAATCATATTACTAGGGCACAGAAGATAGTGGTCAAAAAAACTATATAATAAGTTCCATGTGGTACTTACTCAATTTATTTTGACGAGGACGGAGGAGGAGCATCGTAGGATTCATCTGCCGATGTCTACTTATACGCCTATGACGGCTAGACCCACCCTACCTTCTACGTAACTTATGAACTAACGTTATAATGAAGATACCATGCATGACGCTAATGACCAAATCTAAGTTCTATTCATGATCTTATATATTTAGGCGCATTCGACCTATCTTCTTTAATAATCTACGGTAGAAAAAACTTATTACTATACACAGTAGGTACGCTATTTTTTCGCTTATGTTGCTAAAATGAAAAAGTAGGTACCAATTAATAACTTTACTGTACGTATCCTATACGGTTGCATACAGCGTGCGAAATCAACACACTGATAATAGAAATAGAGAAGACGCATGTCATGCAAAAACAGCCTCTAAAAGCTTTCAGACATATACGTGCAACTGCAATTTGATTATTTGGGTCAGATTCATCAGGTTGGCAGAATAATAAAGTTAGGACTGCTCGTGCACCGTATCTGACACTAAATGAATACCGGTAAAATTAGATACTCGATAAAAGGAAGGGGTCGGAGTACCGCCATTTTGGAGCTTCGAGGGCTACGGGTGAGGGGAATCGAGCATGCGCAGAGCTTGCACCCGCACCCTGTTAGGGCCGGACCGTGCAAGTGCTGTGTCAAAAAACACGTTATTCTCTCCCCTAATTCTACTAACCTAGTACGTTTAAATAAGAGAAATTAATATCACACGCTGATTTCTGCGAATCGGACGTTGTCACGTTATCCTTGACCGAGTGATTTAGATTATCTGAACACTTATGAAATATTTATCAGTTCGGACAATGACAGGGAACGGCTGATTTACCAGTGAATCATTTGTGTTAATATTTACGTGGGAACCTCGGACATATTTTATGTAAAATCTGAAAATAATATGGGCATAAATCAGAATATTTGATCAAGGAAATATTGTATGTGCGTTCAGTTACAAGTGATGCTTCGCCGTTGAATTGTGACGCTTAGTGAGAATTATAATGGGATGACATCAAATACAGATGGAAAAGGTCTGGCGTCGGGTTGGTCTCCATTCCTCCCGTAAGAAGAGGGATGGAAGCGGGACTAGCACCACAAGAGAAGTGACGTCATCCACACCCCAGGAGGCTGAGTACCAGAACATACACACCTTGAGAACAGCTGACTTGATAAGACAAAGGCAAGGTGACGAGAAATCGACTCTACGTTCTTCATATATCATACGAAACGGGGATAATTTTATTCTGGTTGAAAGGAGGCGCCGGCGACGTCGTAGAAGTGGTACAAGAGCATCTTCCGGGAGTAGACATCACACACCTCCTGTCGAAGAGCCCCGTGCAGAGCAGAAGCGGCGCCCACCAGCCAGATTGAAGATATTCGGTATCCAATGGCCCTTACACTCCAGCGATTCTAGGTAAATGTTAACTTATTCACATTGGAAATATGTCAGTCAGTCACTTTATCAGCTAAGTTCATTATACTGCAATATGGTACGTTGCACAACATGACTAGTTTAACTTATGTAAATTTGTGATGTAGTTGCGTTCACTAGGGGGTAATTTGTCTGTGTTAAAATGTAGGTATTATGAGCCGTATTGAGTGGTTATTAAATTAAATCTTCCAGTGATGTGGAACTTGATTTCTTACGCATTGTTCAGCTTATGCTGTGCATGCAGACTGAACTATATCAATTTTGATATTACCATCTTAATTACTTTAACATGGAATTATTAAATATAGTTAGTAATGTGCCATTTGCTATCCCCGGTGCCATATATTATATACATAAAGATTATAATATTAGGTTATTATTTATCTCATATGTACCAAAGTATACACACGTTATACGAGTATGTGTATCTAACTGAATTGAGCCTCACATAGTCTAATGTGATGCTCGGTGTTTGCATGAGTCACTTCTATCGATCCTGACGTAGATTCCCCATATATTAAAATGAGAATAGGTATGTAGCTTCTGTCAGGTTAAAGGGACCTCTACTATGAGGTACCATCTTCATATACATTTTTCCTGGTAGCTTTATTTACTCTTTGGTCTAAGATTACTGAAATATGAGAAAATATTGAAATGTTTTGTTGGTATTTCTATTAAACACTTGCTGATGCCCGCGGCTTCGCCCGCGTGGAATTCTGTTCCTGTTCCAACCATACCTACCCGTACTGCAATAAATACTCTAAAAAAGAATTTGCGAAATCGGTCCAGCCGTTCACGTGTGATAGCGTGATCAATTTAAGGGAAATAGGAATTCATTTATATATATATATATATATATATATATATATATATATATATATATATATATATATATATATATATATATATATAGATGTCATTATGTGGGCCTTATTGCGGTTGGCTCTTCAATCTGCTCGTATCTACGAAAGAGCATTCGATATTTTCCGTGACGTGACTCCATGTGACCTCCGATATTGAATTTATACCAATTATCAGACTTCTTATTCGTCTCACCATCATCAAAGAATAGAAATGATTATTATTTGGTCTCTGACTGCCACGGATAGTCCAACGGCCACCAACACTAACTGCTTACCGTGCTCTACGGCAAGGAGCGGTCTCAATGTGTGAATGGTCACCCATGCCAAGATTGAGCTGGCTTAAATTTGCAATGTTTGTTAGTTGTTTAATTTTACCAATTGTATGTATGTGTTGCCAATTAAACACGTGCACCTTTAGTATTTACACCGATAAGGTACCTATTATACCTACAAGTTGTTTAATAAACTCAGTGGTGGAATAGAATGACGAATGTATGGGATTTGACGTATTTGACATGCGTTAACGACTGTCATATACGTCAAATCCCATATATTCGTCATTCTATTGCCACTTGCCTAGAGGGGCAGGGCTGTATTCTCGGCCCTACGCTCGCGTTGAGAGAATTGAGACTGATATTATACAGATGCTATGTAGAAAATGTTAGGAATAGATAATTGTTTGTATTATGTCGTATGTATTCTTTAAGAAGTGTACCTAAGCAATAATAAGTAAACTGTTTCCTTGCTTGAACGCGTGGTGAATAACTCTTCATAACACCATATTTCCGCGGTTGCATCTTACTGATTTCTTACTTCATTGATCTCTGTGAGATCCTAACTGCTTCAATTTATAATTTAAAAAAAGTATGTTAGACGTAGGTAAGGTAAAAAGATTCCGATAATCAATTAGTCTATTGCAGTCCGCTGGCTGGGACTTAGAACTCTCCCAATGTGCGCTAGTTCTGACTATCTTCGGCCTTACGCGTCCAGTCTGTTTCAGCCACCTTTCACCACCACTACCAATCTAATAAATCAATATTTAATTATTAATCAAGTATTTAGGTATTGATGAAATATACATAGGTACATACATACAAACACTCACGCCTATTTTCCTTCGGGGTAGGCAGAGACAACAGCCCGCCATTTGACTCTATCCTTACATACATTCCCCTGACCAACCTTCTTTTTAGAATTTAATCATTTTGGTCATTATGTCTATTGTTATTCGATTATTTAACTTTCGGTATTATATGTACGAAACCCGTGTAGTGCGAGGTTGATAGTGGCTGGTTTGCTGTGCCTTACATAGGTACATTGTGGTCAAAGATATTTGCAATGCAATCAAAATCATTGTAAGAGGTACCTACCTAAATAGATACTTTGGTATGTAATGTAATTGAAAGTACGATTCACTTAGATTATCATTATCGTGTATAGATTCAGATTAGATTTGATTTATAGGTAAGTGGTCTTATCAGCACTCCGTTGACATTGACTCTACTTTCATGGTTTTTCTGCGATGTCCAAATATCACCTACTTCTATTCCTAGAACATATAAATATGCGAGAGTGTTGTAATTTGAAAGATGATGTAAAATAGTAACAAGAATGGGAAGTGATGCTGAGATGTTTCATGCAAGCAAGAATAGTCTACCAATATAGGTACGCTCTCAGAATATTGTCAAACAAATTGCCCAATAGGCAAAGACGACCTTCATGAAACTTGACTGACCACACTTAAATTACATAGAATGGGTAGAGAAGATGAAAGGTGAACCACCAAACGAAAACATAACAAGCTTGAAATCGTTGACATGACATGTTTTGTTTTTGCTTTTGCCGTTTATTTAGTCGTTATCACTGTTGGCATCATGTAAAC
This sequence comes from Eilema caniola, assembly GCA_949126895.1. Lineage (NCBI taxonomy): Eukaryota > Metazoa > Arthropoda > Insecta > Lepidoptera > Erebidae > Eilema > Eilema caniola. The sequence goes on along the minus strand of OX421479.1, from coordinate 8,791,947 downwards.
ACGTGTTATCACTGATGTTTGGTTTACCTACTTGAATTCGGTTAAAACAAATAACAATTACTTTCATTTTAGATAGGTATAGTAACATTTATTGGTGTACCTTGGTGGTAAGGGTCAAAGTTTCTAACGGCATGACGCTTTTTATGACGTAAAGGTAGGTACTACTAAATATAAATGCGAAAGTATTTTGAATAGATTTTCAAAAAGCGATCAAGTCAGAATGGCTTAGATATAAATTGGCATTGAAATGGATTATTAATCTGTGGCACCAAATTTCATGCAGAACGTTCAACCATTCTGGTGTGACTTAGTAAAAAACATCCATCCACAGGGACCATCCTGTGGGTTGCGGGAGCAAGGTCTGTATTTCATGACAGTGACGTGTAAGTAATTTTTTTCGGGACGGTTACATTCCCTAGTTCTTGAAAATAAATATTTTTTTCAAATTTGCTAAAAAAGCTTAATAACTGTAGACTATTGAAATAGACGCTATTTCACCCTGACTAACATGTTCAATGAGTACAATGACTGATAAGACAAGTAATCGATAGAACGCCACTTATATGTATATAGGTATTATGGTGCTTACAAAAGTAGGTACCCAATGCGCAAAGGGGATGCTATTTTTAATCCCGGGAATGTTATAGGTTCTTGTGGGTCGTGGAAATGAGATCTATGTTTAAGTCACCGGACCCGTAGAGACCAGAGTTTGTTACTAGAAATTGCCAGTGAAATGCCTAGAAGTGGCCAATACACAGCACCGCCCACCATCACCAGCTTGTCGACCGCATAGTACGAGACGACGGGGCGACGGCACAGTCCACGAGCTCACCACCGCTTAGTTGTATCTGATGTCCCACAGAAGCGTCCCCAGGACCGATCACTGCGGAACACCGTACGACATCTCTCGCCGATCGCGGCCGGTCGCACTTTAGTTGATGACGGCTCTCTTAATTAGCTACGCCCCGACTATGAGCAAAGGTAGAGAGGCACTATGGGCCGGTAAGCGGCCATGGAGACCGTCGGGCGCCCGTCTTGAGGACTAGTTTTCCACACTTTCGGAAACTATATAGCCCCGTAATCCTATCAGTTGGGGCTCGAGAGCGTCTTCCCCTAGAGCTAGGACCCGTAATGGAAAGCCGTCGCGTCCTGGGGCAGCATTCTTGACCATAAACCTTCACACCGCCAGCTCTTAAATTCCAGTGGCTTCGGGTACATCGTCTTCATCCACACTGGGCACCAAAGGCGACCGAGGTGGCAGAGTTATCGGTGCATCTGATCACTCAAGACTAATGGAAATCAAACTGAATCAACCCATTTACGCAATGAATGTCAGCCTGCGACTAGATTTCACCTATGAAACGAACTGCGATTAAGATGACCTAAACTGTGTTATCAGTATCACAATTCACTCAATGAATAGCATTTTGTTTCAGCCACCTTTCACCACCACTACCAATCTAATAAATCAATATTTAATTATTAATCAAGTATTTAGGTATTGATGAAATATACATAGGTACATACATACAAACACTCACGCCTATTTTCCTTCGGGGTAGGCAGAGACAACAGCCCGCCATTTGACTCTATCCGGTCCCTCCTTCGCCTCCAAATGTCTACGATATTTTTATCCCGTAGATAAGATCCAATATGGTTTGTAATTTTTACCTCAAAATGCCGCTGCCAGTTGCTGCTCTTTCATTGGAGATTGATCCTAACAGTCATTAACACAATACAGGTAACTACGTTGTGGTAAGTTTTTGTGTAATGTTTATAACCGAGTATCTACTGCAAGTTATTATCTACCTATCGTCATTCCATAATGCAATAATATTTGCCCACACCGGTTGCCTCAGGGATGAAAAGTAAAAAAAAACCTACATCCTTACATAGTTTGGAATTCCAACAACCTGTTGCACAGTTTAGTAATGTAAAAAAAACGAATTGTTGCCAAAATTGACGCAAGGGTCCCACTAGAACCTATTGCCGGCATAAAAGGGTTATAATGCTTTAGACAGATGCTGACAGATCATATAAAATACCAAAGATCTTTAAGGTTTTATAATCGAATTGAAAACATATGTTTTGAAAACGTAATGTAACTGAATTGGGCTCTAAGTAGAAAAATCTACACAAATTCAGTCACACATTATCGTCACGACATCAATTCCCTTGAGACTCATCCGGGACTGGTTGATAAATGTGTGTATCAAGGATCTAGTACTTCTTACTTATATCATACGTTTCGGAGTGTCGAACGATGTTGGGAGGACCTATACTATGTAGAGAAAGTCGATCCGTGCCTAATGTATTTGCTCTAATGCTGTCACCTTCGTTTATGTACAGCAGGCAAAAGAGATACATTTTACATAAAACTTTATATAAAATGTTATATTGTCTATTTATCTCCTTTGTCGTGTGCACAAAGCACTTAGAATATATAGAGAAAGAGAGTGCAGGGATTTAGGTCGTATAGAGGACTTATTCCGAATAGTTACCATGGTTCTACGAGTCAGATCTATGTGTGCCTCTACCGCTCCCATACAGGAGATGCCGAGACAACTCGACTCTTCGAATACCTGAGTCAGGCGGCAGATGATGCGCAGGAGCGGTTTCCGAACGCTGAGCTGGTGTTTTTGGGGGATTTTAACGCCCACCATGAGATCTGGTTGGGTTCCTCTAAAACAACCCATGCGGGAAGAGCCGCCCATGCATTTGCTCTGGCGCATGGCCTGACCCAACTGGTACACGAATTTACTAGAATACCAAAAAGGTCGGACCATGAGCCCTCTCTGCTGGACCTTCTGCTGACGAGTCGCCCGGACCAGTACAGTGTTTCGGTGAGTGCCGCTTTAGGCGGATCCGACCATAGTCTGGTCCGTTCCAAGGTGCCCATTAAAGCGCCACCACGACCCGTACAGGGGAAACGGCGTCTCTGGCACTACTCGTCAGCAGACTGGGATGGATTGCGTGACTATTTTGCATCCATCCCGTGGGTTGAACGCTGCTTTGAAGGCAAGAACCCATCTGAGGGCGCAACTGCTGTCGCCGGTGAGATCAGTCTGGGCATGGAATATTATATCCCCTACACTGATGTCGCCGGTGCCCGCAGAGCCCGCCCCTGGTTCGGGCGCGAGTGCGCGGAGGCTGTTAATCATAAACAGTCCGCGTACCGCGCTTGGGTGAGGGCGCGCGCTACGTGCGATCCTGACGTGGGCCATTTCAAGGCGGCGTACAATAGAGCCACAAAGGTCTGCAAGAGGGCTTATGTCAGAGCGGATGCCCAGCGCATAGCGCGGCTTGGTCAGGAACTAGTAGCGCATCCCACGGGCAGCCGTGGCTACTGGCGACTGGCCAAAGCCGTGCAAGCCAACTTCTGCCAGCCTTCGCTGCCGCCGCTGCGCAACCCCGATGGATCCCTGGCCCATGAGTCGCAAGAGAAAGCAAATTTGCTGGCTAATCTCTTTGCGGCCAACTCCCGGATCGATGATTGTGGCATGCAGCCACCGACACTACCGATCAGTGACCATGCAATGCCTGATATTCGTATCAGGCAACGCGATGTCCGTGCAGTGCTGCAGTCACTCGATGTACGGAAAGCCAGTGGTCCGGACGGTATTCCGGCAGTGGTTCTACAAAAATGTGCAGCGGAGTTGTCTCCAATGCTTGCGCGGCTGTACCAGCTGTCCTACAGCTCGGGTACAGTGCCTTCGGCTTGGAAGGAGGCGAATGTACAGCCGATCCCCAAGAAAGGGGATCGCTCAGACCCGACTAACTATCGACCCATAGCCATCACCTCAGTGCTGTGCAAGGTGTTCGAGCACATAATTAACAAACAGCTCATGCGTCACCTTGAAGATCACTCCCTAATTAATGACCGGCAATATGGCTTCAGGCCGAAACGGTCAACGGGTGATCTTCTGGCGTATGTTACCCATCTTTGGGGTGAGGCTATGGACAAGCACGGCGAGTCACTGGCAATTGGTCTTGACATCGCCAAAGCTTTCGATAGAGTCTGGCACAAATCGCTTCTTTCCAAGCTACCAGCCTTCGGTCTGCCCCCTAGACTATGCAACTGGGTTGCTAGCTTCTTGCAGGATCGCCGTATTCGCGTCCTTTGTGATGGACGCGCCTCGGAGTTCTTGCAGGTAAATGCTGGTGTGCCGCAGGGGTCCGTCCTGTCCCCTACTCTCTTTCTTCTGCATATCAATGACATGCTGTCTACCGGCAGCATTCATTGCTATGCAGATGATAGCACTTTGCACGGGAGTTATCATGGACGTCCTGCGGATAAGCAGTCGGATATCGCAGATAAAAGGCAGCTTCTTGTCACTGAGCTTGACCGGATCCTGAACAACATTTCCCAATGGGGCTCTGAGAACCTGGTCGAGTTCAATGCCAAGAAGACACAGGCATGTGCGTTCACAGCCAAGGTATCTTCTTTCCTTCCCCTTCCCACTCTTCAGAGCACTCCACTGCCACTGCAGGACAACCTGACTATCCTCGGTATGGATGTTCGCTGCAAACTTAATAACAAAAACTACATCGAGAGTATCATCAAAACAGCCTCGCGTAAACTCGGAGTCTTGAACAGAGTGAGACGGTTTTTCACGCCGGAGCAGCGGTGTCTTCTATACAAGACCCAAATTCGGTCCTGCGTGGAATACTGCTCGCATCTCTGGGATGGCTCCGCAAAGTACTTATTAGATGCTCTCGACAGGTTGCAGCGACGTGCGGTCCGCATTATTGGGAATCCCGAGGTCACAAGCACCCTTGAGCCTTTGCAGATGCGTAGAGATGTTGCATCCTTGGCAGTATTTTACCGTCTCTACCATGGTGAATGTTCTGATGAGCTCTTCCAACTGGTCCCGCCCTCTCCTTTCCTACATAGGACAACACGAGCAGGGCTTAGATGTCACCCGTATACGGTGCAGAATATTCCCTCAAGAACCAAGCGGTTTGGTGACTCCTTTCTTTGTCGCACCATTAAGACCTGGAACTCCTTGCCAGCTCACGTGTTTCCTTCTTCCTACAGTCCCGGGTCCTTTAAGCGGGGCGTGAAAAAGCATCTGATGAGGCCGTCAAGCTGAGTGCCACCATTGTTAACATGGTACGTGTTTGTAATGGTGACCCTCTTTTCTGAGACTTTGCCTTCAGCTTACCATCAGGCGAGGTGAAGTCAAATTGACGTGTCCTATATAAAAAAAAAAAAAAAAAAAAAAAAAAAAAAAAAAAAAAACAATCACTACCGGTGGACAAAATTATAAATTTTAGCCAATCGCTAATCTTCGCAGGCTTCTTTGTCTTGGACTATCTGATGGCATTTCTGTACTTCAAAAAATGATCCATTTCTAAATTTCAGGCTGCGACCGCCACGGGGCAAGCTTACAATGCAACCGGCATTGGCGTTCGAATAATGATTAAATATTTATAAATACACTGCACACAAAGAACCGAAATAACCTCTGTATCTGTATCTGTTTCTCTATCTGTAACTATATTTCTGTATATTTCTGTATCTTTTATAGTATAGAATTAGTCAAACTTAGCGGTTTGTCGTTACTATCTACTAATCAAAGTGAAATCGGTTTGTTTAAAACCGGTTTTCGAATTAAGCAGTAAATCTATGATACAAAAATAGTAAAAGTAAGCTGAATTTTCATGTTTCACTCAATGCTATTCATTGAGTGAATTGTGATACTGATAACACAGTTTAGGTCATCTTAATCGCAGTTCGTTTCATAGGTGAAATCTAGTCGCAGGCTGACATTCATTGCGTAAATGGGTTGATTCAGTTTGATTTCCATTAGTCTTGAGTGATCAGATGCACCGATAACTCTGCCACCTCGGTCGCCTTTGGTGCCCAGTGTGGATGAAGACGATGTACCCGAAGCCACTGGAATTTAAGAGCTGGCGGTGTGAAGGTTTATGGTCAAGAATGCTGCCCCAGGACGCGACGGCATTCCATTACGGGTCCTAGCTCTAGGGGAAGACGCTCTCGAGCCCCAACTGATAGGATTACGGGGCTATATAGTTTCCGAAAATGTGGAAAACTAGTCCTCAAGACGGGCGCCCGACGGTCTCCATGGCCGCTTACCGGCCCATAGTGCCTCTCTACCTTTGCTCATAGTCGGGGCGTAGCTAATTAAGAGAGCCGTCATCAACTAAAGTGCGACCGGCCGCGATCGGCGAGAGATGTCGTACGGTGTTCCGCAGTGATCGGTCCTGGGGACGCTTCTGTGGGACATCAGATACAACTGAGCGGTGGTGAGCTCGTGGACTGTGCCGTCGCCGCGTCGTCTCGTACTATGCGGTCGACAAGCTGGTGATGGTGGGCGGTGCTGTGTATTGGCCACGGTCGCGGTTACCCAATCGTGGAACGGATCCAACAGTTGAACACGCGCAGGATGCATGGAGACGGGGATTGACGATTTCCTCATACCATAATCTCATGCCATAAAGAATAAGATAAGTACAATATATCTACATCAACACAGAATAGATAACAGTTCTACAGACGTAATAAGTTTAATGTTTACTAAATAGCTTTCCCTAATTAAATAACAATATCATCACCATCGCGTTAGTCCCGGTCACATGCCAGAGCTCTTACCTCGGAGTCTCGGAGCCTGAGGACCTCAGGCTCTGAGACTTCTTCTGGTTCGTTAGGTGGGTACCTAACTAACTGTACTTAAGTATATTATTGCACATAGGGTCGCCCTTTGTACTGCACTTGTGTTCTTAAACTCTGGAATCATGAATATTGTAATTGGAGTGCAATGAAGTATATAATAAATAAATAAATAATCTAATTACCTATATGATGATTGCCGACTGACTGATTGATACATACCTCAATGTAAACCCTAAAACACTAGGCTTACTAAAAACAGTTGTTTGGAACGCTATCAATATCAAAGTAAGAATCACGAAATTTCACATATCTACCTGCTTCAGGTTATAAATAAACGTAGTATATAAATATAGGATTTTCTTTGCCAATTTATTCCTCTGCGGATCCGGGCCGCTAGTATACTCCTAATGATATATTACTGTATGAATAAAGATACCACAGACTCTACCGAGTATAATATAGATAGATAATAACTATTTTCTATTTGTATATAATATACTAAGGTAGGCTCGACTTTTTCACTTTATGGGTGAAACCCAAAACCCTTCATAGAGGGGAAAGCGTCAGTAGCTTAGGGGTTAAGAAGTCGGCCTTACGATCGAGAGGTCCCGAGTTCGAATCCTGGCCATTACACTACCGACGTGAACCCACTCCTAGCACAAGCAATTTAGCTTAGTTGGAGGGGTTAGAGGGAATATTAGTAATTTCGATAATTTCGGTTGCTAATAATCTTTAAAAAAAAAAAAAATATAACGAAAGATTTTTTTTTAATTCATTGAGAGCGGTAGTCGATATCGTATGTAGGATAGGCAAACTAGGCGCACATTACAATAAGTGCTTACCACTATCACGTGTTATCATGATTGTTAATATCCTATACCTTTGTATCCTATAATTGTACAAACTTTATAGAATACTAATTGATTGAATATACAACAATATTAGTTACAATGATCCAACACTCCAGTGGATCAGGTGGAAGTATTTCCTGGGGTCCTGGTGGCCAGAACCCAACTCAAAACATAGGAAGCTACATGCTGCTGGCATTTCTAGAAAACCTTGTAGCGGAACGGCCTCAGTAAAGGAAATGGTAGGCCCATTTTTTGGGCTGCTGTAAGCTGCGTGTATAGCTCTCGGATGAGTAGACTGCCCAGTGAAGAGACAATGAGGGTGCTTGGATTTAATACCTTATCGTAGACCAACGCCCGGCCAAACCTAGGCTACTTACTTACTTACTGCTAGCAGGGGACGCCGCGACCGGACGGGTGATCTGTCCTTCGGTGTGGGCCATTTCACCCATTTCCCCTATTTATCCTGTAACGGATAGGGGTGCCCGGCAATCACGGCGTGTCGTCAAACCTACCTGTTCCCTTGCAAAAACTTACAATCTGTTCCACACTCAGATTGGGAATGTCTTCGAGATCTAGTTCATCCGTTCCCGTGATTTCCCATCTTTTCAGTGCGTACATGGGACATTCGGCCACCAGGTGGATGCTGGTTTCCTCGGTATCCATGCATTTCGGGCATTTGGGATCGGTCTTCACTCCTATTAGCGTCAGGTGCCTGTTCAGTGAACACTTCTACGACAAGCCTCATGTTTTTCCTGGATCAAATCAAACCTAGGTTGCTTGAATGGTCTCGTTACCCGTATCGTCTGACAATAAGTGGCTCGCACTTTCAAGACACTTCAGTTTTCTTCTTTTTCCTTTCATTTACTTACCACTATACTTGTTTTCGTTAACAATGTCTGAACATCTGCAGACCCAAGTGCTTCTACTTTGACGAGGTTCATTCAACTGCATGATATAGGTATTTAGTTTATTGTCATAGACAGATGATAGTGACTCATTATAATATATCTATAAACTATCCATAAACATTCTGGAAATGAAAAAAATACAGTTCATTTATCGTAGAATAATTGCTTATCAACTCTCTTGTTTGTTGTGTGTGTATGTTCGCGCAGGTGAATGCACCAGCCCGTGCGAATAGCGGTCAAATTCTTTACGCGCTTAGCAACGTGGATTACGTAATGAGAGAGACAGAAAATTGGCGTTTAAACCAAGATCTGGCCCTCAGCGATGGTATCCTGCTGGTGAAGATTCTAGTTACAGAGTCTTGGGTTAGATTTTAGTGTCGATTGCGGTCGGAATTCAACCAGGGCACAAAATAGACAATAGTACTAGCGACCAGGATATAATGGTTCTCATGTTTTACGCAAATAATTCGCTGTATACCTACTGCTTTTTTCAATATTTTATTTATCTTAGCGTTTCAAACAATATTCCACATATTCCACAAGATTTCAAACAACCAACCTACGCATAAGACTTTAGTATTATGTTATCTGTGGCATAAGCATAGCTTAACTTGCTTGTTTTATGGAATCTAGAATGCGGATAAACATACTTGGATACTTTTTTTTGGTTAATACATACATAATATACATAGAAACATCCAGATCAATGCAAAATACATTTTCATGCATACAAATATTTGCACTGAGCGGGAATCGAACCCGCGCCTCCTACGTAGCGGTTGCGTTCACTACCGCTACGCCACAGAGCGTGTTACTGAAGTGGTTTCCGTCTGACCCCTTAACCCAGAAAGTAAGGCTTTTAGAGCTAGTCTTATTCGCTTCCATCTCGAACTGATTACATAAAGACATGAAACTGTCAACAATTATGTACGATACAGAGAATGCTCTCTACACCTCCAAGCCGCTCTTAGCTGTTTTATTTATTTTCCAGATCCTCGATGTGTTAAATCAATTACCGGGTAGGAAATAAGCCTATGGCTCATTCCTGTTTGTACTCTACTCTTTCACAAAAGTTAACTTATCTGCCAGTCAGACGAATTGACGTGAAAATGGAAGCTCGAATAGATGGATGCGCAAGGCGGGGTAGTGGATGCTATGGTGCTTATAGATTGATGAATATATTCATACATACATACATACATTAATAGCTACATATAATCAAACCTTTATCCACATTTTACTAATCGAACACTCGATTCACTATTATGGGGTGAGTCTTTTGCCGTACCTATTCCGAGCACAATTGTTGACTCAAGCCTCGACGTATCGGAGGCTGAGTCTGCGCTGTAAATACATGTCTGATGTTAAGCAGCTCTTTCCCTTGTTATAAATGGTTAATATCTACAAGATTTTGTATGATTTCAGGCATACGTCGATAACGCGTCGGTTCTGCCGCGGTCGCCGCTCCAGGGAGGATAACGAGCTCTACCGCTCCAATAGCTTCAAATTCGAGAGGTTCACGAGGGAACCCCCGGCTGAAGAGTTTGCTTCTGGCTCACAGGTCAGTGATAGCAAGATATATATCTACTTACCTACTTACTTCATGAATATTTACAACGATATCAAAATAATTCAAGAATACCTATAGATAGAAATATTCTCGAAAATATATAAGCTCTATATTCTCGAAAAAAAATAATTAAAAAATACCTACCTATACAGGATTCACAAAAGTACCCATGATAGAAAATACGATAGACACTGAGGTAAACAATATATCAATGTGTATATATCAATGAAGATAGAGATGAAGTAAATTGCGTTAGAAATAACTTTTTTACTATAGGCTTTCTTCACGAGGTTCTCCCTACCCCCGAAGTTAGAAAAGTGAACAGACACGTCAAAACGATTTGTTTTCGAAATAGTTATGAGGGATGAATTTGACGATAGATGCAAGTGCACAGCCAGCGACAGAATCGCAAAATTGGTGTTGCGCGATTGCATCGCCGTAAAAAATTCACAATGGGTGAAGAGCATAAAGGACAAAAAGATCGTCATTATAGATAAGAACTTCTTGCAGCAGAAGGGCTGTAATACATTAGTGACATTAGTCTATATCCTTATCTATGGTTGTAATCAATTCAGTACGTTGTGATGTTGAACCTAAACTAATGTTATCTTTTCCGTGAGATCAATAGATAGACATGTTTATTTTTAATTTTATAACAATGGTGACACATAGGAATTTGTCAGCCTGATTGTATAGATAGCCTATAGAGGCTTGCAACACCAGGGCCGTAGGGGCATTACTGGGTTGCTAGCTCTGTGAGGCTGGGAAATAAAAATATTCACTACAATTTCTAAAATGAACCGGTAGAGTGTACTTTTAAAATCAGGGTTATTTAGGCAGCATTTTAATCTAGCAGTTCCCTTTTTATTGAGCTCGCTCGGTCCATGTACAGAAGTGGCCAGCCCAGTTTTTGGACTAATCCTCAGTGCGTGAGTCCGAGTCTACATCTATTCTATTCCATCCCGACAATGATTAAGCCTCTTTAAAAAGCTATTTTAAAAGTTATAAGTTTAAAAACAAATTAAGACAACTGTATAGCCTATAACTAATAGATAATTATTATTTAATGGCCGTAAAGAAATGTAGATTCACTTGATTATCTGCATAATCACTTATAATATAATGGATTTCTTTGAATTAATTAGCAACTAAAAATCCATGAATGGGGACTTAATGTGACATTTTTCGGTATCAAAACGAAAGATGTCACATTAAATGTACAAAATTGTAAATTGGTCGTATTATACCTCGATCACCTATTTTAGTTTATTGATCTTAATTACAAAAATATATTTCTTATCTGTTTATATTCGTGATGAATGCAATGCGATGGATTCGGATTAGAAAGGTCTTATCTCTTACTTAATTAGTTAAGTAGAGCCGGAGAAATTATCACAAGTGCCGTACCGACCTCCGCGTGGGTGAAGCCACCCAGACTGCAATCATCATGAGTAGAACATTTTGTCTCGGTAATAATAAAATTACAAAATCATTCTCTCAAAATATTTTTAAATTTATCCTCGAACATCCATATCCTGTCGTTCTATAATCGAGTCCTTAGAAAAGCAAAGGAACGGTCGAGTGTTGCCTCTGTGAGGCTTTACTGTGTGATATCCGGCCAACGTTCTCACCATGAAAGCGTTACCCACTTATCTAGATGAGCTATCGTACCCACAAAGGGTCCACTTTACAAAGTCTGCCAGAAAGCTTTTCTATAAAGAGCTTTCTATTGAACTTGAACTGTCATAATACAGACGGGGCGTTCGGACAAAATTGTGCTAGCGATTTTATCTTAGAGTTGTGATTTCTTCAATTATTATTAAACTTTCTATTGTGTGAAATAGTACCTACCTAGATTATTTTCTTAATTTTGTTTATTTGTTTGGAAAGTATGTTAGCGTACAAATAATGTTATTATTGAAGTGAAATAGTAGATTGTTCAACAAGGGACTAAAACGAGCCATAATGACACGAGATGTTTTAGCCACCCGAGCGAAGCGAGGGTGGCTAATAGTTCGAGTGTCATTATGGTTGTTTAGTCCCACGTTAAACACTCTACTTTTCACTTTGAATGCGAGGAAAAAAAAGCGACTTTTTATACAAAATTATAATATTTAAAACAAAATTTATGAAATATGCAAATATCTTTTTCAACCTAAATATATTAATTTCATCATATCGATAACGGGGTAAAGCCTCCGTGGCGTGGCGGTAGTGAACGCGGTCGCTACGCAGGCAGGAGGCGCGGGTTCGATCCCCGCTCAGTGCAAATATTTGTATGCATGGATATGGGTATTTGCATTGGTCTGGGTGTTTCTATGTATAATATGTATGCATTTACAAAAAAGAATATCTAAGTATGTTTATCCGTATTCTAGATTCCATAATACAAGGTAGTAAAGCTATGCTTACCATGGATTTAGATAGCGTTGTGTGAAATGTTGTGGAATATTTATTTATTTTTATTTATTTATAGGTAATAAAAAAGTTTCTAAGTTGCACAATTAATTGGTGTAATAAGTAATTGGTGATTACAACGCAAGCTTATTACGAATAATCTATTCAAATTGCAAAGAAATTTGTCCCGCGGTTTTTTTTGTTGTTAAGTGACGTACGGTTTATATGCTTGCATATATAATATTTAGCCAACAGATTCAAACTTGAAAAATAATTTAAAACTAATTGGAAATGGATAATAAAATGGACTTATCCTTAATACTTACATAATAATTAATTAAATTAATATCATTATTCGTGGTTCACGAAATTAAATGGGATATTTGATTTTTTCAAATGTCATTTTGAGGTTATTTCTATACCTACGCAATCACTAAAAAGGTGATAATCCTCCCATTCACAAACACCGTGATTGGCTGTTTAGGAGTTATCAAAGTAAATTAAAAAAAAATTTCTTTAGTCCCTAGAGATTAATAAGGAACTTTAGTCCCGATATGCAGGGAGTAAAGTAACATTTTAAGAGCATGAGAAGTGAAAAACTCTTTAGCGGCGTTGGATGGGTAAAAATTGTTAAACTCGCGCGTCAGGATCACTTGAACTTTGACCCGTAACCGACGACTTTGTACAACCGACCACATTCCTAGCTACAGAGTGTTTATTTTGCTAGGTACGCTAAGAAGCTTCGTAGCTTAGCGGTCAGCGCTTCGACTGTAAGTCCTTATGGTTTCAGATAGTACCGGGTTCGAACCTGGGCTTTTGACACTTTTAGTGATTATTTTTTCTTTTTGTAATTTATTACTTTTTGTGATTATATTTTTTGTTTGTAATTTATTAATTTCTTCTGACAGAAAATTAGTAGAAAATTAGTGATAGGTTCTATGATTGGCGCTATATTATAGGTGTGGTATGGTATGGTATGGTATGTTCTTTAGATCTCTTTCTCTGTATATAACGAAGAAAGAAAGAAAGAAAAAGTTTTACTTCTGCCGGTACTCCCGGAGTGCAACCCGCCTTTTTATTATTATAGGTAATCTAATTAGCAAAACCTGGTAGGTCCAGTTTAAAATTGTAAATTAGTGGTGTCTGTACATTGGCAAACTTGGCATAATATCAATTAAAATAAGAAAAATTGAATCGGTCTAAGCGGGGTTTGAAATTGCGATGTTTGCCTTACAGGGGCAAAGCAAAATGCTTTAAATTTCATTCAAAATTGGCACAATATGTTAGTTACCTTACCCTCATGTTAAATTAACGATTCTGAACCATCATACATTGTTTTTTGGAAATTTTGTTTGTTTATTTCCTGTCGGGAATACTAGGTACCTACATTAAAAATTATCATCATCATATATAAATAAATGAATCCCTATTTCCGTTGGTCACGCATCACGCATAAACCACTGAATCGATTTTGATGAAATTTGGTATAGGGGTAGATTAGACCTTGAGAAAGGACATAGGCTACGTTTGGTCGTGATAACCGACATCCACGCGGGCGGAGCCGCGGGCAAAAGCTAGTAAGATATAAAATATACAGTGTCAATACAAATCTACCATATAAAAAAGTACAAAAACTACATAATAATAAAATTAATTCAGTAGATTATTATGCAGATTTTTATAGGTGTAGGGCCGAATCATAATCTGCAGTCTTTGATCCCAATCGGTAGATAGGTTGCAACCTACCTAATAGTGCCGGAGATATAACCCGAAGTACTTCATGTGCAGATGCACATAATGCCGTTCTGAGCTGATGCCTGTGATGTACTTGAATATGGTCTCAATTTAACGTGAAGCTAATCAACCAACTTCAATGTTACTGAGGCCCAGGCCTTGGCTTGTCTCTTATTTAGTTGATTTGAGAATAAGTCTTAAACCATATAAGGTACCCCTAAGTGATAAGAATGCTCCAATTCACCCTAAAAACTGACATCCACGCAGGAGGAACCGCGGGCATTAGCTAGTTGGTTCTTTTAAATTTTAGAAACTTTCCTAGTGGCGCCACCTAGTGAAGGTAGTAGATAAACATCAAGAAAGTGACAAGAAACTTAGAAATAAGCTGATACGTAGGAAAATCAGTAGATGGCGCTAAAACTGTTTCGTATTAAGTTCCAATAGATGTCACAGATGGCGCTATCCAATATTCTTTGATTATGAGTCATTCTTATTTATGCCTGTATCAGGGTATTTTCTAAAAAGAGTTGGCAGAAGCGTATAACCGGTATACCCTGATGTGGCAAACAACAATATGCTTTTGGGGCAAACGGCTACTGTAGCTCGTCCGTCCTTTCCTTAAAGGTTGATTTCTCGCGATTTTTCGGGAGCGACGGCCGTCAGACCCCCTACGCCATCCTGCAACAGTCGGTCATTTAGGTATTAAAGCAAGAGGTAGATAAAGAAATGTGTCGTCGCGTTATTGTAATGCTATCTTCGTTTCTAGAAAAAGCTATCTGATGTTTATATATCGATAACAAGATATATATCCATATCTATTAAAATTTGTTTTTACTTTTGCCAAATAAACGCGATACTATCTGATAAAATAGTAACCAGGTGTTTCCCAAAATCAAACTGTTAATCTAACTATAGGTACCTATAGGTACATTTGTACTGAAATTCGTACTGAATATCGTGCAACACGGGGTTCTCGTAGTTTCTGCGGTATTGAAACATAAATTGGGTGCACACGTTGCGTAGGGGACATTAATATCATCTGTCCTATCAATTACACAGGCGGTCAGCGTCGACAGCATATAGGAAGAAAATACGTGAAAAATTTGACACACGACTACGACCCTAGAATATTTCTGTAGGGTTGTCTCAATTAAGATTTACCTATTTATTACTTGGGAACTGTAATTAATACTTAGGTATATGCAAATATTTATAAAAGATAGTATGTATCTATATATATTTAGCCATTTAGTTTTAAGCGATTTCGGTTACTGTATTCTAGAACATTCTATACAGCACTAACTAAATCTAGAGTAAGCACAGTTTAAACTAAGTATAATGCTTATATGATAAAAGCTAAGTAGTCAACTACTACCTTATCTTTTATCAATGATTTTATAATACAGATAAACATACTTAGATTTTTTATGAAATACTTGCATTTAATACAAAGGAACACACAGATGGATGCAAATACATGTAGTTATTGGCACACAATAATTAGCATTGAGCGGGAATAAAACTCGAGGCCGCGTAGCAGCAGTAGTGGCGTAACCCGCGTAGCGAAAGTCGGAACTTAGCAGCTACGCTTCAGGGGTCGAAGGAGGAAGACGAGGAGAAGAGACTCAGGAACTGTCGTAAAGTTGAACTAAACGAACTACATCAAATGAATCTTATTTGAGTAACTGAGTTTAGTTGAAACCTTAGTCATTTACTACTCGTACGTTAAGTCAAAGTTAACTTAAAAAATATAAAAGTATAAAAATATTAGCTTTTTTTACTTTAAATAAGACTACGTATCCTAATGAGCGCTCGAAGTGATCAATTCCATTTTATTTTCCGTAAAAAACCTTCCGAAATTGCCTTCTTCCCACATGTTCTTTTGGCACAACCCTGACGGCTATATAAATCACGTTATCCCCGTCGTGATCGCGATTGCCTCATCAACATACTAATGCGAACACGCCAGATGTGCCCGCCAGACTTATAAAAGTCTGTCAGACTTCGTACTTCGCAAGTGTTGAAAAATAGATTCATGAACGTTACTTTTCTGATGGCTTTGTGGGTAATCCCTATTTCTCAGAAAAAAATATATGTGTAAGTATATTCAGTTAATCAAGGTATCATATCATGCAAACCGCTCTAGAAAGACTAATCTGAGCATGAAAATATAATTAACAGCTGCGTTTCTTGAAAAAATATTCTACAAAGGTAGCTTTAGAATAGGTATATGACTTTGAAATACACTCAAGACGGTCAAGACCACGAGAATCAGCCTCTATCTCGGACTTATTATATTATCATTGGAGGCTGCAGCACTTGCTGTCAAGCTCTCTAGAAAAAATATGGCGCTACTCACCTGATACCTACTATAAATATTGATTCATTTACGAAATGGTTTATTATTAAAACCCATACAGCATTTTGAATTTCTTTTTTTTAATTGCAAATAAGTTGTGTTTGACAGTACGAGTTTTTAAATTTCGAGGGGAATCGAGTACAAATAATTTTCGGTGGAATCGGTAAAAGGGGGAATTGGGAATAAGCCGAAGTTACTAATCCTTAAAGTTGTTAGTCACTTCGAAAATAAAACAACAACTACAACAGAAGCATGCCCACTACTTTCGATATGAGAAAAGTTGAACCATCCTCTATCCGAAGACGGCGGTTGAAAAAATACACACGCCATGTACAGGTAGCGCCAAAAGTAGCTGAACACTAAAACGTTTACAAACGATCTTTACATTCACATACTTGAATAAATAAGTACTATTGTATGTTAATTATATATTTTTGTACAAAATTGAACTTGGAAGCAAAGATATGGCTCTTTCTACTAAATTCCCGACTATAATCTATTTGTTAGAATCTCCGTGCCAAATACATTCAGATTTTTTCAGTCGTTTTTGTTGAAAGAGTAAAAAAATATCCATCTTTACAAACCATCACAGTTAATATATGATAAATATTGTGTTCCGTGGTTCCCCATGGTATTCAGGTGAAAGTTTTGTAGTTCCTTTTCTGAAATTATTCTCCTGAGTTATGTTTTTTAGCTGGTAATGTTGAGAGTTTGACTGTAGGGTGCATTTACACCTTAGATAAGGTGAAATTCACGAATGAAAGTAATTGCGTTCAAATAAAACTAAACGGGGCTATTTTGAAATAACTGTGTTTAACTATTGAATGAAAATTAAGCAGTTCGTATGCTAACTATTCAAATCGATTAAGAATGGATAAAGTGAATTTTTCAGGCGGGACTAAAACCGGCGATGTACCCCGAGCATGAAAAATGTTCGAATTCGTAACGTTGAATAGAACGGAGTAATGCGATTGGCCGACTGCCTACTGTGAACCAATCGCAATGCTCCATTCTTTCGATACGTTTACGTTATGAATTCGAATGTTATTCGTGATTCGGGGCACTGTTCCTTATAGGAGGGAATGCTCAGACCACTGAGCTACAGAGCCTGAAGTGTTCCAAATTCTCTTATAGGTATAACCGTCTTGGGGCGACGCTGGCACCCATCTACCAGTACGTACGAAAATGTTACAATCAGTGCCCCGAGCTCGAATAATATTCAAATTCGTAACGTAAACGTCACCAGTGAACGGAACAATGCCATTGGCCGCCTGCCTACTGCATTGCGATTGCGATTGGTTCACCCAATCGCAATGCTCCATTCCTTACTTACGTATACATTTACGTTACGAATTCGAATGTTATTCGTGCTCGGGGCACTGTTTAAAATCGTGTAGGATACCGGTGGAGTAGAATAGGCTCCATCCATCTCTTCCGGTAGATGTCGTAGAAGGCGACTAAGGAATAGGGCTGTTTTCCATCTGACAGGAAACATACAGCCCATGGCTAAGTGCACGATTGAGGGCAATAGGCTTATCCCCTGTTACGTGAGACCGAAAATCATAGCTGGCGAAATGTGGGTGTTATTACACCCCTGCCTACCCCTTCAGGGAGTTACAGGCCTGAGTATATTTTTGTACGTCATTTTGAAACATTGTTTTTCATTACTCCGCTCAAACAAATTCGTATTGCGATTTTTTTTTAGTTATGTCATTATAACCACGTTGTACATACGTAAAAAAGCCGCCTGTCATCTGATTCTGTCCTTGCATACTTCACGAATTTCCTTTACATCATAAAATTGTGCCCAAAAAATAAACGGAAAATTTATTTTGATTCAATCGATAATTAATTTAATAAATTCAATTTTATAGGTGAAACCCGTCCTTAGTGACTTAGAATGTGCTCATCAAGTAGCCCCCCTACGTGTTAATTATGTGAATATTAACCGTGTTGAACTATAGCCGGTTGACGGTAAGACGGCAATGAACTTTCTGCTATGTGGGTGGTCTAAACAAAATTGTTTACGATATAATTAATTAATATTTAAAAACATTTAAGCCAACTTCGAAAAAGAGGGATGTTCACAGTTCAAAGGGGACATTTTATATATTTATATATATTTAGCGATATTCAACCGTAGGATGGTTCATGACGAGTAGTTGGAATACTAAAAAAATCGACAATCTGGTCTAACTCCGTGAATCGAAGCCAGGATAACACCTCCCACATGCAATCATAAGCGCAACTCATGCCCTGTGAACTCGTATAAATAAATTGGTGAGTCTGAACGGGTAGTTTAAATAAGATCGGAAATACGCATAAGTGATTCTCTACTTTATATTAGGTAAACAACTGGAATCTTGGACGCATGTTATTTATAAATAACTAGCTGTTGCCCGCGGCTCCGCCGCGTGGATGTCGGATTTGTTGACATTAATGATCACTGCTCCGCTCCCTTGCTCCTTGTTGTTATATAGCCTATGTGTTATTCTAATATATAAGCTATATTGTTGTAAAGTTCTATTAAAGTCCAGTCAGTAGTTTTTACGTGAAAGATAAACAAACATCCATACATACATTCATCCAAACTCACAAACTTTCGCATTTATAATATTAGTAGGAATAATATATCTAAAGAAAGTCACAGTTAAACTATAATATTTGAACAGACACCACCATAAAAATGACAGGTTTGTGCCAATAACATTAAAAAAATAATTAAAGATAAAATTATTATGATTATTAAATCGAATGATTTACACATTTTGGTTAGTTTATCATTTAAATGTTAATGACCGTAATTTTTTTCCTGTGACCTTTGACTTGGTTACGAAAAATATCATACAAATTAATTAAAAAAAAATGTTGCAGTAAAAAATATTAGGTACCTACAGACTAAAAATTAATGAGTTATAAGTGAAACTTGGTTAAGTGGGACCTGGATAATTAAGAAACCTCCATAACTGGAACTCTTGCTGAGGTGGACCTTGGAGTTATGGAGGTTTGAACAGTTATGAACGCTTTGGCACTGAATGAACTCTATTAGTGAGACGAAGTAAACCTCTGTATCTGGGATCCGTTCTTTCGATTTTATCGTCGTAGTTTCCTTTATAACTGAGACAGCGAGTGATTATATATACATTTACCTCTGTAACTGAAATATCATTGGTTTGTTTGTTTACTTACATAATCTTATTCCACTTGCAAATTCTGCACTTGGCTAATTTTGGGCCTCAACTATCTGCAGTTTTATTTTGACTTAACTTATCATGCGGATGTTTATATGGAACATGCCGATTGCGTTGCGCAGCTATTTTTAAAGGACATCAATTGGTGACCAAAGCATTGTTAGGTATTTAATAAAATTTATAACATGGAATAATATGTGATGGCTGATAGGCTACCTCCTTCCAAAAGACAAACAAAAATGACTTTTTATAATTGATACCAATGTATCATACCATTCTGTTTACATTTTTGTATTATATATAAAAAAACATGCCGTTTATTACCATTATTATCTTTTTTGATTCCCAATAGCGATAGAAACTCACGTACATAACATTCATGATAATCACGTCATGACAGTATTCATATCATACATTATTTTATTAAATAATCGCACCTCTGTAACTGAAATAACCTGCACTCTTATCTCTATTACTCGAACCCTCTGTAAATGAGACAAATATTTAGTTATACCAGGATATCTGAGACACTGGATAAGTGGAATAGGTACCTCTATAAGTGAGACAAATTTGCAGGTCCCTAAAAGTCTCACTTGCCAGGTTTCACAATGGCAAAAAAGTTACGGACTGAATTTCGACAGTACAATATTTCGACATGAAGCGAACTTCGAAAGCCCATAGATCGACAAATCATTGCTTCGACAGACAATTATTAGACAACACACGCCTTCGAATTACCACTACTTCGACAGACGATTATTCGACAGGCAATACTTAAACAAGTCACATCTTCGAATGACCACTACTCCGACAGAATTTTTTATCACTCTCCTATTACTAAGTGGTTTAAAAAAAAATAACCACGAAGCCTAAAGCGGGAGCTCCACTCCGCTTCGCTCCCGCCTTAGCCTTCTAGCCTAACCTATCCGAGTCGGGGTGCTCTGAGTCGGGGTGTTAACCATAATGAAGTTATTTGAGGCTTAAAAACCAAAGAAAAAAAACCGTTACAATTCAACGAAAGACTACAAAAAAATCTGTCGAAGTAGTGGTCATTCGAAAATGTGTCTTGTCTAACTATTGTCTGTCGAATAATCGTCTGTCGAAGTAGTGGTAATTCGAAGGTGTGTGTTGTCTAATAATTGTCTGTCGAAGCAATGACTTGACGATCTATGTGTTTTCGAAGTTCGCCATATGTCGAAGTATTGTACTGTCTAAATTCAGTCCGTAAGTGGCAAAAAAGAGGAAAAAAGTTAGAATTAACAGCTTTTCTGTTTATTATAAATGAGTAACATGAATAGTTTAATCAATAAATCCTACATAAAGTACTGCGTTGTGGACTCGGTGAGGTTGTACGGTTCGGCAAACAAGAACAATAAAGCGCGGTGTGCATTTGACTCTATTAATAAAAAATATTTACATATTTTGTCCCAACTCTGCACCAGGATGGTGCTTTTCACAAAAGTATTTTTATGATACAACAGACTGTATCTGAAATATCAGTCATTGAACCAACGTTGTATAGGATGCTTGTGTTTTAAAAAAATCCTCAGAGGAATGAAAATATCATACATCACAGTTTTTTAAACAATAAATCAGACTACCCTCGACACTGTAATAAATCAGAGTACAAATTGAACGTTTTTGTATTCATACACAATACAGACTTCCGATAGACTGTGCTAATCTGTACCATAGACACTAAAAAAAACTGAAATTCCAATCTATCAAATAAAAATATCGACAACATGAGTTGTGTTACTAAAAAGTTTCTGAGATGTACTGCAGGTGTTTACTTTGAACTTTGGGATTTAATTAATGATATACAATTTCGTCAAAAACACTTTCTACATAGCATCTGTATAATATCAGTCTCAATTCTCTCAACGCGAGCGTAGGGCCGAGAATACAGCCCTGCCCCTCTAGGCAAGCGGCAATTCGCTAGCCGGCGTTTGATGGAATAGAATGACGAATGTATGGGATTTGACATTTATGACAGTCGTTGACGCATGTCAAATGTGTCAAATCCTATACATTCGTCATTCTATTACATCTAGAGGGGCTGAGGTAACTAGGATTTAAGTCTTAAATTTTCACTTGATCTTTCCAGCTTAATTAAATCAAGAAATGAGAGAGACAAAGGGAAGGAGGTGTGACTATTTGTATTACATAAATGTATGTATTAAATTGTTAAGAAACAATCTACTATCAGTTGATAAAACACCTTCCAAAAAGTCGACGCAACTACCCAATACGACGACTATTTAACATTGTAATCAAGACCACACAGATTGACGACAAAAATATATTATTTAACAGCCATTACCTGGTGATAATTATTCGCTAAATACCAGTTAAATTCATGATTCGACTCGCTAGTTTTTAACTGGATTTCAAAATGCGTATTAAACCAGCTCGACTATTCCCTTCGGGCTTGCTGTAATCAACTTCAGTTTCGGATACGTAGTAATTGAAATTGTCGAGTCGCTGGGATGTTCATTTTCCACTAATTAATCGCTGTGATGACATTGCAGGCTACCCCTGTGCCGTACGCATTGTTGCCTATATGCTTAGGTAAGGTTCGTAGGGTTGCTCGTCAACACGCTCGTTTCCTTTTACTGCAATATTATTAAAAACTAGCTGTCCTTCTTCCTTCTGACTCTATTATAGTACTATACCAATCTAAGTACATGCGATAACTGAATTAAAAACATTTTAAGGGATTGTATCGCGATTTATTTTAGTAATATTTTATTATTTACACTGATTTATCTGTAACACCACTTGCTAAGCGGAAACTATGTCTAGAACCTTCGCGCAAGAGTACGCAATGAGTGGACGAAGTTCAACGTAAAGCCCCTCTAGACAAGCGGCTTCGCTAGTTGGTGTTTGGTGGAATAGAATGACGAATATAATTATGGCATTTGACGTATATGACAGTCGTTAACGGATGTCAAATACGTCAAATCCCATACATTCGTCATTCTATTCCATCAAACGCCGGTTAGCGAATTGCCACTTGTATAGAGGGGCATATGAGCTTGTGCGATTCGTCATCATGACATACTAACAAATAAACAATGATTAAGATACATTTTATATTTATGCAGGAATGACCTGTCTCACGCACGTCTAGGTACTACATATTGCTAATAAGCATAAGAAAAATATGCATCATATTGGACATAAGAAAACCCAGAAAGTAGTTTATCATTGTTTATTTACAAGTGGCGATGTTATCTTTTCCTGTCGCTGTCATCGTGTTGTTAAGTCATATCATTATCATGTTCCAAACAATAAATTAAATTCAAATAAACCAAAGTTATCTGTGAGCAATCAGCGACGAAGATAATAATTATATAATCACATGCAAATTTGACGAGCACTAAAAATGTATTAGCGTTCATCTGTTTTTGGAATGTTATTGCTAGATAGGATTGATTAAGCCACTTAGATTTTTTGCCTAGAATCTAATAGACAGCATTAATGTCAAAGTTTGCTATGAAAATGGTTTGCATTTTTTTTAAATAAAGCACTTCAATAAACTTGTTTACTATATCGTGCAGCAATTTCACCTCACGTCACCAGGCTGTGAAGGTACATGCTAGCGGTGATTGCAAATTATTATTCTTTAATAAACCATACTAGCTATCCGCCCCGGCTTCGCACGGGTGGTAAAAACGTTCCCGTGGAAAACCAATATAGCCTATGTTACTCAGGGTGAATGTAGCTTTCCAATGGTAAAATATTTTTTTGAAATCGGCGCAGTAGTTTTTGAGTTTATTCATTACAAACAAACAAATATTTCCTCTTAAAATAAAAGTGTAGATAGAATGAACAGATAATATAAATGTAAATTACATAAATACCAAGAATTAATCAATTCAATACGTCAGTATCTCTTTTAACACATGAACCAGCAAGAGAGATGTGAGAAAATAAATTAATAAATTAATCAGTTCATTCACGTCCTTAAATTTAAGATCAGTAAACAATTACCGTTTTTATACATAAATATTTATGAGTAGGTATATACACTATATTATCTCCACAAAAACGTAAGTTTTCACACGAACTCTATTAAAGTACATGAGCATTATACGATAGGTAATAATTTATTTTGTGTTAATAGTGGTTCAGAATTAATAGATTGAATCTTAGTTTTACCAGCGAACCAGTTTTTGGTTAGGTACTTAAAACCTACCTTGTATAGGATGATGACTATTTGAAATCGATGAGTAGAAGTAATCTTGATTTTAGACTAACATGGACAGTTACGTTACTATTGTGATAATTAATGGGAATCAGCAATTCGTTATGGACATTAGATTTGAGAAAAACAGTATAAAAAATGTTTAGGAGATATGCACGATAAACTTATTTTATTATAATGTAAGCCAGTAGCCTGGATTTGTATGGTTCTTTATATGATTAAAAGTATAGGTAACCTCTTAGTAGTTGGTTACTCTGACTGCAGAACGCTTGCATCACCAGGTCACCATATCACAGTCTTCATCATCAGCAAAAGCAAAGGAATAGAGGAAAATGAGAAGATACGATAAGCAAGGGTGATTCACTAAGGTTACCAAATGCAGTATATTGCAGCTGTGATTATGTTAAAAAAAGGCTAAATGGTAATGAAACCTTTGAGAATTTAGTTTACTGTTCAAATGCGTTGTTTCTCTGCTCTCAAATCTATAATAAAAGATTCTAAGAAGAAGTTTCAGTATGACAGTTAATTTCAGGAAGAAAGTATCTCACATTCCGATTAGGGCCTTATTGAAACTGAACCACCTGTATAGATATTTGGGTTTTGGTTGACTTGTTATCAGTAACAAATCCTCCAAGGAATTTTAACGCATTTGTATGTAGGTTTGGGCCCAAAACTAAAATAAATGAGTAACATGAATAGTTTAATCAATAAATCCTACATAAAGTACTGCGTTGTGGACTCGGTGAGGTTGTACGGTTCGGCAAAGAAGAACAATAAAGCGCGGTGTGCATTTGACTCTATTAATAAAAAATATTTACATATTTTGTCCCAACTCTGCACCAGGATGGTGCTTTTCACAAAAGTATTTTTATGATACAACAGACTGTATCTGAAATATCAGTCATTGAACCAACGTTGTATAGGATGCTTGTGTTTTAAAAAAATCCTCAGAGGAATGAAAATATCATACATCACAGTTTTTTAAACAATAAATCAGACTACCCTCGACACTGTAATAAATCAGAGTACAAATTGAACGTTTTTGTATTCATACACAATACAGACTTCCGATAGACTGTGCTAATCTGTACCATAGACACTAAAAAAAACTGAAATTCCAATCTATCAAATAAAAATATCGACAACATGAGTTGTGTTACTAAAAAGTTTCTGAGATGTACTGCAGGTGTTTACTTTGAACTTTGGGATTTAATTAATGATATACAATTTCGTCAAAAACACTTTCTACATAGCATCTGTATAATATCAGTCTCAATTCTCTCAACGCGAGCGTAGGGCCGAGAATACAGCCCTGCCCCTCTAGGCAAGCGGCAATTCGCTAGCCGGCGTTTGATGGAATAGAATGACGAATGTATGGGATTTGACATTTATGACAGTCGTTGACGCATGTCAAATGTGTCAAATCCTATACATTCGTCATTCTATTACATCTAGAGGGGCTGAGGTAACTAGGATTTAAGTCTTAAATTTTCACTTGATCTTTCCAGCTTAATTAAATGCGTTTTTTCGCATGAAATCAAGAAATGAGAGAGACAAAGGGAAGGAGGTGTGACTATTTGTATTACATAAATGTATGTATTAAATTGTTAAGAAACAATCTACTATCAGTTGATAAAACACCTTCCAAAAAGTCGACGCAACTACCCAATACGACGACTATTTAACATTGTAATCAAGACCACACAGATTGACGACAAAAATATATTATTTAACAGCCATTACCTGGTGATAATTATTCGCTAAATACCAGTTAAATTCATGATTCGACTCGCTAGTTTTTAACTGGATTTCAAAATGCGTATTAAACCAGCTCGACTATTCCCTTCGGGCTTGCTGTAATCAACTTCAGTTTCGGATAAGTAGTAATTGAAATTGTCGAGTCGCTGGGATGTTCATTTTCCACTAATTAATCGCTGTGATGACATTGCAGGCTACCCCTGTGCCGTACGCATTGTTGCCTATATGCTTAGGTAAGGTTCGTAGGGTTGCTCGTCAACACGCTCGTTTCCTTTTACTGCAATATTATTAAAAACTAGCTGTCCTTCTTCCTTCTGACTCTATTATAGTACTATACCAATCTAAGTACATGCGATAACTGAATTAAAAACATTTTAAGGGATTGTATCGCGATTTATTTTAGTAATATTTTATTATTTACACTGATTTATCTGTAACACCACTTGCTAAGCGGAAACTATGTCTAGAACCTTCGCGCAAGAGTACGCAATGAGTGGACGAAGTTCAACGTAAAGCCCCTCTAGACAAGCGGCTTCGCTAGTTGGTGTTTGGTGGAATAGAATGACGAATATAATTATGGCATTTGACGTATATGACAGTCGTTAACGGATGTCAAATACGTCAAATCCCATACATTCGTCATTCTATTCCATCAAACGCCGGTTAGCGAATTGCCACTTGTATAGAGGGGCATATGAGCTTGTGCGATTCGTCATCATGACATACTAACAAATAAACAATGATTAAGATACATTTTATATTTATGCAGGAATGACCTGTCTCACGCACGTCTAGGTACTACATATTGCTAATAAGCATAAGAAAAATATGCATCATATTGGACATAAGAAAACCCAGAAAGTAGTTTATCATTGTTTATTTACAAGTGGCGATGTTATCTTTTCCTGTCGCTGTCATCGTGTTGTTAAGTCATATCATTATCATGTTCCAAACAATAAATTAAATTCAAATAAACCAAAGTTATCTGTGAGCAATCAGCGACGAAGATAATAATTATATAATCACATGCAAATTTGACGAGCACTAAAAATGTATTAGCGTTCATCTGTTTTTGGAATGTTATTGCTAGATAGGATTGATTAAGCCACTTAGATTTTTTGCCTAGAATCTAATAGACAGCATTAATGTCAAAGTTTGCTATGAAAATGGTTTGCATTTTTTTTAAATAAAGCACTTCAATAAACTTGTTTACTATATCGTGCAGCAATTTCACCTCACGTCACCAGGCTGTGAAGGTACATGCTAGCGGTGATTGCAAATTATTATCCTTTAATAAACCATACTAGCTATCCGCCCCGGCTTCGCACGGGTGGTAAAAACGTTCCCGTGGAAAACCAATATAGCCTATGTTACTCAGGGTGAATGTAGCTTTCCAATGGTAAAATATTTTTTTGAAATCGGCGCAGTAGTTTTTGAGTTTATTCATTACAAACAAACAAATATTTCCTCTTAAAATAAAAGTGTAGATAGAATGAACAGATAATATAAATGTAAATTACATAAATACCAAGAATTAATCAATTCAATACGTCAGTATCTCTTTTAACACATGAACCAGCAAGAGAGATGTGAGAAAATAAATTAATAAATTAATCAGTTCATTCACGTCCTTAAATTTAAGATCAGTAAACAATTACCGTTTTTATACATAAATATTTATGAGTAGGTATATACACTATATTATCTCCACAAAAACGTAAGTTTTCACACGAACTCTATTAAAGTACATGAGCATTATACGATAGGTAATAATTTATTTTGTGTTAATAGTGGTTCAGAATTAATAGATTGAATCTTAGTTTTACCAGCGAACCAGTTTTTGGTTAGGTACTTAAAACCTACCTTGTATAGGATGATGACTATTTGAAATCGATGAGTAGAAGTAATCTTGATTTTAGACTAACATGGACAGTTACGTTACTATTGTGATAATTAATGGGAATCAGCAATTCGTTATGGACATTAGATTTGAGAAAAACAGTATAAAAAATGTTTAGGAGATATGCACGATAAACTTATTTTATTATAATGTAAGCCAGTAGCCTGGATTTGTATGGTTCTTTATATGATTAAAAGTATAGGTAACCTCTTAGTAGTTGGTTACTCTGACTGCAGAACGCTTGCATCACCAGGTCACCATATCACAGTCTTCATCATCAGCAAAAGCAAAGGAATAGAGGAAAATGAGAAGATACGATAAGCAAGGGTGATTCACTAAGGTTACCAAATGCAGTATATTGCAGCTGTGATTATGTTAAAAAAAGGCTAAATGGTAATGAAACCTTTGAGAATTTAGTTTACTGTTCAAATGCGTTGTTTCTCTGCTCTCAAATCTATAATAAAAGATTCTAAGAAGAAGTTTCAGTATGACAGTTAATTTCAGGAAGAAAGTATCTCACATTCCGATTAGGGCCTTATTGAAACTGAACCACTTGTATAGATATTTGGGTTTTGGTTGACTTGTTATCAGTAACAAATCCTCCAAGGAATTTTAACGCATTTGTATGTAGGTTTGGGCCCAAAACGAGTTGAGGAAATAGAAAAAAAAAAAAAACATGAGAAGCATCCGTACAATGCTACATATTTGTAAAATTCTTTTTGTTTTCACAGTGCCATAGATGCCCGAATAATCTGTTATACCTATAACCATTTCTCAGTAATCTTTCTATCTAAGATTGAAAACATTTTTGTAAGCATTTGTTTTGTTCTCATGGAGCAGTCTTCAGCTATTAATGCTTCGATATCATGAGCTCATAATAATTATATAGCTACATATTTTTCAAAAAATATGAGTACATAATTCGATTCAAAACCAAGTTAAACTGCCCTAGCATTTCACATTGGTACTAACCAGGATTCGAACCCGGGACTTTTCGATCGTACACCTTAACCACTAAACGACCAAATTTCAGCAAAACAGAAGAGAGCAAGGGAGAGTTATTTACATTCAGTTTGAATTCAGTTCAGTTTTCATTCATTTAAATTAAGATTTTCAGGTTTTGCTATATTTTCATGTTGTAACAAATGCTGAATAGTAGGTCAGGTATGATATGAAATTAAACGAACTTCTAACAGTTATTTGTTGTACGTGTACTTTAGTTCACTGTCTATCCTATACTTCACGTGAAAGGGTACCTGCACAGCAATATGCTTCATCAAGTCACAAAGAGAGTAGTTTGGTCTGGCATTTGTTTAAACAGGGTGTGTGAATTGATTCCTCCGATATTGCTAAAGTTTGTTGCCGTAAATCCCCGGCTAAAACTGGATAAAGGAATAATGTCACTACATACCCCGTTTTATGTTCAGGTGTTTGTGAATTTATTTTGACTTTTGGAGGGCTTGAAAAGGAATAGGAATAACTTCAAATAATGTTGATTTTGGTTTATTTTTTCTTACCTTTTTTCTGTTTCAAATTTAATCAAAATAAAGATATTTTATTCATCTAAGTCACAGTTACAAGATTAATAATATTATAGGAATTAATATGAAGCGCTATCTAGATCTGTAGCAAATATAACTAGTTTGTGATATATTTGTTCTACACTGAGTATAAAATATAAAAAAAAAATTACTTTTATACATTATGAAACGTCCAGAGCAATGCATTCCTTTTCATGCACCCCATTCATGCATACAAATATTGGCTATATTTAGAGAGTTCCGTTTTAATTCTGCCTCTCTAGATAAGTGGCAATTCGTTGGCCGACGTTGGATGGAATATAATGAGGAATGTATGGGATTTGATGTTTATGACAGTCGTAAACTGTCATAAACGTCAAATCCTCTACATTCGTCATTCTATTCCATTAAACATGAGTTTACGACTGTCATAAACGTCAAATCCTGTACATTCGTCATTCTATTCCATTAAACATGCGCTTACGACTGTCATAAATGTCAAATCCTGTACATTTATCATTCTATTCCATCTAACATGAGTTTATGACTGTCATAAACGTCAAATCCTCTACATTCGTTATTCTATTCCATCAAACATGCGTTTATGACTGTCATAAAAGTCCAATCCTGTACATTCGTCATTCTATTCCATGAAACATGAGTTTACGACTGTCATAAATGTCAAATTCTGTACATTCGTCATTCTATTCCATCAAACATGAGTTTACGACTGTCATAAATGTCAAATCCTGTACATTCGTCATTCTATTCCATCCAACATGCGTTTACGTTTGTCATAACCGTCAAATCCTGTACATTCGTCATTCTATTCCATCAAACATGAGTTTACGACTGTCATACATGTCAAATCCTGTACATTTGTCATTCTCTTCCATCAAACATGAGTTTACGACTTTCATAAATGTCAAATCCTGTACATTCATCATTCTATTCCATCAAACATGCGTTTACGACTGTCATAAATGTCAAATCCTGTATATTCGTCATCCTATTTCATCAAACATGAGTTTAAAACTGTCATAAATGTCAAATCCTGTACATTCATCATTCTATACCATCAAACATGAGTTTACGACTGTCATAAACGTCAAATCCTGTACATTCGTCATTTTATTCCATTAAACATGAGTTTACGACTGTCATAAACGTCAAATCCTGTACATTCGTCATTCTATTCCATCAAACATGAGTTTACGACTGACATAAACGTCAAATCCTGTACATTCGTCATTCTATTCCATCAAACATGCGTTTACGACTGCCATAAACGTCAAATCCAGCCCCTCTAGACAAGTGGCAATTCATTGGCGGGCGTTTAATGGAATAGAATGACGAATGTATGGGATTTGACATATATGACAGTTGTTAACGCATGTCATAAACGTCAAATCCCATATATTATTCATTCTATTCCATCAAACGCCGGCTAACGAGTTGCCACTTGTCTAGAGGGGCTGTGCATTCATCATTCTATTTCATCAAACGTCGACCAACAAATTTAGACTGAATCGAATTCGATATTATGAAAGTCTGAATATTCGTCTAGAGGGGCAGGTCGATTCCCACATAAAAGCAGCACCCTCCAATGTAGCAGTCGAATGCTCTGTTAGCACCACAGAGGTCAGCTATTTACAAAATAATACTGGAACAAAAAAATAACATAAATATATTTTAACATAGTAGGCACCATCTATCAAAGTAGTCCTAGTCATGATATGATACAATTATGATTACCTACCATCCTGATCTTAGACAGTGCTCAGTAGGCTTTTGTCGTAGATAATAAATCATTGTAATCATTACCTACAATCTTGCAATGGACGTCAGAGTTATCAACATTAGCTTTACTTGTATGAGATGAATGAGGTCTTGATTTATTCGGCTCTATTTTTATTTGTCACGTACATGGCAAATGCGAACACGCCCCGCACAAAAACTTTTTGTTATAAGTAGGTTTATTGAAATATCCATTAAATGTATCAATCACCTCTAACTGAAGGATTTAATGCACAACTAATATTATTGTCTATTTATACTCTTGATTGATGGGACTTGGTGGAAATTCTTGTTAGACATATTGAGAGCACTTGTACTTTTTCCACAGTATTTATTATTGGAACTGACCAGTTTCGCCTTACGGCACTTTCAAAGGTTTACATTAATGTGACAATATCAATGTACACGTTCTCAATATATGTAATATTATTGAATGGTTGTTTTTAAGATTTTTTTTTACTATGGTCACTATTTAAATTGATTAGGATAGGAAAAAGGAAACGACTGAGACGGGATTTGGACTCTGAAAATGCTCTGGGAATGCTCTGACCGCTGAGCTACCAAGTCACACCTTGAGTGCTCCAAATTCTTCTATATATTACCATCTTGGGGCGATGGCCTAAGGGACTGGTATCGGGTTCAAGTCTGCCTAAGTCATAATTATTAATTAGATCGGTAAATATTAAATTTTGTTCAAAACCTATGTTATGTCGTAAAACCATAGTAAAACAGTGTTTAGTTTATTTTAAACATAGGTAGGTACTGCAGTCCTCTACTACATGGCCTCTCCCAATGTGCGCCATTTCGTACGATCCTCCGCCTTCCAAATCCAGTCCGTCCCAGCTACCTAAGTAGGTAATAGGTAGAGGTACCTATTATAAATTGATATTGTCAAATAATTATTCAATGTGCTCCGTACAGTAAGGATACATAATGTAAACAGTAGTTAAAACAACAAGAAGTAGGTAGTTGTATCTTATTTAGGTGTATTTTAATTAAAAAAATGTAAACAAGTTAGTACCCCATTTGCATACATAAGTGTATATTAGCATATGTATATTTGCACAGTGTTAAACACCAGAACACAAGCTAGATAACGCCGTGAGTGGTATTAGTACAATATTTAATATCCGATTAGGTCATTTCCGTAGGCTTAGATTTTTAAAATATAATATCCAATACACAACACGAAGTAATTTGGAACCTTTCAAAGAATGTTTGTTGACATCGTTCCACCCGATGAAAAAGCGGAGTTATGTGCTCAACTCTTCAAAATATCCCTCGACACGACAAAACCACATTACGTAACAACCTTTGTTGGCCATAACCGTTATAGGCAAACTTTGATCGTTTGAGGACCCTAACGGGTTCAATGATTAACAGTCAATAAAGGAGGATAGGAGCTGTTATAACGGGTAATGATTCATAAAACTATAATGTTTTGTTTATATAAGTCGGAATATGTTGTACTGTATGAGTTTTTAGTTTGTTATTGTAAGCTGCTAATAAGTTTTTAAGGGTTTCGAGGGTTAATAGGAGTCATTAAAGGGCATAGCGCGATCATATTTCCCATTCAAATTTAATACCACTCAACTGGCCAAATAAGTCTCACAGAAAGCAGTAATTTTATAACACTACTTGCACAATATCTATGTTAACCCATTTCTAACTCAACAATGAAACTTAGAAGAAGGGCTAGTCAAATATGTACTTAGACTGGATGTTATTTTTAAATACACGTTTCATTCACCTTCATTACGTTTAATGCAAAAATAGACGTAAAGCCTCCATGTTTCTTAATATAATCCATTTTCAGATAATTGTGCCTCATGCAGAATTAACTAAAGTCAGGGACTTTTCACTATTTCAGTTCATTCAAGCCATCACTTGTAGTGGTGCATGCAATTTTGCCTCTTTCCTATTCAAATAAAAGATAACTCATCTCTGCACTTGCTGTAATCCTTGTAGCAATCTTGCACTCCTTCTACTTTCATGAGTGTTTTCATAAATACTTGCCACTTGAGGTATTCCTGACATGATCCTTCGTTAGCAAGTTTTTAAACTTGTCAGAGTACTTACGTGCTTAGTTGTTGACCATATCAAAGTTATGAAGTCATAAAAGAGCTTTTATGTTTTGTTGTTCATACATTTAAAACGGTAAATATAACAAAATATGATACTTAAATAAAGTTCTACTGAAAACAAAGTTGCAGTCAAAAAGCATTACTAAACACATTTTATGTGGTCACGTAAAATCGTAGGTGTACTTAAAGATATTACTCCTAAAGCAAACGACAATAGACACATTAGAATTAGTCAAAGTAATAAAATACTACGTAGTGTCGTTTAAACTAGGTATTATAGCAGAGACATTTTACTCTAATAGATGTTCATAAAAACTTTTATTAAAAGAATATATCGGTATCTACTTACAGCAATCTTTTCCATATTCCATTCTAATCTTGGCCTAGCTGCAAGGTCACACTCCTATGTCAGTTTACTCTCTTTAATCGAATATTCCAAGAGATGATTATCTTACACTGGCACTTTCATATACACGGAGGCCAGAATATATTACCTTCTCCATTCCTTCTTCATCACTTTCTAATTATGCCAAATTTAATTGCTGTACAGTTAAAAGTGTATCTGTTTATCTATTTCACCTTTAAAGACATGTGTCTCAAGAGGTTACTACATTTTAAGACATAGGTACATAAACTTTTCGTTCAAATAGAAAAGAAATCGTAAAGGAAATCCTATGTTTGATAAAAATCATTCAGCTTCTGTGCACTTTGATCTCATGGCATTAGAATTTACATATTTTGTGTGTGTATCTATTTGCATTACCACTTTGATGTCCTTTCCGTAGCGGTTTGTGTTCACCGCGAAATGGGGATGACTTGATAAAATGTACTTAAAGAATGCTTTATGTTGCTTTGTTTTGTTTTTGGGTAGACTTGTATTTGATAAGCTGGTATTGTCTGTCAAGATGTGTGTACGCTATAACAAGTTAAATTTTGGACGTGGATACGTGTTTTATGAGGCAGCATTTGCAGTTGTACGTTTTTATGATCACTTACGTGATTATAATTCTATTTTATTATTTTTGTAGGTATACTACATATTTTCCTACGTATTCTTTGCATTAGCCTATGTATATAATTTTCTGGTTAGAGGGTATTTTATGATTTGAATTAAAAATATAATTATAGAATAATGTAATAATAACTTACCACAATTGGGTATTTGGCTGACTAGGCAAATTAATTACTTTTACTAAACGTCAAAAAAGTGAGTTATAAGAAAACTTGTATGAAAATTATATTTGTGACGTCATAATAGTTATTTGTCAAAGTATTTACTATCATAGGTTGGATGGATTATTAAAAGTAAAAAAAGCGACAAAACAAGAACCGACGCAAATTTTACCGCTCTTTTACCATTCTTAATAAGGTCGGTTAAATAATTTATTATAATTACAAGAAAATACCAACTTATTGTACTTATACATGATATTGGTCCCTCCTAATACATGTATCATTTGTTTAACGGGAGAGTCCAACTTCGATTGTAGTACTTATATATTAGTTTCAAAGAAAAAAAACCAGTTGTTTATAAGAAGAGATTTCGTTTCTATACTAATGTTTTCAAAATTAAAATCAGTTTATAATCTGAATTTCGAATACATATATATTCAAGAAAGAAATGAAAACATGTCTTCTTCAATTCAATAAATTTTACATGTGCTGAGTAAGTTGAAACATATTGAATTCCATAGAAAACCAACGGCTGCGCTATGATTAGACGGCAGTGTCAACCAAACGAGGTTTTGCTCGAATATACGATGTAATTTGCGTAGTCTACAGACGCGACGCAATCAGACGCGCGTATTGTGTTGCCTTTGAGCTGTTTTCTTAGCACTGAACACGTGAATTTGGCAAAATTTTACATAGAGTTTACTATGAATTTGTATACTCAGTACTAACGCTAAATTGTAAATGTTATTTAAATAAAACTCAGTCAGACACGGTATTTTGGCACTTGGAGTTTGCAGAGTTTGTCGAAAAAGAAGTTCTCGATACGATATATAAGTTTTGTACGATATATAAGGTATATAATATTTGTAAACCATTAAAATCAATATATCGTTCAATAAGTAGTTGTGTATAGATGTATCTAGGGACCGATGGAAAGACTTCGGGTCTCACCTAAAGTTATAATAATCATATTAGCTTTTGGACGCCCGCATAAGCTTTCTTAATACTGGTTTTGACATAAACCTAGTACATTATTATGTCCAATTATAGGCCATAACTACCCTATATTATGATAAACAAAAACTTCCATAAATGTTCAATAATGTCGTAGTCCTTAAAAGGTCCGTCTGCATCATTTCCCTAAAAGCCAGTGACGCTAAAAGTGCTTAAGGTAACATGCACTGACATGTTAATTTGAGCAGATACACACGGCACTGGCGGCGCCGATTATAAGGAGGGGAACTGGGTGCAGTTTAATTAGTAGGGACAAGGTGCAGATGCATATAGCGTATACTTTAGCCTAACGTATACTTACTTTTATTACTATCACATTAAAGATGAGGATCGCTAAATAAATGCTGCTTATGCTTAAGAGCTAGTAAGTAGTGAAGACCACTACATTATTCTTCTGGTTAAATATGTTACGATATTTATAGTAGTTCTAATAGTACTATTTTCCAATCATGTTTTAAGTGTGAAGATAGATAAAATAAAAATAAAGGCAATTTTCATTTACCAGAATAAAATATCCATAGTCTACTTATAAGGCGATGTGAAGTCGTACTCCACAAAAACCAATAACAAGTTCACAGGTGGAAATAGTTTAATTCAAAAATACTGGAATAGAACACCTATACGCTAGAAAGTAGTAAATTGGAAAATAATAATCGACTTTTGTGATAGTACGTCGTACGTACTTACATTAACTATGTCATGTTTGTTGATTTTCTATGATCAATCTCTGTTGCTAAAACTGCTATTAGTTAGGTGGTGTCTAATGAAGGCTTGTACATTTGAATTAGGATTCAAATAAGACAGGCGTCATAATTACGACTTACTGTTTTCCTTTGAAGTTATTTTAATATATTACGCATGTGGTGTTTATATTTTTGGGTTGAAACATTTGTAAATGCGTTAACGTTTTTTAACATTCTCATTAGTTATTGTGAATGAATGAAACTTTGACTCATTTTTACAAAACTCATTGATCATTTCCTTAAAATGAGCAATAGGACTTGAAAAATGAGGTATATTATTCCTTAAAATTGCTTATCAAAATAAAACTTACACAAATAACCGTCGAATACTTAATGAGGAGGTGGATTTTTGTTTAATTAACTTTCAAATAAAAGCAACCGGCATTATTTGAATAATAATAAGAATACTCGCCGGAGATTTCAAATCTTAAGGGGTTCCATTGAGGGATTCTCTTTTGTTTATGCTGTGAAGATCTACTCTTCTGTTTATTAAGACAACTGCTCGACGAAATTGTTTTGACACAGTTCGGCTATTTTGTATATTTTAAAGACCCTTTAGAACAAAGCTGTGTCCAATGAACTGATGTATTTTGATAATGTACGAACCAGATCAAGCAAAATTGTGTTTCAATTGCTGAACTATGTGATAAATAACTATTAACTTACTTGTTGAACGGCAGTTTACACAATCTTTACAAAGTCAGGGAACATTTCAGATTAACTGTTACTGGGACTCGGTTAGTGCCGCACTCGTGGTTTTGTTTCCGTATAAAACTGTTAGTTAGATGATTCCTACATACCTGGGGCAGGCAGGCAGTCGCTCGCTTATAACAAATTAGTGAGTATTCGTGTAGGCGGGCGGAGCAAAATAACCTCATTTTTTCACCAAATGGATGGGTTTTCGTCATTAATGCAAATGGACATCTGACCCCGTTATATTGTAGGTACTTATTACGACCTTTACTTTAACGATTTTGCTACCTACTTTTTATGTGTATTTAATGAAGTCTACTGTATTTAGGGGCGCCTGAAAATAACTCTGAAAGGAGTAACATTTCAATACCTTTTTCTCTATATATGCAATAGCGTATATTTACATACATACGCTGACAGACATTTAGTGTTGCCTCTTTCCCACAAAATAAGTAGATACCACCTTTTCTTTTGCTTCGAACCTGGGTATACGCCTGTCGCTTTTTCTACTTTCATAATCGTTTTCATATATGCACGCCGGTTGCTGGTCACTTGACTTCATCATTCCATAAATATTTTTACACAAAATTGAAGCTGGAGTGACGTTGTATTGCTGGAGTGTCGCTGATGAACCAAGAGAGGAACAGCGTAAACAGGAAAAGGTTCGAAGACGTAGAGATACTGGACTTCTTATGTACTTAATAGATGGACAAAACAAACTTACGAAGCTATGCTGGGCTGGCTAAGCTGAATGGGGCAACCTGGTAAGGGCCGACCCATGTAGTGTCTGATGAAGGCTAATGACTAGACAATGTTATATGTTCCATGATACCCATGTTCTATTTACTCATTTTTCTAGTGTTCCGACAGTAACTAAAATATTTCAAGTTAATTATTATTTATATTATCAACAAGATCAACATCTATGCATTATTCTTAGAAAGTTCGTTAGCGTTACGCTTTCAATACGGACAACAAGATTATACGAGTACATTGTTACGTGCACGCGATCATTACTTATACTTTCGACGCCATGGAATTTCGTTATTTCTGTAATAAAATCATGCTTTTCAATTAATTTGTGTTAGTTAAGACCAAGTTATGATAGACTACGTTATGATTATTCTGTACTACTAAATAGACTGATTGGGATACGTACGTATAATATTTATACACTTAAACAAAGCAGCATTGGATCGATTTTGATTAGCAAGTATTTTTCTTTTCTCACACTTTCACATCACATATTGACATTATTACCAACTTATTTACATATTAACTACTAGCGTGATCGGTACAAATGGTGTACCTATGTCCAGCAATGTTGTCCAGTTGATTGACACTTCAACATCACCGTGCAATTACAGTCAGCATCAGATCGATGAAAAGTACTCAAAATGCTCTAAATAGTAAGGTATTAAGAGGGGCCAAAAACGAAGAGAGTTAAAAGTTTGTAATAGTTTTTAATTTGAAAAACTTACTCTAATAAATGCATCAAAAATATTTACAAAATATTATTAATCGCTATCACAGGATTTTAATAACTAGTATTATACGTACACTGGGGGCAAATAGGTCTTCATCGTAGGTCCTGCTCGCCCTAAAGGAGGTAAATTGATCATTTTTAAAGGAGGTGATCTTAAATTTGCTTTTTTAAGTCCATTAACGTCATTGTATTCTGCGTTCACGAAGTTGTTATGTCTTTGTAAAACTTTATAGTTTTTTATAGATCCTTGGAGTTCTTCTTGCTGTTGTGTACGGAGATTTCGTATGATTTTATCATCCGCCATTTTTTTATGGTCTTCAGTAGCGAAATGTTCAATGTTACTGTGAATTTGATGAGGTTTAGTCTTTATTCTAGTAGATTCGAATTGATTTCTGGACAAATAATTCATAACATCAGCGATGTCCAAAGGCTTCTTTTTGAGTGGTTTGATTTCGTTATGCGGTTTGGTATCGAAGTACATGTTTGAATTAGTGGTTTTTGCGTTTGTAATGGATTTAACTTCTAGATTTTTATTTTCATCTGTTATTTTGTTACGAATTTCTTGATCACTCTTGTTATTTCTAAATAAATTCTTTAAGAAAATATTCTCTTCTAATATATTTTCTACACTCATTTCAGTTGTCGTTGTAATTGCTTTAGAATGTGATTCAGTTTCTGAGGAAATAGGTTGGAAATCAGATTTACTATCTTCAAGTACAATAAAATCTTCAAATTTGATTTTACTAATAGTGTCTTCAGTTGATGTTTCTTGAGTATCAAAAATATATGCTTTTTTACTTGGTTTTGCAACTATATTACTTGGTACAGTTCTTTCGAAATTCAAAGGTATAACATTTAAGTGTGTTTCATGTGCATTGTCGTTTTTATTTTGAATAATCATTCTTCTAGATTCAAAACCAAAGTCATCATAATTATAGCTTCGTGTTACTGTTTGGTCTCGAGGAATAAATTGATCTTGTGTTAAAAGCATAGGTCGTGAAGTTTGACTAGCCTGATTATCTGTTTCCTTTGTGTTTTCTTCAATGAATCTGTTATAATCATTTTGTTGCTTACTTAATTCTATAGAATGAGTAGAAGGTGAGATTGTTTCAGTTGTATCGGAAATTATAGGCTTAACTGTATTATAGTTATTATGTAGGCTCGTGTCCTTACCATTTGTATAGCTGTTTAAATAGTCATAATATTGTCCTTGATTGATTGATCTTTCAGGAAGAGGTGAAACTTCAGAAGTTTGTATTCCATTTGGTTCTAATTGTTGCTGTAACATTTTTGTGTATTGATCTGCTGTCATATCACTGAAATTAATACTTATATCATCTTCTCCAGATGATCTAGAAATAAGATTCTTATCTATATTATGATTTAAATTTGCATTCATGCCATATTGCCATCTCCACAATGCTGTATTACTATCCTGATCGTCTTTCATGTGTGCCTCGTAGTTCATTAGCTGCGGCATTGCTGGCCTTTCAGTTGTAAATATGCTATTTATGATTTGTTGTTGTTGTTGTTGTGATTGCTGCTGGGATGCATGGATAGGGGTTGTAGATGGAACATGGGCACCCTGTGAAGCTACAAAAGTTATTTGTGGAGAAATTGTTCCACTATTTGGTTTATTGTGCATATGATCCGTGTAATCGACTATTTGAATAGGAGCTTGGGAACTAGCTGCGGTAACTAACATATTTTGTTTATTAAAGCCCTGTGATGAACTATGGGAAAATGCTTCCGGAGTTTTTCCAGTAAACAAATTACGATAATGCGGCGGTGGGAAACGGTTTTGTGTTTCACTTTGGCTTAATTCATTTTCTTTTTCTTCCTCATGCCACGATTTTAGATGTGGTGGTTTCTTAAGTTCTTCTGCTAGGTTGTATTGTACTGCTCTAAAATAAAAATATATTAACAATGTTTTAAGCAATGCTGTTAAAAGGTTCATATTATTGCTATTATCTTTAACTTATGTATGTCACTACATAATAAATAGGTTACAAACCTCTGAATAATTTCGGGAACGGGTGGTGGTACGGGTAAATGGTCCCCAGTTGCTCTAAAGCCATTGGAGTCAGCAACATAATGTACCGTATAAGTTTTCCCATCATCACCAACGTATGAGTATGATCCTTCTACCACTTGTTCTTCTTTATCAGCACCCATATTTTCCATGCGACTATGTTGCACGTAATGAGTCTGATCAGCACCTAGAGCCCTAAAATAAAAGAAAAAATAGTACTCATTTATGAACCAAATAGACTAAGGACTCCACTCGAAATATCGATACTTACTCATAGCTAAAGCTTCCATCTAAATCCATCTCATTTGATAGACGTAATATCGGTATGGCTGTCTCTGTGGTAGATAAATATACCCCAGGTTGGGAGATATGTGGTGAACCCAGAAAACTAGCTGACTTAATTTGGTCTAAGTTGTGATCTCTGTTTATATCCGAAATCATTATACTCCGTGACATAGTCTGCATGCCTGAAGATTGTGTTGAAGGTTCAGAATTGAATTGAATTGGTAACTTCGTATCTATTCTATCTACAGGATGTTGGTAGTTCTTCGATATCGGTCTCATTTCTAGTCTATCTGGTCTGTGTATTGGACCTCTTTGAGTTCGGTTAAATTGATTTCTTAAATATGGTGGTAAAGAAGTAGATGGATTATTGTCATCATCTTCGTCATCCTCATCAGAGGTCATCGGTAGTAGCGTCGATGATAACGCTATAGGAAATAGACTTGAGGTCCCAGTGGGAGCTTTTGTAACAGTTGAAGGTAGATACGAGTATGGAAGTTTATTAAAATTCTTCATTGGGAAATATGGTTGAACGGTATGACTTTCAGGTGGTAAGTAGAACTGTTTGTCAGACGAAAACATGCCAGACTGGGATCCATGAAATTGTGGCGGAAAGGTGAATGATTCATGAGCTTCAGTGTCCACTGCTAAACTTATCGTCAAGATTATTAGTGGTATCTGAAAAAAACATATTCACCTTAACAAATTATGCACTAACTTACAGTTTTAATAAGAAATCCGTAGAAATCCATTATCACTAAACGCACAAACACTTTACACTTACCAGCTTCATTTTTCCTGAAGCTGAAAACGTCTATAATAACAGTTTTCACGTCACACTATAGCACTTCTTGTAAATAGACTGGTAATGAAAATGAATTCCCATACATTTATACGCACGCGAGATGTGTCCAGGCATTCGTGAAAGATATTTGCAACGTTTCTCTTATTTGATGCACGCTTTATGCCTCGTAGTTTTATCGCGTATACACCATCTGGCAGTAATTACCTCTACTGATTTCGTTTGTAACTCTAAGGAGTTTACGACAGCCACCGTGGCGTAGCGGTAGTGAACGTGGCCGCTGCGCAGGAGGTGCGGGTTCGATCCCCGCTCGTATTTGCATTGGTCTGGTCTTGCCTCGGAGAGCACGTTAAGCCGTCGGTCCCGGTTGTCATACAAACATCTACGGCAGTCGTTACGGGTAGTTGGAGCCCTCAAAAATCCAACAACTGGTCTAGCTGTAATGCTTCGATATCGCCTTTTGGGTTGTGGAGTTCAGATGGCAGTCGCTTCACGGAAAATATTGAATTTTAGCCAAATCCGCAGTGTTAGACTGGTAAAAAGCGGACCCCAGACTCTAAATTTAAAAGCTTCGGATGCGACTGGGATTAAAGCTAGGATGAAGAAGAGAACATTTTATTACTGATAGGAAGTAGATTGAAATCAAATGAAAATTAGATTCAGTTGAATGACTGACTATAATCCCATCAATTTATCTATGCATAAATATGTTTATTACACTATTGCTAGGCGAAGCAAGCACACTGCTTACCTGATTATAAATTGTGAACATTTATGACTTAGTGTCAGGTAACACTCATGCGATATGTCTTACTAGAGACGGGAGAGGAGTTTTTTTCATTTGAAAAATACAGTATTTCGGATCATGTATTTCGTTATACAATGTTATAAATTAAACGAACCAAGGTGGACCGTTATTAGGTATTATATATTTACATTCGAGAAGGAATGCTAATAAAAGAAATACAAAAGTTTAATTAATTAGAATGATCAAAGGGCCGAGGCAAATGAAATGCTGTGCAATAAATTGCAAGATAAATGGGTGTCGGGTATCTCACATGCGGTTTTACCAAATTCGCGATCGTAAAGTGATGCAAGTTTTGTAATGAACAAAGTCGAGTCAATGGCCCTTAAACCAGTTTGGAAGAATTTTTGGTCAAAACCAAACCGTGGCTGTACCAGTCTTGTGGGAATATGCTTTTCTTATTTTTATTTACTCTTTAGTATCGTCAGGTGTCTTTTGGAACGGGACTTTCCACATTGAAAGAACTTATTTGTGTATTTTGGTTTTTATTTCTTTTGCCAATTTCGATTTGAATGCACGCACTGCTAATGAATAAAATTTCTTTCTGTATTCTTCAGTAATATTTGTAATTTTATTGTTTAAATTACTGGTAACGGAGTAATTGATTCCGAAGTCGACTTTTGACTAAAAATACTCATTATTTATAGCGTCTAGAAAATGTTCTAAGTGGACCTGGCTATTACGTAAAATTGTAAAACTAAATAGTGAAAATGTAAATACGTTAATATTAGAGTTCTGCTTATTATCGTCAGGGATATATCGGCGGTAGTATGCCGTAGTAGGATCTATAATTTCTATATACAATTCAATATCATAGCCCAAATGTTGCCCTCTATAAGTCCTAATTGAGCAGCGCTGATGCAAATTGCCTCCTAAAATCCAACCACACGTCCTGATCGTCCACCTGAATCTCGTGTGGGGTAGACACACGGAAACAAATTGACTGGCGTGGCTAACGAGGCTCTGGTACACTTGACATTGGCGTTTCACCATTAATAATTTTTTTACTTGACATTGGCAAAATTGTGGCCATTTTGAAGAAGTTGAGGTTGATGCAAGTTTTGAAGATGGCGCCTTAATGGTGATGTCACGCACTAGTAAACAAAAATGGAAGTAATCACCCTTTTAATCCATGTCAACCCGAGAAAGTAGGTATTTTGTATTGCGATAGGTACACATGTAGCTATAAATACTAATGAATAGGCTGGGTCAACAGCCCGTCATCTGTTTCTAATTTCACACACTTCACGAGATTCCTATATTGTCATTAAAACTTTCATGCATGCCCACCAGTTCGAGTAGTTTTATCAATTTGATCAGATAGGCTCTGCTAGGTGAGTCCCAGCTTGATTGCTCATTTTCAAAGGCCTTACTTTACGATTGTCTAGAGTTTGAAGCATTCATTAGGCTAAAGTAATCACTTACTAATAGGAATACTGTGTTATTTGTACACATTTTGCACTGAGCAAGAATCGAACCCATGACTAATAACGCAGCAGTCAAACGCTCTAGCGCTAGGTTCTCAGTTTATTTTATCTTATCTTATTCTTTTAAGTAAGTGATCATTATAGACACTTCTTTATTAGCAAACCTGTCTTATCACAGCGGAACGATGCAAGAGTTTATTTGACTGTGGACTTTATTCAATGAGGTGCTGAAAAGGTAATTTGGTTAAGAAAAAAAGCACAGTTATATACAAAACTTATTTATTTATTACGAATACAAATATCACTTGATTTGAACGAATAATACCATGACATGCCGTTTACATCACCATCAGCAATCGAATTCACAATTCACAATCGTGATTAAGATCGTTGACAATCGTTTTATCGAAACGATTCTATTAATTTCACTACAATCGTTCGGAGGTAATAAAATTCGTATACCTCCAGTCTTTGTCCATCAATATGTATCGAGAAAGAAAAACAACCGATTAATCGGATTAATATGATCTGATCAAAAATCTGTTTCATCGTTTGGGCTTCAAACGTTGCTATTCTACCATTGTAGTTATAATGGAATGTCTCAGATACGCTTCAATGGATAGACCTTTACATAAGTACTTCATAATTATATTACAAAACAAAATGTCAATGGTTTGGAGTCGTTTCTGTACATTATTATATTAATATACAACCGTTTTTAATTAATTACTCAAGCATTAAACATTGTAATTTGGGTAGTAGGTCTGCTGTTGTTGCTGGTTGTAATTGTAATTCGGATAGTAATTTTGCTGGTTGGTTGATTGCGTTGGGTAGTAAGTTTGTTGGGGTTGCTCATCGTTGTAAGTCTGTTGGGATGGGTTATTGGTCTGCTGAGGTGGGTTGTAGGTCTGTTGAGGTGGATTGTAAGTCTGCTGAGGTGGCTTGTAGGTCTGCTGAGGTGGCTTGTATGTCTGCTGGGGTGGGTTGTAAGTCTGCTGGGGTGGGTTGTAAGTCTGCTGGGGTGGCTTGTAAGTCTGCTGGGGTGGGTTGTAAGTTGAACGCTGTGTTGTAGTATAAGTTTGGGACCTGTAACAAATAAAAATATAATTATATTAAGATTACCAACACAGTGTTAGTCTTGGTTATATCCAAAGCTTGTGCTTAGAAGCGCGGGGTCGACTCTCGTACTTTTCTCTTGATTTAGCTGATTTTAGCTTTTGTGAGAGCGACTGTCATCTGATCTCTTAAACTCGAAATGCATACAGTCATCGATCGTCAATCAGTAGGTAAAGTTTGTAGGTTGTGAAGCCAACCTACAACCAACGCCTTGAAGAACTAAAACCCCATAATAAAATTGCGGGAAGGGCTGCTCTCGACTTTGCCCTGACCTATGGGTTCTCTCAAATGGTGCATACCAATACTAGAATACCAGATATTGAGACCCACAGAAGCTCTATACTGGACCTTCTGCTGACTACGCACCCGGATGAATACTC
This sequence comes from Eilema caniola, assembly GCA_949126895.1. Lineage (NCBI taxonomy): Eukaryota > Metazoa > Arthropoda > Insecta > Lepidoptera > Erebidae > Eilema > Eilema caniola. Next base: position 8,747,078 of record OX421479.1, on the reverse strand, counting down.
CATAACAGTGGAAGCACCCCTCGGTACCTCGGACCACAAACTCATCCGGGCGCAAGTGACACTCGCGCGGCCTGAACCACCGCGGCCACCTCAGTGGCGGCATGTTTGGCACTATAAGTCGGCAGATTGGGATGGACTGCGAGAATTTTTCGCGTCGTACCCTTGGAGGCGGCTTTGCTTCACTTCGGAGGATCCAAGCTCCTGTGCAACAGCAGTCGCTGATGCGATCCTAGCGGGCATGGAATGCTATATTCCCAACCGCTGGATCGCAACAGGAGCGAGCAAACGCCCGTGGTTTAATAGGCCGTGCAGAGAAGCTAGAGACCGCAAGCAATCTGCGTATAAGGCTTGGACCACGGCAGTTGCCAATCAGGATCCGAACACCGCTGAAGTGAAGCGGAAATTGAATGCCGCCTCGAGGTCCTGTAAAAAGGCAACGGCCAGGGCTAAGTTCGAGTTCATCGGTAGAATTGGCGAGCGGCTTGCACGGTACCCATCTGGCAGCCGTGCATTTTGGTCGCTCGCCAAAGCTGCCGAAGGAAATTTCTGTCAATCTTGCCTCCCGCCGCTGCAAAAACCTGACGGTAGTCTGGCCCATGGTGCAAAGGAGAAAGCCGATCTCTTGGGTAATCTCTTTGCGTCAAACTCGACTATGAACGATGGGAATGCCGAGCCACCTATTCTCTCCAGCTGTGGTGCTTCTATGCCGGAAGTAGAAATCACGCAACGGGTGGTCCGGCGAGAACTTAAATCCCTAGATGTTCGAAAGTCGAGTGGGCCGGACGGTATACCGGCGATGGTGCTCAGGCACTGTGCGCCCGAGTTGTGCCCAGTACTTACACGCCTTTTCGCGCTCTCTTATTCCGCGAGAAAAGTCCCGGCCTCTTGGAAGACTGCTTTCGTGCATCCTGTGCCTAAGAAAGGCGACAGGACCGACCCGTCCAATTACAGGCCTATTGCTATAACCTCCCTACTTTCGAAGGTTATGGAGCGCATTATTAATACGCAGCTCTTGAGATACCTGGAGGGAAACGATCTACTGAGCGACCGACAGTACGGCTTTCGCCACCGTCGCTCTGTCGGTGACCTTCTGGTGTATCTCACAAACCGATGGGCGCAAGCCGTCGAGAGTCGGGGGGAGGCACTAGCGGTCAGCCTCGATATAGTGAAGGCCTTTGATCGGGTCTGGCACAGAGGTCTTCTTACGAAGTTGCCATACTATGGACTCCCTGAGGGACTATGCGAATGGATTGCTAGCTTTTTGTCCAACAGAAGTATCCAAGCCGTCGTCGATGGCAGTTGCTCGGACCGCATGGACATAAACGCTGGTGTCCCACAAGGCTCCGTGCTGTCTCCGACCCTGTTTCTGCTGCATATCAATGATA